>LR738713.1:408081065-408096161 GCA_902687465.1 Secale cereale
TCAAAACAAATCAGTAAATGAATGAAAAATACCAAATGAATTCAGAAAGGGCTAATAATTGATGATGTGGATTTGAATGGTGCATTTTGAACACACAAAAACTCTGGAGTTCAAAAAAATGCAATGCCTTTGTATCATATGAGTTTTCGTCCTAAACCCTGATACTTCGAAAGAGATTGTCCATTTTGTACACGAAGTGCATCCAGTTTTTGCCGTGACCCTCTCTACTTTTTTGCACATGCCATGTGGGTGAAATGATGATACCATGCCAAGTTTCAACCTTTTCAGAGTTCAATTTGTACTGCTTTTCAATTTCACGGTCATTTAGCTCTCTCAAAACAAATCAGTAAATGAATAAAAAATACCAAATGAATTCAGAAAGGGCTGATATTTGATGATGTGGATTTGAATGGTGCATTTTGAGCACACAAAAAGTCTGGAGTTCAAAAAAAGGTGCAATGCTCGTTAATTAGCTTCAAGCCTTTCGGAAGAGTGTACAAAGCACTGTACATAGCTCCATGCAGTCTACTCTATTCCTCAAGGTTTGAAGCTAAGCAACGTGCAGGTGAACATTGCGCCTCTCCCACATTGTCTGTGCACTCAAGGCTTATAAACCGCTCCTAGTGCCTCTCTCTTGGCGAGGTGGGACTAAAAATCTGCTTACTAAGATACTCTAGTACCGGTTCATGCCATGAACCGGTACTAAAGGTGCCTAGCCTGACAACAGCCTGACACAGCATCATTAGTACCGGTTCGTGGCATGAACCGGTACTAGAGGTTGCCCACGAACCGGCACTAATGATCTCCGCCCGCCTAGCCGTTGGAACCGGTACGGTACTAATTGTCCAGTTTGTACACGAAGTGCATCCAGTTCAAAAAAATGCAATGCCTTTGTACATGCTATGTGGGTGAAATGATGATACCATGCCAACTTTTAACATTTTCAAAGTTCATTTTGTAGTGCTTTTCAAATGATGTTAAAAAAAATGCATTGACCATCATTGATCTTTTTGTGTACAATTTAAATTGTCAATAGGAGTCCTCGCCGGTTTAGGAACTGGTGATGACTCCTATTGCAGCCACAAATCCTACACATAGAGTTCAATGAAGACCAAGTGGTTGTGATAGTTTGAGAAATAACATATTTAAGGTGGTAAAATCTCTGTTAGATGAGCGAGGTGGGACTAAAAAAGCGCTCTAGAACGAAGTGAGTAGAACCCTTTTGTACCGGTTCGTGGCACGAACCGGTACTAAAGGTTCTGGTGGGCCCCCAGCCTAACCACAACCTGCAACAGCCTCTTTAGTACTGGTTCATGCCAAGAACCGGTACTAAATGTTCACCACGAACCGGTACTAATGATCGCCGCCGGCCTAGCCTCTGGAACCGGCACTAATGGTCCCATTAGTGCCGGTTCAGTTGCAAACCGGGACTAATGAGCTCTACATTTGACCCTTTTTCTACTAGTGCACGCCTCGTTTCCATCGGCTGTTCCGTCCAAGCCCTCCCGATGAACACGACGACGCATTCCGTTCTGACCCAGCCGGTTGGCTCCCCATGAACACGACAACGACACTGTTTCTCCATTCCGACCCAGCCATGTACATGAGCCCTGGCCGTATGTACGCGTGAGTGGGCGTTCGAGATCCCGCCCGTATGTACATACGTGGCCGTATTTACTTTCTTGCACCCTGGCCGCTGTACGTACGTGTACATGCTACGTGCGCGCCTCTGCTACGACACATGCGCGCCTCTACATCGACCAGTATGTACGTACACGTTCGCTACCAGAATGACAACGCTATGTACACTTCGACCAGGTGGGTCCCGACTGTTAGGCACATCCTTGCATGCGAAGATGTAGCTGGTGGGTCCGAGCAGTCAGGGGGCGAATCGTTTTTTTGCCCGGACGCACGTCCTTGCGTGCGAAGATGTAGCTGGTGGGTCCCAGCAGTCAGGGGGAAACATTTTTTTCATGAAATACGGTGGCATGTCAGGTGGGTCCCCGCTGTTAGGTGGAGGAATAATTACTTTGCGCGTAATACGGAGGCAATTCCTTGCTGCGGCCGTGGACCCAGCTGTCAGCCTCTCCACGTACAGTCCATGTCCAATGGAAGCCGTTCCATGACCACGTTGACCACGTCGCGCCGAGAGCACCAGGGCGGTGGACGACGGCGAGGCCTAGGAAGGGGACGACGCGGAGACGGGAAGACGCGGCAGTGGATGCCCACGCGTAGAGGAGTACGAGGGTTCACTGGCTCGCTGCAGTTTGAGGCTGTCGTCGCCGCAGAATAATATGGGGTGTGGGTGAGTAGAGGGATGGCCTCGCCAGCGGTGGGAATAGTAGGGGGCGGTAAGGCCTCTGCGGCAGCACAACCGGCCACAGGAGGCAGGAGCATGCGGCACGACCGGCGCTGCTTTGGGCGGCTGGAGCAACAAGACCAGAGGTTGAAGAAGCACTACGGCCGTTGGATGGACATCGTACGGTCACTAGAGCTAGAATCGTTCATATTGACTAAGTTGACAAAGCACACCTTCCCCGTCAACTTAGTAGGCCCACAAGTCAGCCTCCCACCAAGGTGGGTCCCAACCAGCAGGGGGAGTATTCATTTTTTTTAGTGCGTAATGATACGTCTCCAATGTATCTATAATTTTTGATTGTTCCATGCTATTATTTATGATGTTTTGGATGTTTAATGGGCTTTGTTATACACTTCTATATTATTTTTGGGACTAACCTACTAACCCAAAGGCCAAGTCCAGATTGCTGTTTTTTGCTAGTTTTAGGATTTTACAGAAAAGGAATGTCAAACGGAGTCCAAACGGAATGAAACCTTCGGGAGAGTTATTTTTGGAGAAAATCACGCACGGGAGACTTGAGAACCACGGAGTAGGGGCCACGAGGTGCCCACGAGGGTGGGGGGCACGCCCCCTGCCCAAGGCGCGCCCCCTGCCTCGTGGGTCCCTCGTGAGTCCCCCGGTGTCCTCCTTCCTCCTATATAAGCCTACGTACCCCGAAACCATCAGAAGAGAAGAGAAAACCCTAGTTCCACCGCCGTAACCTTCTGTTCCCGTGTGGTCCCATCTTGGAGCCTGTTCCGGAGCTCCGCCGGAGGGGGGATCCATCACGGAGTGCTTCTACATCATCATCATCGCCCTCACCATGAGTTGTGAGTAGTTTACCACAGACCTTCGGGCCCATAGCTAGTATCTAGATGGCTCCTTCTCTCTCTTTGGATCTCAATACAAAGTTCTCCTCGGTCTTCGAGGAGATCTATTCGATGTAATCTCTTTTTGCGGTGTGTTTGTCGAGATCCGGTGAATTGTGAGTTTATGATCAAGATTATCTATGAGAAATATTTGGTTCTTTTCTGAACTCTTTATGTGTGCTCATAATATCCTTGCAAGTCTCTTCGAATTATTGGTTTGGTTTGGCCTACTAGATCTATAGTTCTTGCAATGGGAGAAGTGCTTGCCTTTGGGTTCAATCTTGCGGTGTCCTTTCCTAGTGACAGTAGGGGAAGCAAGGCACGTATTGTACTGTTGCCATCGAGGACAGAAAGATGAGGTTTATATCATATTGCTTGAGTTTATCCCTCTACATCATGTCATCTTGCTTAAGGTGTTACTCTGTTCTTATGAACTCAATACACAAGATGCATGCTGGATAGCGGTCGATGTGTGGAGTAATAGTAGTAGATGCAGGCAGGAGTCGGTCTACCTGTCTCGGACGTGATGCCTTTTTACAATGATCATGCCTAGATAGTCTCATAATTATTCGCTTTTCTATCAATTTCTCGACAGTAATTTGTTTACCCACCGTAGAATATCGCTATCATGAGAGTAGCCACTAGAGAACACTATGGCCCTCGGGTCAATTCTCAACATATCAATCTACATCTACTTTACCTTTTCCGCTTTTACTTTCTGTTCTTATAAACAAAAAATACCAAAAATATAAACTATCATCTCTATCAGATCTCACTTTCGTAAGTGATCGTAAAGGGATTGACAACACCTTATCGTGTTGGCTGCGAAGTTCTTATTTGTTTGTGCAGGTGCGAGGGACTCACGCGTGGTCTCCTACTGGATTGATACCTTGGTTCTCAAAAACTGAGGGAAATACTTACACTGCTGTGCTACATCTCCCTTTCCTCTTCGAGGGAATACAACGCAAGCTCGAGAAGTAGCACGTAATAAGGAGGCACTTCCGGTGGGTCCGAGCTGACAGTGGGGGGAACGTTTTTTCGTGCAATATGGTGGCCCGTCCGATGGGTCCCAACAGTCAGGGGGGAAACGTTTTTTCGCGAAATATGGTGGCCCGACCGGTGGGTCCCTACTGTCAGGTGGAGGAATCATTATTTTCAGCGTAATAAGGAGGCACTTCCTTGCTACCGTCGTGGACCCAACTATCTGCCTCTCCACGTACATTCCATGTCCGATGGAAGCCGTTCCTTGACCACGTTGACCAGTCTACGCCGAGAGCACCAGGGTGGTGGACGACGGTGAGGCCTAGGAAGAAGACGACGTGGAGCCGGGGAAGATGCGGCAGTGGAAGCCCGCGCGAAGAGGAGTACGAGGGTTCACTGGTTCGGCTGCGGTGTGAGGCTACCGTCGCCGCAGAATAACAGAGGGTGTGGGTGAGTAGAGGGATGGCCTGGCCAGCGGTGGGAGTAGTAGGGGCGGTGAGGCCTGCGTGGCAGCACAGTCGGCCATGAGAGGCAGGAGCAGGCGGCACGACCGGCGCTGCTTTGGGCGGCTGGAGCAAGAAGACCAGAGGTTGAAGAAGCATGACAGCCGTTGGATGGACAGCGTACGGTCACTGCAGCTAGAATCGTTTATATTGACTAAGTTGACAAAGCCCTTGGTACGCGTCAACTTAGTAGGCCCACAGGTCCGCTTCCGAAACGGTGCGCCCCAGATGTCAGGGGGAGGAATCATTTTTTGGGCGGGTGAAGCTAGAATATCCGAGATTGAAGAAGAAACACGGCATCCGTTGGATGGACATCCAACGGCCACTGCTGCTAGAACCGTGCGTTGACTATAAGTTGACAAAGCCTTGCATACGCGTCAACTCTTTTTTTTAGGGGACGCATCAACTTAGTAAGGCCACAAGTGTGTGGCAGAGAACTCATAGCCCATTTGAGATTTGTAAGAATGTGCAGCCAATTTTTGAATTCTAATGGAATTTACTACAACCCATTTACAGTTTGTTAAAAGTATAGCCCGTTTCAACAAATCGTTCAAAACAGAATTCAATAATATTTCCCACATTTTGATGGGATCCGAAATATTTTTATCCCGAAATTTCTAGTCAGGTTAAATACAATTTCAATATAAATTTATATTACGTAAAAATCCAACGAAACATTGCGCTCGCAACAATTAATGAAATTAAAATTGTCAATATCCAAAAATAATATTTTATAAAGTAATTATGTGTTTGGTGCATTTTTTATAGTTAATGCCCAGTTTTTATAATTACATCCCATTTATTATTCCTTAAAGCCCATTTTCTTGTTAAGCCTAATGCATCCCTCCTAGGAAAGATTTGCAGCCCAGCGGGGCGGAGAATAACAACTTGACCTTGCCTAGGTATTCCTAAAGAAAGTATAGCTGGGCAAGCCATTTTTAGCTTGAAAAAAAAACTCGGTTGGATATCTGGCATGAGCTAGACGGGCCATAGCCCGCCCAGTTAATAGCTGCAGCGATGTTTTCGTTGTTGTTCAGAGGAGAAAAATTAATATCTCGGCTAAACATCGCTCAAGAAAAACTCTGCAATTCTCACACCTCAAAAACACAAATACTGCTCGAGATGCTTGGTCCCAGCTGTCGGCCGCTTCTTGTGCAATTCTCTCGTTTACTGACTACATAGGTTGAAAATAGTGTGGAAACCAGGAGGAAGCAAAAATAATTATAGTTTTATATACTAATAAGGAGGCACTTGCGTACGTGCGGCTATGGCCCTGGTGGGTGCCCACTGTCATCCTCTCTAAGTACAGTCATTTCCTCATCCTCATGTCCGTTGACCATGTTGACAATGCGAGACGGCGGCGCCACGGCGAGCGCAACAACTCGAAGGACGACGGAGAGGGCCTTGCGGGCCCTACAGATGGTCTGATACAGCGCCCGCTGCTCATTCGGGAAGCCAGGATCATAGGGCCACATGTCCGCGATGGCATTGTCGTTCGCTCGTTCACCAGTGCTCGTTGAGGAGACGGAGGTTGCAACACAGGTCCTCCTGCGCTGGTAGCTCTTCCGCCATTAGGGCATCGAAGTGCGGCTGCACCTGCTCTATGGTGAACACGGCATGAACCGGCTTGGACAGTGGTGTCGGCTCCTCAACGGAAGCTACGTCCATCGTCTGATTGTCGTCGTTCAGCTCGTCGAGGTAGCTGGCGAGCCAGCATGTCCGGCTGCTGGACCGACTCGCTGCCAAGCACGAGTCTGACTGCCCTATCCCACCCAGACCGCCTCCCTCGCCCGCGCGTGCTTTCCGCCCGAAACGGTCAGCGCCGCCCGCCCTGCTTCCCGGTGCATGCGATTGCTCCGCCTTCAAACGACAGAAGTGTCGTCCATCCGTCCTTCTGCTACCAACATTAATGATACGCGGTTGCCAAGGCGGCTACTCCGGCACCACACGTCCATCCCTCCGCCGCCCACCATTGCTATATAAACTGTTGCGCCGGCCATAGCCGCAGTCACCCGCATCCGTTCCTATTCTCCTATCCACACCACTACTGCCCACCATGGGTTTCTCGCGCTCCAGCGCTCTTCAGGACGGGCGGACGAAGAACCACAAGGAGATGGCAGCCATTGCTGCCGACTGGCAGCCGGAGGACGACGACGTTCCAATGGAGAACATGGTAGTCGACGATCCGGCGCCAACCCCCTCCTCCGCACCATCCTCGCCGGTGCATTGCACCATGACCATCGGCGAGGCCCGTGCCCAATATATGGACACGGTGAGGCAGAAGCGTGAGGAGCAGTTCCGGGAGGCGCATGCCAACGCTGCCTACAACCACCATCTCCTCTAGGAGCACCTGCAGGCGGAGGAGCAGATCGCCGTGGAGCGGGCGGAGCAGGAGGCGCTGCTCGACTCGTATCGCTTTGCCCGCGAGGGCCGCCTCGAGCGCTGGTGGTACTGCATGTGGGTGGCGGAGGCTGCGGCCGCCTACAAAGAGGGCGATGAAGCGGACGAGGCGCTGTTTGGCGAGACCGAGGACGAGGCAGAGGACAATGCCGGCTCCGACGAGTCCCTGCTCCGCTGGCGTCGACGAGGCCCTGCTTCGCCGAGGCCCCGCGGCGCCAACAATGAGGCAGAGGACACCGCCGGCTATGCCGAGGCCCCACCCTGCCGGCAACGAGGGGAGGATTTCCCCCGCTCCGCTGAGGCGCCGCCCGCCAGCAACGAGACAGAGGACATCGCCGGCTTTGCCGAGGCCCCGCCCCGCTGCCAACGAGGCCGCGCCACACAGAAAACGAGGAAGAGTAGAACACGGTAGGTCGCCGCCGCTCGGGTCCAAGTAAGGCCACCACTGCCCTAATCGCTATGACAAGCTAGGCGGGTTGACCACTGACGGCCGGTTAGCTTCTTGGCGGCAATGTGGCGTCGGAGAGCTATGTTGGAGAAGGACGCTGCTTCTACTTAACTGCTGGTGCAGTTGGCTGACTGACACGTGGGCCCAACAGGCATCTGGGCCACATGTTAGTTACGCAACTGCACCTACAGTTAAGTCACCAATGCTTCTGTTCGACTCAGCTGGACACGGGTGGGTAGCTTTGGTTAATTAATTATACCTCCAGCGCACCCCTTTTTAGTTAAAGAATGTATGAAATGTAATGAAATCCGGCATGTTTATATGAAATCCGACCGTGTATGAATGAAATTATTTCGATTAGTTCGAATTCTTGTATCACTGGCATTGGATGAACATGTTAAACAATACACACTAGCATTATTCCCAGGGTGACCACCTCGTTTGCAGCAGTTTCACATGTACTCCCTCCGGTCATTTCTAGTCTGCATACAAAATATGTCTGCAGTCAAAGTATCTCTACTTTGACCAATCTTATAGAAAAAAGTATGCACTTTCACAATGTGCAAAGTAAAAAGGAACAGAAGGAGTACAAAGAGTTTGAGTAGCTTTTTAGCGTTCATGTACATTGCAATCAAACACACAGGCCTCGCAATTCATAGAGAACATTCAAAATAATCGATGATTATGCATCTCAGCGATTCACATGTCAGAGCCAATATTTACTTCACAACTAAAAAATAAAGAAAAAATGGATCGACGCTGCTGACAGCAAAGGGCGTCCCATTCGAAAATATCAAACGCATGTCTTCTTGCTAAAACCAATGAGCAAAATTTGACAAGGTTTTCCCATTCCAAAATATTAAATGCCTACGATTGTGGAATGGGCAGGGTTTGCCATAAGTTCAGACATTGACATGGCACCTCGTGCTAAATAAACCAGATGTTCTTTTTGTGCAGTTCCACCAAAATCAGCCAAATTCGCGCGTAGCTTGTATGATTTCACACTTATATGTTGCAACGCCTTGAACTTATCCGCACCTCCTTTCTTGTGGTGGAAATGAATGATTCGATGTATTCATGAACATTTTGTGCAGTTCCCATTGAAATCAAGCTGAGCACCCCTGTTTGCACAAATACAAAAAAGTGATTAGCATAAAGCAAACTGTACTATGAATTGACAGTTTAAACAGGCACCTACATGGTCCATGTAGAGCACACTTTTAGAAAAATGGAACTCACCTGAAAGAATCCTAGAACAACATTGTACTCGCGCATCATAGAAAGAAAATGGAGATTTGTCAGTCCTTCTGAGCTGAAGTTAGTTCAGTCCTTCAATTGCTCCTTCTGATGAGAAGATAGAAAAAGCTTCTTCATCTTGAACTAGTCACTTCACGTACTCCATATTCTTCTTCAGAGGAGGATGATCCTGTTGTGAAAAGACAAGAGGATAATTAAATGCTAGAATCCTTGTTTGCTCGAAAAAAGGGAGGGAAATATTTAAAACAGCACAGATGAAGCACTTCTCAAGGACAATACCACTTTTTGATGACAGTATCTAAACTGTAGCACAACACCAATAGAGATGACAAAGCTCAATCATATGGATGAAATCAGTGGGCGAGTACCAACCTTTGTCAGGAGGCTTATTGTGTAGAGCATATAGATGAAGCACTTCTCCGGAACCATATGTTGCTATCTATTGTGGTGGCCATGCTTACTATATACTTCTCGATTAGATTAATGTTTCCAACATCTTGTGCAATTCCACCAAAATATATGGTATCTTCAAAGAAGATCCCCGTTTGCACAAGTAGAGATAATTACGTATTACATTAAGAGTGGCATCAAATCAGTGGCAAAACAATTGCTCGTTCCAGCCATAGCAATAAATTAAGATGCAAAACTATATCATTACCTGTGTCATCACAGTTCCAGTGCTTCTTTACAACACCAAGAGTTAATTTTCGTTTTTCTTCCGCTTGTTCTTCCCCTTCATCACTTGGTTCAATAACAGACAAGCTTCGCCTTCAATGTAAAAGAAGGCTAGTACTGACCTCTCATGATGCGGAATTCAAACAACTCACAAGAAGAAGATCTGAACCAAATTTGCCAACACGGATAGGAAGTAAGATCTCCTCTTGTGCAGTTCCACTAAGATCAAGCAATCAAGCAACGTTGTCGGGGTGACATTTTGGTTGAACTGCACAAAACACTCTTAAAACAAAAGTGTTTTGTGCAGTGCAACAAAAGGTCACAATGGCAATGAGGTGAAGTAGATAACCCTGTTTAGAGGTGCAAAGGAAACAACTAGTGGTCAATAACGGGGGATGACACAAAAGCCAACAAAAAGAAGCATCTACCATATCTAAATGGGAAAGAAAGCAAGACAGAAGCATTTCTCAAACGATGGCATTGATTAATATTAATAGAGAGATTATATTAACAATAAAATTCGTTAAACATGTAATTTGCTTTTAACTGTGGCATTGCATCAATTTTCCAGCGGCATTATTAGAGGGTGCTTGTTTACATGGACATTTTGGTGGAGGGACTAAAAAAACTCTGTGTCAGTCCCATCTAAACCAAACAGGAGGGACTTTTAGGGACTAAAAGTGGGCATTTGGAACTAAAGAAAGAAGACCCCAAGGGAGAGTCTTTTTGGGGCTTTTTCCAACAGTTGCCCCTACCACGCATGGCACCTTGTCTCTATTAGTTCATTACTAGGGGTAACATTGTCTTTTAGCATGTCATTTAATAACCTCTAGTCCATGTTTAGTCCCTGGATCCAAGCAAGTAGGGACTAGGGAGTTCTTAACCAAACAAGGCCTTAGATTAACAACAACTAAAGAGTTGCAGGGGACAGTGGATGCACCAGCACCATGTGCATCTACCAATGTACTAGGGTGATGCACAGTCTGTTGCAACAAAGAACAAACAACCAAGGAGCATATTTGTGTTGGTCCCAGTTTTGTTATCTTTAGACACCTTTCCCTATGTGAGCACAGCAAATCTAGTCCTGCTCAAACTCTACAGCCTAGTCCCCCAAAACAAAAGATCGGTTCGTTACAGATGTGCGTACTGCGTTTGTCATTATTTTCCCTTTTCGACCAACGTAGGTGTTGGATAGCCAGTCTGTACTAGTAATTTGCCCACTTCCTTTCCTCTGTGAACCACGTCCTAGATTTCCCTTTTCGACCAACGTAGGTGTTGGATAGCCAGTCTGTACTAGTACTTTCCCCACTTCCTTTCCTCTATGAACCACGTCCTAGATTTATGCTATACAACTTTCCCCACTACTTTCCCCCATTCCTATCCTCTTTGAACCACGTCTTAGATTCATGCGATACAACTTTCCCCACTACTTTCCCCCTTCCTTTCCTTTTTGAACCACGCCCTAGATTCATGCTATACAACTTTTCCCACTACTTCCCCCCATTCCTTTCCTCTTTGAACCACGTCCTAGATTCATGGTATACAACTTTCCCCACTACTTTCATGTTTGATCCAACACCTAGATTCGAGTGCAGAAGCGGAAAAAGCCCACATGCAGCTAGAGAAATGCATGTGGAATAAATAAATTATACCTTAAGGTTCTTGGGGTGTGGTTCGGTGGGCGACCGGAGGCCGTTCGACCCACACTATGTACGACGGTGAAGAAGAAGGGGACGGAGGCCCTCCCGCGTCGCCGCTGGGTGAAAGTGCACAGATGCGTCGGTAGTGTATTCCCTCCCTCGCCGATGGCGACAGCGTTAAGCCTCCTTCCCTTCCCGACGGAGTGAGAGAGTGAGAGGAGAGTGAGGGGAGAGAGAGGCCAACGAAGTCTTGTTTAGATCTGGAGAGGGTGAGAGAGTGTGAAGAGAGCAACTACAAGCAGACCAGTAGTGAGGGGAGAGAGAGAGGCCAACGAAGTCTTGTTTAGATCTGGAGAGGGTGAAAGAGTGTGAAGAGAACAACTACAAGCGCTGAGGCTCCAGCGTGTATATATATACTGGAGAGAGTGTGAAGAGTGCAAACCCTAGAAAACAAGCGCCGAGGCTGCAGCTTATACGTGATGAGGTGATTATACGGTCACTACGAGGTCGTATAGCTCCGTATCCATCCATTTTTACTAGTCAAAGAATCCTCCTGGCATGAATTATGCTCAAGTGTAGTTATCGAACCCGAGACCTCAAGTTTGATGAGCGAACAGGCTAACCAGCTACACAACCCTCCCGTTATGTTCAATGAGAGGAAAATAACCTTTTATACATTCCTGCATTCGTGTGACAAGCATGCCGTTTTTTGTGTGTGTGGGAGTCATTGGGATTTAAATCATAATCGTGTCATGTGGCTTTGGTGGTAAGACTATCCACAGTGGTGCACAAATAATGCAGCCTTTGTCACCTTACCTCTCTCCACGTAGTACGTTGGGTCCCACCAGTTAGAGGGTGAAACAAACAAATTAATAAGAAAAATTAAAAGCGCTAGCGGTGTATCTTACCTCACACATCTCCCTACTGCTCGGCAACACTGT
This sequence comes from Secale cereale, assembly GCA_902687465.1. Lineage (NCBI taxonomy): Eukaryota > Viridiplantae > Streptophyta > Magnoliopsida > Poales > Poaceae > Secale > Secale cereale. The sequence continues at coordinate 408,093,118 of LR738713.1, forward strand.
CCAATTGATCCCTCTGTTCGCTCACATACTATTTTAAGTGAATCCTTATTATAAGATGCACACAATTTGAGCACTTGTATTCGACCTAAGTCAGTGTGCCACCATATCTCGTACGACTCCCTCCGTCTAGGTGTAATAAGTCACGTTAGAAGGTGCAGCGGGACCAAGGTGCAAGCAGATTGGAGGAGAAGGAGAAACTTGACCGGTCATTCCTCCAATCAAAGCCCTGATTTCTGTCTCTAAACGCAACAATTGATCCAAACAACTAAGGGCCTCTTTCATTCGCAGGATCTCCAAAACATAGGAATAGGAAAAACGTGGGATTGGGGTGGCATGTCATCTTGAATTCTACATGATTCTATGAGTGTTTTATCATGCACAGAAAAAAAATGTAGGATTCTTTCCAAGAGGTTAGTGTGGATTGAAAATTTCTTATGAAATCTAGTGCAAATGAATCCTATGGAAAAGTTCCTAGGGTTTAGAATCCTATGAATCAAACAACCCACATAAGAAAAAATCCTAAGGAATTGAATCCTTTAAAATTCCTTTGAGAATCCTTGGAATCAAAGAAGCCCTAAGAGATGTTGTTTTAGCTACCATGCAGGGCCATGTATTAACTCGCATGCAAGCCGAGTTTGATTTCTTGACTGATCAACGCGTAGTTGCGCTCCATGCATTGGGTTTCCGTGGGAGATAACAAGGCAGAGTAAGGAGCGTTTGGTTACATTGCTTAGGCTGGTCATAGTTTGTATGTACTCCATTTGTATCTCACTTCCTGTGGCTTCGTACTCGCATGATTTTTCTATTCTATGAACCTGTGTGTGCGTGTGCGTGTGTGTGTTTAACAGCATGTGTGTGTTAGAGAGAGCGATAGATCGACCTACTCCTACAGAGAGATGGTGTGTAGTGTACGATTTTAGCCGCGAGAGTCGGTGCATCCTCTCATTTTCGGGCGTCCGGTAGGGACAGGCGGACAACTGCCACGCCCGCTCCTGACCAGCCTGGCCCACCCAAAGCCCCTCTAGCGCCCACGCGCGCTTCCCGCCCGAAACGGTCAGCACCGCTCCAAAGAATCGGTGCCGCATTCATGCCTGGGTAGAGCGGATGCGACCTCTCACTGGCGCCTGCATTGAAGGGAGAAGCGGATTCAAGAGTGATGGTTGCTTCGTCCGTCCAACTTACTGCTGGGTCTATGTGATTTGACAGCTCATTGGTCATTATTACTGAGGTGGTAGGACTGCTGGGTATCCCATGCTTTCGGCGAAAGGAGGTACTACTAGATTACAATTTTCTCCATTCTTACGGTGGAGGAGTGCAAGAGCAGTGAAAACACGCAGGCTTAGTGATTACATGGCCCACCTCACACTATCACCATATTTTCTGGACACCATGCGACACCTAACTCTTTACATAGTACTCCCTCCGTTCCTAAATATAAGTCTTTGTAGAGATTCCACTAGGTGGACTACATACGGAACAAAATGAATGAATCTACACTTTTACATGTATCTTGCGTCCAAGGTTGCCCATTGCAACATTTTATCAAATACAAAGGAGACTAACATGCATGCTATTGCATCTCAATGATTGATAGATCATAGCAAATATGTACTTCCTCCGTTCCAAAATAAGTGTCTCAACTTTATGCTACATACGGAGCAAAATGAGTGAATCTACACTCTAAAATACCTCTATATACATCAGTGTTTGGAGTATGTACTAGTAGTTCATACTGAAATCTACTAAAGGACATATATATTCCAAACAATATGATAATCTCTCTAACCAAGGTAGTAGGGACGAGGAGTAAATAGAGGGAGTAGTAAAATTTTCTCCTCGTCCTGCGAGCCATCGCGCGCGTGGGCGAGGGAGCGGGCGTAAGGCGTAGTAAGCAAGCTTCTCCTCATCCTGTGAGCCACCGTGCCCATGGACGGGGGAGATGGCGTACTAAGCAAGCTTCTCCTCGTTCTACGAGTTGACGGGACACATCAAAAGTACTCCAGTGTATAGAGCCTTGCCTCTAAGGTAGGCCCCACATGGTTTGCCTCTTTTTTAACCTAACGCGTCTAGTCGCTATTTGTTTGTTCACTTGTGTAGACGATCCTCCCTCCATCTAGTGGACAACCAGTACACGTGTCAAGTTACCATGTGGGCTGCCTTTTCGTACAGAAATGAGCTCCACCGTGTACCCGCGCGGGTGTGGTTGGGAAAGAGACGGGAGTATGTGCGCTGCACGTGCACCTCTTCTATTCGTGCACATCCCCCACCTATGTGGGTGTGTGTGAGAGATACAAACCTAGACCAAATGGCTTGTGTGCGTTCGTGAGTGTTTTTTGTTTTGGGGGCGGGGGGGTGATTTCGTGAATGTATTTGTGGGAATATGTGTCGATGACATCTCAAACAAAATTTTGCATGCAATGTGTGTGAAATGGAGGCCTATCCATATCATATATAGAGTGTCGGGCGATCCATGAGAAGAGAGGGAGGGGTCATAGATATCGGTAGAGTCGAAGAGAGGATCAAGTGGGTGGGTGCGAGATCGATGAAGAGAGCCATCGAAATTGTGTGTGTGTGTGCAAGTCAAAGATATAGGGCGACTGACCTAGCTACCGGAATGTTAGAGGGCATAGGTCAAGTTTGTGTGTGACAGGGAGACATGACTAGAGCGCTCGATGTATTAGTGTGTGTGTGTGGGAGGGGGTTTGGGGAGGGGTAGGTAGATGCCTAACTATAGAGGTAGAACAACTTGTATATGTGTTGAGAAGGAGAGACCCAGCTATGTCTTGAGGGAGATCGGTCGACATCCATACATAACTGAAGGACGGGAAATAGGATGGGACAGAGAGAGAGAGAGAGAGAGAGAGAGAGAGAGAGAGAGAGAGAGAGAAGAGAGAGAGAGAGGGAGGGAGAGGGGTAGAGTGCTGGATGGGTGATGGAGTTGCTTCTTGAAGATGGTGGGAGAGGCCTACTAGACAAACTAAGGGTGGAACTGCAATATTATCAATAAGAGTGGGGATGTGTTTCTGTGTGTGCCTGTGCGTGAT
>LR738713.1:408100619-408237522 GCA_902687465.1 Secale cereale
GGATGGCCGGGGCGACGACGGACCGGCGGTGGGGAGTGTTTACGGGGCGGGCGGTGTGGCGCACCGCCGGCCGCGGGCAGCGGTGGGCGGCTGTTTGGCCAGTGGTGGCTGGCGGCTCAGCGGGATGGAGGTTGAAGATGAACTGCAGGCCCTTGATTTCGTATCCAACGGCTGCAAAATCGACAGACCAGAGATGACAAAGTCATTCGACTGACGTGTAGCCTCACCTCTAGTGCGTTCAGTTTCGAAAGTAGAGTTCAGTTTCGACAGTAAAGTTCAGTTTCGACAGTAAAGTTCAGTTTCGACAGTTAAGTTCAGTTTCGACGGTTAAATTCAGTTTCGACAGCAAAATTTAGTTTCGACAGTTAAGTTCAGTTTTGACAGTTAAATTCAGTTTTGACAATTAAATTCAGTTTCGACAATTAAGTTCAGAGATGAGCGGCTGATGTATACATCTAGCACTTTGTGGTTATATATTTTACGTCATCTATTGGAGATGCTATTATAATTCCACTCAGGTTAACGTTGTCTCTCTTGTCCTACTTCATCCTCGGCGTCGTACAACTCATCGGAGCTGCTCCAACGACGAAACCCTCCATCACAGTGGAGCAGTACCTTGGGCTCCATCTCCAGACTTCTAAGATCTTCTTCCCCTCCTCCGACAGCCAAGTCAGCCGGAGCATCCTCACGCCAAAAAAATCACGCTGAGATCGACATGGCTTTGCCAAAGATGTTGCACACTTCTTGTGGTTTGACTTAATCTCACCGTGCTTCTTTGCATCCAGTGAACTTCCAATTCTCGTGAACCAAACACCCAGATTGGCAGAAATCCTGCGTTTTTAAATTCTCTGTTTTGCACGTGCATTCCTATCATATTCCTGTCTATTTCCTATCCATGTATTGTTAGAATCCTCAAATTCAAACAAGCCCTTACATAATTACTTCTGTTACAGATATGTGTCAAAGAAAACCTTGTGTGGTTTATCCTGCTCCTCCGGTGTTGTGTTTCACCCCATCTCAGCTGCTCCAACGACCGAAGGGTTCACCACAGCAGGGATCCGCTCTCCAGATTGTCTTTCGCCGCCTCAGACCTTCTTCCCCGCCGCCGGCAGCCATGACAACTGCATTACCATCATCAACTAAGCAGATGACTTTGAGGACTACACATGTCCGTGATATGTCTCCAACGTATCTATAATTTTTTATTGTTCCATGCTATTATTTATGAACTCTTGGATGTTTAATGGGCTTTATCTTACACTTTTATATCATTTTTGGGACTAACCTACTAACCCAAAGGCCCGGTCTAGATTGTTGTTTTTTGCCTGTTTCAGGGTTTTGCAGAAAAAGAATATCAAACGGAGTCCAAACGGAATGAAACCTTCGCAAGAGATATTTTTGGAGAAAATCACGCACAAAGAACTTGAGAACCATGTCAGAAGAGCCACGAGGGGTCCACAAGGGTGGGGGCGCGCCCCCTGCCTCGTGGGGCCCCCGTGACTCCCCCGGTGTCCTCCTTCCTCCTATATAAGTCTACGTACCCCGAAACCATCAGCAACAGAGAGAAAACCCTAATTCCACCGCCGTAACCTTCTGTTCCCATGAGATCCCATCTTGGAGCCTGTTCCGGAGCTCCACCGGAGGGGGATCCATCACGGAGTTCATCATCATCATCATCGCCCTCACCATGAGTTGTGAGTAGTTTACCACAGACCTTCGGGTCCATAGCTAGTATCTAGATGGTTTCTTCTCTCTCTCTCTCTCTGGATCTCAATACAAAGTTCTCCTCGGTCTTAGAGGAGATCTATTCGATGTAATCTCTTTTTGCGGTGTGTTTGTCGAGATCCGATGAATTGTGAGTTTATGATCAAGATTATCTATGATAAATATTTGGTTCTTCTCTGAACTTTTTATGTGTGCTCATAATATCCTTGCAAGTCTCTTCGAATTATTGGTTTGGTTTGGCCTACTAGATCTATAGTTCTTGCAATGGGAGAAGTGCTTGGCTTTGGGTTCAATCTTGCAGTGTCCTTTCCTAGTGGCAGTAGGGGCAGTGTAATGCCCAGGATGGAGTTATACCTCCTACGTGTCGTGGCACGACTTAAAGGCATAAGTCCATCCTAGAATGATCTCAAGTTTGGTAATCTTTGCACATCTCATGTAAAAGAGGGGATTGTAAACATAAATAGTTGGCTTACACTCGCCACATCACACAAATACAATACAAGTCTCAAACATCATACATTAAGAATATCACAACCCTCTAAGGGCAAAAACCAAATGTCAAGATACCACACTTAAAGAACATCCACAGGTCGGATCGAATCCTAGTAGAAGTCTCCACTACTGATTATCCGGATACCGAACATAGTATCGACTACGCTCCTCGTCGTACTCCCAGTCCAGCTCGGTGCCATCACCTGGATAGCTCACAACTGGACCTGCATCTGGTGTGGTGAAGTAACTATGAGCCACAGAGGACTCAGCAATCCCGTTCCCGGGTAACAAGACTATTTAAGCCTTGGGAGAGGATAAGGCTGAAGAAAGAATAAGTGTCTGCAGCAGCAACTAGCAACTAGCTTACGTGAAAGAGAGGGAGAAGAGAAAGCCTCGGTCGAGAAGTGATCACGAAGTGATCCTAACTATAGCTCAACAAGCATAACCCCTCCGTGTTCAACTCCCGAATCCCTATTCGGAAATTGACGGTCACGGAACACACGCTGGTAGTGTATTAGAAACATTGTGTCAAGTTATCTACAACCGGATATTAACAAGCTCCCATCTGCCACATAACCGCGGGCACGGCTTTCGAAAATTCATAACCCTGCAGGGGTGTTCCAACTTGACCCATTACAAGCCCACGATCCGCGGAGTCGCAACTCCAAAGTGGGAAGACCCGAGTATTCTCGGAATCCCGTGCTCAAGATATACCGAACTAAGGTAAGGCTAATCCAGCAAATCCTCCCGGCGTGCCGACACCCTGATAGTAGCCGCGCGTATCTCGTCTCAGGCCACGACCGGATGGGCGATTCTACAAGTGTATGCCAGATACCTCGGGTTGCCCCAAGGCGGCCCCGCAGAACCCCCGTTTCGGACCAACACTCATGTGGAGCACTGGCCCGGGGTTGTTGATTAAGAAAGAGGGTTAATTACTCCCTATGCAAGTTTAGTTTGTTATTAGGCAAATAGTACCAATGTTGGGACTTGCTGGAAAAGACTTAGCACTTAGCGGTTTATCGAGGGGGTCCCATACACCCCAACCGTGTTAGGAACGCATAATCAATGAACATAACACCGGTTTATACGGTTCCTAACGGCATGAGTGGAACAAATCACCAAGCAAAAGGCTTAGCCTTCCACCCTTGCCAATATATAGATGATTTCATTTAAGCAATTATATAGTGTGATATAACCCACAAAACTTCAACATGAAGTAAGCATCTTCGAACTTCACCTGCAACTAGCAATGCTATAAGAAGGGCTGAGCGAAGCGTACTTAGCCAAGCAACGGTTTGCGTAGGTAGGGTGGTTAAACATGGCAATGGTTACAAGTAGGAGGCTGACAGGCAGAAAATGGGCATCGAGGCAAAACTATAGAGCGGAACTACTAGCAATAGGCAAAGATAGTGATGTTATCGGGGTTCGGTCATCTTGCCTGAAGAGAAGTCGTTCGGATCGTAAGAAGGGTCCTCGTGCTCAACCTCGTTGGGAACCTCGTGCTCGTACTCGTACTCGGTCTCAGCTTCCGGCTTTAAACAATACAACCACACAAGGCACGAATCAACAAGATGCAATGCGCACTCAAAAATGATGGATGCATGATGGATGCACTAAGGATGCACACGGAGCACGGAAAATAGCACTCAATCAAAACACCTCAAAACATGATAACAATATGATAATATGAATCTACACAGAAAATCAATCAAGTTTCATATAAGACTCGCTGAAATCGGAGCTACGGGCTAAAAGTTATGCCCGAAACAAGAAATGAGCGAAAGTTGAAAATTATAGCAACATAGCAACTTAGGAGCACAAAATAATTAAGCTACAGCACTCAAACATCATGTCAAAGGACATGAACATAAACTAGACATATCCTATAGCAAATAAGTCCAAAGGTGCACCCCCAAAGGAGCCACGGATCAATAGCAACAAGCTTGGACATATTGAACTTGACAATAAAATTCTGGCAGCAGAATTTTATTGAAACTTTGGAGCAAAAGATAAACATGCTACAGCCACTCAAATAAGCATGTGAGAACATGGATGGAAAGCCAACAATATATACTACAAGGAACAATCAAGATCCACCCCAAAACTATCATGGTTTGTCCTAGAGCAGCAAGCAAACATGGCATCGGAACGTTACAGATTTCAGACTTAGTGAAAAACCAATAAGTCCTAAAACAGCAATTTCATCATGGCATCTAAAAGAGCAAGTTTAAGTCACCTCGAAACTAAACATGGCAAGTGGTAAGCACCTCATCAAAATACAAATGATGGTGATTCCGAAACACACAAGCATGTATCATGGAGATAAACACAACGATAGCAACGAGCTCAACAAGATGGCATTTCATAACAAGTGAAACAACATCACAGCCACATGGCACTTTGCAATGATGATATTCATGGCAAGAATAAATCTATCATGCAACCTAACACCAACAACATGTAGAGCATGGCAAGACGAACACGTGGACATGTCATTTGCATCATTCGGACAAACGAGCTAAAAGATATCACTATGCAAAGATGGCATAAAAACATCACATAGCAGCAGTTTTATCACGATGCACTATTGCAACAGAAAAACAAGCACCTAGATGATCTCTAACACGCATGACAAAAAAAGATAAAACGTAGTGCTAATCACCACGAACGTCTGGACATGCTATTTGCGCGAAACGGACAAACACACAAAAAGTTAGAGCAGTTATAAGAATGCATCACAGAACAAATAACAGGGACTTAGAAGAAAAGGAGGGGGAGTTCAACCTCAGATCTGCTGAAAAAAACAAACGAACGGGCCCGGGGCTTCGGCGGATCTGGTGCGGAGTGGCCTGGCGCGGCCCGTGGTGGCGGCGGCTTCGGCCCGCGGCGGCTGGGACGACACACGAGGTGCTGGAGCGGTGGGCCGGCCCGACGCGGTGGCGAGGCGAGGCCCGGTTGCGGTGCGGTGCGTTCGACGCGGGCCGGGAACGGAAGGCGGCTCGGTGGGCCTGCGGAGAAGCGGCGATGTGGTCCCTCCGCGCGGCTGGAGCGGAGAGACGGGCCGCTGCGGTCGCGGTGCTGGGCCTTGGGAGACGGATCGGGGCGAAGCGCCTGGCCTGGAGATGTGGTCCTCCCTCGGCTGCGGTGGCAACGGCTGGGCCCTGGAGCGCTGGTGCGGGCCGCGACGGGAGGCAGTGATCGATCGATTGATGCGTTGACTTGGCCCTGGCGCCTGGCGAGCGAGGATTCCGGCGGCGGTCGGCTGGCTGGCTCGAGGCTCGGTGGGATCTAGCCAAGTGGCTGGGAAGGGCTGGTTAGATCCAAAAAATGAGGGGGAGAGAGGAGAAGAAGCTAGGGGATGCCCAAAAATAGACCTAGGGGTGTTAGGAGCCCTCCGATGGCGATCCGACGGATCCGATCGCGGGGGTAGTTTAGATGGGCCTAGGAGAGGGTAGTGGACTGCAGTAGGGGTGTTCTGGCCACAAAGCGAAGGCACTTTGGACCCACACGAATAACTGATGGGATAGCAAACGGAGTCCAAACGCGACGAGATTTGAGAGGCGGGTTGCACACAACAAAACAACAACGCACGACAAGTCTCGCGGCACACCGGTAATGTTACACGGCCAAACAACAAAGTAGGCCTACGGGATGCCACGAACACGTGAGGGAGCTCCGGAACGCGAAATGGACAACGGGAAGGAACGCGTGGAACCGGATGCAACCGACAACACAAATGCAATGCGATGCACATGTCTACATGATATGAATGAATGCCACACACTCACACAACAAAACGACGAAAACCCGAAAGACAAAGAACCTGGAATGGAAATAGATGAAGCCGGAGATATATTATATGCCCAAAAGGGAAAGTATTACATCCGGGGCATTACAAATTCTCCTCTACTACAAAAAGATCTCGTCCCGAGATCTAGGACTGGAAAAAGGAAGGGTACTCGGAACGAAGATGATCTTCTCGTTCCCAGGTAGCTTCTCGGTCGGTGTGATGTGACCACTTGACTTTCAAGAATTTGATGGACTTGTTGCGGGTCTTGCGTTCGGTTTCTTCGAGAATTGCAACGGGATGCTCTCGGTAGGACAAGTCTTGTTGAAGATCAATCTCTTCAAACGGAATCATGCGCTCAGGTGCCTTGAAGCATTTGCGAAGTTGAGACACATGGAACACATCATGAACATTGGCGAAGTTTGGAGGGAGCTCAAGTTGATAGGCTAGATCGCCTCTCTTGCCAAGAATCTTGAAAGGCCCGACGTATCTAGGAGCAAGCTTTCCTTTGATACCGAATCTTTGTGTGCCTTTCATCGGAGACACACAGAGATAGACATGATCATCAATGTTGAATGCCAAATCACGATGCTTGCCGTCATAGTAGCTCTTCTGATGCGACTGAGCGGCCTTGAGATTCTCACGTATGACTTTGCACATTTCTTCGGCTTCTGAGATCAAGTCATTGCCAAGAAGTTGACGTTCACCTGTTTCAGACCAGTAGAGAGGGGTACGGCAGCTTTGCCTGCACTTGCTTGGTAGCTGTTGTTGTAAGAGAACTCGGCAAATGGAAGGCAGTCTTCCCATTTCATGCCAAAAGAGATGACACAGGCTCTGAGCATATCTTCTAGAATCTGATTCACGCGCTCGACTTGACCACTGGTCTGAGGGTGAAAAGCAGTGCTGAACCTGATCTTAGTGCCCATAGCGGACTGAAAGGAGTCCCAGAACCTTGAAGTGAACAAACTTCCACAGTCCGAGGATATAACTTGAGGAATGCCATGTAGGGACACAATTCTGGAAGTGTACAACTATGCCAATTGAGCTGCATTGATGGATTCTTTGACTGGCAGGAAGTGAGCGACTTTGGTAAGCTTGTCAATCACCACGAAGATAGAGTCATTTCCTCGCTTGGATTTAGGAAAACCAGTGACGAAGTCCATTTCAATGTGGTCGAACTTCCACTCGGGAATAGGAAGAGGTTGGAGAAGACCGGCTGGACGTTGATGTTCTGCTTTCACTCTTTTGCAAACATCACATTCATTCACGAATTGGGCAATTTCCCTTTTCATGCGTGTCCACCAGTAAGACTGCTTGAGGTCTTGGTACATCTTGGAACTGCCAGGATGAATGGAAAGGAGAGAATCATGTGCTTCTTCCATTATGAGCTTCCTGAGATCACCTTTGGGAACAACGAGTCTGTCCTCGAAGAACAAGGTATCTCTCTCATCAACACGAAATCACTTGTATTTTGGAGTGCCCTTTGCAATACCATGTTTCACCTTCTTCAACATGGTATCCCTGAATTGTGCCTCACGGACCTGATCTTCCAAGGTAGGAGCAATTTGAAGATTTGCAAGAAAACCCTGCGGAACAACTTGAAGGTTGAGCTTCCTGAATGCTTCACAAAGCTCAGGCTGGCACGGCTTGATAAGAAGGCTGTTGCAATATGCCTTTCTGCTCAAAGCATCTGCAATCACATTCGCCTTGCCAGGAGTGTATTCAATGTTGGGATTATACTCTTGGATCATTTCAACCCAACGAGTCTGGCGGAGGTTCAGATGCGGCTGTGTGAAGATGTACTTCAAGCTCTTGTGATCAGTGAAGATGTCGACTTTTCTGCCCAACAACAGATGTCTCCACGTAATCAAAGCATGTACCACAGCTGCTAGCTTGAGATCATGTGTGGGATAATTCTTCTCACTTGGCTTGAGCTGACGAGAAGTGTATGCCACAATTCTCTTATCTTGCATAAGCACACCACCAAGTCCTTGAAGAGAAGCATCACAGAATACTTCATAGGGCTTGGACTCATCTGGAGGAGTCAGAACTGGAGCAGAGACGAGCTTTTCTTTGAGAGTTTTGAATGCCACTTCACACTCTGGAGACCAAAAGTATTTGACATTCTTCTAAAGCAGGTTGGAAAGAGGCTTGGCAATCTTGGAGAAGTTCTCAACGAACCTTCTGCAATAGCTGGCAAGACCCAGAAAACTGCGGAGTTGCTTGACGTTCTGAGGAGCTTCCCAGTTGACAATTGCTTCAACTTTCTCGGGATTTACCGCAATACCGTCAGCTGAGATGATGTGGCCCAGGTACAAAACCTTATCGAGCCAAAATTCGCACTTGGAGAACTTAGCATAGAATTTATGCTCCCGGAGTCGATCAAGAACCAGACGTAAGTGCTTTTCGTGATCTTCTTCATTCTTGGAAAACACCAGAATATCATCCAGATACACAAGCACAAACTCGCCAGTATAGGGGTTGAAGATGTAGTGCATCATCCTCGAAAAGGTAGGAGGAGCATTGGCGAGACCAAAAGACATGACGGTATACTCGTATGAACCGTAGCTCGTTCTGAAGGCCGTCTTCGGAATGTCTTCCTCGCGAATGCGAATTTGATGATAGCCCATTCGGAGGTCAAGCTTAGAGAACACTTTAGCTCCTTTGAGATGCTCGAAGAGTTCGTTGATGTTGGGGAGCGGATACTTGTTCTTTATTGTCTTCTTGTTCAATGGCCGGTAATCAACACAGAGACGCTCCGTGCCATCTTTCTTCTTGACAAATAAGACACCACAGCCCCAAGGAGACGTACTAGGCCTGATGAGACCCATACTCTCCTGCTTATCAAGCTGCTTCTTCAATTCCTTCAATTCATCCGGAGAGAGCTTGTACGGACACCGGCATGCTGGCTCAGTACCCGGCTCGAGTTCAATAACGAATTCCACCTGACGGTGTGGAGGCATGCCTGGAAGTTCTTCAGGAAAGACGTCTTGATATTCGTTCACCACCGGAATTTGAGATATGGCATTAATTTCGCCCTTATCATTGAGAGAGAAAAGCCTGATAGTGTTATCCCTGGAGGCAAAGATAATCACATCTTCATCAGGATGAGTCATCTTGACTTCCTTCTATGCACAATCAATGTGAGCATCATGCTGAGAAAGCCAATCCATCCCGAGGATGAGGTCAATGTCGGAATTACCAAGAACCACCGGTTTAGCCAGAAATCGATAATCACCCATGCGAATAGACACATTCGGAGCATATATACTGGAATGCATCTGCTTTCCCGGAGAAGAAATTGCCAACTGCCTCGGTAAAGCTGCTGTGGTCACACTATGCTTGGATGCAAATGGCTATGACATGAAAGAATGTGAAGCACCCAAATCAAATAACACTTTAGCTGGAAAAGAGTTAACTGGAAGGTTACCCAAAATGACATCAGAAGAATTCTCCGCTTGTGCTGCATTCATCAGATTGACCCTTGCTGCCTTTGGATCATGCCTGACAATAGCTGAACTCACAGGTGGAGGAGGAGGAAGACGCTTTGGGTTGTTGCACTTGTTGGAATAATGACCCTTCTGGCCACACTTGTAGCAAGTAACCTCAGAAAGCGGACGGGCAGGAGGAACACTCGGTCTTGGAGCTTGGAACTGTTTCTTGGACTGCTTGTTGGAGTTGGGTGGGTGGGAGAAACCACGTCCACCAGAGTTCTTGTTGGAGTTGTTGGAGTTGTTGTAAGGAGCTCGAATCACTGGAGGAGGAGGAAGCCAAAATTTCTGATGCTTCGAGACCATCTGAGACGATGAGGAAGAGTAAACGGCATCTCGAATTCTCTTCTTAGAAGCCTCCATCTTAAGCTGAGCCGCCTCTTGTTTCAAAGCCATGTTATAGAACTTGTCGAATTCATCGGGCTCGAACAAGGTGAGAGCAAGTTGAAGTTCATCTTTGAGACCTCCACGGAACTGGTAGATTTTGCTCTTAGCATCAGGAATGTCTTGCTTAGCATAGCGGGCGAGGTTTTGGAACTTGACATTATACTGATAGACTGTCATAGAGCCCTGCTTCAGGTTGCCGAATTGCTCACGCATACCCTCGATGACACTTGTAGGAATGTGGTGAGAGCGAAAGTCCCAAGAGATCAATTGAACTGGCCTGGAGTCTTTGTACTGCTGCCACCAATAAGCTGCTTGATCTTTGAGTTGGAAGGCTGCAAACTTCACATAATCATCTTCCTTCATGTTACTGCACTCAAAATGCTTCTTTATGTCGGTTAACCAATCTTCAGCATCAAGAGGGTCGACACAGTAACTGAAAGCTTTTGGATTATTGGCCAAGAACTGGTTGAGAGTAGCATGGTGCTGCTGGTTGAAGAAGTTGCCTTGATTCCCTGGAACACCCTGATTAGCTTGATTAGCTTGCATCTACTGCATCATCTGCATCAACATCTGGGTGTTCTGAGTTGTAGTCTGCATAATCGCTCTCCAAGCCTCAGACGGAGGAGGAGGGGAAGGAGGACGATCTGGGACCTCTTCACCCTCTGGGTTAGCGTTGGGAACCCTTTTCGGAGCCATCCTGAAAGAGATGACCACGAATCAGCAATTGATTGACAGAAGGTATAAGCTGAATCAATGGAATGAATTGCAACAAGTCTTCACAATAATCATTCGAACAATAGAACGAATGAAATCATTCGAACAAGAGGAACGAATGAAATTCTCAGTTAAATGATAACATCAATCTTCACGAGAAGCCACATAGGGGACAAAAGGAAAATAAGAAAAACAACAAGGTACGGATGGGAACAAACACAAGATAGGAGCTTCGTTCTAACATCTTTGTGCTGAAAGCATATGAACGCGTTTCGAAAAGGTTTTGCAATCCCCGGATCAGCATAGCCAAGGACCCTTTAAGATGCAACTCCTGATAGTAACATCGGTCATAAACCACTTCACTCAATGTAGAACCCCGAACTCACTAACATGCATTCGTTGGAAGAATGCCTACGATCTACTGGATAAACCCACCTATTAATTTCCGAAAGATTCCAGTTATGCAATCAGGTGTTGGGGATACACGGGAAGCACCGCGCAATCAACTCTAAACCTACATCTAGGTGTATCCATCCTTCAACACATAACCAGTCTTTCTCGGAAACTGTGTACCTCGGACCTTCGAAAAGCATCCACTATAACAAGCTATGGCAATACTCCCGAACTACCTCCCCAGTACTGGGTGATGTCGGGGTTATCTTGCCACTGGCCGTATAGGAGAGATTTTCGATGTCGGCCGTCTTAAGTATTTAGTACTGCCGCGATATGCTTGTGACGACAATACCCCGAAGCTCAACTCCCCGGGACACTGCCACAACCCCTAATGTCAGGAGGCATCGAGAACAATATTCTCGTCACAAGAACATCGAAACAATCCCAGAATACTCGCGGGATTCCTAAAAAAAAATTGTGCAATTTTTGAAGATAGGAGAGACAAGAGTAGTCGTCAGGAGTCCTCACCAGAGAGAAAGGAGATGAGAAGCAAAGAAATCCTACTCTCCGATATAATATAGGACTCAAAATGTTTTCAGTGTGTGCCTAGACTCGACCGTCAACGATTCGATCAAACAGTGGGGGCTCCTAGGTCGGAGAAGGCTCTGATACCAACTTGTAATGCCCAGGATGGAGTTATACCTCCTACGTGTCGAGGCATGACTTAAAGGCATAAGTCCATCCTAGAATGATCTCAAGTTTGGTAATCTTTGCACATCTCATGTAAAAGAGGGGATTGTAAACATAAATAGTTGGCTTACACTCGCCACGTCACACAAATACAATACAAGTCTCAAACATCATACATTAAGAATATCACAACCCTCTAAGGGCAAAAACCAAATGTCAAGATACCAAACTTAAAGAACATCCACAGGTCGGATCGAATCCTAGTAGAAGTCTCCACTACTGATCATCCGGATACCGAACATAGTATCGACTACGCTCCTTGTCGTACTCCCAGTCCAGCTCGGTGCCATCACCTGGATAGCTCACAACTGGACCTGCATCTGGTGTGGTGAAGTAACTGTGAGCCACAGAGGACTCAGCAATCCCGTTCCCGGGTAACAAGACTATTTAAGCCTTGGGAGAGGATAAGGCTGAAGAAAGAATAAGTGTCTGCAGCAGCAACTAGCAACTAGCTTACGTGAAAGAGAGCGAGAAGAGAAAGCCTCGGTCGAGAAGTGATCACGAAGTGATCCTAACTACAGCTCAACAAGCATAACCCCTCCGTGTTCAACTCCCGAATCCCTATTCGGAAATTGACGGTCACGGAACACACGCTGGTAGTGTATTAGAAACATTGTGTCAAGTTATCTACAACCGGATATTAACAAGCTCCCATCTGCCACATAACCGCGGGCACGGCTTTCGAAAATTCATAACCCTGCAGGGGTGTTCCAACTTGACCCATTACAAGCCCACGATCCGCGGAGTCGCAACTCCAAAGTGGGAAGACCCGAGTATTCTCGGAATCCCGTGCTCAAGATATACCGAACTAAGGTAAGGTTAATCCAGCAAATCCTCCCGGCGTGCCGACACCCTGATAGTAGCCGCGCGTATCTCGTCTCAGGCCACGACCGGATGGGCGATTCTACAAGTGTATGCCAGATACCTCGGGTTGCCCCAAGGCGGCCCCGCAGAACCCCCGTTTCGGACCAACACTCATGTGGAGCACTGGCCCGGGGTTGTTGATTAGGAAAGAGGGTTAATTACTCCCTATGCAAGTTTAGTTTGTTATTAGGCAAATAGTACCAATGTTGGGACTTGCTGGAAAAGACTTAGCACTTAGCGGTTTATCGAGGGGGTCCCATACACCCCAACCGTGTTAGGAACGCATAATCAAGGAACGTAACACCGGTTTATACGGTTCCTAACGGCATGAGTGGAACAAATCACCAAGCAAAAGGCTTAGCCTTCCACCCTTGCCAATATATAGATGATTTCATTTAAGCAATTATATAGTGTGATATAACCCACAAATCTTCAACATGAAGTAAGCATCTTCGAACTTCACCTGCAACTAGCAATGCTATAAGAAGGGCTGAGCGAAGCGTACTTAGCCAAGCAACGGTTTGCGTAGGTAGGGTGGTTAAACATGGCAATGGTTACAAGTAGGAGGCTGACAGGCAGAAAATGGGCATCGAGGCAAAACTATAGAGCGGAACTACTAGCAATAGGCAAAGATAGTAATGTTATCGGGGTTCGGTCATCTTGCCTGAAGAGAAGTCGTTCGGATCGTAAGAAGGGTCCTCGTGCTCAACCTCGTTGGGAACCTCGTGCTCGTACTCGTACTCGGTCTCAGCTTCCGGCTTTAAACAATACAACCACACAAGGCACGAATCAACAAGATGCAATGCGCACTCGAAAATGATGGATGCATGATGGATGCACTAAGGATGCACACGGAGCACGGAAAATAGCACTCAAGCAAAACACCTCAAAACATGATAACAATATGATAATATGAATCTACACAGAAAATCAATCAAGTTTCATATAAGACTCGCTGAAATCGGAGCTACGGGCTAAAAGTTATGCCCGAAACAAGAAATGAGTGAAAGCTGAAAATTACAGCAACATAGCAACTTAGGAGCACAAAATTATTAAGCTACAACACTCAAACATCATGTCAAAGGACATGAACATAAACTAGACATATCCTACAGCAAATAAGTCCAAAGGTGCACCCCCAAAGGAGCCACGGATCAATAGCAACAAGCTTGGACATATTGAACTTGACAATAAAATTCTGGCAGCAGAATTTTATTGAAACTTTGGAGCAAAAGATAAACATGCTACAGCCACTCAAATAAGCATGTGAGAACATGGATGGAAAGCCAACAATATATACTACAAGGAACAATCAAGATCCACCCCAAAACTATCATGGTTTGTCCTAGAGCAGCAAGCAAACATGGCATCGGAACGTTACAGATTTCAGACTTAGTGAAAAACCACTAAGTCCTAAAACAGCAATTTCATCATGGCATCTAAAAGAGCAAGTTTAAGTCACCTCGAAACTAAACATGGCAAGTGGTAAGCACCTCATCAAAATACAAATGATGGTGATTCCGAAACACACAAGCATGTATCATGGAGATAAACACAACGATAGCAACGAGCTCAACAGGATGGCATTTCATAACAAGTGAAACAACATCACAGCCACATGGCACTTTGCAATGATGATATTCATGGCAAGAATAAATCTATCATGCAACCTAACACCAACAACATGTAGAGCATGGCAAGACGAACACGTGGACATGTCATTTGCATCATTCGGACAAACGAGCTAAAAGATATCACTATGCAAAGATGGCATAAAAACATCACATAGCAGCAGTTTTATCACAATGCACTATTGCAACAGAAAAACAAGCACCTAGATGATCTCTAACATGCATGACACAAAAAGATAAAACGTAGTGCTAATCACCACGAACGTCTGGACATGCTATTTGCGCGAAACGGACAAACACACAAAAAGTTAGAGCAGTTATAAGAATGCATCACAGAACAAATAACAGGGACTTAGAAGAAAAGGAGGGGGAGTTCAACCCCAGATCTGCTGAAAAAAACAAACGAACGGGCCCGGGGCTTCGGTGGATCTGGTGCGGAGTGGCCTGGCGCGGCCCGTGGTGGCGGCGGCTTCGGCCCGCGGCGGCTGGGACGACCCACGGGGTGCTGGAGCGGTGGGCCGGCCCGACGCGGCGGCGAGGCGAGGCCCTGTTGCGGTGCGGTGCGTTCGACGCGGGCCGGGAACGGAAGGCGGCTCGGTGGGCCTACGGAGAAGCGGCGATGTGGTCCCTCCGCGCGGCTGGAGCGGAGAGACGGGCCGCTGCGGTCGCGGTGCCGGGCCTTGGGAGACGGATTGGGGCGAAGCGCCTGGCCCGGCGATGTGGTCCTCCCTCGGCTGCGGTGGTGACGGCTGGGCCCTGAAGCGCTGGTGCGGGCCGCGACGGGAGGCAGCGATCGATTGATCGATGCGTTGACTTGGCCCTGGCGCCTGGCGAGCGAGGATTCCGACGGCGGTCGGTTGGCTGGCTCGAGGCTCGGTGGGATCTAGCCAAGTGGCTGGGAAGGGCTGGTTAGATCCGAAAAATGAGGGGGAGAGAGGAGAAGAAGCTAGGGGATGCCCAGAAATAGACCTAGGGGTCTATTATATAGCCGGTTTTTAGGGTTAGGGGATTTGGGGGTGTTAGGAGCCCTCCGATCGCGATCCGACGGATCCGATCGCGGGGGTAGTTTAGATGGGCCTAGGAGAGGGTAGTGGACTGCAGTAGGGGTGTTCTGGCCACAAAGCGAAGGCACTTTGGACCCACACGAATAACTGATGGGATAGCAAACGGAGTCCAAACGCGACGAGATTTGAGAGGCGGGTTGCACACAACAAAACAACAACGCACGACAAGTCTCGCGGCACACCGGTAACGTTACACGGCCAAACAACAAAGTAGGCCTACGGGACGCCACGAACACGTGAGGGAGCTCCGGAACGCGAAACGGACAACGGGAAGGAACGCGTGGAACCGGATGCAACCGACAACACAAATGCAATGCGATGCACATGTCTACATGATATGAATGAATGCCACACACTCACACAACAAAACGACGAAAACCCGAAAGACAAAGAACCCGGAATGAAAATAGATGAAGCCGGAGATATATTATATGCCCAAAAGGGAAATTATTACATCCGGGGCATTACAGGCAGCAAGGCACGCATTGTATTGTTCCCATCGAGGATAAAAAGATGGGGTTTATATCATATTGCTTGAGTTTATCCCTCTACATCATGTCATCTTGCTTAAGGCGTTACAATGTTCTTATGAACTCAATATACTAGATGCATGCCGGATAGCGGTCGATGTGTGGAGTAATAGTAGTAGATGCAGAATCGTTTCGGTCTACTTGTCTCGGACGTGATGACTATATACAATGATCATGCCTAGATAGTCTCATAATTATTCGTTTTTCTATCAATTGCTCGACAGTAATTTGCTTACCTGCCGTAGAATATCGCTATCATGAGAGAAGCCGCTAGAGAAAACTATGGCCCTCGGGTATATTCTCAACATATCAATCTACATCTACTTTACTTTTACCGCTTTTATTTTCTGTTCTTATAAACAAAAATACCAAAAATATAAACTATCATCTCTATCAGATCTCACTTTCGTAAGTGACCTAAAGGGATTGACAACCCCTTATCGCGTTGGCTGTGAAGTTCTTATTTGTTTGTGCAGGTGTGAGGGACTCGCGCCTGGTCTCCTACTGGATTGATACCTTGGTTCTCAAAAACTGAGGGAAATACTTACGCTACTGTGCTGCATCTCCCTTTCCTCTTAGAGGGAATACAACGCAAGCTCGAGAAGTAGCAGTCCGCAAGAGAGGTCACACTCTTCCGTGTCTACTTACGTTATGCATCGCTTAATATGATGACATGCTACTTTATCGTCGTGTTCACCTATTAGACTCCGACTCAGGTCCAAACTTATGCTGAAACTTGAGTTTTTAAATGGTTGTGGGGTACATATTGGGCCATCAATCAGTACTATCTGTCTACTATCTGGTTAATCTCAGGTGTCTACTATGAGTTTCATGTTGGGTGCAAACAAACATTAAGGGAGCCATCATCTCTATTTTTTAACTAAAGCTATTATCTGCCTGCCATCGTTGGTTTTGAGTCTATCCATAGTTTGCTACCTTCATCTGGATTGTTGCATGCACTCCTAACATAATCTCACTATGTTCTATTCCTATGCATGTCAGTTATTGTACACAATGGAACTGAACATGTAGAGCAAAAGAGACGAGCCTTGCGTGGCAATAAAATTTCATACAGACGTTGCTCCATGGTGGGCGCAAAGGCATCCCCCCTCCACCCATTTTGGATCGTAATCAAGAGGAAGATAACTCCTCAGAGGAGGATTCAGAGACAGATGACCAGTCCTATCCCCCCCCGGGTTGCATGCTCTAACTTGGCAGGGTTATGTTGCTCATATCGTGCATATGGTATCTTGCATTGCTATGTCATTTGCTTAGTTTAGACATGATTTGTGTAAATGCCACCTGTTTAGTGTCTAATTACCATATATGTGAATTATGCAATGCCATCTTTTTGCAAGACATTATATATGTGAATTATGCAATGCTATCTTGTTGCAAGGCATTATATATGTGAATTATGCAATGCCATGCTGTTTAGCCAAGCGTCATATATGTGAATTATATCATGTCGTCTTTTTTTGTATTTCTCATTGCTTTTGTCGACAATGTTTGTATATTCAACTGCTCTTCCTGTGCATCAGCCATTTGAATTGGTGATGGATAAATCTGGAGTGAAAATAAGGTCTTTAGAGGAGATAATGCTACCTGGTGAAGCAGATATCTTGCTGGTTACAGATAGCTCTTCAGAGGAGGATTCAGAGGCAGTTGACTAGTCCTATTATCCCCCCGAGGTGTATGCTCAAACTTGGCAGGGTTATATTACTCATATCATGCATATGTTGTATTGCAATGCTTAGTTTTTACATCATATACACGATATTGAATGCCATCTCCTTAGTTGACACATCATATATGCGATTGCCCTCTCCTCACTTCCTTAGTATATAAATCATATATTTGAATTATATCATGCCATGATGTTTACATAGACAACATGTATCTGAATTATGGCATGCCAACCCATTTTCTAAATACATAATATAGTTATATCATCTCATCATGTTCACATAGTCATCATATTTTGAATTATGTCATTTTATCCGTGAATTATATCATGCCATCATGTTTCCATCGACGGCATGTTTGTGATTTATGGCATGCCAACCACTTTAATAGACACATCGTATAGTTATATCATGTCATCCTGTTTACATAGTCATCATATTTTGAAGTATGTCATTCTATCCTGTTTAGTTAGCCATCATACATGTGAAATTGTGTCATGGATCCTGTTTAATTAGCCATCATATATGTGAAATTATGTCCTGCTATTCTGTTTGGTTAGACAACATAAATGTGAATTATTTCATGCCATGTTTTCTTCCCTACTATCCATTGCATCTATCTATCTTACAATGTTTGTACATTCAATTACTTTTCTTGTTTATCAGCCATTTCAATTGGAGGGGGTGATGGCAGTATCTGTGGGAGTAAAAACACGGTCTTCACAAAAGATCGTGCTACCTGTCGATGGAGATAGAACCACGGTTGTACTTGCCCAAGAACCAGCCCCACCACACATAACCCAGACTCACGCAAATTGTACCCCTACCCAGTTGGACAGAGAACCAGCTACACCCCTTCTAACCCCAACCCCGGCAAATAGTAACCCAGTTCCCGTTGACACAACACCATCTCCACCATAGAGCATCCAAACACGAGCAGTTAGTAAGGCAACTACAGTGTCCAAAGCACGAGGACCACCACTTCGAACCCCAAGTCAATGCTTAAAGCAGAAGAAGAATTGTTCTCAGGTCAGGTTCTGTAGCTATGGTTCATACTACTTTGTTCTTGCATCACTGTATTTACTCATACCAACTAATTTCAAATTTGAAGGATGCAATTGAAACTCCAATGGCGCAACAGGTATGTTTTAAAACTGTTTTTTAACGTGTTTGCTGTTGTAACTTGCTCTATGTTGATTTCAGTTTCAATTGAATAAACAGTTATATTCTCATGCCATGCACCTTACAAGTGTTGTTATTGTTGTGTAGTTTCCCACACTTATATTCTGTCTAAGATGCTTTGTCTTAAATAGATATGATTCGAACTGTATCCATCTTGATTTGGCAACATAAACTAGAATGATATAGACCATACAGTGACCATACTACATAGATATATGTTTGTTTCATGTTGTTATCCTGTCCACCTTACTACTGAACTGGTTTACCAAAATGAGTTTCATATACTACATTGTAAACCTGTGATGTGTTTGTTTGTTTCTCTTTTAGAATGCGGATAAAATATTGGAGAAGAGTACCCCGTTATGCAATGGTACAGGAAGTAATGCAGATAAGATTCAAGATAGTGAGACATCCCTGTAGATCTCAAAGAAAGCTGATAAAAACTATATTGAAGACAATGATGTAGTGTTCGAGTTACTGGCTACTACTGTTGCCACCAGCTCTTCGAACTCGCTGCCTGAATCAGTTTGACTTCTTGAGTCTCAACTTCAAGTTGAAAGACATCGATCATATGTTATGCGACAGGAAGCCGAAGGACTGAGGAAGTCCCTGGAGAATTCAGATGCATACTTTCTGGTGCAACAGCAAGTGCTGCAGCATTTAAGCGCCAAACAAGAGAAAGTTAATAAGCTTGCTAAGCATCTTGCCAGCATTATGGGTACCCAGGATATTGTTTCTTGAGCTCTTCTGAAGTGGTTTCAGTTCTGGACTTGTTTTGCCGCGGCGTTTATATGCTTCTTTGTTCCCTATATTTGCACTGGTGGCAAACTTTGATGCCCAGTGGATGTAATATGTGTAATAGCCGTGATAGCCTAGCGTAAGTTGCTTGCCTATTTATTTCCTTATTGTCTTGTTTATTTGTTTTCTTGTAGTCAGTGCAGTTCTTTTTCTGCGGTTTGCTAGTGGCCGCAATAGCCTATTTTTCAAAACTAGGCCACATTAACCATGGGCTACAAATTTATTGTAGTTAACATGGGCCGCTTACAGGTCGTAGAAACAATGGGACTTCTAAGGGCCGTAGAAACAATGGGCCTTATACGGGCCGTAGACACTGATACGTCCAAAACGTATCTATAATTTCTGCTTGCTCCATGCCTCTTTTGTGTGATATTGATATGATATTTATGCACTTCCATACACTTTTGATCATATTTGGACTAACCTACTAATGGTCGCAAAAGTGCACAATGTTCTTGTTTTACACTTTATTGTGTAGGAATTACTTGGAAATTGACAAAAACGCAAAAGGAGTCGTATTGGAGTAGGACTCTGACTTTCCTGAAATCTGTCTGAGAACGTTTTTTAAAGATGGTCGCTTTCCGCCCCGAAGACAACGTCAAACGGAAAAAGTCTAGTTGCGAAAGTTGTGGGGAATTTCGAGGCGATGCTTCTGGATATAAAATTCGTCCAAATCGGAGTCCGGACGGCTGAGTAAAGCCCGTTTTACTGAGGCCCAAAATCTGATGACGGGAATCCGAGAGTCTATATAAAGAAAGGAAACCTAGGTCACCAAGGGCCACGAATTTTCCTCCTCCCGAGCCGACGTCTTGGAGGGGAGGACCAGCACCATTGCAGCACCATCCACAAGGAATAAGGGGGGCCAAGGAGCCGCTGCCCCCTAGGGCCGCCGCCGCCCCGAGGGCCGCCGCCGCCGCCTCCGTGGCTGCTGCCGGCCGTCTCCTCCTCGCGGGGCTGCACCTCTCCATCAACATCATCATCAACCTCCTCCTCATCATGTCCATGTGTGAGTAGTCTTCTCCGGGGCCGAGGGCTCGTACGTATAGCTATGTGGTTATCTCTCTCTCCCATGATGTGATCTTCATTGTGATCATAGGCTATGTTAATCTAGGGTGATCCCATGATATTTCCCTTCCTATATGTATTGGATTGATGTACTCACTTGTCTTTATCTAGTATAATCCCCGAGACCAAGGTGACAGCGGTCTATTGGACATGGATTAGAAAAATATTTTCATGAGTGATTTCCTCTCTTGTGTGTTGATTGAAGATTGAGAGTCTCTTGGTGCTTGTCTTTGACTATCCTTTAGATATGTTGTGGTGATTGTGGGACTCTCTTTGGATGTCCGCGGTGACACTGGGAAATCCTTAGATTGAGAACTACAAACTTTGATGTGTGCTTTTGTAGCCCTACATAATTCTCGCCCTCTCTTGACCACGAAGGAATGACCTCCGGGTGCGTCTCCATTGCATGTTTTATGGGAAATATCATGTGATTCGATTATGTTAATGTTGTTGGGAGTTGCCTCTAGTGAAAGTATGATCCCTAGGCCTTGTTTACACCATTGCAGTACCATTTGTGCTCACGTTTACCACTTGTTTGCTTGCTGCACTTTTTATTACAGATTTATATTACTTTGCTTGCCACTCCTATCATCCCTATTTTACCGTCTCTTCGCCGAACTAGTGCACCTATACAACTCCTAGTTGTATTAGGTGTGTTGGGGACACAAGAGACTTCTTGTATCTTAGTTGCAGGGTTGCTTGAGAGAGACCATCTTCAACCTCTACTTCCCTGAGTTCGATAAACCTTAGGTCATCCACTTGAGGGAAATTGCTGCTGTCCTACAAACCTCTGCGCTTGGAGGCCCAACATAGTCTACAAGAGTAGAAGCGTGTGTAGACATCAAGCTATTTCTGGCGCCGTTGCCGGGGAGGTGAGTGCTTGAAGGTATATCTTTAGTTCTTGCAATTAAATCTTTTTGTTTCTTGTTTTTATTTTCACTAGTTTTGCTTAATGGAAAACAACAAAAATATGAGAGAGCTTTATAAGCTCTACCTTGAACTTGGACATGATGTGTTCGAAGAGAAAATTAAAAAACCTTTGGAACTTTATTATTTGCATAACAATCATGATGGTGGTGATGTTATTAGTATGTTTTTATTTAATATCAATATTGCTAATGACATGGAAAGCTCTAAGCTTGGGGATGACACGTTTGATGAACATGATATTTTTAGTCCCCCAACTTTTGAGGAGAAAATTTACTTTGATGATACTATGCCTCCTATATATGATGATTACAATGATGAATATGATATTTTCAGTCCACCTACTATTGAGGATAAAATTTATTATGATTATGATATGCCTCCTAAATACGATGATTACCATGATGGTTATGATAGTCTTACTCTCACTATTCCTAATAAGAAAGATTTTGCTTATATGAAGAGTAATGACACTTTTATGCTTTTGGATCGTGGAAATAATGCCTTATGTGATAGTTATATTGTTGAGTTCATCCATGATGCCACTGAAATTTATAATGAGAGAGGGAGACATGGTTCTAAATATCTTAATAATAAGAAGTTTCCTCTTTTTATGGTGAATATTTTGAAGTTATTCTTGTTTTGCCTTCCTATGCTAGTTGCTTTGTGCTTCAATGAATTATTCCATTGCAATATTCCGATGCATATGAAGCATGTTAGGCTTAAATGTATTTTGGTATTTGCTTCTTGATGCTCTCTTTTGTTCTTCAACTCTTATTCCTACGAGAGCATCATTAAAGCCTTAAGCCTATCTTTATGGCTATAAAGAAAGAGCTCTAGGGAGACAACCCTTGTTATCTTTGCTTTCAGTTTGTTCTTTCAGTTTTTAGTGGTCTTGATGTTTGTTACTACTATAGCAACATCATTGTATCTTTATTTTTCAGCTTTGTGCCAAGTTTAGCCTCTGATTGCAAGAAAGTTCAAAAGTTGTGACATGCTGTCCAGGAAACAGATTCTGTCCTTGGACAGAAAAATACGTATAAAATCACCAGATCATATTTTTGGTCTGAATTTTCTCGACAGCGTGCTCTATACAATTGGCTTTCGGGCGTCTGTTCTGAGTTTTTTGATTTGAGTTACAGAAGTGCTCCGAAAAAATTATTTACTACCTGCTGGTCTATTTTTCACAAATTCTGTCCTGTTTTGCCTTTCCTTCATTTTGCAAACCTTGAGCTTGCTTTTTCTTTGCAAAAACCTTTTGGCAATCTTGAGAAACAGTAGAACTTCAAGAATATCCTTATTTCCAGCAAGGAAAAATTATTTTATTATGGGTACTAACCTCGCTAATCAGATTATGATGAGTTATGTTTGAAGGGAGTTTTCAAGTGTGCGAGGGAAGATGATAAAAAGATTCAGGAGGGTCAAACGCTCAAGCTTGGGGATGCCCCCGTGCACCCCCAAGAAATATTCAAGAAGACTCAAGCGTCTAAGCTTGGGGATGCCCCCGTGCATCCCCTTCTCCATCAACAATTATCAGTTCGTCTTTCGTTCCACTACATTTTTATCACTTCATGTGTTATGTGCTATGCTTGGAGCGTCTTGCTTTTAGTTTCCTTTTTAGTTTTCTTTAGCTTTGCTTGCTGTTCATAACGAGTTGGAACCCAGCTTTCTTTGTGTGGGAGAGAGACCCGCTCCACTTCAACCTAGAACATAACATAGAATTTTCATGTGTATCTTTGTTGTGTGTGTTCTTTGTCTTTCAATAGCTACTATCATGTTCAGCTCTTAGTTTTCATGCTTATCTTTTTAAAGAGCTTTTGTTTAGTTGGTCGCTGGAACTCTCTTTATTTATCATGCTTATCTTGTTAAGAGAGTTGGCTTCTGTTGCACTGGTTGATATGTCTATGATAAAAATGCTATGTGCATAATGGTGCTTAGTAGTTCATGTTTTCTTATGGTTAGTCTCAAATAGCTGGGGGGTTCTCAATGTGTTATTGGAGTACCCACATGATTTGTTTGCCTATGATGTGGTATGGTTTAGTGGTATCTTCCCCCAAGAATTTATTTTGATTGACTTGGCGTATGCTCACGCATATTTAAGACTGTAAAGAAAGTCTATCAAGCCTTGATGATCTTTAATTTCTGAGTAGCGATATAACTTCCATGCCTGATTCAATGTTGCTTTGTCGCTCTGCATGATTATGACCGTCATTTCTCTCTTAGTTGGTCGCTCCCAGTCTTTTGCTAACCTTCGCCTGTACTAAGCGGACTGACTGCTTGTGCATCCAAAATCCTTTAAACCAGTTATGCCATATGAGTCCATCATACCTTCCTATACATGGTATTTACCTGCCATTCCTAACGAAGACTTTCATGTACCATCTCGTAATTATTCAAAAAAAGCATTTCTCTTTTGTGCCACCGTTTTAGCTCATGAGGAAGTAGTAGTTAATTCATGATCTTTTTAAGTTGGACAAGCTTCACCCCGGGATTGCATGTCTAATGTGCAAACCCATAATACGAGAAGGAACTGGCATAGAGTGCGCCCGGCTCATTAAAAAATTATATACAACAAACAAACCCTCCTTCACGCTTTGTTCATGCGAAATCAGAAAACTTTGGCAGTGATAAACAAAGGAGACTAAGAGGATGTGATCGTCCTCATTCGGGAGCCGTTCCTCGAAACTTGTCCAGCTCGAGAAGTAATTGATTTATCTGCTAGCATTCGTTGACGAAATATGCATAATCTAAAAAAAATTATTACCTCTGTTTTTAAAACCAAGAGCTCTGGTACATGTTTAGTTTTTGTTTTCGACCACGGGTTTTCAACCTTGCCATCAAAAGCCACGGTTCGAGAGTCTCCACCTTCTTTAAAGCACCAACTATTGAGAGCATGATTGTCATTCTGAGTGTAATGTGCATTGTCCCAAAGTAGCATTGTCTTTTGCATGATTATGATATCGTTTATTCTGAAATTATTGTATCTAGTCGTCACTTAAACCTTGGAGGTGCCCCTGCATTTATGTTTTGCTTCACTAAAGGGGGCAACCGAGGTACCACTTTATCATATTTGCACACCATGCTCACTACAAATCCTTTGAGTATTTCAGTATCATATTGTAAAACTTTCAGTTCTTTGTGATTTTCTCATGAGGCAACTTAATTACTACAGATTCATTGTCTCAGTAAGCACTTGTCATGTGACTATGAAAAGTTCTTATATGGTCTAATGTGCAAACCCATAATACGAGAACGAGCAGGAATTAAGCTTGGGGATGTTGATACGTCCAAAACGTATCTATAATTTCTGCTTGATCCATGCCTCTTTTGTGTGATATTGCTATGATATTTATGCACTTCCATACACTTTTGATCATATTTGGACTAACCTACTAATGGTTGCAAAAGTGCACAATGTTCTTGTTTTACACTTTATTGTGTAGGAATTACTTGGAAATTGACAAAAACGCAAAAGGAGTCGTATTGGAGTAGGACTCTGACTTTCCTGAAATCTGTCTGAAAACGTTTTTTAAAGATGGTCGCGTTCCGGCCCGAACACGACGTCAAACGGAAAAAGTCTAGTTCCGAAAGTTGTGGGGAATTTCAAGGCGATGCTTCTGGATATAAAATTCGTCCAAATCGAAGTCCGGACGGCCGAGTAAAGCCCGTTTTACTGAGGCCCAAAATCTGATGACGGGAATCCGAGAGTCTATTTAAAGAGAGGAAACCTAGGTCACCAAGGGCCACGAATTTTACTCCTCCCGAGCCGCCGTCTTGGAGGGGAGGACCAGCACCATTGCAGCACCATCCACAAGGAAGAAGAGGGGCCAAGGATCCGCTGCCCCCTAGGGCCGCCGCCGCCCCGAGGGCCGCCGCCGCCCTCTAGGGCCGCCGCCGCCGCCGTGCCCCCAAGGGCCGCCGCCGCCGCCTCCGTGGCTGCCGCCGGCCGTCTCCTCCTCGCGGGGCTGCACCTCTCCATCAACACCATCATCAACCTCCTCCTCACCATGTCCATGTGTGAGTAGTCTTCTCCGGGGCCAAGGGCTCGTACGTGTAGCTATGTGGTTATCTCTCTCTCCCATGATGTGATCTTCGTTGTGATCATAGGCTATGTTAATCTAGGGTGATCCCATGATATTTCCCCTTCCTCTATGTATTGGATTGATGTACTCACTTGTCTTTATTTAGTATAATCCCCGAGACCAAGGTGACAGCGCTCTATTGGACATGGATTAGAAAAATATTTTCATTAGTGATTTCCTCTCTTGTGTGTTGATTGAAGATTGAGAGTCTCTTGGTGCTTGTCTTTGACTATCCTTTAGATATGTTGTGGTGATTGTGGGACTCTCTTTGGATGGCCGCGGTGACATTGGGAAATCCTTAGATTGAGAACTACGAACTTTGAGGTGTGCTTTTGTAGCCCTACATAATTCTCGTCCTCTCTTGACCACGAAGGAATGACCTCCGGGTGCGTCTCCATTGCATGTTTTATGGGAAATATCATGTGATTCGATTATGTTAATGTTGTTGGGAGTTGCCTCTAGTGAAAGTATGATCCCTAGGCCTTGTTTCCACCATTGCAATACCATTTGTGCTCACGTTTACCACTTGTTTGCTTGCTGCACTTTTTATTACAGATTTATATTACTTTGCTTTGCCACTCCTATCATCCATATTTTACCATCTCTTCGCCGAACTAGTGCACCTATTCAACTCCTAGTTGTATTAGGTGTGTTGGGGACACAAGAGACTTCTTGTATCTTAGTTGCAGGGTTGCTTGAGAGAAACCATCTTCAACCTCTACTTCCCTGAGTTCGATAAACCTTAGGTCATCCACTTGAGGGAAATTGCTGCTGTCTTAAAAACCTCTGCGCTTGGAGGCCCAACATAGTCTACAAGAGTAGAAGCGTGTGCAGACATCAGACACAATGGGCCTTCTACGGGCCGTATCATCAATGGGCCTTCTACGGACCGTATGATCGGTTGGCCAAACATGGGCCAATAACATACCACATTATGGCCACATTATGGCCGTAAATGGGCTAGAGTTGACATCATCCGTTTATGGGCCGACCATAACGGGCTGACCGTAACGGGTCGTCGTTACTCGGTTGTATTTGATGACGCTATGAAAATGGCCCAACGTATTAATGGGCCACAAACGGGCCGACTGTAACCACGGGCTGAATTTGGCCCACAAGCAGAAAATGACAGTAACGGACCGAAAGTAAACGAATGCTGGAAATGAGCCCAAGAATAAATGGGCCCTGAGAACGCCGAAAGATAACATGGGCTGGAAACGGCCCAACGGAATAATGGGTCGTTAATGGGTATAAAGTGATACACTGTTCGTTACGGGCTAGTTTTACCACGGGCTGTTAATGGGCCGAGGGTTACTAAGGGCCTCATATGGGCCGAAAGATGACATGGGCCATACATGGGCCGGAAGTTAAAACGGGCTGGAATTATATTGGACGGCCCAGATGACGCTACTGGGCCTAATTCGGATAGGCCATAAATGGGCCCTGGGTTAGCGGGCTTTAAATGGGCTATATGCGAACAGGCCGTTAACAGGCTTGCCGTGGGCCGGCCCGCCACCTTTTTACCAAGTCAAACGGGCCGACCTTTTCACAGGAATGGGCCTCTTTTGGGCACTGTTCATTACGGGCCAGTTTTACCACGGGCCGTTAATGGGCCGAGGGTTACCAAGGGCCTCATATGGGCCGAAAGACGTCATGGGCCATACATGGGCCGGAAGTTAAAACGGGCCAAAATTATATTGGACGGCCCAGATGACGCTACTGGCCTAATTCGGATAGGCCGTAAACTGGCCCTGGGTTAGCGGGCTGTAAATGGGCTATATGCGAACAGGCCATTAACAGGCTTGTCGTGGGCCGGCCCACCACCTTTTGACCAAGTCAAACGGGCCGACCTTTTCAAAGGAATGGGCCTCTGTTGGGCCATGCCACGTGTCGATGTATCATAGGCGCTTTGGGTCTAATGAGTGGATGACATCTGTCCCAACGGCGAGCCGACACGTGTTCCCTCCAGCTAATGATGATTTTACACATGCAAAATCCCCATTGGTAGGGGCTGTTAATGGGTTATCGGATCCAAAACCGGACCCGATAGCTTAACAGCGTTCCGTTACGGTGGATGCCACGTGTCGGTCACCCTTGATGAAAGCACTTCTGTGACGCGTGATTTATCGTCATGGAAGTGGACACTTCCGTGATGATAATTTTGGTAACGTCGTGGAGCACTTCTACGACAGCACAGGTATGACTATTTTGATTCTGTCATAAATTTGTCATGGATGTACATGCATGACAGAAAACGTGACCTACTGTGACAAACACGTATCATCACGGAAGTGTATTTTTTTGTAGTGTTAGGATTAGTGGAACTACCGTAATGTGAAAGGACGGGACGACTAGGAGCGGTTTATCGATTGTAAAAATGTCGAGTGGGGGGGCGCGTGCGAATGGCAGGGTAGTGGCTTGCCTGGTGGATAAATGGATTCATGCATAGTACTCGCACTATGCTTGATGAATACAAAACGCCTCGTCGTTTCTGGATTGATGCAATTGATACTGCGTGCCACATCATCAACAGAGTATATCTTCACAAATTCTTCAAGAAAACTGCCTATGAACTCCTCACTGATAAGAAACCCAATGTGAGTTATTTCAAAGTCTTCGGTGCTAAATGTTGGATTAGAGATCCTCATCACAACTCAAAATTTGCACCGAAAGCACATGAAGGTTTTATGCTTGGTTACGGAAAGGACTCGCACACCTACAGAGTCTTCAACAACGTTCTTCACAAGGTTGTTGAAACTGTAGATGTGTGATTCGATGAAACTAATGGGTCGCAAAGAGAACACCTGCCTTCCGTGATAGATGAACCAGCACCTGAGGAAACCATCAAGTTCAAGGCTAATGAGGATGTCATTCCGACCGAAGAATCTGCTCAAGAATTCATTCCGGAACGTGAAGAACGTCGAGCTAATGCACCTGAAGAAAATGCTGAAGAAAATGGTGCTGAAGAAAATGCTGATCAAATTCCTCGACGACAACGAACTCATCCTCGTGTTGCAAAAGAAGTGCAGATTGAGAAAATCATCGATGACATTGAAGCACCAGGTCCTCTCACACGCTCAAGAGCTTCACATTTATCTAACTTTTGTGGGCACTTTGCTTTTGTCTCTATCACAGAGCCCACTAAGGTAGATGAAGCATTTATGGAGCCTAAGTGGATTCATGCTATGCAAGAAGAATTACATCAATTCGAGCTCAACAACGTCTGGGAACTGGTCAAACGTCCAGATCCTCGCAAGCACAATATCATTGGCACAAAGTGGATCTACCACAACAAGCAAGATGAAAACGGCCTTGTGGTAAGGAATAAGGCACGGCTTGTGGCTCAAGGCTACACACAGGTTGAAGGAATTGATTTCGATGAAACTTTTGCGCCTGTTGCAAGACTTGAGGCTATTCACATATTACTTGCTTATGCTAACCATCATGATATCACTCTATATCAAATGGGTATGAAAAGTGCATTCCTCAATGGTAAGTTTGAGGAAGAAGTATATGTTGCTCAACCCCCAGGTTTTGAAGATCCAAAGAATCCTGACAAAGTCTTCAGACTCAATAACGCCCTCTATGGCCTCAAGCAGGCCCCTCGGGCGTGGTATGATACTTTGAAGGAATTCCTCATGAAGAAAGGCTTCAAACCCGGTTCACTTGATCCTACTCTTTTCACTAAACCTTATGATGGTGAACTATTTGTGTGCCAAATATATGTTGATGATATTATCTTTGGCTATACTGACCAACGTTATAGTGATGAATTTTCCTATATGATGAGTGAAGAATATCAAATGTCTATGATGGGAGAATTGAAATTCTTCTTAGGTCTTCAAATTCGTCAACAACGCAACGGCATATTCATATCCCAGGAGAAATACCTCAAGGATGTACTGAGGAAATTCGGCATGCAAGATTGCAAAGGCATCAAAATTCCTATGCCCAGAAATGGCCATCTGTGCACTGATGAAAATGGTATTGACTTCAATCATAAGGTATACCGCTCCATGATTGGTTCTTTATTGTACTTATGTGCATCTAGACCAGATATAATGCTTAGTGTTTGCATGCGTGCCCGATTTCAAGCTACACCGAAGAAATCACACCATAAGGCTTTGAAAGATATTCTTCGATATCTAGCTCACACACCAACACTTGGATTATGGTACCCCAAGGGCTCGGCTTTTGATCTCATTGGATATTCAAACTCTGACTATGCTGGTGATCGTGTGGACCGCAAGTCAACATCTGGTACATGTCACTTCCTCGGAAGATCTTTGGTCTGTTGGTCTTCGAAGAAACAGAACTGCGTATCAATGTCTACTCTTGAAGCTGAGTATATTGCTGCTGGTTCTTGCTGTGCTCAATTGCTGTGGATGAAGCAAACTCTCAAGGACTATGTCATCAACGTGAATAATGTGCCTCTCTTCTGTGACAATGAGAGTGCCATCAAGATTGCTCACAACCCAGGTCAGCACTCGAAGACAAAGCACATTCAGATTCATCATCATTTTCTTCGTGATCATGTGTTGAAGGGCTACATTTCTATTGAGCATGTGAAGACTGAAGGACAGCTAGCCGATATCTTCACAAAGCCCATGTATGAGAAGAGATTTAGCAAGTTGCGGTGCGAGCTAAATATCCTAGAATCTTCGAATGTTCTTTGAATAGGACACTCATCCTAACACTTATGCAAAATTGATGACTTAGATGTGAAACACATGAAGAAATGTTTTTCTTCAATCGATGAAGAATAACATTCTAAGAGTGAAGAAATTAACGAAGAATTTGATTCTCAGAACCCTACGACAATTGTACGCGGTGTCTGAAATCATCATTCTTATACAGTGGGTCATGCCACCACCAAAGTTGAAAAATCTTCAATTGAGTTTTCTTTGTTTTGAAATTCCTCAGTTGTTCATATTCTTCAACTTTGCATTGTCTTCACCATTTCTGTCATTTTTCTTCATTGGCTTTATATATATAAGGGTGGGTCTATTCTCATAACACCCCTTAAGACCTTATTCTCATAACAAAAACCTTATTCTCATAACACCCCCACTTAAATAGGTTTCTAGCGCGGAGCGCCCCGAGGACAGCAACCACTGCCCCGCCTTCTACCCCCGCGATGCCGCCCCGCCTCCTTCCCCAGCACCGACGCGCCGGCTCCTACCCTGATGCAGTGCGGTTTTCTTGTGCAGTTCGGAAGCGCAAAAAAACGCTCGCTGCCATTATTCGTCGGTCGCACCGTTTTCAAAACAGCTCTTAAACCGTGCGGAATCTCGGAAAGTGTTCAACATGGCGAAGTTGCGTCTACTCCATAGCTTTTCAACGGTATATTACACGTATAATTCCGATAAACGGTTAAGAAACTAGAGCAAAAAAGGTACCGAAAAAACAACACGTACAGTTTTTTCAAACATGCAGTTCACCGTTTTCAAAACTGCTCTTAAATCGTGCGGAATCTCGAAAAGTGTTCAACATGGCGAAGTTGCGTCTACTCCATAGCTTTTCAATGGTATATTACACGCATAATTCAATTCCGATAAACGGTTAAAAAACTAGAGCAAAAAAAGTACCGAAAAAATAACACGTACAGTTTTTTCAAACATGTAGTTCACCGTTTTCAAAACTGCTCTTAAATCGTGCGGAATCTCGAAAAGTGTTCAACATGGCGAAGTTGCGTCTACTCCATAGCTTTTCAACGGTATATTACACGCATAATTCCGATAAACGATTAAAAAACTAGAGCAAAAAATGTACCAAAAAAACAACACGTACAGTTTTTTCAAACATGCAGTTCACTGGTCTCTGTGTTGCAGTAACATGCAGTTCGCAAGCGCAAAAAAACGAGTCGATTTGGGTGTCGCGAAAAGCAGAGTTTCTGCGTTTTTGTAATTTCAAAACTGCTCTTAAACCGTAATGAATTAGAGCGGGTGTTCTACATGAAAAAGTAGCATCTCGACGATATCTTTCAAACGGTGCATCATTTAGATCATTTCGACCAACGTTTTATAAAAAATTCACGAAAAACGGCTACTGCCCTTCGTAGTCAGCCGCACGATTTTCTAATTTAACTAAAAACCGTAAGGAATCTCAAAAATATTTCAACATATGAAAGTTGCGCCTCGTTCGTAGCTTTCCAACGGTATATTACACGCCTTGTTTCGACAAACGGTTAGAAAACTGGAGTGAAAACAGTACCGAAAATTCAAAAAAAAATCGAAAAACACAATTCCGCGATTTAGTAAATTCAAAACTGCTCTTAAACCTTAGCGAATTAGAAAAAATAATAGATATGAAAAAGATGTGCGCCGACGATACCTTTCCAACGGTGTATGATACGTTTCATTCCGACGAGCGGTTTAGAAAAAAACGCAAAAAAACGCTCGCTGCCATTCGTTGTGGGCCGCACGATTTTCGAAACTGCTCTTAAACTATGATGAATTTTGAAAAGTGCTCAACACGGCGAAGTTGCGTCTACTCCATAGCTTTTCAACGGTATATTACATGCATAATTCCGATAAACGGTTAAAAACTAGAGCAAAAAGGTATCAAAAAAACAACACGTATAGTTTTTTCAAACATGCAGTTCACTGGTCTCTGTGTTGCAGTAACATGCAGTTCGGAAGGGCAAAAAGACGCGTCGATTTGAGTGTCGCGAAAAACAGAGTTTCCGCGTTTTTGTAATTTCAAAACTGCTCTTAAACCGTAATGAATTAGAGGGGGTGTTCTACATGAAAAAGTAGCGTCTCGACGATATCTTTCCAACGGTGTATCATTTGGATCATTTCGACCAACATTTTGTAAAAATTTCACAAAAAACGGCCACTGCCCTTCGTAGTCAGCCGCACAATTTTCAAATTTAACTAAAAACCGTAAGGAATTTCAAAAACATTTCAACATATGAAAGTTGCGCCTCATTCGTAGCTTTCCAACAATATATTACACGCCTTGTTTCGACAAACGGTTAGAAAACTGGAGTGAAAACAGTACCGAAAATTTGAAAAAATTCGAAAAACACAATTCCGCGATTTAGTAAATTCAAAACTGCTCTTAAACCGTAGCAAATTAGAAAAAATAATAGATATGAAAAATATGCGCGCCGACGATACCTTTCCAACGGTGTATCATACGTTTCATTCCGACGAGCGGTTTAGAAAAAAACGCAAAAAAAGGCTCGCTGCCATTCGTTGTGAGCCGCACGATTTTCGAAACTACTCTTAAACTATGATGAATTTTGAAAAGTGTTCAACATGGCGAAGTTGCGTCTACTCCATAGCTTTTCAACGGTATATTACACGCATAATTCCGATAAACGGTTAAGAAACTAGAGCAAAAAAGGTACCGAAAAAACAACACGTACAGTTTTTTCAAACATGAGGTTCTGTTGCAGTATCTGTGCAGTGCGCATAGCTTTCCAATGCAGTAAAACAAAACAGTTCGGAAGTGTTATGAGAATATTATTCTCATAATGTTATGAGAATAGACCGGATATATATATATATATATATATATATATATATATATATATATATACGAGTTTATGTCCTCTACAACATCCACTTATTGCTAATTCTTCAAGTTGTTTTTCCTGCTAAGTGAATGTGATCGGAATCTTCCCTTCTATGCTAAACACAACCCATTCTATTCACGAATTCTTCATGTGCGTTCTATTTGAAACTCGTTCGAAATCTTCTTGTGTCCCTGTCAGCTGAAGAATTTGCGAACGCAACGCAAAAACCTATCTTATCCAAAAAATTCGGTTTTGCCGCTCAAATCGTTCCACATCCCACGACAACACTTATCTATTCATCCACGGTCTCACACGATCTCCACTTCTCAGTACGCGGGTGACACATGTCAAGCGAATGAGAAGGGTCAGGGGCACGTTCGTCCAAATTCTTCGGGCGAACAGTTATTCATCTACGGTATAAATACCCCCTCCCGTTCCTCATTTCACTTTTAATCTGCTCGATCTTTGCTCCCGCTCGAGCTTCTCTGTAATGCCCCGGATGTAATACTTTCCCTTTTGGGCAATATAATATATCTCTAGCTTCATCAATTCCATTCCGGGTTCTTTGTCTTTCGGGTTTTCGTCTTTTTGTCGTGTGTGTGTGTTCATTCATTCACATCATGTAGTCATGTGCATCGCATTGCATTTGTGTTGTCGTTTGCATCCGGTTCCACTCGTTCCTTTCCGTTGTCCGTTTCGCGTTCCGGAGCTCTCACGTGTCCGTGGCGTCCCCGAGGCCTACTTTGGTGTTTGGTCGTGTAACGTTTCCGGTTTGGCGTGAGAGTTGTCGTGTGTTGTTGTTTTGGTGTGTGTAACCCGCCTGTCAAATCTCGTCGCATTTGGAGTTCGTTTGCTACCCCAACAGTTATTCTCGTGGGCTGAAAGTACCCCCTCTTTGAGGCCCAAGACACCCCTTCAACAGCCCACCAAACCTAACCAAACCCCTCCCTTCATCTAGGCCATCCAATTCTGATCGTGTGGCCGAAAACCACACCTCATTTGGACAACCCTTACTCCTTGTGCCTATATATTTGTCCATCTTCCCTAATTTTTGCCCCCAAAACCCTAGCCCCTTCATCCCCTTCCTCCAGCCATCTTCCTCCACTCCGGCCGGAGCTCGCCGGAGCCCCGCCGGAGGACCTCGCCGGAGCCGCGCCACCCTCCGCCGCCGCCTCACCGGAGCGCCCCCGCCTCCACGCCGGCGCCGCCGCCTCCCTCGCCGGCCGGCGCCCCCGCCACCGCGCCCGGCCACCACCTCCGGCCGCCCCTCCGGCAAGGGCGCCGCCGGCCCGTGTTGTCCTAGGCCTCAGGCCGCTCGAACCGTCGCCGCCTGGGCCGCGCCTCCCTCCGAGCCGCCGCCAGCTCCACGCGCGGGCCGGCTCACCCCGCGCGTGAGGCCCAGCCTCCTCCGCCTCGCCCGAAGGCCGCCGCCGCCGCTCGACCGGGAGCCTGGTCGGCTCCCCGATCCCCTCGCCAGCCCTAGCGGGTCGGGGCCCGTTTGGCCACCAGATCCGGCCCGCACCCGAGGTTCCAGCCCGATCCGCGAAGATCCACAACCGCTGCGCCCGATCCGCGGTGGATCCGCCCCGTTAGCCCGTCTGCGTGCCCGATCCGCCCCGCGTCAGGCCCGCGTTGACTTATTCGCCGGTTGACCCCATTTGACTCAGATCTGAGGTTGCTTCAAAATCCACTAAGTCCCTGTAATTTCAGTTTCTGGAGCAGTTTTGCAACATGGATAACTTTTTGTGTGATGGTCCGATTTGAGTGAATGATATGTCAAAATGTTCGTGGAGACATGTACTACGTTTTGTTCCATTGTTCCATGCATGTTTGAGGTCATATAGATGCTTAAATATCTGTTGGAATAGTGCAACTTGTTATAAACTGTTGTTAGTTGTTGTTTTCATGCCACCTTTGCAATGTGATAACTTGGTGCATGTTTATCCAAATGATGCAAATGATATGTCCACGTGTTCGTCATGAAATGCTCTACATGTTGAGTGTTTTAGCTTGCATGATAGATTTCATCTTGCCATGCTTATCTCCTTTGCAAAGTGCTATGTGGCTGTTATGTCATTAAACTTGTTATGAGATGTCAATTTGAGGAGCTCATTGCTACCGTTGTGTTTGACCCCTTGATGCATGCTTAAGCGTTTTGGATTCACCATCATGTGTACTTTGCTGTGGTGCTTACCACTTGCCATGTTTAGCTTTGAGATGACTTAAACTTGCTCTCAAAGATGCCATGATGAAACTGCTATTTTAACACTTAGTGAAATTTCACTAAGTCTGGATTCTGTAATTTCCGGAGGCCATGTTTGCTTGTTGTTCTAGACCAATCCATGATAGTTTTGGGGTGAATCTTGATGATTCCTTGTTGTATATATTGTTGGCTATCCATTAATGCTCTCACATGCTTACTTGAGTGGCTGTAGCATATTTAACTCTTGCTCCCAAGTTGCAACAAATTACTGTTGTCAGGATTTTGTTGTCAAGTTCAATATGTCATAGCTTGTTGCTATTGATCCATGGCTCCTTTGGGGATGCTCCAATGGACGTATTTGCTATAGGATATGTCTAGTTTATGTCCATGTTCATTGCCATGATGTTCGAGTGATGTAGGCTATTTATTTATTGCCCCGAAGTTGCTATGTGGCTGTTATTTTCAGCTTGTGCGTATTTATTGTTTCGGGTGTAACTTTTAGCCCGTTGCTCCGTTTTGAGCAAGTCCTATATGAAACTTGTGTGATTTTTCATGTAGATTCATAATATCCTAGTGTTATCATGTTTTGAAGTATTTTGTTTGAATGCATATTTTCCATGCTCCTTGTGCGATTACACTGTGCTTCCTTTGTAGACTTCCTGTGCTTCCATAGTGCATTTGTTTTGCTTCCTTAGTGCATCAGCCATGCATCCAGCATTTTCCTGTGCGTGTTGCATCTTGTTGATATCATGTCTTGTGTGTTTGTGTTGAGTAGAGCCGGAAGCTGAGACCGAGTACGAGTACGAGCACGAGGTTACTACCAAGGTTGAGAACGAGGACCCCTCTTACGATCCCATCGACAACTCTTCAGGCAAGATGACCGAACCCCGATAACATTACTATCTTTGCCTATTGCTAGAAGTCTCGATCTATAGTTTTGCCTCGATGCCCATGTTTTTCCTGTCAGCCTCCTATTGTAACCATGAACCTGTTTAACCACCCTACCTATGCAAACCATTGATTGGCTATACGTAGGCTTCGCTCAGCCCCTCTTATAGCATTGTTAGTTGCAGGTGAAGATTGAAGATTCTTGCTTCTTGTTGAAGCTTGTTGGGATATCACACTATATTAATTATTAAATGAAATCATCTATATATTGGTAATGGGTGGAAGGCTAAGCCTTTTGCTTGGTGATTTGTTCCACTCATGCCGCTAGGAACCGTATAAACCGGCATTATGTTCCTTGATTATGCGTTCCTAACACGGTTGGGGTTATGGGACCCCCTTGATAAACCGCTAAGTGCTAAGTCTTTTCCAGCAAGTCCCAACATTGGTACTATTCGCCTAATAAGTAATAAAACTTGCATAGGGTCTTGCAAACCCGAGTTCTTAATCAACAACCCCGGGCCAGTGCTCCACATGAGTGTTGGTCCGAAACGGTGAGCCTGCGGGGTCACCACGAGGAAACTCGAGGATTGATATAAACCCGTAGCTTCGCCCATCCGGTCGTGTCCTGAGACTAGATACGCGCGGATATTGTCAGGGTGTCGACACGCCGGGAGGATTTGCTGGATTAGCCTTACCTTAGTCGGAGTATCTTGAGCACGGGATTCCGAGAATACTCGGGTCTTCCCACCTTGGAGTTGCGACTCCGCGGATCGTGGGCTTGTCATGGGCCAAGTTGGAACACCCCTGCAGGGTTATGAACTTTCGAAAGCCGTGCCCGCGGTTATGTGGTAGATGGGAGCTTGTTAATATCCGGTTGTAGAAAACTTGACACCATGTTCCAATACACTACCTGCGTGTGTACCGTGACGGTCATTTTCCGAAGGGGATTCGGGAAGTGAACACGGTGGGGTTATGTTTGACTTGCTTTAGTTAGGATCACTTCGTGATCATCTCTCGACCGAGGCACCTTCTCTTCTCGCTCTCTTTTATGTAAGCTAGGCTAGTGCTGCTGCAGACTCTTGTTCTTTCTTCAGCCTTGTCCACACCCAAGGCTTAAATAGTCGTGTTACCCGGGAACGGGATTGCTGAGTCCTCTGTGGCTCACAGTTACTTCAACACCCCAGATGCAGGTATGATGGTGAGCTACACAAGCGATGGCACTGAGCTAGACTGGGAGTACGACGAGGAGCGTAGCCGTTACTACGTGAACTATCCGGTTGATCAGTAGAGCTTCTACTAGGATTCGATCTAGACTTGTGGTTTAATGTTATGTTTGGTATCTTGTCATTTGGATCTTACCCTTAGATGGGCTGTGATGTTTTATTGAATGATGTTTGGACATGTAATGTATTTGTGTGACGTGGCGAGTGTAAGCCAACTATCTTTTCAGTTTTTTCATCCCCATTTTTACATGAGATGTGCAAAGGTACCAAACTTGCGATCATTCCAGCATGGGCTTATATCTCTAAGTCGTGCCTCGACACGTAGGAGATATAGTCCCATCCTGGGCATTACAAGTTGGTATCAGAGCCTTCTCCGACCTAGAAGCCCCCACTGATTGATCGAATCGTTGACGGTCGAGTCTAGGCACACACTGAAAATGTTTTGAGTCCTATATTTATATCGGAGAGTAGGATTTCTTTGCTTCTCATCCCCTTTCACTCTGGTGAGGACTCCTGACGACTACTCTTGCCTCTTCTACTTTCAAAAATTGCACCAAATTTTTTTTAGGAATCTCGTGAGTATTGTGGGATTGTTTCGATGTACTTGTGACGAGAATATTGTTCTCGATGCCTCCTGACATTAGGGGTTGTGGCAGTGTCCCGGGGAGTTGAGCTTCGGGGTATTGTCGTCACAAGCATATCGCGACAGTACTAGAATACTTCAGACAGCCGACATCCAGAACTCTCCTATACGGTTAGTGGCAAGATAACCCCGACATCACCCAGTACTAGGGAGGTAGTTCGGGAGTAATGCCATAGCTGGTATAGTGGATGCTTCTCGAAGGTCCGAGGTAGACGGTTTCCGAGAAAGACTGGTTATGTGTTGAAGGATGGATACAGCTGGATGTAGGATTAGAGTTGATTGCGCGGTGCTTCCCCTGTATCCCCAACACCTGATTGCATAACTGGAAACTTTCGGAAATTAATAGGTGGGTTTATCCAGTAGATCGTAGGCATTCTTCCAACGAATGCAGGTTAGCGAGTTCGGGGTTCTACATTGAGTGAAGTGGTTTTATGGCCGATGTTCCGATCGGGAGTTGCATCTTAAAGGGTCCTTGGCTATGTTGATCCGGGGATTGCAAAACCCTTTCGTAACGCGTTCATAATCTTACAGCACAAAGATGTCGAACGAAGCTCCTATCTTGTGTTTGTTCCATCTGTACCTTGTGTTTTTTCTTATTTATCTTTTGTCTCCCAGTGGCTTCTCGTGAAGATTGTTGTTATCGTTGAACTGAGAATTTCATTCGTTTCTCTTGTTTGAATGATTCTTGTGAAGACTATGTTGCATTTCTATCCGTTGTTTCAGCTTATACCTTCTTTCAATCAAATTGCTGATTCGTGGTCATCTCTTTCAGGATGGCTCCGAAACGGGTTCCCAACGCTAACCCAGAGGGTGAAGAGGTTCCAGATCATCCTCCTTCCCCTCCTCCTCCGTCTGAGGCTTGGAGAGCGATTATGCAGACTACAAATCAGAACACCAAGATGTTGATGCAGATGATGCAGCAGATGCAAGCTAATCAAGCAAATCAGGGTGCTCCAGGGAACCAAGGCAATTTCTTCAACCAACAGCACTATGCTACGCTCAACCAGTTCTTGGCCAATCAACCAAAGGCTTTCAGTTACTGTGTCGACCCTCTCGATGCTGAAGATTGGATAATCGATATCAAGAAGCATTTTGAGTGCAGCAATGTAAGGCCTGATGACTATGTGAAATTTGCAGCCTTCCAACTCAAAGACCAAGCAGCTGACTGGTGGCAGCAGTACAAAGACGTCTGATCTCTTGGGATGATTTCTGCAAGGACTTTCGCTCTCACCACATTCCAACAAGTGTCATCGAGGGTATGCGTGAGCAATTCCGCAACCTGAAGCAAGGCTCTATGTCTGTCTACCAGTATAATGTCAAGTTCCAAAACCTCGCCCGCTATGCCAAGCAAGACATACCAGATGCCAAGAGCAAGATCTATCAGTTCCGTGGAGGTCTCAAGGATGAACTTCAACTTGCTCTCACCTTGTTCGAGCCTGATGAGTTCGACAAATTCTATAACATGGCGCTCAAGCAAGAGGCAGCCCAACTCAAGATGGAGGCTTCTAAAAAGAGGATTCGAGATGCCGTTCACTCCTCATCTTCTCAAGTGGTCGCGAAGCAACATAAATTTTGTCTTCCTCCTCCTCCTGTGATCCGAGCTCTCTACAACAACAACAACAACAAGAACTCCGGTGGTCGTGGTTTCTCCCACCCACCCAACCCAAGCAAGCAGTCCAAGTCGCAGTTCCAAGCTTCCAAGTCAACTGTTCCTCCGACTCGTCCACTTTCTGAGGTGACTTGCTACAAGTGTGGCCAGAAGGGTCATTATTCCAACAAGTGCAACAACCCAAGGCGCCTTCCGCCTCCTCCACCTGTCAGTTCGGCTATTGTCAAGCATGATCCAAAGGCAGCAAGGGTGAATCTGATGAATGCAGTGCAAGCGGAGAATTCTTCTGATGTCATTTTGGGTAACCTTCCAGTGAACTCTTTTCCTGCAAAAGTGTTGTTTGATTCGGGTGCTTCATGTTCTTTCATGTCATATCCATTTGCATCCAAGCACGATATTGTCACCAAGAATCTGCCTCAGAAGTTGCAAGTTATTTCTCCGGGGAGACGTATGTCTTCTAATATATTTGCTCCGGATGTTTCTATTCGCATGGGTGATTATCGCTTTCTAGCTAAACCGGTGGTTCTTGGCAACTCCGACATTGACCTCATCCTTGGAATGGACTGGCTTTCTCAGCATGATGCTCAAATTGATTGTGCACAGAAGGAAGTCAAGATTACTCATTCCGATGATGATGTGATTATCTTCGCCTCCAGGGATAACACAATCAGGCTTTTCTCTCTAAATGACAAGGGCGAGATGAATGCCATATCTCAAATTCTGGTGGTAAACGAATACAAAGACGTTTTTCCTGAAGAACTTCCAGGCATGCCTCCACACCGTCAGGTGGAATTCGTCATTGAACTCGAGCCGGGTACTGAGCCAGCATGCCTGCGTCCGTACAAGATCTCTCCTAAAGAGTTGAAGGAGTTGAAGAAGCAGCTTGATGAACAGGAGCGTATGGGTCTGATCAGGCCTAGTACGTCTCCTTGGGGCTGTGGTGTCTTATTTGTCAAGAAGAAGGATGGCACGGAGCGTCTCTGTGTTGATTACCGGCCATTGAACAAGAAGACAATAAAGAACAAGTATCCGCTCCCCAACATCAACGAACTATTCGAGCAGCTCAAAGGAGCTAAAGTGTTCTCTAAGCTTGATCTCCGAATGGGCTATCACCAGATTCGCATTCGTGAAGAGGATATCCCCAAGACTGCCTTCAGAACGAGCTACGGCTCCTACGAGTATACAGTCATGTCCTTTGGTCTCGCCAATGCTCCTCCTACCTTCTCGAGAATGATGCACTACATTTTCAACCGCTACACCGGCGAGTTTGTGCTTGTGTATCTGGATGATATTTTGGTTTTCTCCAAAAATGAAGAAGATCACGAAAAGCACCTCCGTCTGGTTCTCGACAGACTCCGTGAACATAAGTTCTATGCCAAGTTCTCCAAGTGCG
The DNA here is from genome assembly GCA_902687465.1 of Secale cereale. NCBI lineage: Eukaryota > Viridiplantae > Streptophyta > Magnoliopsida > Poales > Poaceae > Secale > Secale cereale. The sequence continues at coordinate 408,141,671 of LR738713.1, forward strand.
AATTTTGGCTCGATAAGGTCTTGTATTTGGGCCATATCATATCTGCTGACGGTATTGCGGTAAACCCCGAGAAAGTTGAAGCAATTGTCAACTGGGAAGCTCCTCAGAACGTCAAGCAACTCCGAAGCTTTCTTGGTCTTGCCAGCTTTTGCAGAAGGTTCGTTGAGAACTTCTCCAAGATTGCCAAGCCTCTTTCCAACTTGCTGCAGAAGAATGTCAAATACTTTTGGTCTCCAGATTGTGAAGTGGCATTCAAAACTCTCAAAGAAAAGCTCGTCTCTGCTCCAGTTCTTACTCCTCCAGATGAGTCCAAGCCCTACGAAGTTTTCTGTGATGCTTCTCTTCAAGGACTTGGTGGTGTGCTTATGCAGGACAAGAGAATTGTGGCATACACTTTTCGACAGCTGAAGCCAAGTGAGAAGAACTACCCCACACATGATCTTGAACTAGCAGCTGTGGTACATGCTTTGATTACGTGGAGACATCTTCTGTTGGGCAGAAAATTCGACATATTCACCGATCACAAGAGCTTGAAGTACATCTTCACACAGCCGAATCTGAACCTCCGCCAGACTCGTTGGGTCGAAATGATCCAAGAGTATGATCCCAGCATCGAATACACTCCTGGCAAGGCGAATGTGATTGCAGATGCTTTGATCAGAAAGGCATATTGCAACAGCCTCCTTATCAAGCCGTTCCAGCCTAAGCTTTGTGAAGCATTCAGGAAGCTCAACCTCCAAGTTGTTCCGCAGGGTTTTCTTGCAAATCTTCAAGTTGCTCCTACCTTGGAAGATCAAGTCCGTGAGGCCCAACTCAGTGATGCTATGGTGCAGAAAGTGAAACATCGTATTGCAAAGGGTACTCCAAAATACAAGTGCTATCACGTTGATGAGAGAGATACCTTGTTCTTCGAGGACAGACTCGTGGTTCCCAAAGGTGATCTCAGGAAGCTCATATTGGAAGAAGCACATGATTCCCTTCTTTCGATTCATCCTGGCAGTTCCAAGATGTACCAAGACCTCAAGCAATCTTACTGGTGGACACGCATGAAAAGGGAGATTTCCCAATTCGTGAATGAATGTGATGTCTGCAGAAGAGTGAAGGCAGAGCATCAACGTCCAGCCGGTCTTCTCCAACCTCTTCCTATTCTCAAGTGGAAATTCGACCACATTGAAATGGATTTCGTCACTGGTTTTCCTAAGTCCAAGGGAGGGAATGATTCTATCTTTGTGGTGATTGACAAGCTTACCAAAGTCGCTCACTTCCTTCCAGTCATAGAATCCATCAATGCAGCTCAACTGGCAGAATTGTATACTTCCAGAATTGTGTCCTTACATGGCATTCCTCAAGTTATCTCCTCAGACCGTGGAAGTTTGTTCACTTCTAAGTTCTGGGACTCCTTTCAGTCTGCCATGGGCACTAAGATCAGGTTCAGCACTGCTTTTCACCCTCAGACTAGTGGTCAAGTCGAGAGAGTGAATTAGATTCTAGAAGACATGCTCAAAGCCTGTGTCATATCTTTTGGCATGAAATGGGAAGATTGCCTGCCGTTTGCCGAGTTCTCTTACAACAACAGCTTTCAAGCAAGTGCCGGTAAAGCTCCGTTTGAAATCCTCTATGGCAGAAAGTGTCGTACCCCTCTCAACTGGTCCGAGACTGGTGAACGTCAACTTCTTGGCAATGACTTGATCTCAGAAGCCGAAGAAATGTGCAAAGTCATACGTGAGAATCTCAAGGCCGCTCAGTCGCATCAGAAGAGCTACTATGATGGCCAGCATCGTGATTTGGCTTTCAACATTGGTGATCATGTCTATCTCCGTGTTTCACCGATGAAAGGCACCCAAAGATTCGGTATCAAAGGAAAGCTTGCTCCTAGATACGTCGGGCCTTTCAAGATCCTTGGCAAAAGAGGCGATCTAGCCTATAAACTTGAGCTCCCTTCCAACTTCGCCAATGTTCATGATGTGTTTCATGTGTCTCAACTCCGCAAGTGCTTCAAGACTCCTGAACGCATGATTCCGTTTGAAGAGATTGATCTTCAACAAGATTTGTCTTACAGAGAGCACCCAGTTGCTATTCTCGAAGAAACCGAGCGCAAGACCCGCAACAAGTCCATCAAATTCTTGAAAGTCAAGTGGTCACACCATACCGACCGAGAAGCTACGTGGGAACGAGAAGATCATCTTCGTTCGGAGTACCCTTCCTTTTTCCAGTCCTAGATCTCGGGACGAGATCTTTTTGTAGTAGAGGAGAGTTGTAATGCCCCGGATGTAATACTTTCCCTTTTGGGCAATATAATATATCTCTGGCTTCATCAATTCCATTCCAGGTTCTTTGTCTTTCGGGTTTTCGTCTTTTTGTCGTGTGCGTGTGTTCATTCATTCACATCATGTAGTCATGTGCATCGCATTGCATTTGTGTTGTCGTTTGCATCCGATTCCACTCGTTCCTTTCCATTGTCCGTTTCGTGTTCCGGAGCTCTCACGTGTCCGTGGCGTCCCCGAGGCCTACTTTGGTGTTTGGCCGTGTAACGTTTCCGGTTTGGTGTGAGACTTGTCGTGTGTTGTTGTTTTGGTGTGTGTAACCCGCCTGTCAAATCTCGTCGCGTTTGGAGTTCGTTTGCTACCCCAACAGTTATTCTCGTGGGCTGAAAGTACCCCCTCTTTGAGGCCCAAGACACCCCTCCAACAGCCCACCAAACTTATCCAAACCCCTCCCTTCATCTAGGCCATCCAATTTTGATCGCGTGGCCGAAAACCACACCTCATTTGGACAACCCTAGCTCCTTGTGCCTATATATTTGTCCATCTTCCCCAATTTTTGCCCCAAAAACCCTAGCCCCTTCATCCCCTTCCTCCAGCCATCTTCCTCCACTCCGGCCGGAGCTCGCCGGAGGAGCTCGCCGGAGCCGCGCCACCCTCCGCCGCCGCCTCACCGGAGCGCCCCCGCCTCCACGCCGGCGCCGCCGCCTCCCTCGCCGGCCGGCGCCCCCGCCACCGCGCCCGGCCACCACCTCCGGCCGCCCCTCCGGCAAGGGCGCCGCCGGCCCCCGTCGTCCGAGGCCTCAGGCCGCTCGAACCGTTGCCGCCTGGATCGGATCGGGGAGGAGCCCCGATCCAGATACCCTTCGCCGATCTGCCCCTCCTGGGCCGAGTCAACCGCCTGGGCCGCGCCTCCCTCCGAGCCGCCGCGAGCTCCAGGCGAGGGCCGGCCCACCCCGCGCGTGAGGCCCAGCCTCGTCCGCCTCGCCCGAAGGCCGCCGCCGCCGCTCGATCGGGAGCCCGGTCGGCTCCCCGATCCCCTCGCCTGCCCTAGCGGGTCGGGGCCCGTTTGGCCACCAGATCCGGCCCGCACCCGAGGTTCCGGCCCGATCCGCGAAGATCCACAACCGTCGCGCCCGATCCGCGGTGGATCCGCCCCGTTAGCCCGTCTGCGCGCCCGATCCGCCCCGTGTCAGGCCCGCGTTGACTTCTTCGCCGGTTGACCCCGTTTGACTCAGATCTGAGGTTGCTTCAAAATCTACTAAGTCCCTGTAATTTCAGTTTCTGGAGCAGTTTTGCAACATGGATAACTTTTTGTGTGATGGTCCGATTTGAGTGAATGATATGTCAAAATGTTCATGGAGACATGTACTACATTTTGTTCCATTGTGCCATGCATGTTTGAGGTTATCTAGATGCTTAAATATATGTTGGAAGAGTGCAACTTGTTATAAACTGCTGTTAGTTGTTGTTTTCATGCCACCTTTGCAATGTGATAACTTGGTGCATGTTTATCCAAGTGATGCAAATGATATGTCCACGTGTTCGTCATGAAATGCTCTACATGTTGAGTGCTTTAGCTTGCATGATAGATTTCATCTTGCCATGCTTATCTCCTTTGCAAAGTGCTATGTGGTTGTTATGTCATTAAACTTGTTATGAGATGTCAATTTGAGGAGCTCATTGCTATCGTTGTGTTTGTCCCCTTGATGCATGCTTAAGCGTTTTGGATTCACCATCATGTGTACTTTGCTGTGGTGCTTACCACTTTCCATGTTTAGCTTTGAGGTGACTTAAACTTGCTCTCAAAGATGCCATGATGAAACTGCTGTTTTAACACTTAGTGAAATTTCACCAAGTCTGGAATCTGTAATTTCCGGATGCCATGTTTGCTTGTTGTTCTAGGCCAATCCATGATAGTTTTGGGGTGACTCTTGATGATTCCTTGTTGTATATATTGTTGGCTATCCATTCATGCTCTCACATGCTTACTTGAGTGGCTGTAGCATATTTAACTCTTGCTCCCAAGTTGCAACAAATTACTGTTGTCAGGATTTTGTTGTCAAGTTCAATATGTCATAGCTTGTTGCTATTGATCCATGGCTCCTTTGGGGATGCTCTGATGGACTTATTTGCTATAGGATATGTCTAGTTTATGTCCATGCTCATTGCCATGATGTTCGAGTGATGTAGGCTATTTATTTATTGCCCCGAAGTTGCTATGTGGCTGTTATTTTCAGCTTGTGCGTATTTATTGTTTCGGGTGTAACTTTTAAGCCGTTGCTCCGTTTTGAGCAAGTCCTATATGAAATTTGTGTGATTTTTCATGTAGATTCATAATATCCTAGTGTTATCATGTTTTGAAGTATTTTGCTTGAATGCATATTTTCCATGCTCCTTGTGTGATTACATTGTGTTTCCTTTGTAGACTTCCTGTGCTTCCATAGTGCATTTGTTTTGCTTCCTTAGTGCATCAGCCATGCATCCAGCATTTTCGTGTGCGCGTTGCATCTTGTTGACTTCGTGTCTTGTGTGTTTGTGTTGAGTAGAGCCGGAAGCTGAGACCGAGTACGTGTAGGAGCACGAGGTTACTACCGAGGTTGAGAACGAGGACCCCTATTACGATCCCATCGACAACTCTTCAGGCAAGATGACCGAACCCCGATAACATTACTATATTTGCCTATTGCTAGAAGTCTCGATCTATAGTTTTGCCTCGATGCCCATGTTTTTCCTGTCAGCCTCCTATTGTAACCATGAACCTGTTTAACCACCCTACCTATGCAAACCATTGATTGGCTATACATAGGCTTCGCTCAGCCCCTCTTATAGCATTGTTAGTTGCAGGTGAAGATTGAAGATTCTTGCTTCTTGTTGAAGCTTGTTGGGATATCACACTATATTAATTATTAAATGAAATCATCTATATATTGGTAATGGGTGGAAGGCTAAGCCTTTTGCTTGGTGATTTGTTCCACTCATGCCGCTAGGAACCGTATAAACCGGTGTTATGTTCCTTGATTATGCATTCCTAACACGGTTGGGGTTATGGGACCCCCTTGATAAACCGCTAAGTGCTAAGTCTTTTCCAGCAAGTCCCAACATTGGTACTATTCGCCAAATAACTAATAAAACTTGCATAGGGTCTTGCAAACCCGAGTTCTTAATCAACAACCCCGGGCCAGTGCTCCACATGAGTGTTGGTCCGAAACGGGGAGCCTACGGGGTCACCACGAGGAAACTCGAGGATTGATATAAACCCGTAGCTTCGCCCATCCGGTCGTGTCCTGAGACTAGATACGCGCGGCTATTGTCAGGGTGTCGACACGCCGGGAGGATTTGCTGGATTAGCCTTACCTTAGTCGGAGTATCTTGAGCACGGGATTCCGAGAATACTCAGGTCTTCCCACCTTGGAGTTGCGACTCCGCGGATCGTGGGCTTGTCATGGGCCAAGTTGGAACACCCCTGCAGGGTTATGAACTTTCAAAAGCCGTGCCCGCGGTTATGTGGCGGATGGGAGCTTTTTAATATCTGGTTGTAGAAACTTGACACCATGTTCCAATTCACTACCAGCGTGTGTACCGTGACGGTCATTTTCCGAAGGGGATTCGGGAAGTGAACACGGTGGGGTTATGTTTGACTTGCTTTAGTTAGGATCACTTCGTGATCATCTCTCGACCGAGGCACCTTCTCTTCTCGCTCTCTTTTACGTAAGCTTGGCTAGTGCTGCTGCAGACTCTTGTTCTTTCTTCAGCCTTGTCCACACCCAAGGCTTAAATAGTCGTGTTACCCGGGAACGGGATTGCTGAGTCCTCTGTGGCTCACAGTTACTTCAACACCCCAGATGCAGGTACGATGGTGAGCTACACAGGCGATGGCACTGGGCCAGACTGGGAGTACGACGAGGAGCGTAGCCGTTACTACGTGAACTATCCGGTTGATCAGTAGAGCTTCTACTAGGATTCGATCTAGACCTGTGGTTTAATGTTATGTTTGGTATCTTGTCATTTGGATCTTACCCTTAGATGGGATGTGATGTTTTATTGAATGATGTTTGGACATGTAATGTATTTGTGTGACGTGGCAAGTGTAAGCCAACTATCTTTTCAGTTTTTCCATCCCCATTTTTACATGAGATGTGCAAAGGTACCAAACTTGCGATCATTCCAGCATGGGCTTATATCTCTAAGTCGTGCCTCGACACGTTGGAGATATAGTCATATCCTGGGCATTACATTCTCAAACCCTAGCGCTGCCGCTACTTCATCGTCGTCTGTGAGGAAGAGCTTCACTGCCTTGACCTCGTCGCCATCATACTCGCGACGGCCGTGGATTTCTTCACTCCGCCGCTGTCGTAGCTGTCTTCCTCAGCCAAGTTAGGGCGTGGAAGATCTGCACTGATGAACTTCACTTCCACACTTCCTAGTTTGTCGTGTTCTTCGACCAGGGTAATTAAAAGTTACTTTTACTGCCTTCTTTGATTCGAATGTTTTCTACAAAATCCTCAAAGGTATTTTTCTTCAAATCTTCACACACGGAACACCTTACATGTCATATGTTCTTGATTCATTTATCTAAGCTATGTTTTTCTTCAAGATTCCTCAATTGTGTGTATTTTCAATCTATACAACTCAGGAACCTAAAACAAAAAATGCTTAGTGAAATTCTTCAAGACTCATCTGGTCAAATTCCTCAAACTTGTTCTTTTTACAAAACCTTCTGAGAACACATATGACCTCTCCAAAATTCCTCGGAACTATACTCTGTTCACAGGTACTCATGTCCGCTGCTGAATCACTAGGTTCTCATCAACTTAACTCGTTTGCAGCGTTCCTCGAAGAAAAGTTGCATACTTGTTCAGAGAATTCCATTGTTCAAATTCCTCGTCTGAAGAAAATGGCTGATGGAAATAATCCACAAAAGGGAGGAAAGAGGCCTGAGGTCAACACTGCTTTTGAAATCCCTGAAGACATATATGCGGATTACTGCACTCCCGGCGAGGCAAAGTATGGAAAACAGGACAAAAATCAGCGCAAGGTGCGCATACAGAGAATAGAGAGGAGATGGGCAAGAGAGTGGAGGGAGTACAGGTATGTGACTCCCAAGTACATGAAGAAATTCGCACTCAATCCTCCATGCCCAAGACCTCCATTGGCACATGGCAAAGTAGCAGATCCCACTAGCCTCAAGCGCGGTGAGGATTATGCTGATGAATGGGCCAAGCGCCAGGCCAAGTTGGCCAAACAAGCAAAAGAAGCAGTGAGGAAATTCAAGGAAGACTCTACTGCTGTTGCTGCCACTGTTGAGGCCTCTGCTAGCAAGCCGAAGAAGGCCATGGCAAAGAAGCCTGCTCACAAGCCAAGTGCTTCATCTTCAATGCCCTCAAGGACAAGTTCCTTAGCAATGCCCTCACGGCCAGATTCTTCAAAGCCCTCACGGCCAACTCCTCAAACTGCTCCTGCTCCTCCAAAGTCCTCAGCTCCTCCGCAAAAGTCTTCAGCTGCTCCGACCAGATCCTCTGCACCAGTGCATCTCGCCACATGCCAAAGGATTGCAGGTCTATTGCCTCAGGAGCCTCTGCAAGTTCCTCAGCTGCTCCAAGTTCCTCAGCTGGCCCCTCTCCGCCGAAGAAAAATACCACTGCTGGACGAGGTTCTCGCCCAAGTCCTCACAAGAAGCAAGTCGCCTTCCAAGTGTCGTCTGATGATGACGAAGCTGATGATGAAGAACTAGTTGAAATCATCAGAGACAGGCAACACAGGGCCGCTAGAGCCAAAGGAAGCACTATGCCACTGCTTTTGGATCCGAAAGTGATCATCGACTTCATTGATCTGTGGCAACAAGATCCCAACACTCCTATGCCTGACTTCAATATGACTCCTGGCCAAAGTCACATGCTGACCGCCTTCATAGGCGAAGAAAAGTGGAATTTGAAAAGGCCAGGCAGACGAAGAAAGCGCAGTACAAGAAGGAGCGCTACCTAAAGAAAAACGTTGTCAATATGACAACTGATGAACTTGTGAAGCTTTAGGGCGAAATCAAAACCCTCAGTGATGAATTTGACACATACCGTGCAGACTGGATGGGCGCCAAAGTCAGATTTGTAAATTTGACAAAAGGATTTTCTTTAAATGTTGCACGTCAACGCACATTGAAATTCCTCAGGCTGAAGCATCTGTTCAGTCTACAGAAGAACATGCCAGCACCGCTGAAGAACATCAGGCTGCTGAAGAAAATGAGAATACCAGGGCTGATGACTGCATTCCAGCCACTGAAGAAATTGCCAGGGCAACCTCTAGTGTTACGCCTGAAGAAAATGTCAGGCCAGCTGAAGCTTCAAAGGTTGTGCCTGAAGAGAATGAAGAAGTAAGGGCAACTGCAACAGTTGTGCCTGAAGAAATTCAACCAAATTCCTCTGCTCCTCCTGCACCTGCTCCAACTCTGATCCTTCCATCTGCATCAGATGTGAAGAAGACCAAGGCTGCAGAGCGTGCAGCTGTGAAGAAACGTAAGGCATCAACTTCATCAGATTCTTCAGCCCCGAAGAAGATGAAGCCATTGACTATCTCAGTTGAAAACCCAATTGATGTTGTTCCTATTTCAACCATGCCATCAAAGGACCTTGTTCCTTTTGATGAAGAATATGTGATTCCTAGTGAATCAGATGAAGACATTCCCTATGTTGCTTTCTCAGAGCAGATGGATGAAGAAATTGAAGTGGATGCAATCCCTTCAACACCAATTATCTCCTTGTCTATGCCTTAGTTCACTGCTGAAGAGGCCGGCGTTGAGGAATTGGATGAACAAGAATCTGACGTGGACATTGGGAGTGCTACTCCATTGATGAATGATGACTTTGGCAAATGTTGCACTGTCTCCTTTCAACCTGAAGCCTTATGCTCTGTGGATTATGAGATTCATCAGAGCAAGGTCTTCAGTCAACTACAAAGCTGATACACTGAATCATTGCAGCTTATTGCCCTCGGTTGAAGTCCTCAAACGGACATATTCCTCAGTTGATGACAAGGGCAAGGCTTCTGCTATTATTGATGAAGGCATTCATCCATTGAATGGTCAATTTCGCAAAGCTGCATCCTACTCCACCAATGATGACTCTGCCACCCATGACTCTGCCGCCAACGCACCCAAGCAAAATCCTCAAGGCACAGCTCCCAGGGTGATGACTGATCGTGAGCTTCTCCTCGGCCTTCACCAGAAGGTTGATCGCAATCACAAATGGGTCAAGCATCAGTTTGGTTCAATTCTTCACAACATGACTTCTACCCACAATGCAGTGAAGAAAAACCATTACAACCTCCATGAAACCCTCAACCGTACTTGGGTTGTTCTGTCTCACCTTTATGGCGAAGAAGATCTGAAGAAAATGGGTCTCAAGGATGACTTTGACTGGTCTGCTCCTCGACCGAAGAAATACAAGAAGGTCAAGGTTCCTCCCCTGGTGGCCAGCTCCTATTCTTCATCGCGCGATACCGACGAGTATGAAGACTTGGACGACACTGCGGCAGGCCCTACATCAACCATCGACCCCAACAACGCTGGCGCTCCTTCATCATCTTGAGATTCTTCAGGGGCGTTAGTCCTCAGTTTCGATCCTTTTGGTCATTCGATAACAAAGGGGGAGAAATTTGAGTTAGTCTTCAAGCGGGTCTATCTATATGGGCGTTTTTTTTGCTAAGTTACAACTCTCGTTCTTATGATGACTTTGCTAGATCGAGTTGTAAACTTAAACTCTATGGTGACCTGATACTTTTGCTGTGGTTTTTCTGCATGCTTATTCCTCATTAATGTTTATGCACACATGCTGAATTACATCAGTCACCATATTTCATCATGCATTTCAAATTCTTCATATTATATGTCAAATGCGTGTATGAATTACAAGATATAGGTGGAGATCTCCATGATACTACTCTTCAAATGTGCATTGCTTCAAAGAAAATTCCTCACGATGCACATCTTAAGGGGGAGTTCTTCTATATCTTGCAATCAAATTCCTCAATATCAGTATTTACACTTCATATGTTTATCCGCATTGAAAACTTAACCTATATTGTCATCAATCACCAAAAACGGGGAGATTGTAAGTGCATCTAGTGCCCCTTAGTGATTTTGGTGTATTGAAGACTTATAGGTTAAGGGACTAATGTGTTTGTGAATGTACACGGGTCTATAAGTCTATGAGGAGTTTGATATTTACTAAGAAAGTCGACCCCTAAAAATGAAGTTCTTCGACTGAAGACTTTGGATTTCTGAAGACTTTCTGAAGACTTTGAAAGTGAAGAAATTGGTGTGACCTTGAAGACTTGGTAATCATTTGAGGAACATGAAGCGTGAAGACTTTTGTTTTCATAGTTTCATTTTCTCTTTCTTGAGTCATAGGAAACACCGTACTGTTAAAGGGGTCAAGGAAATACTAAGGAAAAATTTCCATGTGATGCTCAACTCAAAATCCTACACCTACCAATCCCTTAGAGTGAAGCCATTGGAAATCTCATACAGTTCAGTCATATTCTTCAGTGACAGAGACGAAGTTCTTCTGGTCTCTGAGGAATTTTTTCTAACTGAGGAGTTAGGAATTCGCCAGTGCGGATTTCCTACAAGTGAGGAACATGGTAGCCCTGAAGAATTTGATACTCAAATTTCCGACCGTTGTTGTGCTACGCGCCAGCTGTCCCAAAATATCTACCTACCTAACGGTCATATCATTGAAGGGCATTTATGTCTTATCATGTCGGGCTGCTCCCTAGGCTATAAATAGCCGCCCCCTACAACCACTAGCTGGTTGGCTGCTCCGAGAGAAACTGACACTTGTCATAAGAGCAACCCATCCTCCGAGGACTTTGAGTGAAAATCATCAAGTGCGGAAAAACCCAAAACCAAACCCAAACACCTACAAACCCAAAAGTGATTGAGCATCACTGAAGAGATTGATCCTGAGTGGATCCTATGCTTGTTACCTTTGAAGACTATGCTTCTTCCAGATGGTTAGGCGTCATGGTCTAGAGCATCCAAGAGGAATTGTGGATCGCCGAGTGACCGAGTTTGTGAAGGTTCCGAAGTCACCTGTGAAGACTTACCACGAGTGATTGGGCGAGGTCTGTGTGACGTTAGCTCAAGGGGAATACGGTGAGGACTTGTTTTCTTGGACTGTGTGTCCAGGACTGGGTGTCCGGGACTGTGTGTCCTCAGGTTTAAATACCTAGCCGCCCTAACCAGATGTACAACTGAAACAGCAGTTGGAACTGGTCTAACAAATCATTGTCTTCACCAAACTTACTGGTTCTATTTCCTCAACTCTTTCATTTCCTCATAACTGTGTTGTGTGCTTGTTCATATCTGTTTGAAGACTTTGACTGAAGACTTTCTCAATTTCCTCAATTCAATTTCTTCAGTCTGTTTGTCGTCATCCTGTGTTTACGCTTTCTGTACTATGTGCTTGTCTTCATTTCATCATGATGACCATGCTTGTGTTCTGCTATGTTTACTTATGAGTACTTATTCCGCTGCAAGTAGTTCTTCGCTAAGGAATTTCCTCGCCCGCAAATTCCTCAGTGAAGAATTCATAAAAATCGCCTATTCTGTTGGGGAACGTTGCATGGGAAACAAAAATTTTCCTACCGTTCACCAAGATCAATCTAGTAGAAGCAACTACGAGAGGGGAGTGTGATCTACGTACCCTTGTAGATCGCTAAGCGGAAGCGTTATGAACGCGGATGATGGAGTCGTACTCGTCGCGATTCAGATCGCCGAAGACCTAGCACCGAAGCAACGGTGCCTCCGCGTTCTTCACACGTACGGCTCGGGGACGTCTCCTCCTTCTTGATCCAGCAAGGGGTGGAGGAGAGGTTGATGGAGAACCGGCAGCACGACGGCGTGGTGGTGATGGTGGAGAAGAACTCCAGCAGGGCTTCGCCTAAGCACCGCGGGAGAAGAAGATATGACGGGAGAGGGAGGGCAGCACCGAGGCACAAACTGTGTTGGCTGCCCTCCCTTTGCCCCACTATATATAGGGGGGGTGGAGAGGTTAGGGCGCCCTAGGGTTTCCCCCTAGGGGCCGGCGGCCAGGGCAAGGGGAAGGGGGCGGCGGCCAGGGCAGGGGGCGGCCAGGCCCTAGGGTTTCCCCCCCTAGGTGCCTTGCCCCCCAAGGCCAAGGGGTGCGGCCAGCCCTAGGGGGTCCCACCCCCTTAGCCGCATGGGGAGAGGGCCCAGGGGGGGCGCACAGCCCCCTGAGGGCTGTGGTGTCCCCTTTTGTGGCCCAATAGGCCCAGAACAACTTCCGGACCCCCCGAAAACCCTTCCGGTATTCCGCCGATTTCCCGATGCTCCCCGGAACACTTCCGGTACTCCAAAACCTTTCATCCTATATATCAATCTTCGTCTCCGGATCATTCCGGAGACCCTCGTCATGTCCGGGATCTCATCCGGGACTCCGAACAACCTTCGGTAACCATGCACTCTTCTCACTAACAACCCTAGCGTCACCGAACGTTAAGTGTGTAGACCCTGCGGGTTCGGAAACCATGTAGACATGACCGAGACACTCTCAGGCCAATAACCAATAGCGGGATCTGGATACCCATATTGGTTCCTACATGTTTCTCGATGATCTCATCGGATGAACCACGATGTCAAGGATTCAGGCAATCCCGTATACAGTTCCCTTTGTCTCGTCGGTATGTTACTTGCCCGAGATTCGATCGTCGGTATCTCTATACCTAGTTCAATCTCGTTACCGGCAAGTCTCTTTACTCGTTACCGTAATACATAATCCCGTGACCAACTACTTAGTCACTTTTGAGCTCATTGAGATGACGTATTACCGAGTGGGCCCGGAGATACCTCTCCGTCACACGGAGTGACAAATCCCAGTCTTGATCCATGTCAACTCAACAGACACCCTCGGAGATACCTGTAGAACACCTTTATAGTCACCCAGTTACGTTGTGACGTTTGGTACACACAAAGCACTCCTACGGTGTCAGTGAGTTACATGATCTCATGGTCATAGGAACTTATACTTGACATGCAGAAAAACTATAGCGATAACTGACACGATCAAAAGCTATGTTAACGTTTGGGTCTCGTCCATCACATCATTCTCCTAATGATGTGATCCCGTTATCAAATGACAACTCATGTCTATGACCTGGAAACCGCGGTCATCTTTGATCAACGAGCTAGTCCTGTAGAGGCTCACTAGGGACACAAAATCTGTCTATTCATCCACACGTGTATCTGAGTTTCCAATCAATACAGTTATAGCATGGATAATAAATGATTATCATGAACAAGGAAATATAATAATAACTCTTTTATTATTGCCTCTAGGGCATATTTCCAACAGTCTCCCACTTGCACTAGAGTCAATAATCTAGCATTACAAGGTAATGAATCTAACACCCATAGAGTCTTGGTGTTGATCGTGCTTAGCCCGTGGAAGAGGCTTAGTCAACGGATCTGCAACATTAAAATCCGTGTGTACTTTGCAAATGTTTATGTCCTCCTCCTTGACCGAATCGCGGATGGAATTGAAGCGTCGCTTTATGTGTCTGGTCCTCTTGTGAAACCTTGGTTCCTTGGCTAGAGCAATGGCACCAGTGTTGTCACAGAACAGAGTCATTGGGTTCAGTGCACTAGGCACAACTCCAAGATCTGTCATGAACTCCTTCATCCAGACACATTCCTTCGCCGCCTCCGAGGCAGCTATATACTCCGCTTCACATGTAGAATCAGCTACCACGCTCTGCTTGGAACTGCACCAGCTTACCGCTCCCCCGTTGAGAATATATACATATCCGGTTTGAGACTTAGAGTCATCCGGATCAGTGTCAAAGCTTGCATCGACGTAACCCTTTACGACGAGCTCTTGATCACCTCCATAAACGAGAAACATATCCTTAGTCCTTTTCAGGTACTTTAGGATATTCTTGACCGCTGTCCAGTGATCCATGCCAGGATTACTTTGAAACCTTCCGGCCATACTTATGGCAAGGCTGACATCTGGTCTTGTGCACAGCATTGCATACATGATAGAGCCTATGGCTGAAGCATAGGGGACGACACTCATCTTTTCTCTGTCATCCGCAGTCACTGGGCATTGAGTCTTACTCAACTTCGTACCTTGCAATACCGGCAAGAACCCCTTCTTGGATTGATCCATTTTGAACTTCTTCAAAACTTTATCAAGGTATGTGCTTTGTGAAAGTCCTATCAAGCGTCTTGATCTATCTCTATAGATTTTGATGCCCAATATGAAAGCAGCTTCACCGAGATCTTTCATCGAAAAACTCTTGTTCAAATACCCCTTCACGCTATCCAAAAATTCTATATTGTTTCCAATCAGCAATATGTCATCCACATATAATATTAGAAACGCTATAGAGCTCCCACTCACTTTCTTGTAAATACAAGCTTCATTGTAAACTTGTATAAACCCAAACGCTTTGATCACCTCATCAAAGCGAAGATTCCAACTCCGAGATGCTTGCACCAGCCCATAAATGGAACGCTGGAGCTTGCATACTTTGTCAGCATTCTCTGGATCAACAAAACCTTCTGGTTGCATCATATACAACTCTTCCTTAAGAAAACCGTTAAGGAACGCTGTTTTGACATCCATCTGCCAAATTTCATAATCGAAAAATGCAGCTATTGCTAACATGATTCGGACGGATTTAAGCATCGCTACGGGTGAGAAAGTCTCATCGTAGTCAATCCCTTGAACTTGCGAAAAACCCTTTGCCACAAGTCGAGCTTTATACACGGTGACATTACCGTCAGCGTCCGTCTTCCTCTTAAAAATCCATTTATTCTGAATGGCCTTCCGCCCTTCAGGTAATACTTCCAAAGTCCATACTTTGTTTTCATACATGGATCCCATCTCGGATTTCATGGCCTCTAACCATTTGTCGGAATCTGGGCCCACCATCGCTTCTCCATAGCTCGTAGGTTCACCGTTGTCTAACAACATGACCTCCAAGACAGGGTTACCATACCACTCAGGTGCAGTGCGTACCCTTGTCGACCTACGAGGTTCGGTAGTAACTTGATCGGAAGCTTCTTGATCATCATCATTGGCTTCCTCTTCAACCTCTGTAGGCTCCACAAAAACATCTTTCTGTGCTGCGCTACTTTCTGGTTGAAGCAGAGGTTCAATAACCTCATCAAGTTCTACCTTCCTCCCACTCAATTCTTTCGAGAGAAAATCTTTCTCGAGGAAGGACCCGTTCTTAGCGACAAACACTTTGCCCTCGGATCTGAGATAGAAGGTTTACCCAACTGTTTCTTTTGGGTATCCTATGAAGACACATTTGTCCGCTTTGGGTTCGAGCTTTTCTGGCTGAAGCCTTTTGACATAAGCATCGCAACCCCAAACCTTGAGAAAAGACAACTTAGGTTTCTTACCAAACCACAGTTCATACGGTGTTGTCTCAACGGACTTAGATGGAGCCCTATTTAAAGTGAATGCAGCTGTCTCTAACGCATATCCCCAAAACGATAGTGGCAAGTCGGCAAGAGACATCATAGAACGTACCATATCTAATAGGGTTCGATTACGACGTTCGGACACACCATTACGCTGTGGTGTTCCAGGTGGAGTCAACTGTGAAACAATTCCACATTTTCTTAAGTGATCACCAAACTCATAACTCAGATATTCTCCCCCTCGATCAGATCGTAGGAACTTGATCTTTTTGTTACGATGATTTTCAACTTCACTCTGAAATTGCTTGAACTTTTCAAAAGTTTCAGACTTATGCTTCATCAAGTAAATATACCCATATCTACTTAAGTCGTCAGTGAAGGTGAGAAAATAACGATATCCACCGCGCGCCGTTACACTCATCGGACCGCACACATCAGTATGTATGATTTCCAATAAGTCACTTGCCCGTTCCATTGTCCCTGAAAACGGGGTCCTTGTCATCTTGCCCATGAGGCACGGCTCGCACGTGTCAAGTGATTCAAAATCAAGAGACTCCAAAAGTCCATCAGCATGGAGCTTCCTCATGCGTTTCACGCCGATATGACCGAGACGGCAGTGCCACAAGAAAGTGGTAGTATCATTATCTACTCTACATCTTTTGGCATCAATGTTATGAACATGTGTATCATCACTATCGAGATTCAATAAGAATAAACCCCTAACTTCGGGTGCATGACCATAAAAGATATTACTCATATAAATAGAACAACCATTATTCTCTGACTTAAATGAGTAACCGTCTCGCAATAAACAAGATCCAGATATAATGTTCATGCTTAACGCAGGCACTAAATAACAATTATTCAGGTTCATAACTAATCCCGATGGTAATCGAAGAGCGAGCGTGCCGACGGCGATCACATCAACCTTGGAACCATTTCCCACGCGCATCGTCACTTCGTCCTTCGCCAGCCTCCGTTTATTCCGCAGTTCCTGTTTAGAGTTGCAAATGTGAGCAACCGAACCGGTATCAAATACCCAGGCACTACAACGAGAGTTGGTAAGGTACACATCAATAACATGAATATCATATATACCTTTGTTGTTGTTGGCCCCCTTCTTGTCCGCCAGATACTTGGGGCAGTTCCGCTTCCAGTGGCCATTCCCCTTGCAATAGAAACACTCAGTCTCTGGCTTGGGCCCAGCCTTGGGTTTCTTCACTGGATTAGCAACTGCTTTGCCACCCTTCTTAGAGTTACCCTTCTTGCCCTTGCCATTCTTCTTGAAACTGGTGGTCTTATTGACCATCAACACTTGATACTCCTTCTGGATGTCTGCCTCAGCGACTTTCAGCATCGAAAACAGCTCGGCGATGGTTTTATTCATCCCTTGCATGTTGTACTGCTGGACGAAGCTCTTGTAGCTTGGAGGGAGTGACTGGAGAATTCTGTCAATGATAGCCTCATCCGGGAACACAAGTCCCAGATCAGCTATGCGGGTATAGTACCCAGACATCTTCAGTAAGTGCTCACTGACAGACAAATTCTCCTCCATCTTGCAAGCGAAGAATTTATCGGTGGTCTCATACCTCTCGATCTTAGCATTCTTCTCAAAGATGAATTTCAACTCCGTGTACATCTCATATGCACCATGACGTTCAAAACGCCTTTGGAGTCCTCCTTCCAAGCCGTACAACATGGCACACTGTACTATCGAATAGTCATCCGAACGCGTCTGCCAGACGTTCATATCGTCCGCAGAGGCTCCAGGAGCGGGGGGTTGACCTAGCGGTGCATTTAGGACATAAACCTTTTGGGCAGCTGTGAGGATGATCCTCAGATTGCGGAGCCAGTCCACAAAGTTGCTCCCATCATCTTTCAGTTTAGCTTTCTCTAGGAACGCATTAAAATTCAGGGGAACACCTGCGCGAGCCATCTACAACATAAATTTGCAAAGACATTTTAGACTATTGTTCATGATAAGTGAGTTATTACCTAATCAAATTAATTATAACTCCCACTCAAATTGACATCCCTCCGGTCATTCGAGCGTGACATGATCCAAATTCACCAACCCAAGTCCGATCATCACGTGAGATGAGGTGGTGTCAATGGTGAACATCAACATGTTGATCATATCTACTATATGACTCATGCTCGACCTTTCGGTCCTCCGTGTTCCGAGGCCATGTCTGTACATGCTAGGCTCGTCAAGTCTAACCCGAGTGTTCTGCACGTGCAAAACTGGCTTGCACCCGTTGTATGCGAACGTAGAGTCTATCACACCCGATCATCACGTGGTGCTTCGAAACGACGAACCTTCGCAACGGCGCACACTCGGGGGGAACACAATTTTATCTTGAAATTTTAGTGAAGGATCACCTTATAATGCTACCGTCGTCCTAAGCAAAATAAGATGCATAAAAGGATTAACATCACATGCAAATCATAAGTGACATGATATGGCCATCAACTCGTGCTTTTGATCTCCATCTCCAAAGCACCGGCATGATCTCCATCGTCACCGGCGCCACACCATGATCTCCATCATCATGATCTCCATCATCGTGTTGCCATCGGGGTTGTCGGCGCCCCACCATGCTCTTACTACTATTGCTACCGTTTAGCGATAAAGTAAAGCATTACAAAGCGCTTAATGATTGACACGCAGGTCATACAAAAAATAAAGACAACCCTATGGCTCCTGCCGGTTGCCGTATGCATCGACATCCAAGTCGATGTTAACTATTACAACATGATCATCTCATACATCAAAATATATTTCATCATGTCATTGGCCATATCATATCACATACATACCCTGCAAAAACAAGTTAGACGTCCTCTAATTTGTTGTTGCATGTTTTACGTGGCTGCTATGGGTATCTAGCAAGAACGCTTCTTACCTACGCAAAACCACAACGGTGATATTCAAGTTGCTATTTAACCTTCTACAAGGACCGCCTTGTTCTATTCCGATTCAACTAAGATAGGAGAGACAGACACCCGCCAGCCATCTTATGCAACAAAAGTCACATGTCTGTCGATGGAACCGGTCGCATGTACGTGGACATGTAAAGTTGGTCCGGGCCGCTTCATCCTATAATACCGCTGAATCAAGAAAGACTAAGGAGGGCAGCAATTTAAACATCAACGCCACAAACTTCTTTGTGTTCTACTCGAGAAAGCATCTACGCAAGATCCTAGCTCATGATGCCACTGTTGGGGAACGTTGCATGGGAAACAAAAATTTTCCTACCGTTCACCAAGATCAATCTAGTAGAAGCAACTACGAGAGGGGAGTGTGATCTACGTACCCTTGTAGATCGCTAAGCGGAAGCGTTATGAACGCGGATGATGGAGTCGTACTCGTCGCGATTCAGATCGCCGAAGACCTAGCACCGAAGCAACGGTGCCTCCGCGTTCTTCACACGTACGGCTCGGGGACGTCTCCTCCTTCTTGATCCAGCAAGGGGTGGAGGAGAGGTTGATGGAGAACCGGCAGCACGACGGCGTGGTGGTGATGGTGGAGAAGAACTCCGGCAGGGCTTCGCCTAAGCACTGCGGGAGGAGAAGATATGACGGGAGAGGGAGGGCAGCACCGAGGCACGAACTGTGTTGGCTGCCCTCCCTTTGCCCCACTATATATAGGGGGGGTGGAGAGGCTAGGGCGCCCTAGGGTTTCCCCTTAGGGGCCGGCGGCCAGGGCAAGGGGAGGCGCCCAGGCCCTAGGGTTTCCCCCCTAGGTGCCTTGCCCCCCAAGTCCCAAGGGGTGCGGCCAGCCCTAGGGGGTCCCACCCCCTTAGCCGCATGGGGAGAGGGCCCAGGGGGGGCGCACAGCCCCCTGAGGGCTGTGGTGTCCCCCCTTGTGGCCCAATAGGCCCAGAACACCTTCCGGACCCCCCGAAAACCTTCCCGGTACTCCGCTGATTTCCCGATGCTCCCCGGAACACTTCCGGTACTCCGAAACCTTTCATCCTATATATCAATCTTCGTCTCCGGACCATTCCGGAGACCCTCGTCATGTCCGGGATCTCATCCGGGACTCCGAACAACCTTCGGTAACCATGCACTCTTCTCACTAACAACCCTAGCGTCACCGAACGTTAAGTGTGTAGACCCTGCGGGTTCGGAAACCATGTAGACATGACCGAGACACTCCCAGGTCAATAACCAATAGCGGGATCTGGATACCCATATTGGCTCCTACATGTTTCTCGATGATCTCATCGGATGAACCACGATGTCAAGGAGTCAGGCAATCCCGTATACAGTTCCCTTTGTCTCGTCGGTATGTTACTTGCCCGAGATTCGATCGTCGGTATCTCTATACCTAGTTCAATCTCGTTACCGGCAAGTCTCTTTACTCGTTACCGTAATACATAATCCCGTGACCAACTACTTAGTCACTTTGAGCTCATTGAGATGACGTATTACCGAGTGGGCCCGGAGATACCTCTCCGTCACACGGAGTAACAAATCCCAGTCTCGATCCATGTCAACTCAACAGACACCCTCGGAGATACCTGTAGAGTACCTTTATAGTCACCCAGTTACGTTGTGACGTTTGGCACACACAAAGCACTCCTACGGTGTCAGTGAGTTACATGATCTCATGGTCATAGGAACTTATACTTGACATGCAGAAAACTATAGCGATAACTGACACGATCAAAAGCTATGTTTACGTTTGGGTCTCGTCCATCACATCATTCTCCTAATGATGTGATCCCGTTATCAAATGACAACTCATGTCTATGACCTGGAAACCGCGGTCATCTTTGATCAACGAGCTAGTCCTGTAGAGGCTCACTAGGGACACAAAGTCTGTCTATTCATCCACACGTGTATCTGAGTTTCCAATCAATACAGTTATAGCATGGATAATAAACGATTATCATGAACAAGGAAATATAATAATAACTCTTTTATTATTGCCTCTAGGGCATATTTCCAACATATTCACCCCCCCTCTAGTCGATATAACACACTTTCACATACTCCTGTAACGGTTGTTTGTAGTGATGACTGGAGTAGGCCAGCAATATGTCCAGCCATAGAAGAAGTCGACAGCGTAAATGAAGCCCTTGTGTTCAATGGCATCAGAGACCATGGAGGATGTATGATCCTGCGATGGACGTGTAGATTTATCCACTTACCGCAGTGACCTGTCAGATAGGCAAGACCGCAATTGAAGAACGCAATTAGCCTGAAGTCTTTATAATTCGCAGATCACTACTGGCCCTTGGCGAAGAACATCAAGTACGAGACGTGCTACCCGTTCACCGTGCCGAAGTCGCTGGAGGATCAGCGACGCCTACTAGTCTCAGAGGAGGACGGCATCGTCTTCCTCTTGATCGTGGGCACTGGCGAGGCCCGCGCATGCCGCCGCCACATCTCTGTAGTGTGCGTCAGGGGCGATGCCGCTGACGCTGACACTGACACGAGGCCGATGTACGGGTGCGTGCTCACTATTACTACCCCTTGGAGGTACGTGGGCGACGACACTGGCTATGTCAAGCTGACTTGGACTCTGCCGAGCTGGGACCTTCCCGCCGATGTGGACATGGAAGACGCACGGTATTATTTGACCCCCCCCCCCAATGTGCACGGGGACTCCAAAGAGGTTCACCTGGACATCTGCATTATCAAGTTAAATGTTGATCATTAGTCTTCGCTCAATGTAATCCGCTGTCTAAGCATGTGGAGACTTCCATGCATGATCTTGCTCTATTGTAGTATCGCGCATGAATAAAAGTGTATCCATTTATGGTTTAGTCTAGAATCTTCCATGTATGAATTTTCACTACAGTACTGGTGAAAGACTTATGATCAACCATTTCTTACATATCCTCTGCCCCCTTCAAGTCATCCTGATTTAATCCCTCCATCTAGGTGTATAAGGGCATGGTTAATACTTAAATAGTAGAGCCAACTGTTGACTATAAGTAAGTGCCATGTCATCTGTAGCCAACATGTATAACAATGGATACTCAAAAACTAATTCTTGAAGATCATTTCCTGCAACGCACAATAAGAGTTATTTCTTCACAAGTTTTGGATGCAGGTTGAAAAGTTGAACGCTTTTGTTTGCAAAAGATACTTTTTTATCTATTTCACTCGGATCTTTGTGAGCTCTAGAGATGAAATAATATCCGAACAAACCTATCGATACCCGTTACACATGAGATGACCCCCACATCCTTTGTCAAAATAAACAACTCCCCGATCAATACATTTCACTCTTACGTGCAACGCACGGGCACCTTACTATAGATTAGTACGAGAAAAAATCGAAGTAACATTATATATAGTATAATAAATGATGATGCATGTCACCTAAAATTATATCATTGAAAACTATGTTCAAATACGAATCCAACGATATTGTTTTCGTTGACATGCACTAACATTTTGTCAGTTAAATCTTCAGTCAAATTCAATGGGGGATAAACCACGACCGATGTAGTAGTACTAGTGTAGAGGGCGATGCTGCACGGGAGTCTCACCCCGCTCGTGGCGCGGCAGTAAAGCCGTCATATCACAAAACCCAACCACGCCCAGTAATAATTGGCCTGGTAAAATAAACGGACAAGCAACCATCACATCTCTCCGTCTTTTTTGCATTTCATCTCTCTGCATTTACTTTCTTCGGTTCATCTCGCACACTCGATCCCTAGCTACTACTCCTAGTATCCCTAGCTATTACTCCTAGGGCCAGTTCTTTTGGCAGCTTCCCCAGCTTTTCCCATAAGACTAGTCACAGTGGAGAGTAACATTAAGGCGTCTCGCTCATTTATTTGGGCTTCTAAACTAGTACTACTAGTAGTACCTCCGTCCTGGTTTATTCCTCACCATTGTAATTTATGCTACATTTTGACCAAAGATTTAACTGATAAAATGTTAGTGCATGTGGCATGCACTAACATTTCATTAATTAAATTTATGATCAAAATTTGATACAGATTACAATGGGGACCAATAAACCAGGACGGAGGTACTTAGTAGTTATGAGATTACTAATCTAGAAGTCTAAAAGAACTGGCCCCTCGTACTCCTACTAGTAGTACTCCCTCCGTCTAGGTGTGTAAGTCACCTAAGGGAAACGTAAGGAACCTCCCGGATTCGATCTTGACACCATCAAAAGGGTTAAGATCAAAGATGGCAATATCTAGATCTATCTTGTATCGTGCCTAGCTAGGGGCGTAAAACGATAGCGCTTGTTGGGAGGCAGCCCAATTTTATGTTTTTTGTTTTGTTGCTGTTAGGGAATAAATATTGCATCTAGCCTATGATTGGATGTGGTTTCATGTTTTGTTTAGTGTTTGTGCCAAGTAGAACCTTTGGGAAGACTTGTGTGAAGTTTATATGATCTTGCTGTGAAAAACAGAATCATTAGCGCTCGCTAAAGTTGTCGTGGGATTTTACTGGAGTGTGATTTTTAGTTGATTCTATTTTCAGATGATTGGTAGACAAATTCCGCAAATTTACCAATTTAGTTTGAATTTTTTGGAGTTCCAGAAGTAGGCGAAACCTGCAGATTACTACAGACTGTTCTATCTTTGACAGATTCTATTTTTCATGTGTTGTTTGTTTATTCCGATGCATCTATGAGTAGTATTGGAGGATATGAACCATAGAGAAGTTGGAGTACAGTAGGTTTAACAACAATATAAACAAAGAATGAATTCATTGCTGAACCTTTCAGTAGTGGTTTGCTTTCTTATACTAACGAAGCTCACGAGAATTTTTGTCTAAGTTTTGTGTTGTGAACTTTTCAAGTTTTGAGTATTGCTTTGATGGACTATGGAACAAGGAGTAGCAAAGGCCTAAGCTTGGGGATGCCCATGGCACCCCAAGTAAATTCAAGATAATCAAAAGCCTAAGCTTGGGGATGCCCCGAGAAGGCATCCCCTCTTTCGTCTTCATCCATCGGTAACCCTACTTGGAGCTATATTTTTATTCGCAACATGTTATGTGTTTTGCTTGGAGCGGCTTGTATAATTTGAGTCTTTGCTTGTTAGTTTGCCACAATCATCCTTGCTGGACACACCTATTTGAGAGGGTTAAATATGGCCTAGAAATTATTAGAACACTCTATATGCTTCACTTATATCTTTTGAGTTAAATAGTTTTTGCTCTAGTGCTTCACTTATATCTTTTAGAGCACGGTGGTGGTAATATTTTGTAGAAATTGTTGAACTCTCATGCTTCACTTATATATATTTGAGAGTCTATTTAAACAGCATGGTAATGTGTTTAGGCTAAAGAAACTAGTCTTCACATGATAGACATCCAATGTCAATGTAGTAAAAAAAATCACACTAAGTGCATTGAATAGAATGAGATGTTGGATACTTGATAATTGTTTTGAGATATGAGGATAGTGATATTAGAGTCATGCTAATGGAGTTATTATGAAATTGAGAAATACTTGTGTTAAGGTTAGTGAATCCCGTAGCATGCACGTATGGTGAACCGTTGTGTGACTAAGTTAGAGCATGAGTTATTTGTAGAGTGCCAACCTTTGTGTGGAGGTTGGGGGCGCGCGATGGTTAACTCCTACCAACCTCCCCCCTAGGAGCATGCGTTGATTGCTTTGTTTTGATGACTCGTAGATTTTTGCAATAAGTATATGAGTTCTTATGACTAATGTTGAGTCCATGGATTATACGCACTCTCACCCTTCCACCATTGCTAGCCTCTCTTGTACCGCGCAATTTTGGTCGGTACCATAAACCCACTATATATCCTTCCTCAAAACAGCCACCATATTGTTCCTCAAAACAGCCACCATACCTACCTATCATGGCATTTCCATAGCCATTCCGAGATATATTGACATGCAACTTTCCACCGTTCCGTTCATATGACATGAATCATATTGTCATATTGCCATTGCATGATCATGTAGTTGACATCGTATTTGTGGCAAGGCCACCATGCATAATTTTTATACACGTCACTCTTGTTTCATTGCACATACCGGTACATTGCCGAAGGCATTCATGTAGAGTCATACTTTGTTGTTGTAGTATCGAGTTGTAATGAAAGTGTGATGATCATCATTATTAGAGCATTGTCCCATGGGAGGAAAGGCTAAATCTATAAAGCCCCTCCACAAGAAAAGAGGGAAAAAAGGCAAAGAAAAAAAGGCCCAAAAAAGAAAAAAAGAGAAAGGGACAATTGCTACTATCTTTTTCCACATTTGTGCTTCAAAGTAGCACCATGTTCTTCATTGTAGAGAGTCTCATGCTTAGTCACTTTTATATGCTAGTGGGAATTCTCATTATATAACTTGGCTTATATAATCCAACGATGGGCTTCCTCAAATGCCCTAGGTCTTCGTGAGCAAGCAAGTTGGATGCACACCCACTAGTTTCTTTTGTTGAGCTTTCATTCATATTTAGCTCTAGTGCATACGTTGCATGGCAATCCCTACTCACTCACATTGATATCTATTGATGGGCATCTCCATAGCCCGTTGATACGCCTAGTCGATGTGAGACTATCTCCCTCCTTTTTGTCTTCTCCACAACCACCTCTATTCCACCCATAGTGATACGTCCATGGCTCATGCTCATGTATTGCGTGAAAGTTGAAAGGTTTGAAAAGATAGAGTATGATAACAAGTGCTTGGCTGAAATTGGGGTTGTGCATGATATGAATATTTTTGTGTGATAACGAGGGAGCATAGCCAACACTATATGATTTTGTAGGGATAACTTTCTTTAGCCATAGTATTTTGAGAAGACATGATTGCTTTGTTAGTATGCTTGAAGTATTATTGTTTCTTATGTCAATATAGACTTTTATCTTGAATCTTTCAGATCTGAACATTCATGCCACAATTAAGAGAATTACATTGAAAAACTATATTGATTAGCATTCCACATAAAAAATTCTTTCTTTATCATTTACCTACTCGAGGACGAGCAGGAATTAAGATTGGGGATGCTTGATACGTCTCCAATGTATCTATAATTTTTTATTGTCCCATGCTATTATTTATGAAGTCTTGGATGTTTAATGGGCCTTATCATTCACTTTTATATCATTTTTGGGACTAACCTACTAACCCAAGGGCCCAGTCCAGATTGCTGTTTTTTTGCCTATTTCAGGATTTTGCAGAAAAAGAATATCAAACGGAGTCCAAACGGAATGAAACCTTTGCGAGAGATATTTTTGGAGAAAATCACGCCCGATGAACTTGAGAACCACGTCAAGGGACGAAAGGGTGGACCAGGAGGGTGGGGGCGCGCCCCCCTTCCCAGGGCGCGCCCCCCCTGCCTCGTGGCCCCCTCGAGCGTCCCTCGGTGCCCTCCTTCTTCCTATATAAGTCTACGTACCCCAGAAACTCCGTAGACAGAGAGAAAATCCTAATTCTACCGCCGTACCTTCTGTTCCCGTGGAGATCCCATCTTGGAGCCTGTTCCGGAGCTCCACCGGAGGGGGATCCATCACGGAGGCCTTCATCATCATCATCATCGCCCTCACCATGAGTTCTTAGTAGTTTACCATAGACCTTCGGGTCCATAGCTAGTATCTAGATGGCTTCTTCTCTCTCTCTCTGGGTCTCAATACAAAGTTCTCATCGGTCTTCGAGGAGATCTATTCGATGTAATCTCTTTTTGCGGTGTGTTTGTCAAGATCCGATGAATCGTGAGTTTATGATCAAGGTTATCTATTAAAGATATTTGGTTATTCTCTGAACTTTTTATGTGTGCTCATAATATCCTTGCAAGTCTCTTCGAATTATTGGTTTGGTTTGGCCTACTAGATCTATAGTTCTTGCAATGGGAGAAGTGCTTGGCTTTGGGTTCAATCTTGCGGTGTCCTTTCCTAGTGACAGTAGGGGCAGCAAGGCACGTATTGTATTGTTGCCATCGAGGATAAAAATATGGGGTTTATATCATATTGCTTGAGTTTATCCCTCTACATCATGTCATCTTGCTTAAGGCGTTACTCTGTTCTTATGAACTCAATACACTAGATGCATGCTGGATAGCGGTCGATGTGTGGAGTAATAGTAGTAGATGCATGCAGGAGTCGTTCTACTTGTCTCGGACGTGATGCCTATATACAACGATCATGCCTGGATAGTCTCATAATTATTCGCTTTTCTATCAATTGCTCGACAGTAATTTGTTTACCCGCCGTAGAATATCGCTATCATGAGAGAAGCCACTAGAGAAAACTATGGCCCCCAGGTCTATTCTCAACATATCAATCTACATCTACTTTACTTTTACCGATTTTATTTGTTGTTTTATTAAACTTAAAATACCAAAAATATAAACTATCATCTCTATCAGATTTCACTTTCGTAAGTGACCGTAAAGGGATTGAAAACCCCTTATCGCGTTGGCTGCGAAGTTCTTATTTGTTTGTGCAGGTGCGAGGGACTCGCGCGTGGTCTCCTACTGGATTGATACCTTGGTTCTCAAAAACTAAGGGAAATACTTACGCTACTGTGCTGCATCTCCCTTTTCTCTTCGAGGGAATACAACGCAAGCTCAAGAGGTAGTAGTGGTCGACGTGAGAGGGAGGGGGAGGAGATAGCGATGAATGTGAGCGTTCTTCCGAATGTCGTGGGAGGCGCAGTATTTATAGCGAGCAATGGCACACCTACGTAAGATATGGACTGAGCTGTACTGACTTAACTACAGGTCCAGTTGCATCACTGACATGTGGGCCAGACCCCTGTTGGGCCCATATGTTAGTGACCCAATGCACCTGAAGTTAAGTAACTGAAGCAGCGTCCCGGGTGGAGTGGTGGGACCGCCGGAGGGAGAAGGAGAGTCTGGCAGGCATATTGTTTCCACACATGGAGAGAAAAAGATTTGGAGACGAACGGGCTTCCTGCAGGTATGGGGAATGGTGCATAAAGTCTCATCTTGCATGCCGGGCTAGGTATAGTCTCAAGTCATTAAAAACATACACGCCCCACACATGCCGGGCTAGGTGCACTTAATTATTGCATGCGATGGTTAAGGCTGGCCATAATGGTGGTATCTTAGTTGGTACTCCCTTCGATCCTTTATACTCTGCGCATAACTTTTTTTATTTTTTCAAGTGCTCTACGCGATCCCCTTGAGTAGCGCACCTTTCCCACCCTGCCCCTGCCTTTCCACTTCGCTAGCAATTAATCTCCTCAATTAGCGCAACTTCCTAGTTTGCATGCAGAGACATAAGCAGAGAAGAGAGAGATTACGTGTGACATGCATGGAGGGATTCGAGGCGACTAGTACACTAATCCACGCAAAAGCAGGGGCAAACTTGTCCAGAAAATTTCGAACGGGCCTCTCCTTGGTATGCGAGCTAAAACGGAGGGAGTATCATGCACACAGGAATAGCAAACAAGCCGGCATGGCGTGCGAACAGGCCGAAGGTGGTGGGAGGCGCGACGGTTGACGGAATTAACTGAAGTTACACACAAGCCGGCATGGCGTGCGAACAGGCAGAAGCTATACCGTCAGGCCTACGATATGGGTCTAGTAGACATGACATCTAGTGGGTCCCGCATAGTACTCGAGAACTCTTTGGGGGCTTGCAGCCGTTTATCCACCGGGCAAGCCAGCAACCCCATGCCGTTCGCACGCCCTACTCGTCCCCGTCTTCTACTAGTACAGTACCTTACAACAGTTCGCTCCCAGTCGTCCCGTCAATCCTAACCCTCCTCCCAAATCCATGGCGTCCCGAATCTCCATGATCCGCGGTAAGTACAAGGTTAGAACCATCACCGGCGATGAGTTCGACGTCATCTACGCCCGTTCTTCCACAACGGTGAAAGAATGCCTTGCTCGCTTCGAACGCATGTTCGAAAACTCAAATGATGAGTGGATCGCTGGGCTAGATGTTGAGTATACCACAGTCCTGGGAAGCGAGAAGAAACTAAAGGAGGCAGAGAAGAAGAAGCTCGCCGTGATCCAGGTTTGCGTGCATGACTTATGCTTGGTCTACCACATATGCCATGCCGACGTTGAGTGCGAGGAATTTAAGAAGTTCCTCAAGGGCGGCCGAGTCAAATTCGTTACTATAGACTTTAGGAACGACAAGGAAATCCTGGGTCGGATAGGCCTTATTGTAGGCCAGCCCTTCGATCTCCAGAAGGAGATCCTGGTGTCCTCCTCTCAGCCTTCAATGTTGACCCTGGCAGCAGCCATGATTGATCGTTCGTACGCTAAACTGAAGAAACCTCACCACGAGTTTCATCGTGCATGGGAGTCGAAGACATTAGATGAAGATCACATCCTGTACGCAGCAATGGATGCCTACCTTTGTTTAAATATCTACAAGGGTTGGATGAAGAAGCAGAGCCCAGTGTCCGGTTCAAGCAAAGAAGCGTCGGCGAAGAGGAAGAGGAAGAGGGACGAGGACGTGCACTCGGACTCCGAGTAGGTGGGAGTGATGTCGCTCATGCTAGTTCTACTGCAGTGTCAAGCGGACTAGTTGCTTAGTTAATTTTCAAGGGTGTGTTGTGTTGAGGCCCCAGCAGAACTATGTTTATGTTCTTTCTCGTTATTTGTACTCTTTAGTACGTACAGTAGTACTAGTACTATGTCTTACTACTGTTCTTCTTGCAGTTGGTACTACTGCTCGTATCTTCGTGTTCCTACTGTAGTTAGTACATTCGTACTAGTAGTATAATTTGGGTCAGTCGATTTGCGAAAGAAGTTCAACGGAGTGAAGGAAGAAGACGGCAGGGTGCCCATGATCTATCTTATGAGTGTTGGGTGTGGATGAAGTTCGCCGGAAAAAAGTGGATCGTGCCCGGGGTTAAACGGATGGCGGGGGTGGGGGAGCATGGCGGTGGCAGGCAGTTCAGGGGAGGGTGCGGCGGCGGCGGCAGGCGGTTAGGCGTGTGGCGGGATGAGAAGATGAACCGTGCATCTATTTCGGAGGTTGAAGAAGCCCTTCTAGCCATCCATGTTGCATCAAACGGCTCACAAGAGTCGACTGACCAAATTGCTCCTTCAGATTGCAGGATCCACGTGGCATTCAAGGTCTCGAAGGTAGATTCCGCGTCCGCACCTGGTTTGCGGGCTCAACGCGTGAGCGACCGGCTTCCGCCGCGACAGCCATGAGGCGCGCCTCCTCCGCATGGGCGGAGACGACAATGACACGCTAGTTCCTCCTCGCCGGTGTGCTGGAGCACGCGCTCGTCCTCCTCTTCGTACGATGCGTGCATAGACACGGCTCCACCAGCTGCTCGCGTGCTTGGCAGCGCGGCGGCATCGTGAGGAGGGACTGCAGACGACGTGAGCGGGCGAGCCTTCGGCTTGGCGGCGACACGGCGGTGATGGGCGAGAAATTGTTGGTCAGAGCAGGCGGACGCCGGCATGCACAACGGCGGCGGCGGCATATTGATGAGTGCGCGTATGGGAGCTTAGTTTAGTTTTATATAGGGTTGGTCAAACTTAAAAGAAAACCGTACTAGTACACGTAAACATTAGACTTAGGCAGCGCTTTTATTAGTTACCATAGCCACGATACGGAATCATGTGCAAGCGCGTGAACCGCGGCCGCGCGGTCGATCGAACAGTGCGTCACCGTGTCGCACTCGAAGGACATCCACCGAACCTTTTTGTGTGTGAAAACAATCCCCGAATATTACTCAACTTTTTTTCCAGGAAAAGTTCTTGACGCTACAATATTTCCATATATTTGAATTTAGCTCCAGTTCCTGTTTTTTTGGATTTGGACGTTTTAGGTGCGCCCTAGTTTTTTTTAATACTAATTTTGTGTGTGTGACTGAGAGAGAACGTGTGTATGTGTCCATATGTGTGTTGTGGCGGAAGGGCAATGTGGAGACGGTGTGCCTATGATAGAGACATAGAGAGGTGTGAATGTGCAAATGACCATGCGTGAGTGAGACATAGACAGATGTCGATACGTTGTGTATACATGAGAGAACGGTCTTCCATTTTACTTGTGTGTGAGAGAGAGAAAGAGGATCATCGTAACACAACAACCATCTCTCTCGATTCGTCCGTCAATCGGACGATTGCACGTAACACATGCATCAACGCGCACATTTTGACACCCTCACCCGGCCCTTGCCCACCACAAGGCCCGCACATCGCTCTCTATCTCGCACGCACAATCTCTTCGTGGATACCCTGTTTAGCAAGTAGTTTTCCGTCACATACACACACATTTCTCTCCTTAGGTTTGTTTTCTCTCAATATCTGACACACACACACAGCACACAGCACACACATGCCTCCTCCCCCGAGCACACAATTCATCCCCATCCAAGGTTATATGGTGACCACTTTCGCTTGTGCTTCTCTGCACCCCCAGCATGCACAACACCTCAATCTTCAAAGAGGGCATTGAGGAAATCGAAGACGGCGACCACACTGCGCTAGAGAATGCGGGGCCATTTGGAAGCGGGATGATGTGACGACGGCGGACTGACTCCTCCCCCCACCCTCTCTCTCTCGCACAAAATTACCAATCCCTCTCTCCCCCCACACAAATTTATCAATCCCTCAACCCACGAGACCCTTCCCCTCTCGTCCATGTTTTTCTAGCTCTATCATCAAACCTGTTGTCTCTTCTACTTCCACGTGTACAGAATCCGGATGCACACGCATCTGATGTATATTTCATGTCTCCATCTTTCTCACGGACCTAACTTCTTCCTCTCTCTCTTTCTCTCTCTAGCTATCTCCTCGTCCACATACATACAATCTTTCCCGCCCTATCTACTCCATCTTCGCAAGCTCTCTCTGCACGTTTCATTCACACATTGGGATATGTTCAAAATGTTGCTTTTATAATGGCTGATGTAGAGTTATTGTTGGTTTTGTTGCATCCTACAAAGTAATAACTATGAAATGCATTATGATTGTCATTTGACTCGGACTATGCGAGTTTGAGCATGTTGTGAAGTACTCCCTCCATTTTTATTTAGTCCGCGTATTAGCTTTGGTCAAAGTCAAGCTTTGTAAACTTTGACAAAGTTTATAAACAAAGATATTAACATATACAATAATCAATCAATACCATTAGATTCATTATTAAATGTACTTTCACATCATATAGATTTGTTATGGTAAATGTTTATATATTTTTCTATAAACTTGGTCAAACTTTACAAAGTTTGACTTTAGTCAAACCTAATATGCAGAGTAAATAAAAACGGAGGGAGTACTATAGACCTCGTATACATCTTGGAATTCGACAATGATTGTAACTATTGAATTGTATAGACCATTACATTGGAAGTCAGTAGCCTAATATATTTATTTCACAATTTCAACAAATGATTAATTCACTACATACTAGGGAAACAAATGTGTACACCCTCCGTTTTTATTTATGTCTGCGTATTAGCATTGGTCAAAGTCAAGTTTTGTAAACTCTCAGAAAGTTTATAACAAAAAATATTAACATATACAATAACAAATAAACACCATTAGAGTCATTATTGAATGTACTTTCACATCATACATATCTGATATGGTAAATGTTTATATTTTTCTATAAACTTGGTCAAACTTTAGGAAGGTTAACTTCGGTCAAACCTAATATGCAGAGTTTACTAGTACTACCCGCTAGTTGCTTAGCCGAATCACCCAACACGCCACACGGGGAGTTCAGCGTCACAAAATTTTGAGGTCGGCGAGAAAATCTTCCGCGACTCCGATTCGAGCAGTGGGAAGTTACCATCATAGCCTTCGAAACATGCCGACATATGACGGTTGGTAGGGGCTATTTTTGTAACTCCAGGTTCACCCTACCCAGCCAACCCCACCCCGGCACCCGAGTAGTACACCTGAATACTCCCCATTTTCTATCCCCACCACAAAATAGACTTCTCCACGGCACCGCAGCCTTCGTGCTCCTCCCCTTATACATCGGCGCACTCGTCCACCGCAGCGCATCTGCCTCATCGACGACCTCGTACGCCGCACTAGAGTCGGTCCACCATCGTCGTCGTACACGGAGTATCATCCCCGGCATCGTCTTCCACGGTCTCGGATCTGCTTCCCGGAAGCCGACGCCAGGCGCAGAAGCACCACCGTCATGGACAATGAACTGGCTCCCGTTGCCGACCATGACTCACTGAGGCCGCCACGACCATCGTTCTCCTCATCGATAGGTAATGTGTGTATTGAATCACTTAGCAGTACATGTGCAGTTCCAATTTTGTTCATACCTACCCTTCAAATTTCCTGGGTGCTATTGTTCCCGTAAAAGTAATTGGTTATAGCCTCCATTGTCCAACAGAATATCAGCTTGTAATTGTGTGTCGCTCCTGTATCGCATTGTGCTTGGGTAGGTATTTCATCTGCAACCAGTAGTGTGGCAAATGATGGATAGTTTTTTAGAAGTAGCAAGATGCCCATGCGTTGCACGCATCAAGATGCATTTGTATGAGTAGTTTATCTTGTGGGAGAAAAGGATGAATGAGGGAATGCCTTATTTGCAAATGCAGAGAGGGGTGTGGGTATCTTTTTGCAAAACTACCACGGTTTCCTTCCTATCCGTCGGATATAAATCGGATGACCTATATTGCAGGATGGCAGGAACACCATCATCACCAGCTCTATTTTTTAGAAGAAAATTAGGGAAAAAGTAGAGAGAGAAAATATAGAGTAGAGAAGTAGAGATGAATATAAAATATAAAATAAATATAACAGTAGAGAAGAGAGTAGAGATAGCAGAGACGTCGGGAAAGGATTGTGCACGCGTGGGTAAAAGCGGCCGGGCGTGTGCTAGTTTTGGCGCGCGGCGTCCGGCGCGCTTTATAAAATCCAACACCCTCCCACCGCTTTGTGCCTTGCTACCGCTCTCTCCCCGCTCTGTGCCTCGCCACCGCTCTCTCCCCACTCTTTCTCGCCTCGCCGCCGCCTCTCCACCATGCCGCCGCGTCGCCGAGAAACTTGGGGATACCACAGCGTCCGTGCGCGCCCCTCCGGTGGCTTCTCCGCCGAGATCTGGTTCCGCGGGATGCGCCTCGGCCTCGGCAATTTCGACACCGCCAACGAGGCTGACCGCGCGTACGAAGCGGCGGCGTGGCGCCTATGGTGGCCTCATAGAACATTGAACTTCCCCAATGTGCCGACGCGGGAGCGGGCACAGGAGCTCGCGCCTCTGCCGCGGCTTATCACCGATGAGGATCGTCGCGACCACCGGAGGCGGTTGCACCGTCTCGGCATCGCCGAGATGGATGAGGAAGCCATGGCGTTGTGGCGCCAACGCTTCCCGCAGAACATCATCAACGAGCGCGAGTTCTACGAGCAAAGGAGGGTGGAGACGGATAAGAGGAGGGCGCAGCGAGCCGCGTATCGCGAGGACAAGCGTAGACGAAAAGTGGACACTCAATTCAACATGATGCTAGGTGCAGCGTCGCCCTGGGAATCCGACGACGATCGGTATCTTCAGGCCTACAGTCAGATGTCGGAGGAGGACATCACCGAGGAGGAGTCGGACGACGAGGAGTAGTTGAATAATCTATTTTTTTATCTATCTATGCTGAGAACTATCCTCTACTCTCTATCTCTACTTCTCGATCTCAGCATTGTAAATGCTTTTTTAAAACGCCGTGCATTGCGAATCTGTTGGAGATGCTCTAACATGGCAGACGAGTGCTTTAATGTTGCCCACAAGATGCGCGAGTATTACTAGTAGTATATTTTTCTTGCCATGTTGAGATTTTAAAACCACGAGTGCGAACATGCAGAGGAGCAATGAAGACCAATCATGGGATATTGGGACATCTTCAAGGAGCGTGGCAAGTTAAAGAGGGGATACACCAAACCTGTAAAACGAGTTTTGTTAAGTAACACCCTTTCAATTACTTTCGTTTAGCCTCGTGTTCTTTGATGTGTATATGTTGTAGTTTCTGTTTCTCTTAAGCCTCGTGTTCTTCGATGTGTCATAAGAAGAGTCTTAATCGTCCTAATGCTTTTGTTTTTAGCTTGATATAGGAAGTGGGTGCTCTCACCTGGTAGTCTATTTTTATATTATTTTTTTCTTTTGAATTCACTTCTCCCAGTTCTATTTATCTGGCTTCTACTAAATGGATCTGGGTTGCTTTGAGTAATTATCTAAAAAAGAAGTAACTTCATGTCAGGATGCAGTTCCTGCGAGGAGGGAAGTATGGTCAACCTCGAGATCATGTTTCCAGAATGAGGCTAGATTACACACAAGGTGCCAGTTCCCTAATGATGTTCGATTAGACACAAGGTGTAAATTCCTAGATGATGTTGGATTAGACACAAGCCAGGTGGAGTCGTCAGCTGTTCGTGTCCTCGTGGCTCTAGTAAAGGCTGAAAGAAAGCATGCAGCAGCCCTTGAGACTGTAGCTGAGTTCCTAAAGAAGCGAAAAGAGCAATCGGATGCTCTCTTCACCCATGCCAAAGAAGAGATGGAAGAAGCCAGAAATAAGCTAGCAAAGGCAGAGCAGGCTAGGCGTCTCCTGCTATCTAAAAGTGTTGTCAATACAAAATTTCCTTCATAGTAGCTAGGTTCAAATGTTTATCCAGTCAGCATGCCTGTTGTGATGTCCGTGCATCTATTGATGTGGCACAAAATATTTTTTTGGGTCATGTAATAAGAGCAATTACTTTCCAAACAATAACAGACGAAGCATTGGACATGGTATAGTTCACGCGCAAGCCCGACATTCCAAGTTCAACTTCCACATCAAACTCATGTTCACGGATATCTCCACATTCATACATAATGTCCACAACCATGATTCACTTTAAAGCCAAAAAACAATTTGTGGAGAGTTATGAATAAAGAAAAACCTCTAGTTCCTACTACCAGTAAGAGCACAACAAGACAAGACCATGCGTAATTAATTATATTTTGGTCATTTTTTGTGTTCTAAAATGCCGTCCGGTTCGTGGAAGGACGTGTTGCCGGCACACGCGCGGATTCAATGAAGGCAGTCTGGGCAGTCTGAAGTCGGTTTCATGCGGCGAGGAGGCGTGTTCAGCAGGGCCTGCAGCGAGTGGGGCCCTCTTGGCTGGCGCGCCGGTTCAATGCATGCGCTATGAGAGGTGTGTCCGTGTCAGAGCAATCACTCC
Source organism: Secale cereale (assembly GCA_902687465.1). Classification (NCBI taxonomy): domain Eukaryota; kingdom Viridiplantae; phylum Streptophyta; class Magnoliopsida; order Poales; family Poaceae; genus Secale; species Secale cereale. The sequence continues at coordinate 408,177,430 of LR738713.1, forward strand.
TTCCAGTCCTTTTTTGTTTGTGTATAACAAAAACTCATTTTCCATTCACATTTTACAAGTAAAATTCGTGGACAAACTTTGACCCAAAATAGGATGGGGACTAGTAAACTAGAAAGGAGGTAGAAGTTTTTTTCTAATCAAAGATGTGTTTCCCACTTCCGACTTTTATTACTGAAAACCAACATCTAAATCTAAACATGGTATTTGCCCTAGAACTACCAGGTTCAACATCTCGCAACATAAACCCATACAACCATACGCCAAGGAGGTACGTAGTACTATGAATTCCATTTTCTCTCCATACCAATCGTTCTAAAAACTACTTAGTACTTATAACGCGCCATTGAAAATCGGAACTCTTAACCCCGCTAAAAAGATATTTTAAACATGGCTACTCGATCTGTGGCAACTGGCGAGTCACCGCCTCCAAGTCATTCACCTGTGGTCTCGACCATCAACTCCTAAGGATCAAATTATCACGCGAGCCGACTATTCCTACAAAGGTGCACTCCACCACATACACGGTACCCGCGAATGCAGCAAGCGTGCACCTAGGGTTTTAGGGTTTATTTGTTAACGTTGCCTTCACGTAACACTCGTGTGTGCGAGACAACGAGAGACCAACTGCGTGCGTGCGCCTCTTCTCTTCGTATATGTACTCCACCGTTTGTCTGGTGTCCAAAAAATTATACTAATAACTACTAGTAGAAGGCACATGCTATGCACGTATTTCTTACTCACTCATTTTTTCTGAAAAAGGTGGCTTATTCTGCCTATGGTTGTTAAGATTGTATTGAACATGTAACCAACTTTATTGGTCAATTTGTTGCATTTTGAGAAAGGGTTATCGAATTGCTGCATTAGAAGTTCCCGGAGGTGGGGGGATAATCATACAAATGTTGAGTACTTTGATTTGTGAAACATTAGTTGTTTAGTGAGTCGTTGTTGTTTGCCAAATATTACAAGCCTCCAGTTGTTAAGCATTAAAGTTCAGAGCCACAGAAGATGGTAAATAGCAGACTTTTGCACCAGCACGTGTGTGGGCATTTGGCATCGTGAGGGTTCAAGAAAGTTCCTGCAGTCACTTGGGCGGGTGGCCGTACAGAGCGAATCCAAGAAACGTGAGCCGTTAGATCACTTGAGTTGGGTATTGTGTGGAACAAATCAAATGGCCACTAATTGGTCCCCAGTCTTAGCGGATAGATAACCTGAATTCAAAAATTTATGTACTATAGTAGTAGAGACTAGCAATGTGCCAATGTGTTGCCACACGATCTGAGTAGATTATTACATATTCACCGATTTGATAGAAAAAAAGTCTAGTTTTGACATGCGTATATCACTAAAAAATTGTTATGTTTCACTCAAAATATATTCCTTTGGCGGTTTTGATGAGATAAGGGAGGAATGTTGTTGGTTTCAAGATTCAAGAAGTGGTATATGTCTAATTTCTACTCTTACTAGCAAGATGCCCGTGCGTTGCACGGAACATCAAGATCTTGTGGGAGAAAAGGATGAACGAGGGAAGACCTTATCTGCAAATGTGGAGAGGAGTGCGGGTAAATTACCATAGTTTTGTTCCTATCCGTCAGATATAAATCGGACGGCCTATATTGCAGGATGGCAAGCCCACCATCATCACCAAATCTGTTTCTTATCCCTACTCTTATAAAAAGCATAGTCGGTGATGATCGTGTGCCTGCCATCCTGCAATATAGGCCGTCTGATCTATATCTGACGGATAAGAAGGAAACTATGGCAATTTTGCAAAAAGATTCCCACACCCCTGTCCACACTTGCAAATAAGGCCTTCCCTTGTTCATCCTTTTCTCCCACAAGATAAACTACTCATACAAATGCATCTTGATGTTCCATGCAACGCATGGGCATCTTGCTAGTTGTTGCAAAAAGCCCATGTGTGTGAGAGAGAGAGGGAGAGAGGAGGAGGACGGAGTGCATGTGTGACAAAGACAAAAAGAGTGTGTGTGTGAGAGGTATCAGCTTAAAATGAGGCGATAGTGTGTGTGTGCACGATCGAGAGGGCGTGTCTCAAGAAGGGAAGAAACATATACATAGATACAAGGAGCGGGAGAGAGACATGTATGCGATAGTGGAAGCACGAGTGTGCGGATGTATAAACCTATCTACAGCCTAGTCGATAAATGTTTGTGAGAGAAATACGAGTCGGGGGTGCGAAAGCGGGAGTTTTGTGTGTGCGTGAGAGAGACGGTAGTCGGGAAGGGGAGTGGAAGCAGGAGTTGTGAGAGAGAGAGAGAGGGGGGAGTTTGTCTGATCGGTAAACAAATGAATAATGTCAGTCTGGAATAGATACTAAAAGGAGAACGCAACAAATGTTGTGTCTACAGGAGAGAGAGAGTAATTTTAGTGGTATGATTCATATCTAGAGACATATAGGGTGAGAGAAAGAGAAAGTGAAAGACGAGTGGAGACTGTGTGTGTGGCGGTGAAAAAGAAAGCTTAGGTACCTAGTGATACGAGAGAACGGTAGAGACGTGGGAGATAATGAAAACCGTGTAATGTATAATGATAGGGAGAGTGTGACACTTCTCAAGGGAGATGTCGAGAGACCATGTTTGCGAGGATAGGAGAAACATGAAGTGAGCGTGCGGGTGAGCTGGAGAAAAGAGAGTGATAGCTACATGAAGGAGCATGCATGCGAGAGAGATGGGCATGAAAGGAGTGAACATAAAAGGGATTCAAATATTTGAATTCGAGATGATGATACATGTAATCCATACTCGAACCAAAATTGATCTATCAAACATGCATACTCATATGAATTCACGCGCATCTATGTTATTTAATATGTAGATATTACTGATCCATACATTTTAGTAGAACATAATTTGGTTTAATTTTTTTGATTTCAACCTTATGATTTTGAGATCATTGTATTTATAAATCATATTATACATATAAAGGAGCAGAATTCTTTGTTGTGCTTTTGAAAGTATATATAAAAAAATGATGTATATAGAATTTTATTCCAATCAAAAATGGATCCCGCCCGAAAAAATAGAATACAAACGGGCTTCGAATTGAGTTGGCACGGTAAACGTGCACTCAGCAAAATTTGAACGAAGCGGGGAAAGTCGCAGTAACCGCCCGAACCAAAATCTGCGAGATGGAAATTACTAGTGCCTATCCCTGCCACGCAAAGCCTATCTGCTCGATTTCTATAGGTTTCGATAGGGGTAGGTTTGTAATTTCACTCAAATGTGACATAACCACCTCTCACCCGGATTCATACACGGTGGGCGCCAAAACACAGTGTGTGCTCGGCCGAAATCGACTCCCTCCCCGATTCATACACAGTGGGCGTCAAAAACAAACTCTCGTTGGCAAATATTCGGTGTATGCGAGATCACCGTCCTACCTCCAACCGACTAATATTGTTGTGATGTAGGAAATTTGAAACGGGGGCTAAGTTTGTAAATTTCCTCGCATTTGAGACAAGCGCGCCCTGCAGACATGGTTCCCCCCTTCCTCTCCACCTCCATTTCCCCATTCGTAATCTGTGGGCGCCAAAACACCCTCTCCACCCCAGCCTCCTCCGTCCGCCACCCCATCCACCGCCGTCCTCCTCCGCCATGCCGGAGCTGATACCTCAACACCGCCGTCCATTACAAGAGATCGACCTCTCTCATCCACGGCTTCAGACCGGGATCCTTGCATCCCGTCCTCTCGCTTCATCCCCGCCGTCATCCACCTTGCCGGCGCTGCTCCTACGACCGTCTCGTCCACCGCGCCCCGCCGCCACCATCTACCCTCCTAGATCTGCTTCCACGCTGCCGACAGCCATCGCTACCGCGGCTCCATCAAATTCTCAGCAGATGCATACACGACGCTGCACCTGAGGCGGTACTCTTTCGTATCTGCTCAACTTATTTATCGCAGCAAGAAAATAGATCGCCACTGCTTTACTCTGATTTCTTGTCCATCACTTACTTGCTAGTTGAGAGCAAACATTGGTTGCGAAGTTGCCTTTGTCCGGTTTGCACCTTCAGATCCGCCATGGCTTGCTCAACACTATACTCCCAATGCTTATGGTTTTCCCCTTTTATATTCCACACTAGTTAAATCACAGTAGACTAAATTTCAAAATTGGGTCAGTCCATTTCTCAGAGCTCGCCGGAGTTTGCTGGTGCGAATGAAGGGGCTCGGGTGGGGGCTTTGGTTATGGGGGTGGTGGTGGGGCCTCGCCGAACAAAGAAAACTCGACGCGGGTGGGGGCAGGGGTGGGGGTGGGGGTGGCGGAGGAACACAAGCGGTGGGGGCTGGTAGTCCGGCCGGCGGCCCGTGCGGTGTTCTATATGGGAAGAATCAGAGACGAGGAAGAAGAAGGGTTAGGAGACGTAGGATCTTCATCCAACCGCCTGAAATGGTCGACTGACCCAAATGACAAAAGTCACGCGACTTGCATGCGGACATGCCTTTATATTCAGTACCATCATTGTACCTGCTTAACATTGCTCCTGAATCCATCAAGCTAAACAATGTGCCACTCGTAATTCCAAACTTGTTGCTCAAGTACGAATCTGATATGATGTTGATATTACTAAAACAGATAACATTTAATTGGTCAGCTAATGTTCCTACTTTACTTTCGAAAAAGCACGTGCACCACATACAGAGAGACAGCAGGGAGTTGCTTTCTTAATGCACTCTGGTTCATCATGTGTGGGCACTACGCAACGAACATTTTATTATCCAAAATCTGCTTGCTCTTCTTTAGCATGTTCCTCTTCCGTTCTTCTTTAATAAGTACTCTCTCCATTCCTAAACACAAGTCTTTGTATAGATTCAACCATGGACTGCATATGGAGCAAAATGAGTGAATCTACACTCTAAAATGTATCTGGATACATCTGTATGTGATCCATAGTGGAAATCTCTACCAAGACTTATATTTTGGAATGAAGGGAGTATGATAGTAGTACAGTATGTTCCTTGTAGTGAAGATGAGCAGGGACATTTGCAGTGTAGAGGTCTATACGTATAGTCGGTTGGTATGGACACTTTGAAATCTTTGGGCCTCTTTGATTCGTAGGATTTTGTAAACATGGGAATAGGATTTGCAGTGGCCTGCCCACTTGAATCCTGTAAGAATAGTAAGGAAATGCAGGGAGATGTGTTGCCTTTGAGAGTTACACTGATATTAATAGTACCACACCTTCAGTTGAAGAGAGCTGGTATCCGAAGCCTTTCTCGCCGTACCGGCAATACTAGCACATATATTCGAGCAAGTTCCACTTTGCTGATTTTACTCTGATGCTTATGGTTTTCTCGTTATATCTACACTATGATCTGTGTAGCTGCTTTGTGTCGCACTAGCAGCAGTCCACTCTTGAAGCTAAACACGGCAATGACTTACAAAATTAGCACCAAGGCATTGAGCGCCATTCTGGATGCAATGAAACTCATACGCTCCCCACCTGTTGACTCTTGTTCAGAATATGATCCTAATGACTCTTGTTCAAAATTGCCACATATAGAGAGACAACATGGAATTGCATTTCTTTGGGCGCTGTGATTCATCATGAGTGGGCAACCAACATTGTATACAATTAAGCGTAACCTCAAGAATATGCTTCCTCTTCTGTTCTTTAACATGTTCCTCTTTTGTTATTCTGTATTTAGTATGTACATTATGTTCCTTGTCAGGAAGGGGAGCAGGGACATCTGCAATTAACAGCTGATGGAGCTGGCATGTACTTGATCGATAGGCTTTCAATTACTAGCGGCAATACAACACTGTATTTTCAAGCCAGTTCCACTTTTCCGATTTATATATCGTGGTTATGGTGTACCCCTTTTATGTACACTATGCCTAGTTGTTGTGTGCTCTTGTTATCATGGTTTGGCAATAAACTCTCTATACAGTATATTTTGAACCTATCATCTGCCAACTATCCTTACTTCTGGAGCCTATTTTTTGTGTACCTGTGCCAGATTATATAAATGCACGCACCATATTACGGCACAGATGAGCTCTCTCATCAGAATCCAGTGATAGCACACAAGTGTTTACAGGGGCGCCTCTATATTAGAATATCCTCTGCATTACAAAGATAATCTCACAACTATTTATGTTTTCATGGTTCTCAAATATTATACGTAATTACAGTGAATATCAGAATCCGCGCATCAGAAGAATATTGTGGAACATTGCAGTGACTTACAAAATTGGCACCAAGGCATTGAGTGCCATTCTGGATGCAATGAAACTCATACGCTCCCCACCTATAGATTCTTGTTCAGAATATGATCCTAATGACTATTCTAACCTCGAGGAGTCAAAGGCAGATGGTCTGTCATGTTCGCCCATCAAGATGCCTGCTCTAATTTGGCAAGGTTTTATTGATTGCGTGTATCTTGCATATGTTGTCCTGCATTTCTTCTACTTTGTTGCACCCCCATCTGCTTAGTTTAATCATCATATATGTCGAGATGCCATGCCCATCCATTATCAATACATATTCCATCTGTCATCATACCATGTTTTTTCACTCAAATGCTTTGTGCATCAGACATCAAAAAGGAAGAGGGTGATTGCCGAACCTGAAGGAGCACCAGCAAAGTCCTTGAAAAACGTGGTTGTGCCGGAGAAATCAGACATCACCCCACTTATATTGCTTGTACAACCAGTGACACAAAACGTAGGACAACTCCAGCAGACTATACCCATACTTCACTGGCGACACCACTAGCCCCACCACATAGGACCTGCACTCCAGCAAAAGGTATGCCGATTTCAGTTGCCATAGCACCAGCCGTACCATAGAAAAATCCCACTCCAGCAAAAAGTACAGCAAGTCCACCAGCCGAAGACCTATCCCAACTGCAGAGACGGCCAATTCCTACAGATTAGAACCCCATTCCAGTTATTCCTAGTTTAAAAGACAATGTTTTCAATGTTGTTAGGGACCACGTGCATATATTCCCATCATTGGAAGATTATAGTGAAGACAAACACCATTTTCACATCTTCCTGTCCCACTTACGTGTAAGTACTATTATTCATGGTGATTATTTTCCTGTTTTCTGCTGATTGAACACATCAATGATTTACGTTACATTGTTGTAAGTAGGCGAGGGTCAATCCGGATAGTCATGACGAGCAAAGCTTGCTTGCGCTTTTCAAGGAAGCATTGCAGCAGTATTGGTGTTACCTGAGGAAATCACACTTTGATGGCAAATCTATAAACGAATTTCTGGTGAAGTCTCTTGTGCTAAATTTAGAAGACATTGAATGGGAAAACCTTGTTATGCACTGGTCTCGTTTCGAGGATGGGGTACTATCTATGATATCGGATGAAAATTTGAACTTCTACTTTTTCGCATGTGCCTTACGGATCTTTTTTGCAGGAAATCTACTCGAAAAAGAATTCCGGTTTGAAAAGAACGACGGGATATCGCAAATATGATGCCCGATGCTTTGCTCTTATTAGTACATGTTGTCCTGTATCATTGTACTTGCATACATACCTGGTTCATTATGTGACAGCAGCATGCATGATAGCTTGCTTATCAATTGTTCACTCCAAATTATCTGATATGTATGAATGGTTACATTAGTGTAGAATATATCCAATGCCAATGATTTTTTTTAGCTCCGCATTGTTCTTGTAAGTACCTGATGTCCTTTATCAGCGTACTTATATTGATAGGTAGTTGTTCATGTACCATCACTCTGCAGCTTATTTTCCTTTGCCCTCCATTTTCTACACATAATATCTATATTTACTCTTACCATAAGGTTGGATAACACCGATGGTACTGAAGAAGTTTAGCTCTGCATTGCTCTTGGCTGTACCTTTTGTCTGTTTCGATGTACTTACATTTATAGCTACTTGGTTATGTAGCATCACTCTTCATCTTATCTTAAATATTCTCCATTTTTTCTTATGTTGTCACATCTATATTTACTCTTAACAAAATGTAGAATAAAGGCAATGCTTATGAAGAAGATTTTGTGGTAAACTTCTTGAATTACCCCCCCCCCCCATCAGAATGGACAAGGGCTTTATAGAGCCTGCCTTCACCAATAATGTAAGTTTGTCCTTCTCAAGCCTTCAAACTTTATTGTGTATATTTGGTTAGGCATGACTGCAATAGTTGTTTATTTTTGGTGTTTGCATCAAATTGCATGTTTAAAGTTTATTATGTACTCCAGTTCATAAAGAAAAGTTTGTCCTTCTCAATTTAAGTTTTCAGTTGTACAACCAAGTTCCTTCTTCATACCATGTAAATTAAACTATATAGAGCAAGTGATCTTATTTTGCCAATCTGAAATGGGATAAATTGACAGCACAGTAACCATTGATACTTATGAGTTCTTGATCTGTAATCCAGTGGTGTCGTGAAGCTGCCAACTCCTTCACAATGTCATTTCCTGCCATGTCTTGACCTGAACAATATCATATTGTGTTAATGCTATTTTAAATTGTGTCACTTTATTCGTCAGTAAGAAATGTGATGAATTGTTAGCACTGATACTTATATGTGCAAAACATGTCATCTGTCTGCTTGTTTATCTTTCAGAGTGAGGATGATATAAGTGTCAAATAAGTGCAGTCTCACCAGCTTGCTCGGCTGCTTGCGCTGCAGCTCCCGAGCAGGGCTAACCTTTCTTGAACTCTATTGAAGTGGTGTCGGTTTGTATATTATTTTGTCGGCATGTTTAGTTGCACTGGTGGCGATCTTTGATGCCTAATGTATGTAATCTGCTGTTTGCTTGTGCTTTATTATCATAGTTGTGAACTTTGATGCCCAGTGGATGTAATATGCCATAATTTCTTTATTGTATAGTCTAGGTTTTTTTCTTATTCACGATCCTGCAGTTATTTTACTATATATATATATATCATGTCTTCGCAGTAAACCGGCCAAACCGTAAAATTACGGTACATAATCAGGCCGTCATGCAAATCACCATGTATGATCCGCATCATGGGCCCCGTCATCTTGGTCCATTAACAGGCCTAAATGTAAACTGGCCCACTAGTAGATTCGGGCCTTTAATATGTCGAGTAAACCGCCGGCCCTATTTTCCTAAGAAAACTCAATGGGCCTTTAGGAGGCTGAAAAGTAGGTTGGGCCTGAATCGTGCCGAACAACTCACGGGCCGAAAGCAGGCCGAAATAGACCCCGGCCCATGAATGCGCCAATCAAATTACGGGCTTATAACAGGGAAAAATGGTCTCGGTCCTTGTTTGGCCCAATCAGACTATCGGCTGCGAGCAGGCTGGATGCAAACCGGGCCATAGTTAGGCCCAACTATATGACGGGCTTTTAACAGGCGATATTAATATAGGGCCGAAATGTTAAACGGGCCCTTAACAGGTCGAAACTAATATCAGGCCGAATTGCTAAATGGGCCTATAGCAAGTGGGCCCAAAAGCATAGCGTCCAGTTGACGGGCCGAATCTGATATGGGCCATAATTTAGCCCAAAGCCTCTTAAAGGGGCGGACCTGATCTGGGCCATAATTTGGCCCAGAACGTGGTAGGCTTTTAACGGGCCGGATCTCATATGGGCCATTATTAGGCCCGAAACGTGGCAGGCCATTAATGGACCGGATCAAATATGGGCCGGCATCTGGCCCAAAATATGGCAGCCAGTTAATGGGCTGGCCTACTAGGGTCCTCAAAATCTTGTGGGCCTACAGCTGGGCCGGCCCATTAATGTCAGCGAAATCTCGTGGGCCTTTAGCTGGGCCGGCCCATTATGGTACACAAAATTTTTGTGGGCCTTCACCTAGGCCGGCCCATTATGGCCCGCAAAAATCTTGTGGGCCTTTACCTCGGCCGGCCCATTATGACGTGCAAAATCTTGTGGGCCTTCAGCTGGGCCGGCCCGTTATGGTTCGCAAAATCTTGGGGGCCTTTAGTTGGGCCGGCCCATTATGGTCTGCAAAATCTTGCGGGCCTTTAGTTGGGCCGGCCCATTTAAACTTTATGGGACACTTTTGGGCCGGTCCACGTGTCTGTTGGAAATATGCCCTAGAGGCAATAATAAAAGAGTTATTATTATATTTCCTTGTTCATGATAATCGTTTATTATCCATGCTATAATTGTATTGATTGGAAACTTAAATACATGTGTGGATAAATAGACAAACTTTGTGTCCCTAGTAAGCCTCTTCAGGACTAGCTCGTTGATCAAAGATGACCGCGGTTTCCAGGTCATAGACATGAGTTGTCATTTGATAACGGGATCACATCATTAGGAGAATGATGTGATGGACGAGACCCAAACGTTAAACATAGCTTTTGATCGTATCAGTTATCGCTATAGTTTTCTGCATGTCAAGTATAAGTTCCTATGACCATGAGATCATGTAACTCACTGACACCGTAGGAGTGCTTTGTGTGTGCCAAACATCGCAACGTAACTGGGTGACTATAAAGGTACTCTACAGGTATCTCCGAAGGTGTCTGTTGAGTTGACATGGATCGAGACTGGGATTTGTCACTCCGTGTGACGGAGAGGTATCTCCGGGCCCACTCGGTAATACGTCATCACAATGAGCTCAAAGTGACTAAGTAGTTAGTCACGGGATTATGTATTACGGAACGAGTAAAGAGACTTGCCGGTAACGAGATTGAACTAGGTATAGAGATACCGACGATCGAATCTCGGGCAAGTAACATACCGACGAGACAAAGGGAACTGTATACGGGATTGCCTGAATCCTTGACATCGTGGTTCATCCGATGAGATCATCGAGGAACGTGCGGGAACCAATATGGGTATCCAGATCCCGCTATTGGTTATTGACCTGGGAGTGTCTCGGTCATGTCTGCATAGATTCCGAACCCGCAGGGTCTACACACTTAAGGTTCGGTGACGCTAGGGTTGTTAGTGAGAACAGTGCATGGTTACCGAAGGTTGTTCGAAGTCCCGGATGAGATCCCGGACGTGACGAGGGTCTCCGGAATGGTCCGGGGACGAAGATTGATATATAGGATGAGAGTGATCAGAGTCCGGAAGTGTTCCGGGGAGCATCGGGGAGTCGTCGGATGACCGAAAGAGGTTTCGGGGGGTCCCGGCAAGAGTTGCGGGCCCTATGGGCCATAAGTGGGAGACGCAACAGCCCTCATGGGGTTGTGCGCCCCCCTTTGGGCCCTCCCACCTGCGCATGGGGGCTGGTTCCCCCCTAGGGCAGCCGCACCCCTTGGCTTGGGGGGCAAGGCGCCTGGGGGGGGGGAAACCCTAGCCCTGGCCGCAGCCCTGGCCGCCGCCCCCCCCCATCTGCCCTGGCCGCCGCCCCCTAGGGGGAACCCTAGGGGCGCCCCCTCCCCTCTCTTCCCCCTATATAAAGAGAGGCAGAGGGAGGGCAGCCACACACGTTCGTGCCTCGGCGCTGCCCTCCCTCTCCCACAAACATCTTCGTCAATTCCGCAGTGCTTGGCGAAGCCCTGCTGGAATTCCTCCACCATCATCACCACCACGCCGTCGTGCTGCTGGTTTCTCCATCAACCTCTCCTTCCCCCTTGCTGGATCAAGAAGGAGGAGACGTCCCCGAGCTGCACGTGTGAAGAACGCGGAGGCACCGTCCGTTCGGTGCTAGGATCTTCAGCGATCTGAATCGCGGCGAGTACGACTCCATTAACCGCGTTCTTGAACGCTTCCGTTTAGCGATCTACAAGGGTATGTGGATCCAACTCTCCCCTCGTAGATGCATCTCCTAGATTGATCTTGGTGAGCGTAGGAAAAATTTTTGTTTCCCATGCAACGTTCCCCAACAGTGGTATCAGAGCCAGGTTCTTGCGTAGATGCTTTCACGAGTAGAACACAAAAGGGTTTGTGGGCGTTGATGTTTAGATTGCTTCCCTCCTTGGTCTTTCTTGATTCAGCGGTATTATGGGATGAAGCGGCCCGGACCAACTTTACATGTCCACGTACATGAGACCGGTTCCATCGACAGACATGCGACTTTTGTTGCATAAGATGGCTGGCGGGTGTCTGTCTCTCCTATCTTAGTTGAATCGGAGTAGACAAAGGCGGTCCTTGTAGAAGGTTAAATAGCAACTTAAATATCACCATTGTGGCTTTGCGTAGGTAAGAAGCGTTCTTGCTAGATACCCATAGCAGCCATGTAAAACATGCAACAACAAATTAGAGGACGTCTAACTTGTTTTTGCAGGGTATGTATGTGATATGATATGGCCAATGACATGATGAGATATATTTGATGTATGAGATGATCATGTTGTAATAGTTAATATCGACTTGCATGTCGATGCATACGGCAACCGGCAGGAGCCATAGGGTTGTCTTTAATTTTTGTATGACCTGCGTGTCAATCATTAAGCGCTATGTAATGCTTTACTTTATCGCTAAACGGTAGCAATAGTAGTAAGAGCATGGTGGGCGCGCGACGACCCCGATGGCGACACGATGATGGAGATCATGATGATGGAGATCATGGTGTTACGCCGGTGACGATGAAGATCATGCCAGTGCTTTGGAGATGGAGATCAAAAGCACGAGTTGATGGCCATATCATGTCACTTATGATTTGCATGTGATGTTAATCCTTTTATGCATCTTATTTTGCTTAGGACGACGGTAGCATTATAAGATGATCCCTCACTAAAATTTCAAGATAAAATTGTGTTCCCCCCGAGTGTGCGCCGTTGCGAAGGTTCGTCGTTTCGAAACACCACGTGATGATCGGGTGTGATAGACTCTGCGTTCGCATACAACGGGTGCAAGCCAGTTTTGCACATGCAGAACACTCGGGTTGGACTTGACGAGCCTAGAATGTACAGACATGGCCTCGGAACACGGAAGACCGAAAGGTCGAGCATGAGTCATATAGTAGATATGATCAACATGAAGATGTTCACCATTGACACCACCTCATCTCACGTGATGATCGGACTTGGGTTGGTGGATTTGGATCATGTCACGCTCGGATGACCAGAGGGATGTCAATTTGAGTGGGAGTTATAAGTAATTTGATTAGTTAAAAACTCACTTATCATGAACAATAGTCTAAGATGTCTTTGCAAATCTTTTGTTGTAGATGGCTCGCGCAGTAGCTCCCCTGAATTTTAATGCGTTCCTAGAGAAAACTAAGCTGAAAGATGATGGGAGCAACTTTGTGGACTGGCTCCGCAATCTGAGGATCATCCTCACAGCTGCCCAAAAGGTTTATGTCCTAAGTGCACCGCTAGGTGAACCCCCCGCTCCGGCCTCTGTGGACGTTATGAATGCCTGGCAGACGCGTTCGGATGACTACTCAGTAGTGCAGTGTGCCATGTTGTATAGCTTGGAAGGAGGACTTCAAAGGCGTTTTGAACGTCATGGAGCATATGAGATGTTCCAGGAGTTGAAGTTCATCTTTGAAAAGAATGCCAAGATCGAGAGGTATGAGACCACCGATAAATTCTTTGCTTGCAAGATGGAGGAGAATTCGTCTGTCAGTGAGCACTTACTGAAGATGTCTGGGTACTATACCCGCATAGCTGATCTGGGACTTGTGTTCCCGGAGGAGGCTATCATTGACAGAATTCTCCAGTCACTCCCACCTAGCTACAAGAGCTTCATGCAGCAGTATAACATGCAAGGGATGAACAAATCCATCGCCGAGCTGTTTTCAATGCTGAAAGTCGCTGAGGCAGACATCCAGAAGGAGTATCTGTTAGGGAACGTTGCATGGGAAACAAAAAAATTTCCTACGCTCACCAAGATCAATCTAGGAGATGCATCAACGAGGGGAGAGTTGGATCCACATACCCTTGTAGATCGCTAAACGGAAGCGTTCAAGAACGCGGTTGATGGAGTCGTACTCGCCGCGATTCAGATCGCTGAAGATCCTAGCACCGAACGGACGGTGCCTCCGCGTTCTTCACACGTACAGCTCGGGGACGTCTCCTCCTTCTTGATCCAGCAAGGGGGAAGGAGAGGTTGATGGATAAACCAGCAGCACGACGGCGTGGTGGAGATGGTGGTGGAGGAATTCCAGCAGGGCTTCGCCAAGCACTGCGGAATTGACGAAGATGTTTGTGGGAGAGGGAGGGCAGCGCCGAGGCACGAACGTGTGTGGCTGCCCTCCCTCTGCCTCTCTTTATATAGGGGGAAGAGAGGGGAGGGGGCGCCCCTAGGGTTCCCCCTAGGGGGCGGCCGCCAGGGCAGATGGGGGGGGCGGCGGCCAGGGCTGCGGCCAGGGCTAGGGTTTCCCCCCCCCCCAGGCGCCTTGCCCCCCAAGCCAAGGGGTGCGGCTGCCCTAGGGGGGAACCAGCCCCCATGCGCAGGTGGGAGGGCCCAAAGGGGGGCGCACAGCCCCATGAGGGCTGTTGCGTCTCCCACTTATGGCCCATAGGGCCCGCAACTCTTGCCGGACCCCCCGAAACCTCTTTCGGTCATCCGACGACTCCCCGATGCTCCCCGGAACACTTCCGGACTTCGATCACTCTCATCCTATATATCAATCTTCGTCCCCGGACCATTCCGGAGACCCTCGTCACGTCCGGGATCTCATCCGGGACTCCGAACAACCTTCGGTAACCATGCACTGTTCTCACTAACAACCCTAGCGTCACCGAACCTTAAGTGTGTAGACCCTGCGGGTTCGGAAACTATGCAGACATGACCGAGACACTCCCAGGTCAATAACTAATAGCGGGATCTGGATACCCATATTGGTTCCTGCACGTTCCTCGATGATCTCATCGGATGAACCACGATGTCAAGGATTCAGGCAATCCCGTATACAGTTCCCTTTGTCTCGTCGGTATGTTACTTGCCCGAGATTCGATCGTCGGTATCTCCATACCTAGTTCAATCTCGTGACCGGCAAGTCTCTTTACTCGTTCCGTAATACATAATCCCGTGACTAACTACTTAGTCACTTTGAGCTCATTGAGATGACGTATTACCGAGTGGGCCCGGAGATACCTCTCCGTCACACGGAGTGACAAATCCCAGTCTCGATCCATGTCAACTCAACAGACACCTTCGGAGATACCTGTAGAGTACCTTTATAGTCACCCAGTTACGTTGCGACGTTTGGCACACACAAAGTACTCCTACGGTGTCAGTGAGTTACATGATCTCATGGTCATAGGAACTTATACTTGACATGCAGAAAACTATAGCGATAACTGAATCGATCAAAATCTATGTTTAACGTTTGGGTCTCGTCCATCACATCATTCTCCTAATGATGTGATCCCGTTATCAAATGACAACTCATGTCTATGACCTGGAAACCGCGGTCATCTTTGATCAACGAGCTAGTCCTGAAGAGGCTTACTAGGGACACAAAGTTTGTCTATTTATCCACACATGTATTTAAGTTTCCAATCAATACAATTATAGCATGGACAATAAACTATTATCATGAGCAAGGAAATATAATAATAACTCCTTTATTATTGCCTCTAGGGCATATTTCCAACAGTCTCCCACTTGCACTAGAGTCAATAATCTAGTATTACAAGGTAATGAATCTAACACCCATAGAGTCTTGGTGTAGATCATGCTTAGCCCGTGGAAGAGGCTTAGTCAACGGATCTGCAACATTCAAATCCGTGTGTACTTTGCAAATGCTTATGTCCTCCTCCTTGACTGAATCGCGGATGGAATTGAAGCGTCGCTTTATGTGTCTGGTCCTCTTGTGAAACCTTGGTTCCTTGGCTAGAGCAATGGCACCAGTGTTGTCACAAAACAGAGTCATTGGGTTCAATGCACTAGGCACAACTCCAAGATCTGTCATGAACTCCTTCATCCAGACACCTTCCTTTGCCGCCTCCGAGGCAGCTATGTACTCCGCTTCGCATGTAGAATCGGCTACCACGCTTTGCTTGGAACTGCACCAGCTTACCGCTCCCCCGTTGAGAATATATACGTATCCGGTTTGAGACTTAGAGTCATCCGGATCAGTGTCAAAGCTTGCATCGACGTAACCCTTTACGACGAGTTCTTGATCACCTCCATATACGAGAAACATCTCCTTAGTCATTTTCAGGTACTTTAGGATATTCTTGACCGCTGTCCAGTGATCCATTCCAGGATTACTTTGAAACCTTCCGGCCATACTTATGGCAAGGCTGACATCTGGTCTTGTGCACAACATTGCATACATGATAGAGCCTATGGCTGAAGCATAGGGGATGACACTCATCTTTTCTCTATCTTCCGCAGTCACTGGGCATTGAGTCTTACTCAACTTTGTACCTTGCAATACCGGCAAGAACCCCTTCTTGGATTGATCCATTTTGAACTTCTTCAAAACTTTATCAAGGTATGTTCTTTGTGAAAGTCCTATCAAGCGTCTCGATCTATCTCTATAGATCTTGATGCCCAATATGAAAGCAGCTTCACCGAGGTCCTTCATCGAAAAACTCTTGTTCAAATACCCCTTCACGCT
Organism: Secale cereale; assembly: GCA_902687465.1. Taxonomy (NCBI): domain Eukaryota; kingdom Viridiplantae; phylum Streptophyta; class Magnoliopsida; order Poales; family Poaceae; genus Secale; species Secale cereale. Next base: position 408,193,835 of record LR738713.1, read on the forward strand.
ATCCAAAAATTCTATATTGTTTCCAATTAGCAATATGTCATCCACATATAATATTAGAAACGCTATAGAGCTCCCACTCACTTTCTTGTAAATACAAGCTTCTCCGTAAACTTGTACAAACCCAAACGCTTTGATCACCTCATCAAAGCGAAGATTCCAACTCCGAGATGCTTGCACCAGCCCATAAATGGAACGCTGGAGTTTGCAAACTTTGTCAGCATTCTCTGGATCAACAAAACCTTCCGGTTGTATCATATACAACTCTTCCTTAAGAAAGCCGTTAAGGAACGCCGTTTTGACATCCATCTGCCAAATTTCATAATCGAAATATGCAGCTATTGCTAACATGATTCGGACGGATTTAAGCATCGCTACGGGTGAGAAAGTCTCATCGTAGTCAACTCCTTGAACTTGTGAAAAACCCTTTGCCACAAGTCGAGCTTTATACACGGTGACATTACCGTCAGCGTCCGTCTTCCTCTTAAAAATCCATTTATTCTGAATTGCCTTCCGCCCTTCAGGTAATACTTCCAAAGTCCATACTTTGTTTTCATACATGGATCCCATCTCGGATTTCATGGCCTCTAACCATTTGTCGGAATCCGGGCCCACCATCGCTTCTCCATAGCTCGTAGGTTCACTGTTGTCCAACAACATGACCTCCAAGACAGGGTTACCATACCACTCAGGTGCAGTGCGTACCCTTGTCGACCTACGAGGTTCGGTAGTAACTCGATCAGAAGTTTCTTGATCATCATCATTGGCTTCCTCTTCAACCGCTGCAGGCTCCACAAAAACATCTTTCTGTGTTGTGCTACTCTCTGGTTGAAGTAGAGGTTCAATAACCTCATCAAGTTCTACCTTCCTCCCACTCAATTCTTTCGAGAGAAACTCTTTCTCAAGAAAGGACCCGTTCTTAGCGACAAACACTTTGCCCTCGGATCTGAGATAGAAGGTGTACCCAACCGTCTCTTTTGGGTATCCTATGAAGACACATTTGTCCGCTTTGGGTTCGAGCTTTTCTGGCTGAAGCCTTTTGACATAAGCATCGCAACCCCAAACTTTGAGAAAAGACAACTTAGGTTTCTTACCAAACCATAGTTCATACGGTGTTGTCTCAACGGACTTAGATGGAGCCCTATTTAAAGTGAATGCAGCTGTCTCTAACGCATATCCCCAAAACGATAGTGGCAAATCGGCAAGAGACATCATAGAACGCACCATATCTAATAGGGTTCGATTACGACGTTCGGACACACCATTACGCTGTGGTGTTCCAGGTGGCGTCAACTGTGAAACAATTCCACATTTTCTTAAGTGATTGCCAAACTCATAACTCAGATACTCTCCCCCTCGATCAGATCGTAGGAACTTGATCTTCTTGTTACGATGATTCTCAACTTCACTCTGAAATTGCTTGAACTTTTCAAACGTTTCAGACTTATGCTTCATCAAGTAAATATACCCATATCTACTTAAGTCGTCAGTGAAGGTGAGAAAATAACGATATCCACCGCGCGCCGTGACACTCATCGGGCCACACACATCAGTATGTATGATTTCCAATAAGTCACTTGCCCGTTCCATTGTTCCTAAAAACGGGGTCTTAGTCATCTTGCCCATGAGGCACGGCTCGCATGTGTCAAGTGATTCAAAATCAAGAGACTCCAAAAGTCCATCAGCATGGAGCTTCCCCATGCGTTTCACGCCGATATGACCCAGACGGCAGTGCCACAAGAAAGTGGTACTATCGTTATCAACTCTACATCTTTTGGCATCAATGTTATGAACATGTGTATCATCGCTATCGAGATTCAATAAGAATAAACCCCTTACTTCGGGTGCATGACCATAAAAGATATTACCCATATAAATAGAACAACCTTTATTCTCTGATTTAAATGAGTAACCGTCTCGCATTAAACAAGATCCAGATATAATGTTCATGCTCAACGCAGGCACTAAATAACAATTATTCAGGTTCATAACTAATCCCGATGGTAATCGAAGAGCGAGCGTGCCGACGGCGATCACATCAACCTTGGAACCATTCCCCACGCGCATCGTCATTTCGTCCTTCGCCAGCCTCCGTTTATTCCGTAGTTCCTGTTTAGAGTTGCAAATGTGAGCAACCGAACCGGTATCAAATACCCAGGCACTACAACGAGAGTTGGTAAGGTACACATCAATAACATGTATATCACATATACCTTGCTTGTTGTTGTTGTTGTTGGCCCCCTTCTTGTTTGCCAGATACTTGCGGCAGTTCCGCTTCCAGTGGCCGTTCCCCTTGCAATAGAAACACTCAGTCTCTGGCTTGGGCCCAGCCTTGGGTTTCTTCACTAGATGAGCAACTGCTTTGCCACCCTTCTTAGAGTTACCCTTCTTGCCTTTGCCATTTTTCTTGAAACTGGTAGTTTTATTGACCATCAACACTTGATACTCCTTCTGGATGTCTGCCTCAGCGACTTTCAGCATTGAAAACAGCTCGGCGATGGATTTGTTCATCCCTTGCATGTTATACTGCTGCACAAAGCTCTTGTAGCTAGGTGGGAGTGACTGGAGAATTCTGTCAATGATAGCCTCCTCCGGGAACACAAGTCCCAGATCAGCTATGCGGGTATAGTACCCAGACATCTTCAGTAAGTGCTCACTGACAGACGAATTCTCCTCCATCTTGCAAGCAAAGAATTTATCGGTGGTCTCATACCTCTCGATCTTGGCATTCTTTTCAAAGATGAACTTCAACTCCTGGAACATCTCATATGCTCCATGACGTTCAAAACGTCTTTGAAGTCCTCCTTCCAAGCTATACAACATGGCACACTGCACTACTGAGTAGTCATCCGAACGCGTCTGCCAGGCGTTCATAACGTCCACAGAGGCCGGAGCGGGGGGTTCACCTAGCGGTGCACTTAGGACATAAACCTTTTGGGCAGCTGTGAGGATGATCCTCAGATTGCGGAGCCAGTCCACAAAGTTGCTCCCATCATCTTTCAGCTTAGTTTTCTCTAGGAACGCATTAAAATTCAGGGGAGCTACTGCGCGAGCCATCTACAACAAAAGATTTGCAAAGACATCTTAGACTATTGTTCATGATAAGTGAGTTTTTAACTAATCAAATTACTTATAACTCCCACTCAAATTGACATCCCTCTGGTCATCCGAGCGTGACATGATCCAAATCCACCAACCCAAGTCCGATCATCACGTGAGATGAGGTGGTGTCAATGGTGAACATCTTCATGTTGATCATATCTACTATATGACTCATGCTCGACCTTTCGGTCTTCCGTGTTCCGAGGCCATGTATGTACATGCTAGGCTCGTCAAGTCCAACCCGAGTGTTCTGCATGTGCAAAACTGGCTTGCACCCGTTGTATGCGAACGTAGAGTCTATCACACCCGATCATCACGTGGTGCTTCGAAACGACGAACCTTCGCAACGGCGCACACTCGGGGGGAACACAATTTTATCTTGAAATTTTAGTGAGGGATCATCTTATAATGCTACCGTCGTCCTAAGCAAAATAAGATGCATAAAAGGATTAACATCACATGCAAATCATAAGTGACATGATATGGCCATCAACTCGTGCTTTTGATCTCCATCTCCAAGCACTGGCATGATCTTCATCGTCACCGGCGTAACACCATGATCTCCATCATCATGATCTCCATCATCGTGTCACCATCGGGGTCGTCGCGCGCCCACCATGCTCTTACTACTATTGCTACCGTTTAGCGATAAAGTAAAGCATTACATAGCGCTTAATGATTGACACGCAGGTCATACAAAAATTAAAGACAACCCTATGGCTCCTGCCGGTTGCCGTATGCATCGACATGCAAGTCGATATTAACTATTACAACATGATCATCTCATACATCAAATATATCTCATCATGTCATTGGCCATATCATATCACATACATACCCTGCAAAAACAAGTTAGACGTCCTCTAATTTGTTGTTGCATGTTTTACGTGGCTGCTATGGGTATCTAGCAAGAACGCTTCTTACCTACGCAAAGCCACAACGGTGATATTTAAGTTGCTATTTAACCTTCTACAAGGACCGCCTTTGTCTATTCCGATTCAACTAAGATAGGAGAGACAGACACCCGCCAGCCATCTTATGCAACATAAGTCGCATGTCTGTCGATGGAACCGGTCTCATGTACGTGGACATGTAAAGTTGGTCCGGGCCGCTTCATCCCATAATACCGCTGAATCAAGAAAGACCAAGGAGGGAAGCAATCTAAACATCAACGCCCACAAACCCTTTTGTGTTCTACTCGTGAAAGCATCTACGCAAGAACCTAGCTCATGATGCCACTGTTAGGGAACGTTGCATGGGAAACAAAAAAATTTCCTACGCTCACCAAGATCAATCTAGGAGATGCATCAACGAGGGGAGAGTTGGACCGACATACCCTTGTAGATCGCTAAACGGAAGCGTTCAAGAACGCGGTTGATGGAGTCGTACTCGCCGCGATTCAGATCGCTGAAGATCCTAGCACCGAACGGACGGTGCCTCCGCGTTCTTCACACGTACAGCTCGGAGACGTCTCCTCCTTCTTGATCCAGCAAGGGGGAAGGAGAGGTTGATGGAGAAACCAGCAGCACGACGGCGTGGTGGAGATGGTGGTGGAGGAATTCCAGCAGGGCTTCGCCAAGCACTGCGGATTTGTGGGAGAGGGAGGGCAGCGCCGAGGCACGAATGTGTGTGGCTGCCCTCCCTCTGCCTCTCTTTATATAGGGGGAAGAGAGGGGAGGGGGCGCCCCTAGGGTTCCCCCTAGGGGGCGGCGGCCAGGGCAGATGGGGGGGCGGCGGCCATGGCTGCGGCCAGGGCTAGGGTTTCCCCACCCCCCCCCCAGGCGCCTTGCCCCCCAAGCCAAGGGGTGCGGCTGCCCTAGGGGGGAACCAGCCCCCATGCACAGGTGGGAGGGCCCAAAGGGGGGCGCACGGCCCCATGAGGGCTGTTGCGTCTCCCACTTATGGCCCATAGGGCCCGCAACTCTTGCCGGGACCCCCCGAAACCTCTTTCGGTCATCCGACGACTCCCCGATGCTCCCTGGAACACTTCCGGACTTCGATCACTCTCATCCTATATATCAATCTTCGTCCCCGGACCATTCCGGAGACCCTCGTCACGTCCGGGATCTCATCCGGGACTCCGAACAACCTTCGGTAACCATGCACTGTTCTCACTAACAACCCTAGCATCACCGAACCTTAAGTGTGTAGACCCTGCGGGTTCGGAAACTATGCAGACATGACCGAGACACTCCCAGGTCAATAACTAATAGCGGGATCTGGATACCCATATTGGTTCCTGCACGTTCCTCGATTATCTCATCGGATGAACCACGATGTCAAGGATTCAGGCAATCCCGTATACAGTTCCCTTTGTCTCGTCGGTATGTTACTTGCCCGAGATTCGATCGTCGGTATCTCCATACCTAGTTCAATCTCGTTACCGGCAAGTCTCTTTACTCGTTCCGTAATACATAATCCCGTGACTAACTACTTAGTCACTTTGAGCTCATTGAGATGACGTATTACCGAGTGGGCCCGGAGATACCTCTCCGTCACACGGAGTGACAAATCCCAGTCTCGATCCATGTCAACTCAACAGACACCTTCGGAGATACCTGTAGAGTACCTTTATAGTCACCCAGTTACGTTGCGACGTTTGGCACACACAAAGTACTCCTACGGTGTCAGTGAGTTACATGATTTCATGGTCATAGGAACTTATACTTGACATGTAGAAAACTATAGCGATAACTGATACGATCAAAAGCTATGTTTAACGTTTGGGTCTCGTCCATCACATCATTCTCCTAATGATGTGATCCCGTTATCAAATGACAACTCATGTCTATGACCTGGAAACCGCGGTCATCTTTGATCAACGAGCTAGTCCTAAAGAGGCTTACTAGGGACACAAAGTTTGTCTATTTATCCACACATGTATTTAAGTTTCCAATCAATACAATTATAGCATGGACAATAAACTATTATCATGAGCAAGGAAATATAATAATAACTCCTTTATTATTGCCTCTAGGGCATATTTCCAACAGTATCAAGTGTTGATGGTCAATAAAACTACCAGTTTCAAGAAAAATGGCAAGGGCAAGAAGGGTAACTCTAAGAAGGGTGGCAAGGCAGTTGCTCATCCAGTGAAGAAACCCAAGGCTGGGCCCAAGCCAGAGACTGAGTGTTTCTATTGCAAGGGGAACGGCCACTGGAAGCGGAACTGCCCCAAGTATCTGGCAGACAAGAAGGGGGCCAACAACAACAACAAGCAAGGTATATGTGATATACATGTTATTGATGTGTACCTTACCAACTCTCGTTGTAGTGCCTGGGTATTTGATACCGGTTCGGTTGCTCACATTTGCAACTCTAAACAGGAACTACGGAATAAACGGAGGCTGGCGAAGGACGAAGTGACGATGCGCGTGGGGAATGGTTCCAAGGTTGATGTGATCGCCGTCGGCACGCTCGCTCTTCGATTACCATCGGGATTAGTTATGAACCTGAATAATTGTTATTTAGTGCCTGCGTTGAGCATGAACATTATATCTGGATCTTGTTTAATGCGAGACGGTTACTCATTTAAATCAGAGAATAAAGGTTGTTCTATTTATATGGGTAATATCTTTTATGGTCATGCACCCGAAGTAGGGGGTTTATTCTTATTGAATCTCGATAGTGATGATACACATGTTCATAACATTGATGCCAAAAGATGTAGAGTTGATAACAATAATACCACTTTCTTGTGGCACTGCCATCTGGGTCATATCGGCATGAAACGCATGAGGAAGCTCCATGCTGATGGACTTTTGGAGTCTCTTGATTTTGAATCACTTGACACATGCGAGCCGTGCCTCATGGGCAAGATGACTAAGACCCCGTTTTCAGGAACAATGGAACGGGCAAGTGACTTATTGGAAATCATACATACTGATGTGTGTGGCCCGATGAGTGTCACGGCGCGCGGTGGATATCGTTATTTTCTCACCTTCACTGACGACTTAAGTAGATATGGGTATATTTACTTGATGAAGCATAAGTCTGAAACGTTTGAAAAGTTCAAGCAATTTCAGAGTGAAGTTGAGAATCATCGTAACAAGAAGATCAAGTTCCTACGATCTGATCGAGGGGGAGAGTATCTGAGTTATGAGTTTGGCAATCACTTAAGAAAATGTGGAATTGTTTCACAGTTGACGCCACCTGGAACACCACAGCGTAATGGTGTGTCCGAACGTCGTAATCGAACCCTATTAGATATGGTGCGTTCTATGATGTCTCTTGCCGATTTGCCACTATCGTTTTGGGGATATGCGTTAGAGACAGCTGCATTCACTTTAAATAGGGCTCCATCTAAGTCCATTGAGACAACACCGTATGAACTATGGTTTGGTAAGAAACCTAAGTTGTCTTTTCTCAAAGTTTGGGGTTGCGATGCTTATGTCAAAAGGCTTCAGCCAGAAAAGCTCGAACCCAAAGCGGACAAATGTGTCTTCATAGGATACCCAAAAGAGACGGTTGGGTACACCTTCTATCTCAGATCCGAGGGCAAAGTGTTTGTCGCTAAGAACGGGTCCTTTCTCGAGAAAGAGTTTCTCTCGAAAGAATTGAGTGGGAGGAAGGTAGAACTTGATGAGGTTATTGAACCTCTACTTCAACCAGAGAGTAGCGCAGCACAGAAAGATGTTTTTGTGGAGCCTGCAGCGGTTGAAGAGGAAGCCAATGATGATGATCAAGAAGCTTCTGATCAAGTTACTACCGAACCTCGTAGGTCGACAAGGGTACGCACTGCACCTGAATGGTATGGTAACCCTGTCTTGGAGGTCATGTTGTTGGACAACAGTGAACCTACGAGCTATGGAGAAGCGATGGTGGGCCCGGATTCCGACAAATGGTTAGAGGCCATGAAATCCGAGATGGGATCCATGTATGAAAACAAAGTATGGACTTTGGAAGTATTACCTGAAGGGCAGAAGGCCATTCAGAATAAATGGATTTTTAAGAGGAAGACGGACGCTGACGGTAATGTCACCGTGTATAAAGCTCGACTTGTGGCAAAGGGTTTTTCACAAGTTCAAGGAATTGACTACGATGAGACTTTCTCACCCGTAGCGATGCTTAAATCCGTCCGAATCATGTTAGCAATAGCTGCATATTTTGATTATGAAATTTGGCAGATGGATGTCAAAACGGCGTTCCTTAACGGTTTTCTTAAGGAAGAGTTGTATATGATACAACCGGAAGGTTTTGTTGATCCAGAGAATGCTGACAAAGTTTGCAAACTCCAGCGTTCCATTTATGGGCTGGTGCAAGCATCTCGGAGTTGGAATCTTCGCTTTGATGAGGTGATCAAAGCGTTTGGGTTTGTACAAGTTTACGGAGAAGCTTGTATTTACAAGAAAGTGAGTGGGAGCTCTATAGCGTTTCTAATATTATATGTGGATGACATATTGCTAATTGGAAACAATATAGAATTTTTGGATAGCGTGAAGGGGTATTTGAACAAGAGTTTTTCGATGAAGGACCTCGGTGAAGCTGCTTTCATATTGGGCATCAAGATCTATAGAGATAGATCGAGACGCTTGATAGGACTTTCACAAAGTACATACCTTGATAAAGTTTTGAAGAAGTTCAAAATGGATCAATCCAAGAAGGGGTTCTTGCCGGTATTGCAAGGTACAAAGTTGAGTAAAACTCAATGCCCAGTGACTGCGGAAGATAGAGAAAAGATGAGTGTCGTCCCCTATGCTTCAGCCATAGGCTCTATCATGTATGCAATGCTGTGCACAAGACCAGATGTCAGCCTTGCCATAAGTATGGCCGGAAGGTTTCAAAGTAATCCTGGTATGGATCACTGGACAGCGGTCAAGAATATCCTAAAGTACCTGAAAAGGACTAAGGAGATGTTTCTCGTTTATGGAGGTGATCAAGAGCTCGTCGTAAAGGGTTACGTCGATGCAAGCTTTGACACTGATCCGGATGACTCTAAGTCTCAAACCGGATACGTATATATTCTCAACGGGGAAGCGGTAAGCTGGTGCAGTTCCAAGCAAAGCGTGGTAGCCGATTCTACATGCGAAGCGGAGTACATAGCTGCCTCGGAGGCGGCAAAGGAAGGTGTCTGGATGAAGGAGTTCATGACAGATCTTGGAGTTGTGCCTAGTGCATTGAACCCAATGACTCTGTTTTGTGACAACACTGGTGCCATTGCTCTAGCCAAGGAACCAAGGTTTAACAAGAGGACCAGACACATAAAGCGAAGCTTCAATTCCATCCGCGATTCAGTCAAGGAGGAGGACATAAGCATTTGCAAAGTCCACACGGATTTGAATGTTGCAGATCCATTGACTAAGCCTCTTCCACGGGCTAAGCATGATCAACACCAAGACTCTATGGGTGTTAGATTCATTACCTTGTAATGCTAGATTATTGACTCTAGTGCAAGTGGAAGACTGTTGGAAATATGCCCTAGAGGCAATAATGAAAGAGTTATTATTATATTTCCTTGTTCATGATAATCGTTTATTATCCATGCTATAATTGTATTGATTGGAAACTTAAATACATGTGTGGATAAATAGACAAACTTTGTGTCCCTAGTAAGCCTCTTCAGGACTAGCTCGTTGATCAAAGATGACCGCGGTTTCCAGGTCATAGACATGAGTTGTCATTTGATAAAGGGATCACATCATTAGGAGAATGATGTGATGGACGAGACCCAAACGTTAAACATAGCTTTTGATCGTATCAGTTATCGCTATAGTTTTCTGCATGTCAAGTATAAGTTCCTATGACCATGAGATCATGTAACTCACTGACACCGTAGGAGTGCTTTGTGTGTGCCAAACGTCGCAACGTAACTGGGTGACTATAAAGGTACTCTACAGGTATCTCCGAAGGTGTCTGTTGAGTTGACATGGATCGAGACTGGGATTTGTCACTCCGTGTGACGGAGAGGTATCTTCGGGCCCACTCGGTAATACGTCATCACAATGAGCTCAAAGTGACTAAGTAGTTAGTCACGGGATTATGTATTACGGAACGAGTAAAGAGACTTGCCGGTAACGAGATTGAACTAGGTATAGAGATACCGACGATCGAATCTCGGGCAAGTAACATACCGATGAGACAAAGGGAACTGTATACGGGATTGCCTGAATCCTTGACATCGTGGTTCATCCGATGAGATCATCGAGGAACGTGCGGGAACCAATATGGGTATCCAGATCCCGCTATTGGTTATTGACCTGGGAGTGTCTCGGTCATGTCTGCATAGTTTCCGAACCCGCAGGGTCTACACACTTAAGGTTCGGTGACGCTAGGGTTGTTAGTGAGAACAGTGCATGGTTACCGAAGGTTGTTCGGAGTCCCGGATGAGATCCCGGACGTGACGAGGGTCTCCGGAATGGTCCGGGGACGAAGATTGATATATAGGATGAGAGTGATCGGAGTCCGGAAGTGTTCCGGGGAGCATCGGGGAGTCGTCGGATGACCGAAAGAGGTTTCGGGGGGTCCCGGCAAGAGTTGCGGGCCCTATGGGCCATAAGTGGGAGACGCAACAGCCCTCATGGGGCTGTGCGCCCCCCTTTGGGCCCTCCCACCTGCGCATGGGGGCTGGTTCCCCCCTAGGGCAGCCGCACCCCTTGGCTTGGGGGGCAAGGCGCCTGGGGGGGGGGGGGAAACCCTAGCCCTGGCCGCAGCCCTGGCCGCCGCCCCCCCCCATCTGCCCTGGCCGCCGCCCCCTAGGGGGAACCCTAGGGGCGCCCCCTCCCCTCTCTTCCCCCTATATAAAGAGAGGCAGAGGGAGGGCAGCCACACACGTTCGTGCCTCGGCGCTGCCCTCCCTCTCCCACAAACATCTTCGTCAATTCCGCAGTGCTTGGCGAAGCCCTGCTGGAATTCCTCCACCACCATCACCACCACGCCGTCGTGCTGCTGGTTTCTCCATCAACCTCTCCTTCCCCCTTGCTGGATCAAGAAGGAGGAGACGTCCCCGAGCTGCACGTGTGAAGAACGCGGAGGCACCGTCCGTTCGGTGCTAGGATCTTCAGCGATCTGAATCGCGGCGAGTACGACTCCATCAACCGCGTTCTTGAACGCTTCCGTTTAGCGATCTACAAGGGTATGTGGATCCAACTCTCCCCTCGTAGATGCATCTCCTAGATTGATCTTGGTGAGCATAGGAAAAAATTTTGTTTCCCATGCAACGTTCCCCAACAGTGTCAACATATCATAGGTGCATCTCGCCCATTGGATGAGTGACACGTGTGCCAGCGCGGAGCTGACACCTATTTCCGTCAGCCAATCAGAATTTTACACGTGGAAAAACCCCATTGGTTAGGACTGTTAACGGGTTATCGAATCCAAAACCGGACCCGATAGCTTAACGGCGTTCCGTTATGGTGAATGCCACATGTTGGTCACATTATTTTGTTGCTATTTATTTCGACCGTTTCCAAAAATAAAAGCTGCACTCTAATCGGATTGCTTACCAAAAAAAGGGCTCATGCACTGCCATAATTTGGCCGAGGAATTAAAGCGGGGGGAATTCAAAGCATCCACCTATACGTGATCCACTCCTTGATTCATTTTCTACATGGGCACACCATGCTGATTTCACCTCTCCTTCGTCTGTCTTGCCCAAAAGCATACCCAGATCATCATCGGTCCATCATTAATCTTCAGACAAGCATACCCAGGTAACGTCTCCCCTTCGTTTAGCTTGGCCATCGTAGCCAGTGTCACCTTCATGGTCGCCAATTTCGGTCGTTTTTCTCCATCACAGCTATAGCAATTTAGATATTTCTTTTTATTTCTAGGTATATTCATGCCTAGGTTACAGAAGAGTGCTACTGCAAGAAGAAAGAAAATTCTTGGGGTTGGTCGTGGAAAGATGGCTGCCGCTGCAGACCACGATGATGACTTCATGGAGCCACCAGTCAGGTCATCAACACTTCCCGTAAAATATGTAGCGCCGGTTTCTAGATGCACACCCGTTTCAATTTCGTCCATCGTGAAAGATTTTGACGATGAAAAGAAACGCTTAGTTAGGGAGATGAAGTTCGACGGAATTTTAAAACTACCGGAAATCACAAACTCTCGTGAATTTAGTCACAACCTTCTATCGAGGGTATCCACTGAAGATATAGCAATTAGAATGGGTGATGGAACTCTTCTCTACTTCACTGATGGTGATGTTCACAAAGTTCTGTGTATTCCATTCACGGGAAAGGAGTTGCGAATTCCTTCCATAGAAGAAATCAACCACATAAAAAATATAATATGCATCCGACTGAACGTCCCGGAGTTTAAAAAAATCACGAGAACTGTACTCACTGATATTCTAAGCAAGAAACATGAAGCACCAATGTCGGATGATGAAATTGCTGCCTTCAAGACTGCATTCATTCTACTTGTGATGACAAAATTCCTTACGCCCCAAACTTTGTTGGACAATATATGTCTGAGGTATTTTATGGCGCTCAAAAATTTGGATGACATACATAATTGGAACTGGGCAAGGTATGTCGTTAATGACATTATAGCAGCAGCGCGGGCATTGGCCAACAAGCTCAGTGATGAAACAAAAGCCACATATATAAATGGGTGTGTCATCTTTTTGCAGGTATTTACATTGCATAACAAATCTAACTTTATACAAACAGCTTGCATTTAATTTCAGTTAATAATTACATTCTACATTCAGATATTCTACTTGGACAACCTAGAACTGGGTCCGCTAAGTCTCAAGCATGATTGTTTCCCACGAATTATGGTGTATGATAAACATGCAATAAAAGTAAGAATGAGTATGGACCTCAAAGAGAAGACTCAGTACAAGCCAACCCAGTTTGGGATGATGCAGGTATAAAACAATCTCACTGTTACATTATAGTCTGCCTATCATAATGAATTAGGACCTATTTTACATATTTATCTTCATTTTTTATGTCCTTACATGCATTATTTTTTTGCAGCTACGTCCAAGAAGTGATGTCTGTTACAGCAGACCTACAATGAGTATGATGTCGGCTTTTCGAACAGAAAGTGGCGCTGTCCCATCAGATATAAATCCTGATAATAGCAAGGTATTTTCATGGTTCTCTAGTTATAGTAGTTTAGCATAGTGGCTGCAATCCAATACGTTGTGTATATCTGTCTACAGATAGTTCAGCAAGCATGTACATCAATGTGTACACTAGGTTCAAATGGGTCACTCGATTTAAATCGGTCGGTTAACAGTGAGCAAGAGACGAGCTTGAACCTGAACAAAACATACCCACGTCCTTCATTGTGCGATATAGAGCCACCCTCCTTTGATCTCGGCATTGACCAAACACCAGAACAAGAATCAAAGAAAGGTATTAGTTACATACATTTTCATTCCTTTCTCATTTACATTTCTTATTTACTTTTACTGCATTTTTACGCAGAATCTGCTGACTGCCGTCGTCCTATCTCACCACGCTCTATGTCACGTGAGATAGCAGCATCTAGCTGCATTATTCTACAAGACATGTACGTTGAGAACAGCCAAGGAGAACTAAAGCATGTGTGTAGCATAAAACGAGAGTACCCTGAACCCAAAATCTTGGACTTCAGTCTTTCTACCCATAACAAACCTCAACGTCAGCGCTTCAAGTATTCTATTAACTCTCCATTTGGTAACGCGGCCGCTGTACATTCTTGTCCAGAAAACGTGATGAATGTATTAGTTAACTGGATTAAGAACTATCAGACTGAAGATGTATCCAGGTATTTCAACTTCATATTTTTTTGGTTCATACCCAAAACCTCTGAAGTTCACAATGTTTACTAATTATCCCCTACATCTAGCTCTACTTGGGTAGCTCATGTCAAGCCAACCACGATCAAACTAACGGGGACAGACATCCGTAATTTCATTGAAGGCAATGACAGAGTTGAGTATCCAACCGTGAGTCTTTACACTAGAAGGCTCATTCAACTGGATTTTGAGATGTATGGGGAAACTGACGCTTATGGAAAATGCCATTTTATTGAGCCTGATTTTGGGGTTAGTTATCTTGTTATCCTACTCCGCATATTTGAATTTATTACCCAAACTTTTATTTACATAAGACTTCGCAGGTTCATGCAATTGCTGGTGGAGACTGTTGGAACCCAGAATTGTTTTGACAACAGTTCACTGGTCCGCACCTCAAGTACAACGTCTCCAAGTGTGAAAATGTAAGTGTTATTCAGATACAAATACAAATTTTGCTAAGCTACATTAGTGTGCTTTGTCTAACGGCCGGGTATATGGTCACTGCAGATTCATGTTTCCCTATGCGATATTAAACACTGGTCTTGTTACACATTCAACTTGCATCACAGAGTTATTTACATCCTTGACTCTAGTAAGTTTGAAAAGAGCGAGGATGTTAGGCAATACAGTAGACATACTTGGATTGTACCTATGTTGGCTTCTGCCATGCAACAATGCCTGACCCTGTTCTTCAGTGACTGGAAAGAAGATGTAACTACATGGGCTTATAAGGAACCTGTTGTGCCTACACACCGATTTGAGTAAGAATTTCTTCTGCCTAACCTTACGTCTCATGATAATTCAGGATTTTACTGTTTTAATTAATACCGGTTACATCTAATTATGCAGGGTTGAGAGTGGTGTTTATACTTTGGAGTTCATGAAGAATTGGAAGCTGACAGAGGTCGCCAAAGAGCTCATTTCAGTAAGCCATCCATATTTTTTCTTACAACATTTTCAATAAAAAAACTATCATCCTTGTGTTCCATTACTTACTTCCTATCGTCAACACAGGCTTGCATTGACAAGGTTAGGGCCAACATTCTAATGGACATTCTTACCATCAGACATAATGTAGCGGCACTTCCAGATTTTGTCAAACAACTTGTGAGGCAATACAAGGATGGAGTCGTCGTGAAGAAATGAAGACTGTCTTATTACCTTTATTTCATATTTTGCATAATTATATCGAACTTGTTGTCACTTTCGGAAAAAGTGTTGAACATTTCGTGTAATAAATACGACAATTTGCTTCATTTTATGCTCAATCTGTCCATACGTTCCATTGGGTATCATGTTGTCGGTTCATATTCCCACGTACGTGTCCTGGGATTGTACTTTTTAGCGCCGACAGTTAAAATTCATAAACGATGCTTCACACAAATTAGACTACAATTTTCTCCTCTGTTCTGGATTTATACTTCAACTCATTTGGGTCTACAATACTTCAATGAGATCAAAAATCTTCTCTTCGAATACCCGGCCGTCAAAAAATATCATAGCTAAATGGCGCCACATAGATCATGGTGGGCTCATTGGAGTAGCAACTGATCCAGTGTTGAGTTGACGGATCCATGAAAGTGGCGACCGCTTTACTGACTACTATTTTAACGTTATTCTGCTGGAGTAACCAACATCCTCACCAACGTCTCTTCGAATTATAAAAAACGAGTACTCACACTGCCATCGTACATTTATTGTCATTGTACATAACCAATATCGACACCTTCTCTAGTGGTCACAGTAGTCAGTTCATTTTTTAACAAAAAATGTTAGGCAAAGTATCATAGCAAAGATCATTTTTTAATATAGAATCAGCGACGATTCTTTAACTAGGTGTCTTGCAATTAAGATGCAATCTAAAATCGTTCGTAAAAATGGAAGCTGAGCAAGTGCTTGTGCACTGCCTTGTACGTTGTACCAATTCTAGTGAATGCAACAAATCGCTAATTCCTAGTAATTAGCTAGGCAATGAATCACACCATGACTAAGAGTTAATAACCCGAATCAGTTACTGATCATGGCTAGTGGAGTCCCCTATCTCACGTATGGGTATTTAAAAGGAGAACCCCTCCTTCCCAGACACACCATTTCACAACGAAACCCCATAGACTGAAGCGCAAACCTAATGACCACTCCTTCTGAAGGAGAAGTCGTTGGTGGCACGGAAGGATGTTCTTCACTGGATTGTTCTAATCAAGGCAGGACTACCAGTGGCAGGTCATTTCTGATACTACTATACTCATCTTCCCTACGTTATAGACATATTAGCCATTTTTTCTCCTAGAAATTTGTACTGAGTACTGACTCATTCTATAATTTATAATTAGTGATGACTCCGGAACTGCGCTGGTTACTATTCCACCAGAATACTGCGATGCAACCATTATGGATCCTTTTTTAGGTCAGGTATTCCATGAAGACACGGATGCCTTCCAGTTTTTTAACATGTACGCGTTGAGAAACGGGTTTGGTATACGAATCCGAAAACAAGTCAAAAATGTTTCTGGTGACACTACTTACATCGAATTTGTATGCTCATGCGAGGTATGTGCTACTTATCGTTTATCCCTCAAACTATATTAATTCATGATTGTGGGATCATTCAGTTTTTCTATTGTCTTGTCTTTCCTTTCTCAGGGCAAGCCATCTAAGGGGGTTCAGAAATCTGTGAAGAGAGGTTGCGGTGCCATGATGCGCATACACAGACATGAAGAACGTAAGTGGATCATCACAGAACTCCGGCAAGAACACAATCACCCCCTTACAACCAGCACAGGTATGACCCGTAACTGGATATCACATAACAAAATCGGTGAGGGCACCAAGCGCATTATGAAAGATATGATGGAAAACAACAGCACCACAACTCAAATGTATGGATATATAGCCGGGGTTGCCGGAGGAGCATCGATGCTGCCTTTCACTAGGACGTATTTTCAAAGTATTAAATAGGCAATCCAAATTGAAGAAAATACAGATGACATCAAGAAGACATTACGGCTATTTGTAGAAATGCAACAATCAAGCAAAGATTTCTTTTATGCTATCGATGTTGGAAAGGATGGCAAGATAAAAAATGTTTTCTGGTCGCATGCTTGGTCTAGGGATAGTTACAAGTACTTTGGTGACGTGGTCACATTTGATACTACCTACCAAACAAATATATATGGTATGCCTTTTGCTCCTTTTGTGGGTGTAAACAATCACTTCCAGACTATCATCTTTGGTTGCGCACTGGTTATAGAAGAATCAGAGGATGCCTTCAAGTGGTTGTTTAGTACTTTTCTTAAAGCTGTTGAAGATAAGCATCCAGTTGGGATTCTCACAGGTTTACTCTCCACATACCCTTACAACACTTTTCCATTTTCTTTTCTTCAAACATTCTAATTATTTTGTACAAACAATGCAGACCAGAACAGGGCCATGGAACTTGCCATCAAAGCTGTACTCCCTAACACAATCCATAGGTGGTGTAAATGGCATGTTTTTGGGAAAGCCAAAGAACATATCGGTCCTAATCTTTACAGCAAGACATCTGATTTCAAAGACAAGTTCCATAGAGTTCTTAATCATACAAGGACCATATATGAGTTTGAAGATGCTTGGAACTCACTTATTGCTGAGTATGATCTCCATAGCAACACCTGGCTACAAGATGTGTGGGATAAACGTGCTCGCTGGGCACCACCATACTTCAAAGATTTTTTCTTCGCAAAGATGACCACAACGCAACGCAGCGAGTGCGTGAATCATGTGCTCAAAGCCTACGTTTCACCATCATCAACCATGCATAACTTCATTAAACAATATGATAAGTTTATTGCTGATAGGATTGCGGCTGAGGACAAACGTGAGTTCGACACATCAAAGGTACATTTATAATATAATACAAATATACCTTTTCCATTTTCTAAATGAGATTCATTACCATACCTCATGTCATTGCCACTTCTCATATTCACAGGATGCAAGGCAGCCGAGATGTGGTTCGCCAATAGAGAGGAAAGCTGCTAAAGTTTACACAGACACCATGTTTGCGAAGTTCAGCGACCAGGTATACATGAGTGCGTCTTACTTTGTCCAAGAAATCAGAGATGATGGCACATACATAACAGTTCACATGGATTGTGATACGAGGGAAAACTGGAGTAAGTTGGAGTTTCTAGTTCATGTAAACAAAGATGAAGAGGAATACAGATGTATTTGTAGGTTATTTGAACACATGGGCATATTATGCTCACACATAATCAGGGTATGCACAATGGACCCTTTCAGTACTAGTATTCTTTTTTCCAAAGAAATTAGAGTCAAATTATATTATTCATTTTTGTTTCAGGTTATGATGCATATTGGGTGCCGGAATCTTCCAGAAAAATACATCAAGAAAAGATGGACGAGCAATGCCCGAGAAGGAAGTAAAAGCAGGTTCAACATGGATGCTGCTGCTTCGAGGACTCACCGGCATACCCTGTTATTCGAAGCTTGCATGGACCTATCGTCCAAAGGTGATGTATCACTTGATGCGTACCATGTTGCAATGAGGAAAATTACCGAAGCTTTACAGGAGATCCGTTTGATGCCAACCCAAGAAGATGCTACGGATATACTTCAAGTCCAGACAACGTCTACACATTTATCTGCGGGGTCTGATGATGAGTGCGCCAATGAAATGGAAGACGAGGACATCTTGGAAGCTCAACTTCATGGCGATGTGCTTCCACCAAACCGATGCAAGAAGCGAGGACGTCCGAGGACAGCAAGGCTCAAATCTGTTGCCGAAGGTGGTGTACCTACAAAACGGACATGTTCATTCTGCCAAGAGAAAGGACACTACAGAACTGGTTGTCCTGAAAACCAAGAGAATTTGACAAAGTCAAAGATTAATAAAGTCTGCAAGAAGTGCCAGCTTCCTGGCCACAACACTTCCACATGTGGCCATCCTCCTTTACATACCTGATACGTTTCAGTACAAGTGTAATAGTTTTCTTCCAAAATTTCCTTCATCTTATTGAAGCATGGATTGTTCGTCCTTAATAATAACAGTGCAAATATATTTATGATTTCACATTCATTTTGTCTTTTGCATAACACTAAGCAACGGTCGTGTTACTCTAGTGTCGTCCTCTGCCAACTTTTTAACGAGTTTAAAACCCAAGTAGCAGGTCAAACTTGTGTTCCGGCTGACTATCATCCTGTTGTCCGTTGTTATCTCAGTTGCCATACCTTGCTCATGTTTGTTGATACCAGTTTAATACCCACTTCAATTGTTTGATAGTCTTACTTCCGACTTATTTCTAATTGTATGTAGATATACCTATATGAATTTTGATTTTGCTAACCACATGTCTGAAATGATCGATATGGTTGACTAGAGGGGGGGTGAATAGGCAACTAACAATTTTTAGCTTTTCTTAACCACTTAAAATTAAGCGACAAAATAAGTTGTCTAGATATTCTACTAGGAAGACAACTAATATAAAGAAGCACAACAACTACACATGCATGCTATAGGAATTAAACAAGTAAAGCATGCAAGAGTAAAGGTAAGAAATAACCACAAGTAGAACCGGAGGAGACGAGGATGTGTTTCCGAAGTTCCTTCCCTTTGAGGGGAAGTACGTCTCCGTTGGAGCGGTGTGGAGGCACAATGCTCCCCAAGAAGCCACTAGGGCCACCGTATTCTCCTCACGCCCTCACACGATGCAAGGTGCCGTGATTCCACTAGTGGTGCCCTTGAAGGCGGCAACCGAACCGTTACAAACAAGGTTGGGGCAATCTCCACAACTTGGAGGCTCCCAACAAACCACGAAGCTTCACCACAATGGAATATGGCTTTGAGGTGACCTCAACCGTCTAGGGTGCTCAAACACCCAAGAGTAAAAAGATCCGCAAGGGATTAGTGGGGAGAATCAAATATCTCTTGGTGGAAGTG
Organism: Secale cereale; assembly: GCA_902687465.1. NCBI lineage: Eukaryota > Viridiplantae > Streptophyta > Magnoliopsida > Poales > Poaceae > Secale > Secale cereale. The sequence continues at coordinate 408,213,604 of LR738713.1, forward strand.
TAGATCGATGCCTCCTCAAGCAATCCCGAGCAAATCAACAAGTTTGATTGGCTAGGGAGAGAGATCGGGCGGAAATGGAGCTTTTGGAGCAACAATGGAGTAGTGGGGGAAGAGGTAAGTCTTCTAGGAGAAGAAGACCCCCTATATATAGTGGGGGGACAAATCCAACCGTTATTGGAGGTTTCAGCCCGCAGAGAGCGGTAGTACCGCGCATGAGTTGCGGTACTACCGCTGGCTGAGCGGTACTACCGCTTGGGAAGCGGTACTACCGCATAGGCAAAAGATTGCGACCTGATAGACAACCACGGATGAAATAAATTACATCCGTGGCTACATCCGCAGGGGAAAACGGAAGTAGCAAAACGCGACACGGTACTACCGCTTAAGTTAAGCGGTACTACCGCGTTGTATGCGGAAGTAAAAAATTACTTCCGCATCCACTTCTATACTTAGTCTCAGCGCCTGGGCCAGATACACGGTACTACCGCTCTGGGGACGCAGTACTACCGCGGGAGCGGTACTACCGTGTCGGCAGGCGGTACTATGTAACTGCGCGGTACTACCGCTTGGTAGAGCGGTACTACCGCTTGCTAGGCAGTTGATCAGTACAGAAGCCACAGATTTGCCACAACGGAAGATAACCGGTTGGACCACCAGAGAAGCAAGGAAAGGTGGTGTGGGAGGAAGATGTGTACGCGTTGATTCTACCCAAACCTTTCCGACGCGGACCCCCTCTTAATAGTACGGCTTTCCTATTACTCAATGCCACCGACAGGGAGCAAAAAGAAAACACGGTCCTTCATAGAATCCGAGGGGCAAGCAATCGTCTTGTGCCATAAGGGAGATATACCTGTATGAGCTTAGAGCACACGATCAGTCTGCAAAAGCATTGCCATCAATCACCAAAACTACTTAGGGAGAAATATGCCCTTACAATCTCCCCCTTTTTGGTGTATTGATGACAACACGAGATTTGCACAGAGAAGAAATAATAGAGTAAGCAATATAAGCCCTAGAGTATAGGTGAGCTCCCCCTGTATGTGTGCCTTCACATGATTGTGCTTTGGACTGCACCGCACACATACTAGGTATAGTGCTCCCCTATAATCTACACACGAGATACTCTATATAATATTGACTGCATAGGATAAACATTAAGGACATAATAATAAGTTTAACGATACCGGGGCATATGTCTTACACCATATGATTGTCTCACATAAACACGCACAATGAACCAAGTTCAACGAAAAGAAACACACGAACAAGCACAAGACGGCAAATGCAAATCACTCTCCCCCTTTGTCAGCGAGACACCACAAAGGGGAAAAGAGGAAACGAAGATGGGTGGCAGGCCGGGAGAAGCTCAGTCGTCATACTCGCCATCAAACCCCTGCTGCTGCTCCTCCTGATACTCATCATCAGATCCCTGCTGCTCTGGCTGATACTCCTCATCAGAATCTGTCCACTGGTATCCCTGGCGAGCCATCCAGGTAGCCTCTGGAGTGATGATGTCCTCCGATCCATTTGAAACCTCCTCTCCATACAAAGACAGAATCTTCTTGTCCCGCTGACGCGTCTTCTTGTCAGTCACATGAGCACGGTATTGCCCCTGAGCCTGCATGCAGAAGAGGGCCTTCATCTTCTGCTGGAGCTTCTTAGCCCACGAAGGCTTCTCCACTGCAGAGGAAGAAGAGGGGGCAAATCTGCCAGAGCGGACATCGGCAGTCTCCTCCACAGGCTCATCCTCAGTGCCCATCTGGGCAGCAGCAGCCTGAGCATGAGTAGTGGTGTTGGCCCAACGAGTCTTGACGCGAAGCTTGATAGGATCATGGCGGTAGCAGTCGGCCTCCAACTCCTCCTCTGGATACAATTTCGCCCAAGTCTTGGAGATGAGCAGAAATAAGAATGGACCATAGATAGGTACCTTGCGAGTGTAGATGGCAAACCGGAGCTCATTCCACATGATGTGGGAAATGTCAAGTGGTACAGCCTGGGCGGAGCGAGCCTCTTGACACATCAGAAGCATATCAACCAGATAGGCATGAACCTTGTCCTTGTTGCCAACACGAGGGAACAGCGTGTTGCGAAAAATCCGATACATGATGTCCAGGAAGGGATTCAACACGTAAGTTGTTTTGCCACTAGCAAGGGTCTTTGCCTCATAGAATGGAAGAAGTTTGTCCTTGTTAGCTGATTCAGGATTGGCGTGAGGCCGAAAACCGATTGGGTTATGGAGACCCTCATCGGGAAGCTGAAGAAGATCCATGAACTCCTTCCAAGTAGCGGTCATCTTGTGACCATGGGTCATCCAAGTCATGGGACGATCCTCCTTGGCCTGAAAGTTGACAGAGGCATAGAACTGCGCAATGAGCTCAGGGTCAAAATTGTTCTGGAAAGTCATGATATGCTCCAGACCCAGCTGCTCGATCAAATCAAGGGCTTCTACAAAATATGCCCTGTTCTTATCCTTCCTCATGTGCTCCACATCAATCCAGTGAGCATCCACATACAGATTGGCCTTGGTCTTGAGCACCTCATGATAGATGCGATACTGTTGCTTGGTCCAGAAGACATCATCACCAGGAAAGTGCTCACGGGGTTCTCCATATGGGTTGATCTTCCGTCTAGCCATGAACTCACCAGCAGGCATTTCCTCCATAGACATTGATGATTCCTTGCGCTTGTTGGCTGAGGTCTTGTACTGGCGCTGGGGATTGGAGCCCTCTGGCACATCACTTGGGGTACGCAGGCGCTTGGAACCGGTGTCACGAACTAGGTTGGTACGACGACCCTCAAAGCCTGAGCCACCACCTAAAAACACAAACACAAGACCACAACCACGCAAATACAAGAAGAATCAATGCCAAAGCCTCGAAAGACACAGGAAACCAAGGGAAATAGACAAGAGAACATGCCACGAAGAAAGTATGAGCCAAGCGGTAGTACTGCTGACCCTTGCGGAAGTAAAAAATTAGTACCGCAGGGTAAGCGGTAGTACCGCATGTCTCATGCGGTAGTACCGCATACGCTGCGGTAGTAAAAATTTACTGCCGCAAGAATAGGCGGAACTAAAATATTAGTACTGTATGCAGAGCGGTAGTACCGCACCGAGTCGCGGTAGTACCGCTCGGCACGCAGTACTAAAATTTTACTTCCGTCCGAGGGGGCGGAACTAAAATATTAGTGCTGCATGCGGAGCGGTAGTACCGCATGGGGTCGCGGTAGTACCGCTCGGCAAGCAGTACTAAAATTTTACTTCCGTCCGAGGGGGCGGAACTAAAATATTAGTGCTGCATGCGGAGCGGTAGTACCGCATGGGGTTGCGGTAGTACCGCTCGGCAAGCAGCACTAAAATTTTACTTCCGCCCAAGCGGTATTACCGCTGAGGACAGCGGTAGTACCGCTCAGGTCAGATCAGATCTGGATTACATCGTGCGGTAGTACCGCGGTTCTCCAGCGGTAGTACCGCACGAAACAGATCTGAGAAGAATAGATCTAGAAACTACCAACAAGATCTTCACACGGTACTACGGCTGATCATACTAACTTCGTAGCAACAACTCTAAGCATATTTCCGGAGCACAAACACTCTCCCACAACCTAAGCATCCATGGATAAGAACACGAAGAACACAAGAAAGCACTAAGCATCTCCCCTAACCCTAAAAACTCAGGCAAGGCAAAAAGAAAAGGGGAAAAGGGGAGAAACCTGCATCCATGGCAAGAAGACGTGGTGGGGAACGATCCCACCGGTCGGAAAGCGAGACGAGTGGCCAAGGGAGGAGATCCGGCGAGGTCCTCCGGCGGCGTTCTTGAGAGAGAGAGAGACAGGGACGACGTGGGGGTTAGGAGTGAATGGGTATGGGGGAGATGGAACTCACCCTGCCTGCTTATAACCCCCACACGTTCTGATATGTGCGGTAGTACCGCGGTCATCGCGGTAGTACCGCTTGCGCGGTAGTACCGCTCGCCAAGCGGTAGTACCGCCCTACCAGCGGCAGTAAATAAATACTGCCGTGCTGGTCGAGCGGTAGTACCGTAACCCCTTTGCGGTAGTACCGTAGACAAGCACGGTAGTACCGCTCCTCCAAGAACTTGCACGATTTGACAAGAGGCTTTAAGCAAAGGAGAAAGAAAAACAAACGCACGCACAAGCAAAGTGAACAACACAACTCCTCAGAGGAGGGCGGTGGCCGAGGCCACCTATGTTTGAGTTTATAGATATGGCACCGCGAAGAATTATCCTTGGGCCCATGACCAGTACTCGACTTGAAGCATTTAAACCAACTATGTATGGCAAATGATAAAGACTTGGTCAGTTTATGCATAATGGGGGGAGGAACAGTTCATTGAGAGAACAATACTCCCCCTATGTCCATGCCTACATCTAGACAAGATAGCTATATTGAGTGTGAGGGGTGTGTGTGCGCAGAGTCAAACCACATTGCTCAAATCGATGATATTTAGCTCATGCCTTAACTCGCGAAATCTTGCTTCATCCAATGGCTTCGTGAAGATATCTGCAAGGTTATCATGAGTGTTGACGTAGTGAAGCTCGATCTCTCCTTGCCTTATGTGATCCCGGATGAAGTGATACTGAATCTCAATATGCTTCGTCTTGAAGTGAAGCACCGGGTTGAGAGAAATCTTGATGGCACTTTCATTGTCACACCAAAGAGGCACTTTGTCACAAGTGACACCGTAATCCTTCAAAGTTTGCCTCATCCATAAGAGTTGAGCACAGCAACTGCCAGCGGCCACATATTCTGCTTCAGTGGACGAGAGAGATACACAACTTTGCTTTTTGGAAGACCAACTGACAAGAGAGCAACCAAGAAATTGGCACCCTCCCGAGGTGGACTTCCTATCCACTTTGTCTCCCGCCCAGTCAGAATCAGAGAAACCAACAAGGTTGAAATTTGCTCCTCTTGGGTACCATAAGCCAAAGTTTGGGGTATGAGCCAAATATCGAAAGATTCGCTTGACAGCCACAAAGTGACTTTCCTTAGGTGAGGCTTGAAACCGTGCACAAATTCCCACACTCAACATAATATCTGGTCTAGATGCACAAAGGTAAAGCAAGGATCCGATCATAGAGCGATATACCTTTTGATCCACCGCTTTACCATTGGGATCAATGTCAAGTTGGCATTTGGTTGGCATTGGAGTAGTAGCCGGCTTGACATCACTAAGGTTGAACCTCTTGAGCATGTCTTGAGTATACTTGGATTGTTTGATGAAGATGCCTTCTCTTCATTGTTTGATCTCAAATCCAAGGAAGTACTTTAACTCTCCCATCATGGACATCTCAAAATGTGTGGTCATGAGTGCGGCGAACTCATCATTGAAAGCTTTGTTAGGAGAACCAAAGATAATATCATCTACATATAGTTGGCATACAAACAGCTCCCCTTTGACCTTCTTAGTAAAAAGAGTGGGGTCGATTTTCCCAATTTCAAACCCACGATCTTGTAACAACTCGGTAAGGTGCTCATACCACGCTCGTGGGGCTTGTTTAAGGCCATAGAGTGCCTTATCAAGTTGATACACATGATTGGGGAACTTAGGATCCTCGAACCCCGGGGGTTGCTTAACATACACCAACTCATTAATGGGACCATTAAGAAATGCACTTTTCACATCCATTTGTTGCAATTTAAAATTATGATGGGAAGCATAGGCAAGCAACAAACGAATGGATTCAAGACGAGCAACGGGGGCAAAGGTTTCACCGTAGTCGATACCCTCGACTTGGGAGTAGCCTTGAGCCACCAGACGTGCCTTGTTGCGGATGACAATGCCATGGGTATCTTGCTTGTTCTTAAAGATCATTTGGTTCCAATGACATTATGGTTCTCCTTTGGTCTTGGCACCAGACGCCACACTTTGTTGCGCTCGAAGTTATTGAGTTCTTCATGCATGGCATTGAGCCAGTCAGGGTCTTCGAGCGCCTCATAGACCTTCTTAGGTTCAACAAAGGAGACAAAAGCTTGATGAGCAAAATAGTTTGCTAATTGTCTACGAGTGCTTACCCCCCTTTTGATGCTTCCTAAAATGTTCTCGATGTGATGCTCGTTGGAAGCAAGCCTAGAGGCAACTTTTGCAGCACGACGCTCTAATTGCTCTTCAAGTGATAACTGAGGAGCATTGAGTTGATCATCTGGAGCGTCATCATGAGCAAGATCTTGATCTTGAGCTTCCTCTTGACCTTGATCTTGCTCGGGGATTTGAACTTGGCCTTGAGCATCAATTGGTGGTTCTTCACAAACTTGAGGTTGATCTTGCACTTGGCTTTGTTCATCAGGTTGAGGGCCTTCACTTTGTTCTTCGGAAGCGTGTGGGTCTTGGGTTGGTGATGGTTCCACTTGAGTGGAACATTGTCCTTCTCCTTTGGCCACAAGGGGTTCCTCAACGGGTAGGATATATCCAACACCCATTCTTCTTATGGCTTGAGGAGGAATTTCATCACCTGTATCACAAGTACCACTTTGCTCCACTTGGGAGCCGTTATTTTCATCAAACTCTATGTTACTCGTCTCCTCTATGAGTCCAGTGGACTTGTTGAGGACACGGTAAGCATGAGAGTTTGTAGCATAACCAACAAATATGCCCTCATGAGCTCTAGATTCAAATTTAGACAAACGAACACCTTTCTTGAGAATGAAACACTTACACCCAAACACCCGGAAGTACTTGAGATTGGGCTTGTTACCGGTAAGAATCTCATACGGAGTTTTGTTCAAGCCTTTGCGGAGATAGAGACGATTTGATGCATGGCAAGCGGTGTTGATGGCTTCGGCCCAAAAGTTGTATGGAGAGTTGAATTCACCCATCATGGTTCTTGCAGCATCTATTAAGGTTCGGTTCTTTCTCTCCGCAACACCGTTTTGTTGAGGGGTATACGGGGCGGCATATTGATGTTTGATCCCCTCATCACTAAGAAACTCATCCAAGGTGTAGTTCTTGAACTCGGTGCCATTGTCACTTCTGATCATCAAAATCTTTGCTTCATGTTGTCGTTGAGCTTCATTTGCAAAGTTGATGACGGTTTGTTGGGTCTCACTCTTCTTCTTGAAGAAGTATACCCAGGTATATCTTGAGTAATCATCCACAATCACCAAGCAATATTTCCTACCCCCAAGACTATCAAAAGTGGGAGGCCCAAAGAGATCCATGTGAAGGAGCTCTAGAGGTCTCTTTAAGTAGATGATAGTCGTAGGAGGGTGAGCCTTCTCATGTAATTTTCCTTCAATGCACGCCCTGCAAGCACGATCTTTGGCAAAGCTAACATTTGTTAGTCCTCGAACATGGTCCCCCTTGAGAAGACTTTGCAAAGATCTCATATTGACGTGGGCCAAACGGCGATGCCAAAGCTATCCCACATCAACTTTAGCCATTAGGCATGTCGCGACCTTAGTGGGTTGCTTCGAGAAGTTAACCACATAAAGACCGTTCTCGACATGCCCAACGTAGGCTACTTTAAGAGTCTTGCTCCACAAGAGGGCCACAGAATCAATATCAAAGAATGTAGCAAAGCCCATGAGTGCGAGTTGGCGAACAGAAAGTAAATTGTATGCAAGGGACTCAACAAGCATGACTTTCTCGATCGTGAGATCATGAGAGACAACAACCTTGCCAAGTCCCAATACCTTAGAAGATGAAGCATCACCCCATTCGACGTTGGTGGCCATAGATGAACCGAGATGCACGTCCACCACCAAGTCTTTGCTTCCGGTCATATGATTTGTGGCTCCGCTATCGAGCAACCATGATCCCCCACCGGAAGCAAACCCCTACAATAGATCAATGCTTGGATTTAGGTACCCATTTGGTAATGGGTCCTTTGAGGTTAGTGACAAGGGTCTTAGGAACCCAAATGGACCATTCAATGTACTCATAAGAAGAACCAACAAATTTAGCAAACACATGGCCATCACTAGCACGGCATAAAACATATAAAGGATTAAAATCGCCGGCCATGTTTGAGGGTGTGGTGGAGTTTTTCTTGACACCACCACTTTTCTTCTTGGTTGACGTGCCCTCTCCTTCTTTCACAAAGGATTGTCGGAGAGGGGGTGGTTGCTTTGTCTTGTCATTCTTCTTCTTCTTGGGCTTAGGAGCAAACCCAATTTCTTCCTTTGCCACAACTTCCTTTTGATTGCTCAAAAGGGCGTTGAGGTTCTTCTCACCTTGTATGCAAGTCACAAGGCCTTTCTCAAGTTGCTTCTTCAATTCGGCATTCTCTTCAACAAGATGCACATGCTCACAACATGGGTTAGTAGCATTTGCATTATCAATTAAAACCATGCGAGGAAAGATAGCCTTTTCCTTGGTTAGCGAAACTTGGAGTTGATCATGAGACTCCTTGAGAGTAGCATGCATTCCTTTCAAGGCCTTGTGAGCCTTGTCAAGTATGTCAAACTCCTCTTTGAGTTTAGCATGGTCAACCGTAAGTTTTGCCTTCTTAGAGTTAAGGACACGAGAGACAACTAGAGCATGATCAAGATCTTTCTTTAATTTAGCATGATCATCGTTGTGTGACTCCTCAAGAGCCAAACGAAGACCACGCTCCTCCTCTAGAGCGTTAGAGAGATCCGATATCTCATCGGCATAGTCTCGACTATGCCCTTCCATTTTAGTAATGGTTTCCTCGTGAGCCTCAATAATGTCATTGGCCTCATCGAGTTGTTCCAAGAGAGCAACAACATGCTTCTTGGATTTTCCCTTGAGATTCTTTATGAACACATCAAATTCATTTTCTCCCTCCTTACTACCCTCACCCTCATCAATACAGTTAGTTAATGAGGGGTTAGAAGAGATAGTAGAAGTGATGATCGGGGTTACCTTGTTGGTGGCCTTGGCCATAAGACACCTGGCGGTGATGTTCTTGTTTGGTGAGTTGAAGAGAGATGAGTGCGGAGTGGTAGCAATTGCAATTGTGGCCATAGTGGTCACCTCATCGTCTTCATCATTGTCATCATCCTCCACATATTCTTCTTGAGCCACCAACACTTTCGGAGGAGTCTTCTTGATGAAGTTGTTCTTGTTGGGATAGGACTTTGACTTGTCCTTCCGAATAAGCTTGCCTCCAAAGTCTTCTCTCTTCTCATATGGGCAATCCGCAACGAAGTGGCTTACATTTCCATAGTTGAAGCATGTCCTTACTCGTTGCTTCCCTTTGTTCCCACTGGAGTTGTTCCTGTTGAAGTTGGACCTTGAGTTCTTCTTGCCCCAGAATTGCCTTGAAGCAAGAGCCATGTGCTCGTGATAGGCATATTTGGTGTCCTCGGGGCAGCACTCATCATCATCTTCCACTTCCTCCTCTTCCACACAAGCCTTGGCCTTCAGAGCAAGATTAGGCTTCTTGGATCGTTGAGCTCTTAGGACCGCATTGTCGGCGGTAACGTCAAGGATCCTCATGGCAACAAATTCATCCAACACTTCGTTTGAGGATAAAGTGTGGAAGTCCGGTCTCTGACGAATCACTGAGGACATGGCCTTGTGATAGGGCATCATGGCCTTGAGGAACTTGCACTTGATCCAATTGTCATCCGTATCCTTACTGCCATGATCTCGAAGAGACACTGCAAGAATAGTTAATCTTCGATAAAGTTCACGAGGATCTTCATCTTTGATCATTGCAAACTCATCAGCTTCATCTTGCACCACTTCATAGTTGGAGCGTTGAATGCTTGTGCTTCCCTTGTACATTGTGCCAACATGCTCCCATGCTTCCTTGGCCACAGTGAATGGACGAAGATGAGCAATGTCTTCAGGAGGGATGGAGTCTTGAAGAATGCAAAGTGCGGACTCGTTGAACTGATGATCGGCAGTTTCTCTTGGAGTCATGTTGTCGGGATCATACGGATAAAAACCTTGCTCAATGATTCTCCAGAGGTTAGTGGAACAATGATTAATATGACGTTTGAAACGAAACACCCAAGTAGCAAAATCAGTATTTTTAACGAACTTGGGAGGGGGCCCGACAGAATTTAAATGCGGTGTGGGAACGGGTCCTCCATAGTGAGTAGGTGGAGGAGATTGGGCAAATTTCCCACTTCCATGCTTAGCGACCGGGGCTTGCTCACTACTAGCTTCTCCCTTGTCGGGATTAGCCTCTGACACGTTGGTAGCGGGACGACCCACTTCCAACGGTGCGGTGGATAATTTAAGCCCCTCAAACATTTCTTTAAACATGCCTTTGACCTCGCTCGCTAGTGATTCTTTCAATGTGGTCAAGGCCACATTGAACTCCTCAGGAGTGACCGAGGCTCCCCCATCTAACGTAGGCAAGGACGGATTTCCATCGGAATGGTCCTTCGTCTCGACTACGTTGTCAACCATACTCTTCGGACGGTAAAGTCCTTAAAAAGAGACGAGGCTCTGATACCAATTGAAAGGATCGATATGGTTGACTAGAGGGGGGGGGTGAATAGGCAACTAACAATTTTTTGCTTTTCTTAACCACTTAAAATTAAGCGACAAAATAAGTTGTCTAGATATTCTACTAGGAAGACAACTAATATAAAGAAGCACAACAACTACACATGCATGCTATAGGAATTAAACAAGTAAAGCATGCAAGAGTAAAGGTAAGAAATAACCACAAGTAGAACCGGAGGAGACGAGGATGTGTTTCCGAAGTTCCTTCCCTTTGAGGGGAAGTACGTCTCCGTTGGAGCGGTGTGGAGGCACAATGCTCCCCAAGAAGCCACTAGGGCCACCGTATTCTCCTCACGCCCTCACACGATGCAAGGTGCCGTGATTCCACTAGTGGTGCCCTTGAAGGCGGCAACCGAACCTTTACAAACAAGGTTGGGGCAATCTCCACAACTTGGAGGCTCCCAACAAACCACGAAGCTTCACCACAATGGAATATGGCTTCGAGGTGACCTCAACCGTCTAGGGTGCTCAAACACCCAAGAGTAACAAGATCCGCAAGGGATCAGTGGGGAGAATCAAATATCTCTTGGTGGAAGTGTAGATCGATGCCTCCTCAAGCAATCCCGAGCAAATCAACAAGTTTGATTGGCTAGGGAGAGAGATCGGGCGGAAATGGAGCTTTTGGAGCAACAATGGAGTAGTGGGGAAGAGGTAAGTCTTCTAAGAGAAGAAGACCCCCTATATATAGTGGGGGGACAAATCCAACCGTTATTGGAGGTTTCAACCCGCAGAGAGCGGTAGTACCGCACATGAGTTGCGGTACTACCGCTGGTTGAGCGGTACTACCGCTTGGGAAGCGGTACTACCGCATAGGCAAAAGATTGCGACCTGATAGACAACCACGGATGAAATAAATTACATCCATGGCTACATCCGCAGGGGAAAACGGAAGTAGCAAAACGCGACACGGTACTACCGCTTAAGTTAAGCGGTACTACCGCGTTGTATGCGGAAGTAAAAAATTACTTCCGCATCCACTTCTATACTTAGTCTCAGCGCCTGGGCCAGATACACGGTACTACCGCTATGGGGACGCGGTACTACCGCGGGAGCGGTACTACCGTGTCGGCAGGCGGTACTACCGTGTAACTGCGCGGTACTACCGCTTGGTAGAGCGGTACTACCGCTTGCTAGGCAGTTGATCAGTACAGAAGCCACAGATTTGCCACAACGGAAGATAACCGGTTGGACCTCCAGAGAAGCAAGGAAAGGTGGTGTGGGAGGAAGATGTGTACGTGTTGATTCTACCCAAACCTTTCCGACGCGGACCCCCTCTTAATAGTACGGCTTTCCTATTACTCAATGCCACCGACAGGGAGCAAAAAGAAAACACGGTCCTTCATAGAATCCGAGGGGCAAGCAATCGTCTTGTGCCATAAGGGAGATATACCTGTATGAGCTTAGAGCACACGATCAGTCCGCAAAAGCATTGTCATCAATCACCAAAACTACTTAGGGAGAAATATGCCCTTACAATCTCCCCCTTTTTGGTGTATTGATGACAACACGAGATTTGCACAGAGAAGAAATAATAGAGTAAGCAATATAAGCCCTAGAGTATAGGTGAGCTCCCCCTGTATGTGTGCCTTCACATGATTGTGCTTTGGACTGCACCGCACACATACTAGGTATAGTGCTCCCCTATAATCTACACACGAGATACTCTATATAATATTGACTGCATAGGATAAACATTAAGGACATAATAATAAGTTTAACGATACCGGGGCATATGTCTTACACCATATGATTGTCTCACATAAACACGCACAATAAACCAAGTTCAACGAAAAGAAACACACGAACAAGCACAAGACGGCAAATGCAAATCACTCTCCCCCTTTGTCAGCGAGACACCACAAAGGGGAAAAGAGGAAACGAAGATGGGTGGCAGGCCGGGAGAAGCTCAGTCGTCATACTCGTCATCAAACCCCTGCTGCTGCTCCTCTTGATACTCATCATCAGATCCCTGCTGCTCTGGCTGATACTCCTCATCAGAATCTGTCCACTGGTATCCCTGGCGAGCCATCCAGGTAGCCTCTGGAGTGATGATGTCCTCCGATCCATTTGAAACCTCCTCTCCATACAAAGACAGAATCTTCTTGTCCCGCTGACGCGTCTTCTTGTCAGTCACATGAGCACGGTATTGCCCCTGAGCCTGCATGCAGAAGAGGGCCTTCATCTTCTGCTGGAGCTTCTTAGCCCACGAAGGCTTCTCCACTGCAGAGGAAGAAGAGGGGGCAAATCTGCCAGAGCGGACATCGGCAGTCTCCTCCACAGGCTCATCCTCAGTGCCCATCTGGGCAGCAGCAGTCTGAGCACGAGTAGTGGTGTTGGCCCAACGAGTCTTGACGCGAAGCTTGATAGGATCATGGCGGTAGCAGTCGGCCTCCAACTCCTCCTCTGGATACAATTTCGCCCAAGTCTTGGAGATGAGCAGAAATAAGAATGGACCATAGATAGGTACCTTGCGAGTGTAGATGGCAAACCGGAGCTCATTCCACATGATGTGGGAAATGTCAAGTGGTACAGCCTGGGCAGAGCGATCCTCTTGACACATCAGAAGCATATCAACCAGATAGGCATGAACCTTGTCCTTGTCGCCAACACGAGGGAACAGCGTGTTGCGAAAAATCTGATACCTGATGTCCAGGAAGGGATTCAACACGTAAGTTGTTTTTCCACTAGCAAGGGTCTTTGCCTCATAGAATGGAAGAAGTTTGTCCTTGTTAGCTGATTCAGGATTGGCGTGAGGCCGAAAACCAATTGGGTTATGGAGACCCTCATCGGGAAGCTGAAGAAGATCCATGAACTCCTTCCAAGTAGCGGTCATCTTGTGACCATGGGTCATCCAAGTGATGGGACGATCCTCCTTGGCCTGAAAGTTGACAGAGGCATAGAACTGGGCAATGAGCTCAGGGTCAAAATCGTTCTGGAAAGTCATGATATGCTCCAGACCCAGCTGCTCGATCAAATCAAGGGCTTCTGCAAAATATGCCCTGTTCTTATCCTTCCTCATGTGCTCCACATCAATCCAGTGAGCATCCACATACAGATTGGCCTTGGTCTTGAGCACCTCATGATAGATGCGATACTGTTGCTTGGTCCAGATGACATCATCACCAGGAAAGTGCTCACGGGGTTCTCCATATGGGTTGATCTTCCGTCTAGCCATGAACTCACCAGCAGGCATTTCCTCCATAGACATTGATGATTCCTTCCGCTTGTTGGCTGAGGTCTTGTACCGGCGCTGGGGATTGGAGCCCTCTGGCACATCACTTGGGGTACGCAGGCGCTTGGAACCGGTGTCACGAACTGGGTTGGTACGACGACCCTCAAAGCCTGAGCCACCACCTAAAAACACAAACACAAGACCACAACCACGCAAATACAAGAAGAATCAATGCCAAAGCCTCGAAAGACACAGGAAACCAAGGGAAATAGACAAGAGAACATGCCACGAAGAAAGTATGAGCCAAGCGGTAGTACTGCTGACCCTTGCGGAAGTAAAAAATTAGTACCGCAGGGTAAGCGGTAGTACCGCATGTCTCATGCGGTAGTACCGCATACGCTGCGGTAGTAAAAATTTACTGCCGCAAGAATAGGCGGAACTAAAATATTAGTACTGTATGCGGAGCGGTAGTACCGCACCGAGTCGCGGTAGTACCGCTCGGCACGCAGTACTAAAATTTTACTTCCGTCCGAGGGGGCGGAACTAAAATATTAGTGCTGCATGCGGAGCGGTAGTACCGCATGGGGTCGCGGTAGTACCGCTCGGCAAGCAGTACTAAAATTTTACTTCCGTCCGAGGGGGCGGAACTAAAATATTAGTGCTGCATGCGGAGCGGTAGTACCTCATGGGGTTGCGGTAGTACCGCTCGGCAAGCAGCACTAAAATTTTACTTCCGCCCAAGCGGTAGTACCGCTGAGGACAGCGGTAGTACCGCTCAGGTCAGATCAGATCTGGATTACATCGTGCGGTAGTACCGCGGTTCTCCAGCGGTAGTACCGCACGAAACAGATCTGAGAAGAATAGATCTAGAAACTACCAACAAGATCTTCACATGGTACTACGGCTGATCATAGTAACTTCGTAGCAACAACTCTAAGCATATTTCCGGACCACAAACACTCTCCCACAACCTAAGCATCCATGGATAAGAACACGACGAACACAAGAAAGCACTAAGCATCTCCCCTAACCCTAAAAACTCAGGCAAGGCAAAAAGAAGAGGGGAAAAGGGGAGAAACCTGCATCCATGGCAAGAGGACGCGGTGGCGAACGATCCCACCGGTCGGAAAGCGAGACGAGTGGCCGAGGGAGGAGATCCGGCGAGGTCCTCCGGCGGTGTTCTTGAGAGAGAGAGAGACAGGGACGACGTGGGGGTTAGGAGTGAATGGGTATGGGGGAGATGGAACTCCCCCTGCCTGCTTATAACCCCAACACGTTCTGATATGTGCTGTAGTACCGCGGTCATCGCGGTAGTACCGCTTGCGCGGTAGTACCGCTCGCCAAGCGGTAGTACCGCCCTACCAGCGGCAGTAAATAAATACTGCCGTGCTGGTCGAGCGGTAGTACCGTAACCCCTTTGCGGTAGTACCGTAGACAAGCACGGTAGTACCGCTCCTCCAAGAACTTGCACGATTTGACAAGAGGCTTTAAGCAAAGGAGAAAGAAAAACAAACGCACGCACAAGCAAAGTGAACAACACAGCTCCTCAGAGGAGGGCGGTGGCCGAGGCCACCTATGTTTGAGTTTATAGATATGGCACCGCGAAGAATTATCCTTGGGCCCATGACCAGTACTCGACTTGAAGCATTTAAACCAACTATGTATGGCAAATGATAAAGACTTGGTCAGTTTATGCATAATGGGGGGAGGAACAGTTCATTGAGAGAACAATACTCCCCCTATGTCCATGCCTACATCTAGACAAGATAGCTATATTGAGTGTGAGGGGTGTGTGTGCGCAGAGTCAAACCACATTGCTCAAATCGATGATATTTAGCTCATGCCTTAACTCGCGAAATCTTGCTTCATCCAATGGCTTCGTGAAGATATCTGCAAGGTTATCATGAGTGTTGACGTAGTGAAGCTCGATCTCTCCTTGCCTTATGTGATCCCGGATGAAGTGATACCGAATCTCAATATGCTTCGTCTTGAAGTGAAGCACCGGGTTGAGAGAAATCTTGATGGCACTTTCATTGTCACACCAAAGAGGCACTTTGTCACAAGTGACACCGTAATCCTTCAAAGTTTGCCTCATCCATAAGAGTTGAGCACAGCAACAGCCAGCGGCCACATATTCTGCTTCAGTGGACGAGAGAGATACACAACTTTGCTTTTTGGAAGACCAACTGACAAGAGAGCAACCAAGAAATTGGCACCCTCCCGAGGTGGACTTCCTATCCACTTTGTCTCCCGCCCAGTCAGAATCAGAGAAACCAACAAGGTTGAAATTTGCTCCTCTTGGGTACCATAAGCCAAAGTTTGGGGTATGAGCCAAATATCGAAAGATTCGCTTGACAGCCACAAAGTGACTTTCCTTAGGTGAGGCTTTAAACCGTGCACAAATTCCCACACTCAACATAATATCTGGTCTAGATGCACAAAGGTAAAGCAAGGATCCGATCATAGAGCGATATACCTTTTGATCCACCGCTTTACCATTGGGATCAATGTCAAGTTGGCATTTGGTTGGCATTGGAGTAGTAGCCGGCTTGACATCACTAAGGTTGAACCTCTTGAGCATGTCTTGAGTATACTTGGATTGTTTGATGAAGATGCCTTCTCTTCGTTGTTTGATCTCAAATCCAAGGAAGTACTTTAACTCTCCCATCATGGACATCTCAAAATGTGTGGTCATGAGTGCGGCGAACTCATCATTGAAAGCTTTGTTAGGAGAACCAAAGATAATATCATCTACATATAGTTGGCATACAAACAGCTCCCCTTTGACCTTCTTAGTAAAAAGAGTGGGGTCGATTTTCCCAATTTCAAACCCACGATCTTGTAACAACTCGGTAAGGTGCTCATACCACGCTCGTGGGGCTTGTTTAAGGCCATAGAGTGCCTTATCAAGTTGATACACATGATTGGGGAACTTAGGATCCTCGAACCCCGGGGGTTGCTTAACATACACCAACTCATTAATGGGACCATTAAGAAATGCACTTTTCACATCCATTTGTTGCAATTTAAAATTATGATGGGAAGCATAGGCAAGCAACAAACGAATGGATTCAAGATGAGCAACGGGGGCAAAGGTTTCACCGTAGTCGATACCCTCGACTTGGGAGTAGCCTTGAGCCACCAGACGTGCCTTGTTGCGGATGACAATGCCATGGGCATCTTGCTTGTTCTTAAGGATCCATTTGGTTCCAATGACATTATGGTTCTCCTTTGGTCTTGGCACCAGACGCCACACTTTGTTGCGCTCGAAGTTATTGAGTTCTTCATGCATGGCATTGAGCCAGTCAGGGTCTTCGAGCGCCTCATAGACCTTCTTAGGTTCAACAAAGGAGACAAAAGCTTGATGAGCACAATAGTTTGCTAATTGTCTACGAGTGCTTACCCCCCTTTTGATGCTTCCTAAAATGTTCTCGATGTGATGCTCGTTGGAAGCAAGCCTGGAGGCAACTTTTGCAGCACGACGCTCTAATTGCTCTTCAAGTGATAACTGAGGAGCATTGAGTTGATCATCTGGAGCGTCATCATGAGCAAGATCTTGATCTTGAGCTTCCTCTTGACCTTGATCTTGCTCGGGGATTTGAACTTGGCCTTGTGCATCAATTGGTGGTTCTTCACAAACTTGAGGTTGATCTTGCACTTGGCCTTGTTCATCAGGCTGAGGGCCTTCACTTTGTTCTTCGGAAGCGTGTGGGTCTTGGGTTGGTGATGTTTCCACTTGAGTGGAACATTGTCCTTCTCCTTCAGCCACAAGGGGTTCCTCAACGGGTAGGATATATCCAACACCCATTCTTCTTATGGCTTGAGGAGGAATTTCATCACCTGTATCACAAGTACCACTTTGCTCCACTTGGGAGCCGTTATTTTCATCAAACTCTACGTTACTCGTCTCTTCTATGAGTCCAGTGGACTTGTTGAGGACACGGTAAGCATGAGAGTTTGTAGCATAACCAACAAATATGCCCTCATGAGCTCTAGATTCAAATTTAGACAAACGAACACCTTTCTTGAGAATGAAACACTTACACCCAAACACCCGGAAGTACTTGAGATTGGGCTTGTTACCGGTAAGAATCTCATACGGAGTTTTGTTCAAGCCTTTGCGGAGATAGAGATGATTTGATGCATGGCAAGCGGTGTTGATGGCTTCGGCCCAAAAGTTGTATGGAGAGTTGAATTCAGCCATCATGGTTCTTGCAGCATCTATTAAGGTTCGGTTCTTTCTCTCCGCAACACCGTTTTGCTGAGGGGTATACGGGGCGGCATATTGATGTTTGATCCCCTCATCACCAAGAAACTCATCCAAGGTGTAGTTCTTGAACTCGGTGCCATTGTCACTTCTGATCATCACAATCTTTGCTTCATTTTGTCGTTGAGCTTCATTTGCAAAGTTGATGACGGTTTGTTGGGTCTCACTCTTCTTCTTGAAGAAGTATACCCAGGTATATCTTGAGTAATCATCCACAATCACCAAGCAATATTTCCTACCCCCAAGACTATCAAAAGTGGGAGGCCCAAAGAGATCCATGTGAAGGAGCTCTAGAGGTCTCTTTGAGTAGATGATAGTCGTGGGAGGGTGAGCCTTCTCATGTAATTTTCCTTCAATGCACGCCCTGCAAGCACGATCTTTGGCAAAGCTAACATTTGTTAGTCCTCGGACATGGTCCCCCTTGAGAAGACTTTGCAAAGATCTCATATTGACGTGGGCCAAACGGTGATGCCAAAGCCATCCCACATCAACTTTAGCCATTAGGCATGTCGCGACCTTAGTGGGTTGCTTCGAGAAGTTAACCACATAAAGACCGTTCTCGACATGCCCAACGTAGGCTACTTTAAGAGTCTTGCTCCACAAGAGGGCCACAGAATCAATATCAAAGAATGTAGCAAAGCCCATGAGTGCGAGTTGGCGAACAGAAAGTAAATTGTATGCAAGGGACTCAACAAGCATGACTTTATCGATCGTGAGATCATGAGAGACAACAACCTTGCCAAGTCCCAATACCTTAGAAGATGAAGCATCACCCCATTCGACGTTGGTGGCCATAGATGAACCGAGATGCACGTCCACCACCAAGTCTTTGCTTCCGGTCATATGATTTGAGGCTCTGCTATCGAGCAACCATGATCCCCCACCGGAAGCAAACCCCTACGATAGATCAATGCTTGGATTTAGGTACCCATTTGGTAATGGGTCCTTTGAGGTTAGTGACAAGGGTCTTAGGAACCCAAATGGACCATTCAATGTACTCATAAGAAGAACCAACAAATTTAGCAAACACATGGCCATCACTAGCACGGCATAAAACATATGAAGGATTAAAATCGCCGGCCATGTTTGAGGGTGTGGTGGATTTTTTCTTGACACCACCACTTTTCTTCTTGGTTGACGTGCCCTCTCCTTCTTTCACAAAGGATTGTCGGAGAGGGGGTGGTTGCTTTGTCTTGTCATTCTTCTTCTTCTTGGGCTTAGGAGCAAACCCAATTTCTTCCTTTGCCACAACTTCCTTTTGATTGCTCAAAAGGGCGTTGAGGTTCTTCTCACCTTGTATGCAAGTCACAAGGCCTTTCTCAAGTTGCTTCTTCAATTCGGCATTCTCTTCAACAAGATGCACATGCTCACAACATGGGTTAGTAGCATTTGCATTATCAATTAAAACCATGCGAGGAAAGATAGCCTTTTACTTGGTTAGCGAAACTTGGAGTTGATCATGAGACTCCTTGAGAGTAGCATGCATTCCTTTCAAGGCCTTGTGAGCCTTGTCAAGTATGTCAAACTCCTCTTTGAGTTTAGCATGGTCAACCGCAAGTTTTGCCTTCTCAGAGTTAAGGACACGAGAGACAACTAGAGCATGATCAAGATCTTTCTTTAATTTAGCATGATCATCGTTGTGTGACTCCTCAAGAGCCAAACGAAGACCACGCTCCTCCTCTAGAGCGTTAGAGAGATCCGATATCTCATCGGCATAGTCTCGACTATGCCCTTCCATTTTAGTAATGGTTTCCTCGTGAGCCTCAATAATGTCATTGGCCTCACCGAGTTGTTCCAAGAGAGCAACAACATGCTTCTTGGATTTGCCCTTGAGATTCTTTATGAACACATCAAATTCATTTTCTCCCTCCTTACTACCCTCACCCTCATCAATACAGTTAGTTAATGAGGGGTTAGAAGAGATAGTAGAAGTGATGATCGGGGTTACCTTGTTGGTGGCCTTGGCCATAAGACACCTGGCGGTGATGTTCTCGTTTGGTGAGTTGAAGAGAGATGAGTGCGGAGTGGTAGCAATTGCAATTGTGGCCATAGTGGTCACCTCATCGTCTTCATCATTGTCATCATCCTCCACATATTCTTCTTGAGCCACCAACACTTTCGGAGGAGTCTTCTTGATCAAGTTGTTCTTGTTGGGATAGGACTTTGACTTGTCCTTCCGAATAAGCTTGCCTCCAAAGTCTTCTCTCTTCTCATATGGGCAATCCGCAACGAAGTGGCTTACATTTCCATAGTTGAAGCATGTCCTTACTCGTTGCTTCCCTTTGTTCCCACTGGAGTTGTTCCTGTTGAAGTTGGACCTTGAGTTCTTCTTGCCCCAGAATTGCCTTGAAGCAAGAGCCATGTGCTCGTGATAGGCATATTTGGTGTCCTCAGGGCAGCACTCATCATCATCTTCCACTTCCTCCTCTTCCACACAAGCCTTGGCCTTCAGAGCAAGATTAGGCTTCTTGGATCGTTGAGCTCTTAGGACCGCATTGTCGGCGGTAACGTCAAGGATCCTCATGGCAACAAATTCATCCAACACTTCGTTTGAGGATAAAGTGTGGAAGTCCGATCTCTGACGAATCACTGAGGACATGGCCTTGTGATAGGGCATCATGGCCTTGAGGAACTTGCGCTTGATCCAATTGTCATCCGTATCCTTACTGCCATGATCTCGAAGAGACACTGCAAGAATAGTTAATCTTCGATAAAGTTCACGAGGATCTTCATCTTCGATCATTGCAAACTCATCAGCTTCATCTTGCACCACTTCATAGTTGGAGCGTTGAATGCTTGTGCTTCCCTTGTACATTGTGCCAACATGCTCCCATGCTTCCTTGGCCACAGTGAATGGACGAAGATGAGCAATGTCTTCAGGAGGGATGGAGTCTTGAAGAATGCAAAGTGCGGACTCGTTGAACTGATGATCGGCAGTTTCTCTTGGAGTCATGTTGTCGGGATCATACGGATAAAAACCTTGCTCAATGATTCTCCAGAGGTTAGTGGAACAATGATTAATATGACGTTTGAAACGAAACACCCAAGTAGCAAAATCAGTATTTTTAACGAACTTGGGAGGGGGCCCGACAGAATTTAAATGCGGTGTGGGAACGGGTCCTCCATAGTGAGTAGGTGGAGGAGATTGGGCAAATTTCCCACTTCCATGCTTAGCGACCGGGGCTTGCTCACTACTAGCTTCTCCCTTGTCGGGATTAGCCTCTGACACTTTGGTAGCGGGACGACCCACTTCCAACGGTGCGGTGGATAATTTAAGCCCCTCAAACATTTCTTTAAACATGCCTTTGACCTCGCTCGCTAGTGATTCTTTCAATGTGGTCAAGGCCACATTGAACTCCTCACGAGTGACCGAGGCTCCCCCATCTAACGTAGGCAAGGACGGATTTCCATCGGAATGGTCCTCCGTCTCGACTACGTTGTCAACCATACTCTTCGGACGGTAAAGTCCTTAAAAAGAGACGAGGCTATGATACCAATTGAAAGGATCGATATGGTTGACTAGAGGGGGGGTGAATAGGCAACTAACAATTTTTTGCTTTTCTTAACCACTTAAAATTAAGCGACAAAATAAGTTGTCTAGATATTCTACTAGGAAGACAACTAATATAAAGAAGCACAACAACTACACATGCATGCTATAGGAATTAAACAAGTAAAGCATGCAAGAGTAAAGGTAAGAATTAACCACAAGTAGAACCGAAGGAGACGAGGATGTGTTTCCGAAGTTCCTTCCCTTTGAGGGGAAGTACGTCTCCGTTGGAGCGGTGTGGAGGCACAATGCTCCCCAAGAAGCCACTAGGGCCACCGTATTCTCCTCACGCCCTCACACGATGCAAGGTGCTGTGATTCCACTAGTGGTGCCCTTGAAGGCGGCAACCGAACCTTTACAAACAAGGTTGGGGCAATCTCCACAACTTGGAGGCTCCCAACAAACCACGAAGCTTCACCACAATGGAATATGGCTTCGAGGTGACCTCAACCGTCTAGGGTGCTCAAACACCCAAGAGTAACAAGATCCGCAAGGGATTAGTGGGGAGAATCAAATATCTCTTGGTGGAAGTGTAGATCGATGCCTCCTCAAGCAATCCCGAGCAAATCAACAAGTTTGATTGGCTAGGGAGAGAGATCGGGCGGAAATGGAGCTTTTGGAGCAACAATGGAGTAGTGGGGGAAGAGGTAAGTCTTCTAGGAGAAGAAGACCCCCTATATATAGTGGGGGGACAAATCCAACCGTTATTGGAGGTTTCAGCCCGCAGAGAGCGGTAGTACCGCGCATGAGTTGCGGTACTACCGCTTGGGAAGCGGTACTGCCGCATAGGCAAAAGATTGCGACCTGATAGACAACCACGGATGAAATAAATTACATCCGTGGCTACATCCACAAGGGAAAACGGAAGTAGCAAAATGCGACACGGTACTACCGCTTAGGTTAAGCGGTACTACCGCGTTGTATGCGGAAGTAAAAAATTACTTCCGCATCCACTTCTATACTTAGTCTCAGCGCCTGGGCCAGATACACGGTACTACCGCTCTGGGGACGCGGTACTACCGCGGGAGCGGTACTACCGTGTCGGCAGGCGGTACTACCGTGTAACTGCGCGGTACTACCGCTTGGTAGAGCGGTACTACCGCTTGCTAGGCAGTTGATCAGTACAGAAGCCACAGATTTGCCACAACGGAAGATAACCGGTTGGACCTCCAGAGAAGCAAGGAAAGGTGGTGTGGCAGGAAGATGTGTACGTGTTGATTCTACCCAAACCTTTCCGACGCGGACCCCCTCTTAATAGTACGGCTTTCCTATTACTCAATGCCACCGACAGGGAGCAAAAAGAAAACACGGTCCTTCATAGAATCCGAGGGGCAAGCAATCGTCTTGTGCCATAAGGGAGATATACCTGTATGAGCTTAGAGCACACGATCAGTCCGCAAAAGCATTGTCATCAATCACCAAAACTACTTAGGGAGAAATATGCCCTTACAATGTCCCATGTGGTTCTACGTACATATACCTACATATGTACAAACTAGTACAATGTGCGACATTCAACAATTACTGAGTTTTGCAACTATTCGTAATGATCCTTTCTTTTTCACCTATCACCTATGATACATGGTAGTACGTGTGGTTCATTATTTAAAAAAATTTACATTAATTACACGCGCATCTTTGGAAGGTATATCATTGCCTAGTTATACCATTTCCATAATACACACGCCCCGCAAAATTTTAGGAAGGTATCCGACGGGAAATCATTTCGGTTTAATTTCGCCAAAATCGATTGTCCATTGATGACAGCCACATTTTTGGAAGGCAATGCCCTTTCCATGTTATACCCTTTCCAAAACAAGCCACGCCATGCAAATTTCTTAGCAAGGTATTCAATTCGCATGCATCACTTATTTCTGGAAAGTTCGTATGAGGTATGTATAGATATGGAAACTTATTTCTTACCGATGGAAAGAAAATGTAAAAATAAACACCTATTTGTTAACGGGTTATACCCAATAACAGATCTGACGGCATCTAGGGTAGGTGCCTGGGCACCTAGGTGTCCCATACTCGCGTCCTATATATATATATATATATATATATATATATATATATATATATATATATATAGGGATTGACTATTCGTCACCCTGGGTGAGGAATATTTATTCTTCACCCACCTCTATTTTGTCATCTATGCACCGTAATTTTACGTTTCGTAAATTTTGTCTTATTTTAGACATAAAAAGAGAACGTAAGAAAAACCTATAATCGTCGTAAAAAATATTGTATGTTACGTAAAATTACAAATGTAAAAATATAGTGTAAAATATACATAAAATACAATTTTTGACCTATATTTTGTTTTTATGCCAAATTTTATGCAGTAAATCAATATGAATGTAATTATTTGTATTTCAAATGTAATTTATGAAATGAAATGATCGTAAGATTACCTCGGGTGAAGAATATTTTATTCTGCACCCTGGGTGATGAATAGTAATATATATATATATATATATAT
>LR738713.1:408242879-408313368 GCA_902687465.1 Secale cereale
TCTAAGTGAGAGTTCTTAAGTAATTGGATTAACTGAACTTAATTTATCATGAACTTAGTCCTGATAGTATTTCACTACCAGGGAAAAGCTTATAGGCAGACGCTTACTAGTAGCGTGGGTTTATACCCCTCGCTACTGCTACTTACTAGTAGCGCAGGTTTATAACCCCTGCTACTACTAAGTTGATAGTAATAGCGCGGGTTTATAACCCTCGCTACTACTAAGTGGTCTATGTCGTGCCCCCCGGGACATGCCATAGTAATAGCGAGGGGTATAAACCCGCGCTACTACTAAGTTGATAGTAGTAGCGCGGGTTTCTAACCCTCGCTACTACTAAGTGGTCTCTACCATGCCCACCCAGGACATGCCATAGTAGTAGGGAGGGGTATAAACCCGCACTACTACTATCGACCCACCAAGACATGTATACATATAGTGTGCGGAGGCCCAAGTCCAAACCCACACTCTTCTGATTCCCCTTCTCCTCCCACCCGTGATTCCCTTCCTCACCCACGGCCACTGCCGGCCTCGCACCTCGACACCACTAAAAAATCCGGCGACCTCCTCTCGCACTGCAGACCCCTCCCCTCCCCCTCCATCCTACTTCTTCTCCACTGTTGGAAGGAGAGGGAAAGCAGTAGAGCGTCGTCCATGGCAGTGACCAAATCCGCCATGGACGCAGCCACTTGCACCTCCTCGCCGGGTCAAGGGTGCCACCATAAGCAGCAGCAGGTCACCGGGCTTCATCTAGGGTTTCGGGCGTCGACTCCAACTCCGGCGGCCACCGGTGAGTTCCTCCTCCTACTGCACTCTATCTCTCTCTCTTCCTCTTTCTAATAATTTTCTCTTCTTTTGTAGCAGCAGTAGATGAGAGGTGTGGGCACAAGTTGTGTGGGGAAGCACCATCACTATGGACAACTTCATCCCCTCCAGGACCAGTAGCAGCCATGGATGGAGAGGACGATGACGCCCAGCAGAAGCTGCCACCGTGGATGGAATTTATTTTTTAAAATATCAATTGATTAGTAGTAGCGCAAGTCCCTGACCCGCACTATAACTAAGTAGTAGTAGCGCAGGTGACAATCGCGCTACTACTACTAGAAGTAGAAGTAGCATGGGTACCACCTGCGCTACTGCTAAAAGTTAGTTGTAGCGCCCTAGCAGTAGCGCAGGCCCCCACGCTACTACTAGGCAATTACTCCGCGCTACTACTAGGGTTTTACCTAGTAGTGTTTGCATATCTATGTTGTAGATCAATAGCTCGCGATTTAGCTTCCTTATTTTTGATATGTTCCTAGAGAAAACTAAGTTGAAATACGTTAGTAGCAATGATGCGGACTGGGTCCATGATCTGAGAATTATCCTCATTGCAGCATAGAAGAATTATGTCCTTAATGCACCGCTAGGTGACAGACATGTTGCACAAGCTAATGCACATGCTATGAACGTTTGGCAAGCACGATCTGATGACTACATAATATTTTAGTGTGTCATTCTTTACGGCTTAGAATCGAGGCTCAAAAACCTTTTGAACGCCATAGAGCATATGAGATGTTCCAAGAGCTGAAATTGGTATTTCGGACTCATGCCCATGTCGAGAGGTATGAGACCTCTAACAAGTGCTTTGCCTACAAGATGGAGGAGAATAGCTCAGGTAGTGAGCATGTGCTCAGAATGTCTGGGTACTACAATCACTTGAATCAAGTGGGAGTTAATCTTCCAAATAAGATAGTGATTGATAAAGTTCTCACTCACTATCACCAAGCTAATAGAACTTCATGACGAACTATAATACGCAAGGGATGATGAAAACGACTCCCGAGCTCTTTCGCGATGCTGAAATCGACGAAGGTGGAAATCAAGAAATAGCATGAAGTGTTGATGGTTAACAAGACCACTAGTTTCAAAAAAAAAGGGCAAGGGAAAGAAAGGGAACTTCATGAATACTAGCAAGCAAGTTGTCACCTGAAGGAAATATGCCCTAGAGGCAATAATAAAGTTGTTATTTATATTTCCTTATATATCATGATAAATGTCTTTTATTCATGCTAGAATTGTATTAATCGAAAACTTGATACATGTGTGAATACATAGACAAAACAGAGTGTCCCTAGTATGCCTCTACTAGACTAGCTCATTAATCAAAGATGGTTATGTTTCCTAACCACAGACATGTCTTGTCATTTGATCAACGGGATCACATCATTAGGAGAATGATGTGATGGACAAGACCCATCTGTTAGCTTAGCACTATGATCGTTTAGTTTTACTGTTATTGCTTTCTTCATGACTTATACATGTTCCTCTGACTATGAGATTATACAACTCCAGAATACTGGAGGAACACCTTGTGTGCTATCAAACATCACAATGTAACTGGGTGATTATAAAGATGCTCTACAGGTGTTTCCGAAAGTGTTTGTGGTGTTGGCATAGATCGAGATTAGGATTTGTCACTCCGAGTGTCGGAGAGGTATCTCTGGGCCCTCTCGGTAATACACATCATAATAAGCCTGGCAAGCAAATGACTAATGAGTTAGTCACAATATGATGTATTACGGAACAAGTAAAGATACTTGCCGGTAACGAGATTGAAGTAGGTATGATGATACTGACGATCGAATCTCAGGCAAGTAACATACCGATGACAAAGGGAAAAATGTATGTTTTTATGCGGTTTGACCGATAAAGATCTTCATAGAATATGTAGGAGACAATATGAGCATCCAGGTTCCGCTATTGGTTATTGACCGGATATATGTCTCGGTCATGTCTACATAGTTCTTGAACCCGTAGGGGCCGCACGCTTAACGTTTGATGACGATTTGTATTATGAGTTATGTGTTTTTGATGACCGAAGATTGTTCGGAGTCTTGGATGAGATCACGGACATGACGAGGAGTATCAAAATGGTCGAGACATAAAGAATGATATATTGGACGATGTTATTCGGACACATGATGAGTTTCGGGGGTCACCGGATAAATATCGGAGTGCCAGGGGGTTATCGGAACCCCGGGGGGAACTAATGGGCCAACATGGGCCTTGTATGAGAGAGAGGAGGGGCCTATAGGGATAGCCACCCCCACCCCCTCTTGAGGAGTCCAAATTGGACTAGGAGGGGGCGTCGTCCTCCTCTTTCCCTCTCCCTCTCTCCCTCTCCTTCCTTCCCCCTCTCTTCCCTTGTTGGAAACCTACTAGGAATAGGATTCCTAGTAGGAATCCTACTTGGGGCGTGCCCTAGGAGGGCCGGCCGGCCTCCCCCTTACTCCTTTATATACGGGGGCAGGGGCACCCTAGAACAAACAAGTTGACAATTGTTTTAGCCGTGTGTGGTGCCCCCCTCCACAGTTACACACCTCGGTCATATCGTTGCAGTGCTTAGGCGAAGCCCTGTGCCGGTAACTTCATCATCACCATCACCACACCATCGTGCTGACGAAACTCTCCCTCGTCCCCAACTATATCAAGAGTATAAGGGACGTCACCGAGCTGAACGTGTGCAGATCGCGAAGGTGTCGTGCGTTCGGTACTTGATCGGCTGGATCGCGAAGACGTTCGACTACATCAACCGCGTTACTAAACGCTTCCGCTTTCGGTCTACGAGGGTACGTGGACACACTCTCCCCGCTCGTTGCTATGCTTCTCCTAGATAGATCTTGCGTGATCATAGGATTTTTTTGAAATACTACGTTCCCCAACAGTGGCATCATGAGCCAGGTCTATGTGTAGATGATATGCACGAGTAGAACACAAAGAGTTGTGGGCGGTAATAGTCATACTGCTTACCAGCATGTCATACTTTGATTCGGCGGCATTGTTGGATGAAGCGGCCCTGACCGACATTTGATGTCTACACACGCTTCTACTCTTGTAGACTATGTTGGGCCTCCAAGCGTAGAGGTTTGTAGGACAGCAGCAATTTCCCTCAAGTGGATGACCTAAGGTTTATCGAACTCAGGGAAGTAGAGGTTGAAGATGGTCTCTCTCAAGCAACCCTGCAACTAAGATACAAGAAGTCTCTTGTGTCCCCAACACACCTAATACACTTGTTAGATGTATAGGTGCACTAGTTCGGCGAAGAGATGTTAAATGGGAAGTGATATGGATGGCAAAACAAAGTAATATAAATCTGTAATAAAAAGTGCAGCAAGCAAACAAGTGGTAAACGTGAGCACAAATGGTATTGCAATGGTGGAAACAAGGCCTAGGGTTCATACTTTCACTAGTGGCAACTCCCAACAACATTAACATAATCGAATCACATGATATTTCCCATAAAACATGCAATGGAGACGCACCCGGAGGTCATTCCTTCGTGGTCAAAATAGGACGAGAATTATGTAGGGCTACAAAAGCACACCTCAAAGTTCGTAGTTCTCAATCTAAGGATTTCCCAATGTCACCGCGGCCATCCAAAGAGAGTCCCACAATCACCACAACATATCTAAAGGATAGTCAAAGACAAGCACCAAGAGACTCTCAATCTTCAATCAACACACAAGAGAGGAAATCACTCATGAAAATACTTTTCTAATCCATGTCCAATAGACCGCTGTCACCTTGGTCTCGGGGATTATACTAGATAAAGACAAGTGAGTACATCAATCCAATACATAGAGGAAGGGGAAATGTCATGGGATCACCCTAGATTAACATAGCCTATGATCACAACGAAGATCACATCATGGGAGAGAGAATTGACCACATAGCTACTGGTAAGAACCTCAGCCCCGAGGAGGAACTACTCCGGCCTCATGGAGGGAGGAAGCAACGTCGATGGAGATGAATCCGGGGGCACTTCCCCGTCCCGGCAGGGTGCCGGCACAGGAATTCTGGTCCCCCGAAGCTTGATGGCGATGGCGGCGGAGATCGGAATTGCGTCTGGAGAAAAGGGGTCCGGAATCAGGGTTTCTGCGATGGGTGTTAAATATATGCCAAAGGGGGGCATCAGCGGAGGTCTGGGGGGCCCAGGCGCCCCCTGGGCGCGGCCAGGAGGGGGGCCGCCTGGAGCCCCTGTGGCCCCCCTCTGGCCATACTTTGGCCGCCTGGAAGCTTCCGGAACGCTGATTTTTTATATAATTTTTCCGGGAATTTTTCTGGCAGTTCTCGTAATGGGAAAACCTGAAATACAAAATCAGCAGAAAACAAAAACTGGCACTGGGGTGCACTGAGTTAATAGGTTAGTCCAAATATGATCAAAAGTGTATGGAAGTGTATAAATATCATAGCAATATCACCCAAAAGAGGCATGGAGCAAGCAGAAATTATAGATACGTTTTGGATGTATCAACATCCCCAAGCTTAATTCCTGCTCGTCCTCGAGTAGGTAAATGATAACAAGAATAATTTCTGTGGTGACATGCTATTAACCATATAGGACTTTTTCATAGTCATATGACAAAAGCTTACTGAGACAATGAATCTGTAGTAATTAAGTGGCCTCATGAGAAAATCACAAAGAACTGAAAGTTTTACAACATGATACTGAAACATCAAATAGATTTGTAATGAGCATGGTGTGCAAATATGATAAAGTGATATCTCACTTGCCCCCTTTAGTGAAGCAAAGCATAAATGCAGGGGCACCTCCAAGGTTTAAGTGATGACTAGATACAATGATTTCAAAATAAACGATATCACAATCATGCAAAAGACAATGCTACTTTGGGACAATGCACATTACACTCAGAATGACAATCATGCTCTCAGTAGTTGGTGCTTTAAAAGAAGGTCGACACTCTCGAACCGTGGCTTTTGTTGGCAAGGTTGAAAACCCGTAGTCGAAAACAAAGACAAAGCATGTACCAGAGCTCTTGGTTTTAAAAACAGAAGTAATAATTACTTTTTTAGAATATGCATATTTCGTCAACGAATGCTAGCAGATAACTCAATCACTTCTTGAGCTGGACAAGTTTCGAGGAACGGCTCCCGAATGAGGATGATCACATCCTCTTAATCTCCTTTGTTTATCACTGCCAAAGTTTTCGGATTTCTCATGAACAAAGCGTGAAGGAGGGTTTGTTTGTTGTATAATTTTTTAATGAGCCGGGCGCACTCTATGCCAGTTCCTTCTCGTATTATGGGTTTGCACATTAGACATGCAATCCCGGGGTGAAGCTTGTCCAACTTAAAAAGATCATGAATTAACTACTACTTCCTCATGAGCTAAAACAGAGGCACAAAAGAGAAATGCTTTTTTGAATAATTTCGAGATGGTACATGAAAGTCTTCGTTAGGAATGGCAGGTAAATACCATGTATAGGAAGGTATGGTGGACTCATATGGCATAACTGGTTTAAAGGATTTTGGATGCACAAGCAGTCAGTCCGCTTAGTATAGGCGAAGGTTAGCAAAAGACAGGGAGCGACCAACTAAGAGAGCAATGACGGTCATAATCATGCAGAGCGACAAAGCAACATTGAATCAGGCATGGAAGTTATATCGCTACTCAGAAACAAAAGATCATCAAGGCTTGACAGACTTTCTTTACAGTCTTAAATATGCGTGAGCATACGCCAAGTCAATCAAAATAAATTCTTGAAGGAAGATATTACTAAACCATACCACATCATAGGCAAACAAATCATGTTGGTACTCCAATAACACATTGGAAACCCCCAGCTATTTGAGACTAACTATAAGAAAACATGAACTACTAAGCACCATTATGCACGTAGCATTTTTATCATAGACATATCAACCAATGCAACAGAAGCAAACTCTCTTAATAAGATAAGCATGATAACTAAAGAGAGTTCAAGCAACCAACTAAACAAAAGCTCTTTAAAAAGATAAGCATGAAAACTAAGAGCTAAACATGATAGTAGCTATTGAAAGACCAAGAACATACACATCAAAGATAGACATGAAAATTCTATGTTGTGTTCTAGGTAGAAGTGGAGCGTGTTTCTCTCCCACACAAAGAAAGCTGAGTTCCGACTCGTTATGAAAAGCTAAAGAAAACTAAAAAGGAAACTAAAGGCAAGACGCTCCAAGCATAGCACATAACACATGAAGTGATAAAAATATAGTGGAACGAAAGACGAACTGATAATGTTGATGGAGAAGGGGATGCACGGGGGCATCCCCAAGCTTAGACGCTTGAGTCTTCTTGAATATGTCTTGGGGGTGCACGGGGGCATCCCCAAGCTTGAGCGTTTGACACTCCTGAATCTTTTTATCATCTTCCCTCGCACACTTGAAAACTCCCTTCATACATAACTCATCATAATCTGATTAGCGAGGTTAGTACCCATAATGAAATAATTTTTCCTTGCTGGAAATAAGGATATTCTTGAAGTTCTACTGTTTCTCAAGATTGCCAAAAGGTTTTTGCAAAGAAAAAGCAAGCTCAAGGTTTGCAAAATGAAGGAAAGGCAAAACAGGACAGAATCTGTGAAAAACAGAACAGCAGGTAGTACATGATTTTTTCGGTGCACTTCTGCAACTCTAATAAAAAAACTCAGAACAGACGCACGAAAGACAATTGTATAGAGCACGCTGTCGAAACAATTCAGACCAAAAAGAGGATCTGGTGATTTTATACGAATTTTTCTATCCAAGGACAAAATCTGTTTCCTGGACAGCACGTCACAACTTTTGAACTTTCTTGCAATCAGAGGCTACACTTGGCACAAAGTTGAAAAGTAAAGATACAATGATGATGCTACTGTAGTAACAACATCAAGACACAGCAAAAGCAAAATAAAATTGTATTCATTGTGGGATGCCTCCCAAAAGCGCTTTCTTTTATGCCTTTAAGCTAGGCATAAGACTTTAATGATGCTCTCGTAAGAATAAGAGCTGAAGAACAAAAGAGAGCATCAAGAAGCAAATACCAAACACATTTAAGCCTAAGATGCTTCCTATGCATAGGAATATTGCAATAGAATAATTCATTGAAGCACAAAGCAATAAGCATAGGAAGACAAAACAAGTGTAGCTTCAAAACCTTCAACATAAAGAGAGGGAACTTGATATTATTGAAATATCTATAAGCATATGTTCCCTTCTCATAATAATTTTCAGTGGGATCATGAATAAACTCAACAATATAAGCATCACATAAAGCATTGTTACCATGATCCACATGCAAAAAGGTACTCTTACTCTCCACATAAGCATAATCTTTCTCATTGGTAATAGTGGGAGTAGGACTATCATAAACAACTTGAACACTATAGATTAATTGTGTATTAGGAGGGTGGTGTTCAACAAGGGAGTAATTCCCTCCATGATTATGACAAGTTTCATAAGGATAATTTCTCCTTATGTCATAGGTACCTTTATAATCACTATAGATTGGAGTTATAACATCATCATAGTAGAGAAGAGCATTATCATTGCTAGCAACTGTTGGGGAACGTAGCATAATTCAAAAAAATTCTACGCTTTCACCAAGATCCAACTATGGAGACATCTAGCAACGAGCAAGTAAGAGTGCATCTACATACCGTTATGGAGATTGCGAGCGGAAGCTTTCAAAGAAGCGTGGATGAAGTAGTCGTACTCTTCGCGTTCTTCGTCACCGATGATCTAGCGCCGAACGGACGGCACCTCCGCGTTCAACACACGTACGGTGCAGCAACGTCACCTCCTTCTTGATCTAGCAAGGGGGGAGGAGAAGTCGTCAGAGATCCGGCAGCACGACGGCGTGATGACGGATGCAGTGGAGATCGCAGCAGGGCTTCGCCGGGCGCCCTGCGTTGGAGTATGGAGGTGTGACGGGAGGAGGAGAGGCGCCAGGGCTTGGGTGCGGCTGCCCTCTCCCTCCCCACATATATATAGGGGCCAGGGGGGTGCGCCTAGGCCCCCTGCAGATCCAATCTGCAAGGGGGCGGCGGCCAGGGGGGGTTCCTTGCCCCCCAAGGCAAGTGGAGCCCCCCTCCCCCTTAGGGTTTTAACCCTAGGCGCATGGGGAGGTGGGCCCCCCTAGTGGTGCGCCAGCCCAGAGGGCTGGACACTTCCCCTTGCGGCCTAGGGGCCCCACCGGGATGGGTGGCCCCACCCGGTGGACCCCCGGGGCCCCTCCGGTGGTCCCGGGACGCTCCCGGTGACCCTCGGAGATCACCCGTTGGCCGAAACTGGACTTCCTATATATCAATCTTTACCTCCGGACCATTCCGGAACTCCTCGTGACGTCCGGGATCTCATCCGGGACTCCAAACAACTTTCGTGTTTCCACGTGCATTTATCTCTACGACCCTAGCGTTACCGAACCTTAAGTGTGTAGACACTACGGGTTCGGGAGACACGTAGACATGACCGAGACGACTCTCCGGTCAATAACCAACAGCGGGATCTGGATACCCATGTTGGTTCCCACGTGTTCCTCGATGATCTTCATCGGATGAACCACCGTGTCAAGGATTCACTCAATCCCGTATGATATTCCCTTTGTCCATCGGTACGGTACTTGCCCGAAGTTCGATCGTCGGTATTCCCAATACCTTGTTCAATCTCGTCATGGCAAGTCTCTTTACTCGATCCATAATCCATCATCCCGTGACTAACTACTTAGTCACATTGAGCTCATTATGATGATGTCTTACCGAGTGGGCCCAGAGGTACCTCTCCGTCATACGGAGTGACAACATCCCAGTCTCGGTTCGTACCAACTCAACAGACACTTTCGGAGATACCCGATGTGTACCTTTATGGCCACCCAGTTACGTTGTGACGGTTGGCACACCCAAAGTACTCCTACGGTATCCGGGAGTTGTACAACCTCATGGTCTAAGGAATAAATACTTGACACCGAAAAGCTTATGCATTACGAACTATACGATCTCGTGTTACGCTCAAGTTTGGGTCTTGTCCATCACATCATTCTCCTAATGATGTGATCCCGTTATCACTGACATCTCATGTCCATGGTCAGGAAACCGTGACCATCTGTTGATCAACGAGCTGGTAACTAGAGGCCTACCAGGGACTCATTGTGGTCTGTGTATTCACACATGTATCGCTGTTTCCGTACAATACAATTCAAGCATGAATAACAGACAATTATCATGAACAAGGAGATATAATAATAATGCTTTTATTATTGCATCTAGGGCATATCTCCAACAGTCTCCCACTTGCACTAGAGTCAATAATCTAGTTACATTGTGATGAATCGAACACCCATAGAGTTATGGTGTTGATCATGTTTTGCTCGTGAAAGAGGTTTAGTCAACGGGTCTGCTACATTCAGATCCGTATGCACTTTAAAAATATCTATGTCTCCATCCTGAACATAATTCCGGATGGAGTTGAAACGGCGCTTGATGTGCTTGGTCTTCTTGTGAAACCTGGGCTCCTTGGTAATAGCAATAGCACCAGTGTTGTCACAGAAGAGAGTCATCGGGCTTGACGCGCTTGGAATGACTCCTAAGTCGGTGATGAACTCCTTCATCCAGACTCCTTCCCGCGCTGCTTGAGAAGCAGCTATGTACTCCGCTTCACATGTAGATGCTGCCACCACGCTCTGTTTGCAACTGCACCAGCTGACTGCCCCTCCATTCAAAATATACACGTATCCGGTTTGTGACTTAGAGTCATCCAGATGTGTGTCGAAGCTAGCATCGACGTAACCCTTTACGACGAGCTCTTCGTCACCTCCATAAACGAGAAACATATCCTTAGTCCTTTTCAGGTACTTCAGGATGTTCTTGACCGCTGTCCAGTGTTCCGTACCGGGATCACTTTGGTACCTCCCTACCAAACTTATGGCAAGGTTCACATCAGGTCTGGTACACAGCATGGCATACATGATAGAACCTATGGCCGAGGCATAGGGAATGACACTCATCTTTTCTCTATCTTCTGCCGTGGTCGGCGACTGAGCTTTGCTCAATCTCATACCTTGCAAAACAGGCAAGAATCCTTTCTTTGACTGATCCATATTGAACTTCTTCAATATTTTGTCAAGGTATGTACTTTGTGAAAGACCAATGAGGCGTCTCGATCTATCTCTATAGATTTTGATGCCTAATATATAAGCAGCTTCTCCAAGGTCCTTCATTGAAAAACTTTTATTCAAGTAGGCCTTTACATTTTCCAAGAATTCTATATCATTTCCCATCAGCAATATGTCATCCACATATAATATGAGAAATGCCACAGAGCTCCCACTCACTTTCTTGTAAATACAGGCTTCTCCATAAGTCTGTATAAAGCCAAACGCTTCGATCACCTCATCAAAGCGAATATTCCAACTCCGAGATGCTTGCACCAGCCCGTAGATCGAGCGCTGGAGCTTGCATACCTTGTTAGCGTTCTCTGGATCGACAAAACCTTCCGGTTGCATCATATACAACTCTTCCTTGAGGAAGCCGTTAAGGAATGCTGTTTTGACATCCATTTGCCATTTCTCATAATCATAGAATGCGGCAATATCTAACATGATTCTGACTGACTTCAGCATCGCTACGGGAGAGAAAGTCTCGTCGTAGTCAATCCCTTGAACTTGTCGATAACCCTTAGCGACAAGCCGAGCTTTATAGATGGTCATATTACCATCCGCGTCTGTCTTCTTCTTAAATATCCATTTATTTTCTATGGCATGCCTATCATCAGGCAAGTCCACCAAAGTCCATACTTTGTTTTCATACATGGATTCTATCTCGGATTTCATGGCTCCAAGCCATTTGTTGGAATCCGGGCCCGCCATCGCTTCTTCATAGTTCGAAGGTTCACCGTTGTCTAACAACATGATTTCTAGTACAGGGTTGCCGTACCACTCTGGTGCGGAACGTACCCTTGTGGACCTTCGAAGTTCAGTAGTAACTTGATCTGTTTCTTCATGATCATCATCATTAACTTCCTCCCTTGTCGGTGCAGGCACCTCAG
The DNA here is from genome assembly GCA_902687465.1 of Secale cereale. Taxonomy (NCBI): domain Eukaryota; kingdom Viridiplantae; phylum Streptophyta; class Magnoliopsida; order Poales; family Poaceae; genus Secale; species Secale cereale. The sequence continues at coordinate 408,254,718 of LR738713.1, forward strand.
GAACAGTTTCCTGCGCTGCGCTACTTTCCGGTACAGGAGGGGTGACTGTCACCTCATCAAGTTCTACTTTCCTCCCACTCACTTCTTTCGAGAGAAACTCTTTCTCCAGAAAGCATCCATTCTTGGCAACAAAGACTTTGCCTTCGGATCTGTGGTAGAAGGTGTACCCAATTGTTTCCTTTGGGTATCCTATGAAGACGCATTTTGCCGATTTGGGTTCGAGCTTTTCAGGTTGAAGTTTCTTGACATAAGCATCGCAACCCCAAACTTTTAGAAATGACAGCTTCAGTTTCTTGCCAAACCAAAGTTCATACGGAGTCGTCTCAACGGATTTCGACGGAGCCCTATTTAAAGCGAATGCGGCAGTCTCTAAAGCATAACCCCAAAAAGATAGCGGTAAATCGGTAAGGGACATCATAGATCGCACCATGTCCAACAGAGTACGATTTCGACGTTCGGACACACCGTTACGTTAAGGTGTTCCGGGCGGTGTCAATTGTGAAACAATTCCACAGCTTCTAAGGTGTGTGCCAAATTCATGACTTAAATATTCACCCCCACGATCTGATCGCAAGAACTTTATTTTTCTGTCACGTTGATTCTCAACCTCATTATGAAATTCCTTGAACTTTTCAAAGGTCTCAGACTTGTGTTTCATCAAATAGATATACCCGTATCTACTCAAGTCATCTGTGAGGGTGAGAACATAACGGTAGCCTCCGCGAGCCTCAACACTCATTGGACCGCACACATCGGTATGTATGATTTCCAACAAGTTGGTTGCTCGCTCCATTGTTCCGGAGAACGGAGTCTTGGTCATCTTGCCCAAGAGGCATGGTTCGCACGTGTCAAATGATTCATAATCAAGAGACTCCAGAAGTCCATCTGAATGGAGCTTTTTCATACGTTTGACACCAATATGACCAAGGCGGCAATGCCACAAGTATGTGGGACTATCATTATCAACTTTACATCTTTTGGCATCTACACTATGAATATGTGTATCACTACGTTCGAGATTCATCAAAAATAAACCATTGACCAGCGGGGCATGACCATAAAACATATCTCTCAAATAAATAGAACAACCATTATTCTCCGATTTGAAAGAGTAGCCATCTCGCATAAGACGAGATCCAGAAACAATGTTCATGCTCAAAGCTGGTACTAAATAACAATTATTGAGGTTTAAAACTAATCTCGAGGGTAGATGTAGAGGTAGCGTGCCGACGGCGATCACATCGACCTTGGAACCATTCCCGACGCGCATCGTCACCTCATCCTTCGCCAGTCTCCGTTTATTCCGCAGCTCCTGTTTTGAGTTACAAATATGAGCAACTGCACCGGTATCGAATACCCAGGAGCTACTACGAGTGTTGGTAAGGTACACATCAATGACATGTATATCATATATACCTTTGACGTTGCCGGCCTTCTTGTCTGCTAAGTATTTGGGGCAGTTCCGCTTCCAGTGACCCGTTCCCTTGCAATAAAAGCACTCTGTCTCAGGCTTGGGTCCATACTTTGGCTTCTTCCCGGCAACAGGCTTGCTGGGCGCGGCAACTCCCTTGCCGTCCTTCTTGAAGTTCTTCTTACCCTTGCCTTTCTTGAACTTAGTGGTTTTATTGACCATCAACACTTGATGTTCTTTCTTGATGTCTACCTCCGCTGATTTCAGCATTGCATACACCTCGGGAATGGACTTATCCATCCCCTGCATATTGAAGTTCAACACGAAGCTCTTGAAGCTTGGTGGGAGCGACTGGAGGATTCTGTCAACAACCGCTTCATCTGGGAGATTCATTCCCAGCTGAGACAAGCGGTTGTGCAATCCTGAAATCTTGAGGATGTGCTCACTGACAGAACTGTTTTCCTCCATCTTACAGTTGTAGAATGCGTCAGAGACATCATATCTCTCGACTCGGGCATGAGCTTGGAAAACCATTTTCAGCTCTTCGAACATCTCATATGCTCCGTGGTGCTCAAAACGTTTTTGGAGCCCCGATTCTAAACTGTAAAGCATGCCGCACTGAACCAGGGAGTAATCATCACTACGCGACTGCCAGACGTTCAAAACGTCTTGGTCCGCATCGGGAGCAGGTGCATCACCTAGCAGTGCTTCTAGGACATATGATCTCTTGGCAGCTATGAGGATAATCCTCAGGTTACGGACCCAATCCGTATAGTTGCTACCATCGTCTTTCAGCTTGGTTTTCTCTAGGAACGCGTTGAAGTTGAGGGAAACCTGAGCGTGGGCCATTTGATCTACAAGAGATATTGTAAAGAATTTAGACTAAGTTCATGATAATTAAGTTCATCTTAATCAAATTTTAATGAACTCCCACTCAGAATGACATCTCTCTAGTCATCTAAGTGATACACGATCCGAATCGAGTAGTCTGTGTCCGATCATCACGTGAGACGGACTAGTCATCAACGGTGAACATCTTCATGTTGATCGTATCTTCTATACGACTCGTGTTCGACCTTTCGGTCTTCCGTGTTCCGAGGCCATGTCTGTACATGCTAGGCTTGTCAAGTGAACCCTAAGTGTATCGCGTGTGTAAATCTGTCTTACACCCGTTGTATGTGAACGTTAGAACCTATCACACCCGATCATCACGTGGTGCTTCGGAGCAACGAGCTTTAGCAACGGTGCACAGTTAGGGGAAACACAATACTTGAAATTTTAGTGAGAGATCATCTTATTTACTACCGTCGTTCTAAGTAAACAAGATGCATAAACATGATAAACATCACATGCAATCAATTAAAGTGACATGATATGGCCAATATAATCTTGCTCCTTGGATCTCCATCTTCGGGGCACGATGATCATCTTGTCACCGGCTCGACACCATGATCTTCATCATCATGATCTCCATCATCGTGTCTTGAAGAAGTCGTCACGCCAACTATTACTTCTACTACTACAGCTAACGTTTAGCAATGAAGTAAAGTAATTACATGGCGTTATTCAGTGACCCGCAGGTCATACAATAATAAAGACAACTCCTATGGCTCCTGCCGGTTGTCAAGTTCATCGACATGCAAGTCGTGATTCCCTATTACAAAAACATGATCAATCTCATACATCACATATATCATTCATCACATCTTCGTTTTGCCCATACCACGTCACATAGCACATGCTGCAAAAACAAGTTAGACGTCCTCTAATTGTTGTTGCAAGTTTTACGTGGCTTCTATAGGATTTCTAGCAAGAACGTTTCTTACCTACGTCAAAACCACAACGTGATTTGTCAACTTCTATTTACCCTTCATAAGGACCCTTTTTATCGAATCCGATCCGACTAAAGTAGGAGAGACAGACACCCGCCAGCCACCTTATGCATCTAGTGCATGTCTGTCGGTGGAACCAGTCTCACGTAAGCGTACGTGTAAAGTTGGTCCGGGCCGCTTCATCCCACAATACCGCCGAATCAAGATTGGCTAGTAACGGTAAGAAAGTTTGAACAAAACCAAACGCCCACAACTGCTTTGTGTTCTACTCGTGCAAGATGCTACACATAAAACCTAGGCTCAGATGCCACTGTTGGGGAACGTAGCATAATTCAAAAAAATTCTACGCTTTCACCAAGATCCAACTATGGAGACATCTAGCAACGAGCAAGTAAGAGTGCATCTACATACCGTTATGGAGATTGCGAGCGGAAGCTTTCGAAGAAGCGTGGATGAAGTAGTCGTACTCTTCGCGTCCTTCGTCACCGATGATCTAGCGCCGAACGGACGGCACCTCCGCGTTCAACACACGTACGATGCAGCAACGTCACCTCCTTCTTGATCCAGCAAGGGGGGAGGAGAAGTCGTCAGAGATCCGGCAGCACGACGGCGTGATGACGGATGCAGTGGAGATCGCAGCAGGGCTTCGCCGGGCGCCCTGCGTTGGAGTATGGAGGTGTGACGGGAGGGGGAGAGGCGCCAGGGCTTGGGTGCGGCTGCCCTCTCCCTCCCCACATATATATAGGGGCCAGGGGGGTGCGCCTGGGCCCCCTGCAGATCCAATCTGCAAGGGGGCGGCGGCCAGGGGGGTTCCTTGCCCCCCAAGGCAAGTGGAGCCCCCCTCCCCCTTAGGGTTTTAACCCTAGGCGCATGGGGAGGTGGGCCCCCTAGTGGTGCGCCAGCCCAGAGGGCTGGACACTTCCCCTTGCGGCCTAGGGGCCCCACCGGGATGGGTGGCCCCACCCGGTGGACCCCCGGGGCCCCTCCGGTGGTCCCGGGACGCTCTCGGTGACCCCCGGAGATCACCCGTTGGCCGAAACTGGACTTCCTATATATCAATCTTTACCTCCGGACCATTCCGGAACTCCTCGTGACGTCCGGGATCTCATCCGGGACTCCGAACAACTTTCGGGTTTCCACGTGCATTTATCTCTACGACCCTAGCGTTACCGAACCTTAAGTGTGTAGACCCTACGGGTTCGGGAGACACGTAGACATGACCGAGACGACTCTCCGGTCAATAACCAACAGCGGGATCTGGATACCCATGTTGGTTCCCATGTGTTCCTCGATGATCTTCATCGGATGAACCACCGTGTCAAGGATTCACTCAATCCCGTATGTTATTCCCTTTGTCCATCGGTACGGTACTTGCCCGAGGTTCGGTCGTCGGTATTCCCAATACCTTGTTCAATCTCGTCATGGCAAGTCTCTTTACTCGATCTGTAATCCATCATCCCATGACTAACTACTTAGTCACATTGAGCTCATTATGATGATGTCTTACCGAGTGGGCCCAGAGGTACCTCTCCGTCATACGGAGTGACAACATCCCTGTCTCGGTTCGTACCAACTCAACAGACACTTTCGGAGATACCCGATGTGTACCTTTATGGCCACCCAGTTACGTTGTGACGGTTGGCACACCCAAAGTACTCCTACGGTATCCGGGAGTTGTACAACCTCATGGTCTAAGGAATAAATACTTGACACCGAAAAGCTTATGCATTACGAACTATACGATCTCGTGTTATGCTCAAGTTTGGGTCTTGTCCATCACATCATTCTCCTAATGATGTGATCCCGTTATCACTGACATCTCATGTCCATGGTCAGGAAACCGTGACCATCTGTTGATCAACGAGCTGGTAACTAGAGGCCTACCAGGGACTCATTGTGGTCTGTGTATTCACACATGTATCGCTGTTTCCATACAATACAATTCAAGCATGAATAACAGACAATTATCATGAACAAGGAGATATAATAATAATGCTTTTATTATTGCCTCTAGGGCATATCTCCAACAGCAACTATATTTGTAATCATGTTGTCTTTATTCTTACTAGCAAAAGAATTATCAATTATCACATCACTAGTGGGTAAAGGATTTGCAACCCTATCATCCCCAAGCTTAGAGCTTCCCATATTATCACTTTCAGAGTTGGTACCAAAAAGATTTTCAAGATCATAAGTAGCATTATCATCATTTTCCCAATCACAATAAGTAACATGCATATCATAATCAAAATCATCTTCAATAGTGCCTACGGACGTATCATCAAGATGATAATTAAGGCAATAAACTTCACCTTCTTCTTTAAACTTACAACCGTTAGGATAAAAGTTGATGGGAGGAATATGCTCAGGCTAGGTTGATACCCATTCTTCTTCCTTCTTGCTCCTCTTCCTCCTCCTCTTCTTTTTCTTCTTCCTCGCCTTAGGAGGGAGTGGTTGGAGATGAAGCTTCTCCGCATATCCTGGTTTATCATTAGAAACAATAGGGGAAACTTGGGAGATACTCTCCTTTTTATTAGCAGAAATATAAGAGACATTTTTATACTTTGGTAAAGTTCCCTCCTTTCTAATCTTACTTATGTAATCATTTTCATGGCAATTAACAACACAATAGAGATGGAAATTTTGCAAAGTGTTTTTTATTCCTATGGCATTAACATCTAGCCAAGAAGTCTTTTCTGTTAACTCTTCACACATCAAAAATAACATAAGCTCATCATGAAGATCAGAGGTGATCATGTTATCACACAACTGGTTAACAGTTATGTTTTGAAAGTTCATGCATTGAAAATTAAAGTGACCCTCTATACGGCAAAGTTCACAAGTAAAAGGATAAAGGTCACACAATTCTCTAGCAATTTCATTTAAATCTCTGACCCAAGTGATTGTTCTTTCATGCTTATGTTGCTTACAATACTTCTCTTCTTCGATCGTAGGCCTTTCACAAGGTCTATCCACTCCACAAAAATTAACATGCTTATATAAAACTTCATTTTTAGGAATTGGATCATGCATGTTGCAATCATCATGAACAATTTCATTTTCTTTGCAAGTCTCTTTAAAAGGTTTATGATACTTGATCCAATCCTCCTTAGGCATATTAAGATGTGAAGCAAAAGATTTGAGGAAATCAAAAAGGAGTTGAGAATCAAGCCCAAACTTAGCACTAAACTTATTAAAACTTGTAGTTTCAACAAAGGACTTAATGCAATCATACTCATAAATTATACCTGACTCTTTATCTTTGTCGATCTCCCAATCTTTAGTGTTGCGTTGAATTCTTTCAAGGAGTTCCCATTTAGCATCAGTCTTTTCGTTTGTGAAAGAACCCATAGAGGAAGCGTCGAGCAAATCTTTATTCTGTCGAGAAAGCCTCGCATAGAAATTAGTAATAATCATATCTTTGGGGAGCCCATGGTTAGGACATTTTAGCATTAACGTTTTCAGTCTCCCCCAAGCTTGAGCTATGCTCTCTCCGTCATGAGGATAAAAATTATAAACATAATTCCTATTCTCATGGACTTCATGAAGAGTATAAAACTTGGAGTAAAAGAGAGACTGGATCTCTTCCCACTCCAGCAGGTGAGAGTCGTTTAGTAGCCTATACCATTCTGAAGCTTTATCTATAAGTGATACGGCGAACAATTTCCTCATGACAAACTCCCTTGATACACCTACAAGCTTAAATAATGAACATAATTGTGACAGATATAGCAAGTGTTCACCGGGATGTCTGTCTCCTGCATCACGATTAGCCAAAACATAATCATAATACCAGCTGGTATTTTATAGGGCACAATTTCAGTAGGGGGAGGAGCAACCACCACAGGTGTGGGGCGTCTTCCCGCAAGCAACGATCCAATAGCACGGTTTTCCATAAACATAACTAGTGAAACTAAAAACAAGAAACGAAAAGATTTAATTGCAAGATCTAAAGATATACCTTCAAGCGCTCACCTCCCCGGCAACGGCGCCAGAAATAGCTTGATGTCTACACACGCTTCTATTCTTGTAGACTATGTTGGGCCTCCAAGCGCAGAGGTTTGTAGGACAGCAGCAATTTCCCTCAAGTGGATGACCTAAGGTTTATCGAACTCAGGGAAGTAGAGGTTGAAGATGGTCTCTCTCAAGCAACCCTGCAACTAAGATACAAGAAGTCTCTTGTGTCCCCAACACACCTAATACACTTGTTAGATGTATAGGTGCACTAGTTCGGCGAAGAGATGTTAAATGGCAAGTGATATGGATGGCAAAACAAAGTAATATAAATCTATAATAAAAAGTGCAGCAAGCAAACAAGTGGTAAACGTGAGCACAAATGGTATTGCAATGGTGGAAACAAGGCCTAGGGTTCATACTTTCACTAGTGGCAACTCCCAACAACATTAACATAATCGAATCACATGATATTTCCCATAAAACATGCAATGGAGACGCACCCGGAGGTCATTCCTTCGTGGTCAAAAGAGGACGAGAATTATGTAGGGCTACAAAAGCACACCTCAAAGTTCGTAGTTATCAATCTAAGGATTTCCCAATGTCACCGCGGCCATCCAAAGAGAGTCCCACAATCACCACAACATATCTAAAGGATAGTCAAAGACAAGCACCAAGAGACTCTCAATCTTCAATCAACACACAAGAGAGGAAATCACTCATGAAAATACTTCTCTAATCCATGTCCAATAGACCGCTGTCACCTTGGTCTCGGGGATTATACTAGATAAAGACAAGTGAGTACATCAATCCAATACATAGAGGAAGGGGAAATATCATGGGATCACCCTAGATTAACATAGCCTATGATCACAACGAAGATCACATCATGGGAGAGAGAATTGACCACATAGCTACTGGTAAGAACCTCAGCCCCGAGGAGGAACTACTCCCGCCTCATGGAGGGAGGAAGCAACGTCGATGGAGATGAATCCGGGGGCACTTCCCCGTCCCGGCAGGGTGCCGGCACAGGAATTCTGGTCCCCCGAAGCTTGATGGCGATGGCGGCGGAGATCGGAATTGCGTCCGGAGAAAAGGGGTCCGGAATCAGGGTTTCTGCGACGGGTGTTAAATATATGCCAAAGGGGGGCATCAGCGGAGGTCTGGGGGGCCCAGGCGCCCCCCCCCCCCCGGCGCGGCCAGGAGGGGGGCCGCCTGGGCAGGCTGCCTGGAGCCCCTGTGGCCCCCCTCTGGCCCTACTTTGGCCGCTTGGAAGCTTCCAGAACGCTGATTTTTTATATAATTTTTCCGGGATTTTTCTGGCAGTTCTCGTAATGGGAAAACCTGAAATACAAAAACAGCAGAAAACAGAAACTGGCACTGGGGTGCACTGAGTTAATAGGTTAGTCCAAATATGATCAAAACTGTATGGAAGTGTATAAATATCATAGCAATATCACCCAAAAGAGGCATGGAGCAAGCAGAGATTATAGATACGTTTTGGACGTATCAACATTACATGACCGCGTTCATGAGACTGGTTCTACCGACATGCTTTGCACATAGGTGGCTGATGGGTGTCAGTTTCTCCAACTTTAGTTGAATCCGGTGTGACTATGCCCGGTCCTTGTTGAAGGTTAAAACAACACACTTGACGAAAAATTGTTGTGGTTTTGATGCGTAGGTAAGAATGGTTCTTGCTAAGCCCGTAGCAGCCACGTAAAACTTGCAACAACAAAGTAGAGGACATCTAACTTGTTTTTGCAGGGCATGTTGTGATGTGATATGGTCAAGACGTGATAAGTTATACGTTATTGTATGAGATGATCATGTTTTGTAAATTATCGGCAACCGACAGGAGCCTTATGGTTGTCTCTTTATTGTATGAATTGTGAAAGCCATGTAATTGCTTTACTTTATCACTATGAGTTAGCGATATTAGTAGTAGCAATAGTTGGCGAGACAACCACGATGCTACGATCAAGATCATGGTGTCAAGCTGGTGACGATGGAGATCATGACGATGCTTTGGAGATAGAGATCAAAAGCACAAGATGATGATGGCCATATCATGTCACATATTTTGATTACATGTGATGTTTATCTTACTATGCTTCTTATTTTGCTTAGTACGGCGGTAGCGTTATAAGATGATCCATTAAAAAAATTCAAGGTACAAGCGTTCTCCTTGAGTATGCACCATTGCGACAGTTCGTCGTGCCGAGACACCACATGATGATCGGGTGTGATAAGCTCTACGTTCAAATACAATGGGTGTAAGACCGTTTTGCACATGCAGAATACTCGGGTTAAACTTGACGAGCCTGGCATGTACAGACATGGCATCGGAACACTGGAGACCGAAAGGTCGAGCGTGAATCATATAGTAGATATGATCAACATAAGATGTTCACCATTGAAAACTACTCCATCTCACATGATGGTCGGACATGGTTTAGTTGATTTGGATCACGTGATCATTTAGATGACTAGAGGGATGTCTATCTAAGTGGGAGTTCTTTAGTAATATGATTAATTGAACTTTAATTTATCATGAACTTAGACCTGATAGTTTTTTGCATATCAATGTTGTTGTAGATCAATGGCCCGTGCTACCGTTCCCTTGAATTTTAATGCGTTCCTAGAGAGAGCTAAGTTGAAAGATGTTGGTATCAACTACACGGACTGGGTCCGTAACTTGAGGATTATCCTCATTGCTGCACAAAAGAATTATGTCCTTGAAGCACCGCTAAGTGACAAGCCCCCTCCCGCAAATGTAGACGCTTTGAACGTCTGGCAGACGCGGTCTGATGACTACTTGATAGTTCAGTGTGCCATGCTTTACGGCTTAGAATCGGGACTTCAAAGACGTTTTGAATGTCATGCAGCATATGAGATGTTCCAAGAGTTGAAGTTAATATTTCAAGCAAATGCCCGAATTGAGAGATATGAAGTCTCCAACAAGTTCTATATCTGCAAGATGGAGGAGAACAGTTCTATCAGTGAACACTTACTCAGAATGTCTTGGTACTACAATCACATGACTCAACTTGGATGCAAAGTTGATGAAGATAGTGTTATTGATAGAGTTCTTCAATCACTGCCACCAAGCTATAAAGGCTTCATGATAAACTATAATATGCAAGGGATGCAGAAAACTATTCCCGAGCTCTTCGCTATGCTCAAAGCTGCAGAGGTAGAAATCAAAAAGAAGCATCAAGTGTTGATGCTTAACAAGACCACTAGTTTCAAGAAAAAAGGGCAAGGGAAAGAAGGGGAACTTCAAGAAGAATAGCAAGCCAGTTGCTACTCCCGCGAAGAAACCCAAGTCTGGAGCCAAGCTTGAAACTGAGTGCTTCTACTTCAAAGGGGCTGGTAACTGGAATCGGAACTGCCCCAAGTATTTGGCAGATAAGAAGGATGGTAAAGTGAACAAAGGTATATTTGATATACATTTTATTGATGTGTACCTTACTAATGCTCATAGTAGCACCTGGGTATTTGATACTCGTTCGCTTGCTAATTTTTGTAACTCGAAACAGGGACTACAGATTAAACGATGATTAGCTAAGGACGAGGTAAGGATGCGCGTGGGAAATGGTTCCAAAGTCGATGTGATCGCCGTCGGCACACTACCTCTACATCTACCTTCAGGATTAGTTTTAGACCTAAATAATTGTTATTTGGTGCCAGCGTTGAGCATGAACATTGATACGTCTCCGACGTATCTATAATTTTTTATTTTTCTATGCTATTATTTATGAAGTCTTGGATGTTTAATGGGCTTTATCATTCACTTTTATACCATTTTTGGGACTAACCTACTAACCCAAAGGCCCGGTCCAGATTGTTGCTTTTTGCCTATTTCAGGGTTTTGCAGAAAAAGAATATCAAACGGAGTCCAAACGGAATGAAACCTTCGCGAGAGATATTTTTGGAGGAAATCACGCTCGGGAAACGTCGGGACCAAGTCAAGGGACAGAGGGCCTGCCCTCGAGGGTGGGGGCGCGCACCCCTTCCCAAGGCGTGCCCCCCTGCCTCGAGGCTGGCCCGTGTGGCCCCCGGTGCCCCCCTTCTTCCTATATATACCTACATACCCCAGAAACTTCATACACAGAGAGAAAACCCTAATTCCACCGCCGTATCTTCTGTTCCCGTGGAGATCCCATCTTGGAGCCTGTTCCGGGAGGGGGATCCATCACGAAGGCCTTCTTCATCATCATCATCGCCCTCACCATGAGTTGTGAGTAGTTTACCACAGACCTTCGGGTCCATAGCTAGTATCTAGATGGCTTCTTCTTTCTCTCCAGATCTCAATACAAAGTTCTCCTCGGTCTTTGAGGAGATCTATTCGATGTAATCTCTTTTTGCGGTGTGTTTGTCGAGATCCGATGAATTGTGAGTTTATGATCAAGGTTATCTATGAAAGATATTTGGTTCTTCTCTGAACTTTTTATGTGTGCTCATAATATCCTTGCAAGTCTCTTCGAATTATTGGTTTGGTTTGGCCTACTAGATCTATAGTTCTTGCAATGGGAGAAGTGCTTGGCTTTGGGTTCAATCTTGCGGTGTCCTTTCCCAGTGACAGTAGGGGCAGCAAGGCACGTATTGTATTGTTGCCATCGAGGATAAAAATATGGGGTTTTCATCATATTGCTTGAGTTTATCCCTCTACATCATGTCATCTTGCTTAAGGCGTTACTCTGTTCATATGAACTCAATACACTAGATGCATGCTGGATAGCGGTCGATGTGTGGAGTAATAGTAGCAGATGCAGAATAGTTTCGGTCTACTTGTCTCGAACGTGATGCCTATGTACAATGATCATGCCTAGATAGTCTCATAATTATTCGCTTTTCTATCAATTGCTCGACGGTAATTTGTGTACCCGCCGTAGAATACTGCTATCATGAGAGAAGCCACTAGAGAAAATTATGCCCCTCGGGGTCTATTCTCAACATATCAATCTACATCTACTTTACTTTACCGCTTTTATTTGCTGTTTTATTAAACCAAAAATACCAAAAATATAATTATCATTTCTATCAGATCTCACTCTCGTAAGTGGCCGTAAAGGGATTGACAACCCCTTATCGTGTTGGCTGCGAAGTTCTTATTTGTTTGTGCAGGTGCGAGGGACTGGCGCGTGGTCTCCTACTGGATTGATACCTTGGTTCTCAAAAACTGAGGGAAATACTTATGCTACTGTGCTGCATCTCCCTTTCTTCTTCGAGGGAATACAACGCAAGCTCAAGAGGTGGTAAGAAGAATTTCTGGCGCCGTTGCCGGGGAGGCTTACGCAAAAGTCATATACCAAGTACCTATCACAAACCCTTATCCTTCGCATTACATTTATTTGCCTCTCGTTTTCCTCTCCCCCACTTCACCCTTGCCATTTTATTTTCCCTTCTTCCACCGTGTGTTTTTCGTTCGCTTGCTTCTTGTTCGCTTGTGTGTGTTGGATTGCTTGCTTGTCACTATGGCTCAGAACAATACCAAATTGTGTGACTTCTCCAATACCAACAACAATGACTTTATTAGCACTCCGATTGCTCCTATTACCGATGCTGAATCTTGTGAGATCAATGCTGCTTTGTTGAATCTTGTCATGAAAGATCAATTCTCCGGCCTTCCTAGTGAAGATGTCGCTACCCATCTAAACAAATTTGTTGATTTGTGTGATATGCAAAAGAAAAGGGATACAGATAACGATATTGTTAAATTGAAGTTATTTCCGTTTTCACTTAGAGATCGTGCTAAAACTTGGTTTTCCTCTTTGCCTAGAAATAGTATTGATTCGTGGAATAAGTGCAAAGATGCTTTTATCTCTAAGTATTTCCCACCTGCTAAGATCATCTCTCTTAGAAACGATATTATGAATTTTAAGCAACTAGATCATGAGCATGTTGCACAAGCTTGGGAGAGAATGAAATTGTTGATACGTAATTGCCCTACACATGGTTTGAATCTATGGATGATTATTCAGAACTTTTATGCTGGCTTGAATTTTGCTTCTAGAAATCTTTTAGATTCGGCCGCCGGAGGCACTTTCATGGAAACTACCTTAGGAGAAGCTACCAAACTCCTAGATAATATTATGGTTAATTATTCTCAATGGCACACCGAAAGATCTACTAGTAAAAAAGTGCATGCTATCGAAGAAATTAGTGTTTTGAGTGGAAAGATGGATGAAGTTATGAAATTGTTTGCTGCTAAGAGTGCTTCCTCTGATCCTAATTATATGCCTTTGTCCACTTTGATTGAGAATAACAATGAATCTTTAGATGTGAATTTTGTTGGTAGGAATAATTTTGGTAACAATGCTTATAGAGGTAATTTTAATCCTAGGGCTTTTCCTAGTAATTCCTCTAATAATTTTGGTAATTCCTACAACAAATCTTATGGAAAGATGCCTTCTGAATTTGAAACTAGTGTTAAAGAGTTTATGATCTCGCAAAAGAATTTCAATGCTATGCTTGAAGAGAAATTACTTAAGGTTGATGAATTGGCTACAAGTGTGGATAGAATTACTCTTGATGTTGATTCTTTGAAACTTAGATCTATCCCACCTAAGCATGATATCAATGAGTCTCTCAAAGCCATGAGAATTTCCATTGATGAATGCAAAGAAAGAACCGCTAGAATGCGTGATAAAAGAGAGAATTATATTAAATCGTGTTCTTCTAGTTATCATGGAAATAAAGATGAAGATCTGAAAGTTATTGATGTGTCTCCTATTAGATCCTTGTTTTCTAGTATTAATATTGATGAGAATAGGATTGGAGATGATTCTGCTTTAAGGTGTCCCAATGATTCTGAGTTTTTAGATCTTGATGCTAAATTTGCTAAAAGTGGGAGTGAAGAGATTAAAACTTTGCATAGTGATGAACCCACTACTTTGGATTTCAAGGGATTCAATTATGATAATTTCTCTTTGATTGATTGTATTTCCTTGTTGCAATCCGTGCTAAATTCTCCGCATGCTTATAGTCAAAATAAAGCTTTCACTAAACACATAGTTGATGCTTTGATGCAATCTTATGAAGAAAAACTTGAGTTGGAAGTTTCTATACCTAGAAAGCTTTATGATGAATGGGAACCTACTATAAAAATAAAAATAAAAGATCATGAATGCTATGCTTTGTGTGATTTGGGTGCAAGTGTCTCCACTATCCCAAAAACTTTGTGTGATTTGCTAGGGTTCCATGAGCTTGATGATTGTTCTTTAAATTTGCATCTTGCGGACTCCACTATTAAGAAACCTATGGGAAGAATTAATGATGTTCTTATTGTTGCCAATAGGAATTATTTGCCATTGTTCTTGATATAGATTGCAATCCTTCATATCCTATTATTCTTGGTAGACCTTTCCTTAGAACGATTGGTGCAATTATTGATATGAAGGAAGGAAATATTAGATTCTAATTTCCGTTAAGGAAAGGCATGAAGCAATTTCCTAGAAAGAAAATCAAATTACCATATGAATCTATCATGAGAGCCACTTATGGCTTGCCTTCCAAAGATGGCAATACCTAGATCTATCTTGTATCGTGCCTAGCTAGGGGCGTAAAACGATAGCGCTTGTTGGGAGGCAACCCAATTTTGTTGTTTTTTGTTTTTTTCTGTTAGGGAATAAATATTGCATCTAGCCTCTGATTATATGTGTTTTCATGTTTTGTTTAGTGTTTGTGCCAAGTAGAACCTTTGGAAAGTCTTGTGTGAAGTTTATATGATCTTGCTGTGAAAAACAGAATCGTTAGCGCTTGCTAAAGTAGTCGCGGGATTTTTCTGGAGCGTGATTTTTAGTTGATTCTTTTTGCTTCTGATTGGTAGACAAATTTCGCAAATTTACCAATTTAGTTTGAAGTTTTTGGAGTTCCAGAAGTAGGCGAACCCTGCAGATTACTACAGATTGTTCTGTTTTTGACAGATTCTGTTTTTCGTGTGTTGATTGCTTATTTCAATGCATCTATGAGTAGTATTGGGAAGTATGAATCATAGAGAAGTTGGAATACAGTAGGTTTAACACCAATATAAACAAAGAATGAATTCATTACAGTACCTTTGAGTAGTTGTTTGTTTTCTTATACTAACAGAGCTCACGAGATTTTTGTCTAAGTTTTGTGTTGTGAAGTTTTCAAGTTTTGAGTATTGCTTTGATTGACAATGGAACAAGGAGTAGCAAAGGCCTAAACTTGGGGATGCCCATGGCACCCAAGTAAATTCAAGATAATCAAAAGCCTAAGCTTGGGGATGCCCCGGGAAGGCATCCCCTCTTTCATCTTCATCAATCATAATTATACTTGGAGCTATATTTTTATTCGCAACATGTTATGTGTTTTGCTTGGAGCGTCTTGTATAATTTGAGTCTTTGCTTTTTAGTTTGCCACAATCATCCTTGCTGGACACACCTATTTGAGAGATTTAAATATGGTCTATCAATTGTTAGAACACTCTATGTGCATCACTTATATCTTTTGAGTTGAATAGTTTTTGCTCTAGTGCTTCACTTATATCTTTTAGAGCATGGTGGTGGTAATATTTTGTAGAAATTGTTGAACTCTCATGCTTCACTTATATATATTTGATAGTCTATTAAAACAGCATGGTAAAGTGTTTAGGCTAAAAAAACTAGTCTTCACATGATAAACACCTAATGTCAATGTAGTAAAAAAAATTCACACCAAGTGCATTGAATGGAATGAAATGTTGGATGCTTGATAATTGTTTTGAGATATGAGGATGGTGATATTAGAGTCATGCTAGTGGAGTTATTATGAAATTGAGAAATACTTGTGTTAAGGTTAGTGATTCCCGTAGCATGCACGTATGATGAACCGTTGTGTGACTAAGTTAGAGCATGAGGTATTTGTAGAGTGCCAACCTTTGTGTGGAGGTCGGGGGCGTGCGATGGTTAACTCCTACCAACCTCCCCCCTAGGAGCATGCGTTGATTGCTTTGTTTTGATGACTCGTAAATTTTTGCAATAAGTATATGAGTTCTTATGACTAATGTTGAGTCCATAGATTATACGCGCTCTCACCCTTCCACCATTGCTAGCCTCTCTTGTACCGCGCAACTTTCGCTGGTGGCATAAACCCACTATATATCCTTCCTCAAAACAGCCACCATACCTACCTATCATGGCATTTCTATAGCCATTCCGAGATATATTGCCATGCAACTTTCCATCGTTCCGTTTATATGACACGCATCATATTGTCATATTGCCATGCATGATCATGTAGTTGACATCGTATTTGTGGCAAAGCCACCATGCATAATTTTTCATAAATGTCACTCTTGTTTCATTGCACATACCGGTACACCGCCGGAGGCATTCATATAGAGTCATACTTTGTTGTTGTAGTATCGAGTTGTAATATCGTGTTGTAATGAAAGTGTGATGATCATCATTATTAGAGCATTGTCCCATGGGAGGAAAGGCTGAATCTATAAAGCCCCTCCGCAAAAAAAAGGCCAAAGAAAAAAGAAAGGCCCCAAAAAAGGGCAAAGGAAAAGAAAAAGGGACAATTGCTACTATCTTTTTCCACACTTGTGCTTCAAAGTAGCACCATGTTCTTCATTGTAGAGAGTATCATGTTTAGTCACTTTCATATACTAGTGGGAATTTTCGTTATAGAACTTGGCTTGTATATTCCAAGATGGGCTTCCTCAAATGCCCTAGGTCTTCGTGAGCAAGCAAGTTGGATGCATACCCACTAGTTTCTTTTGTTCAGCTTTCATTCATATTTAGCTCTAGTGCATCCGTTGCATGGCAATCCCTACTCACTCACATTGATATCTATTAATGGGCATTTCCATAGCCCGTTGATACGCCTAGTCGATGTGAGACTATCTCCCTCCCTTTTTGTCTTCTCCACAACCACCTTTATTCCACCTATAGTGCTATATCCATGGCTCACGCTCATGTATTGCATGAAAGTTGAAAGGTTTGAAAAGATAGAGTATGAAAACAAATGCTTGGCTGAAATCGGGGTTGTGCATGATATGAATATTTTTTGTGTGATAATAAGGGAGCATAGCCAACACTATATGATTTTGTAGGGATAACTTTCTTTAGCCATAGTATTTTGATAAGACATGATTGCTTTGTTAGTATTGCTTGAAGTATTGTTATTTCTTATGTCAATATAGACTTTTGTCTTGAATCTTTCAGATCTGAACATTCATGCCACAATTAAGAGAATTACATTGAAAAACTATATTGGTTAGCATTCCACATCAAAAATTCTTTCTTTATCATTTACCTACTCGAGGACGAGCAGGAATTAAGCTTGGGGATGCTTGATACGTCTCCAACGTATCTATAATTTTTGATTGTTCCATGCTATTATTTATGAAGTCTTGGATGTTTAATGGGATTTATCATTCACTTTTATATCATTTTTGGGACTAACCTACTAACCCAAAGGCCCAGTCCAGATTGCTGTTTTTTGCCTATTTCAGGGTTTTGCAGAAAAAGAATATCAAACGGAGTCCAAACGGAATGAAACCTTCGCGAGAGATATTTTTGGAGGAAATCACGCTCGGGAAACGTCGGGACCAAGTCAGGGGACAGAGGGCCTGCCCTCGAGGGGGGGCGCGCCCTCCTTCCCAGGGCGCGCCCCCTGCCTCGAGGCTAGCCCTTGTGGCCCCAGATGCCCCCTTCTTCCTATATATACGTACGTACCCCAGAAACTCCATACGCAGAGAGAAAACCCTAATTCCACCGCCATAGCTTCTGTTTCCGTGGAGATCCCATCTTGGAGCCTGTTCCGGGAGGGGGATCCATCACGGAGGCCTTCATCATCATCATCATCGCCATCACCATGAGTTGTGAGTAGTTTACCACAGACCTTCGGGTCCATAGCTAGTATCTAGATGGCTTCTTCTCTCTCTCCGGATCTCAATACAAAGTTCTCCTCGGTCTTCGAGGAGATCTATTCGATGTAATCTCTTTTTGCGGTGTGTTTGTCGAGATCCGATGAATTGTGAGTTTATGATCAAGTTATCTATGAAAGATATTTGGTTCTTCTCTGAACTTTTTATGTGTGCTCATAATATCCTTGCAAGTCTCTTCGAATTATTGGTTTGGTTTGGCCTACTAGATCTATAGTTCTTGCAATGGGAGAAGTGCTTGGCTTTGGGTTCAATCTTGCGGTGTCCTTTCCCAGTGACAGTAGGGGCAGCAAGGCACGTATTGTATTGTTGCCATCGAGGATAAAAAGATGGGGTTTTCATCATATTGCTTGAGTTTATCCCTCTACATCATGTCATCTTGCTTAAGGCGTTACTCTGTTCATATGAACTCAATACACTAGATGCATGCTGGATAGCGGTCGATGTGTGGAGTAATAGTGGCAGATGCGGAATAGTTTCGGTCTACTTGTCTCGGATGTGATGCCTATATACAATGATCATGCCTAGATAGTCTCATAATTATTCGCTTTTCTATCAATTGCTCGACAGTAATTTGTTTACCCGCCGTAGAATACCGCTATCATGAGAGAAGCCACTAGAGAAAACTATGGCCCCAGGTCTATTCTCAACATATCAATCTACATCTACTTTACTTTACCACTTTTATTTGCTGTTTTATTAAACCAAAAATACCAAAAATACAATTATCATCTCTGTCAGATCTCACTCTCGTAAGTGACCGTAAAGGGATTGTCAACCCCTTATCGCGTTGGCTGCGAAGTTCTTATTTGTTTGTGCGGGTGCGAGGGATTGGCGTGTGGTCTCCTACTGGATTGATACCTTGGTTCTCAAAAACTGAGGGAAATACTTACGCTATTATGCTGCATCTCCCTTTCCTCTTCGAGGGAATACAACGCAAGCTCAAGAGGTAGCAAACATTATATCTAGATCTTGTTTGTTGCAAGACGGTTATTCATTTAAATCAGAGAATAATGGTTGTTCTATTTATATGAGTAATATCTTTTATGGTCATGCACCCTTGATGAGTGGTCTATTTTTGTTGAATCTCGATCGTAGTGATACACATATTCATAATATTGAAGCCAAAAGATGCAAAGTTGATAATGATAGTGCAACTTATTTGTGGCACTGCCATTTAGGTCATATTGGTGTAAAGCGTTTGAAGAAACTCCATGCTGATGGACTTTGGAATCACTTGATTATGAATCACTTGGTGCTTGCAAACCATGCCTCATGGGCAAGATGACTAAAAATCCGTTCTCCAGAACCATGGAGCGAGCAACTGACTTATTGGAAATCATACATACTGATGTATGCGGTCCAATGAGTGTTGAGGATCGTGGCAGGTATCGTTGTTTTCTGACCTTCATAGATGATTTGAGCAGATATGGGTATATCTACTTGATGAAACACAAGTCTGAATCATTTGAAAAGTTCAAGGAATTTCAGAGTGAAGTAGAGAATCATCGTAACAAGAAAATAAAGTTTCTACGATCTGATCACGGAGGCGAATATTTGAGTTATGAGTTTGGTCTTCATTGGAAACAATGTGGAATAGTTTCACAACTCACGCCACCTGGAACACCACAGCGTAATGGTGTGTCCGAACGTCGTAACCGTACTTTATTGGATATGGTGCAATCTATGATGTCTCTTACCGATTTACCACTATCGTTTTGGGTTATGCTTTAGAGACAATTGCATTCACGTTAAATAGGGCACCATCTAAATCCGTTGAGACGATGACTTATGAACTCTGGGTTGGCAAGAAATCCAAGTTGTTGTTTCTTAAAGTTTGGGGTTGCGAAGCTTATGTGAAAAGGCTTCAACCTGGTAAGCCCGAACCCAAGTCGGAGAAATGTGTCTTCATAGGATACCCAAAGGAAACAGTTGGGTACACCTTCTATCATAGATCTGAAGGCAAGATATTCGTTGCTAAGAATGGATCCTTTCTAGAGAAGGAGTTTCTCTCGAAAGAAGTGCGTGGGAGGAAAGTAGAACTTGATGAGGTAATTGTACCTTCTCTCGAATTGGAAAGTAGTTCATCATGGAAACTAGTTCCAGTGATTCCTGCACCAATCAGTGAGGAAGCTAATGATGATGATCATGAAACTTTACATCAAGTTACTACTGAACCTCGTAGGTCAACCAGAGTATGTTCCGCACCAGAGTGGTACGGTAACCCAGTTCTGGAAGCCACGTTACTAGACCATGATGAACCTACGAATTACGAGGAAGTGATGATGAGCCCAGATTCCGCAGAATGGCTTGAGGCCATGAAATCTGAGATGGGATCCATGTATGAGAACAAAGTGTGGACTTTGGTTGACTTGCCCGATGATCGGCAAGCAATTGAAAATAAATGGATCTTTAAGAGGAAGACCGACGCTGATGGTAATGTTACTATCTATAAAGCTCAATTTGTTGCGAAAGGTTTTTAACGAGTTCAAGGAGTTGACTACGATGAGACTTTCTCACCCGTAGCGATGCTTAAGTCTGTCTGAATCATGTTAGAAATTGCCGCATTTTATGATTATGAAATCTAGAAAATGGATGTCAAAACTGCATTCCTTAATGGATTCCTCAAAGAGGAGTTGTATATGATGCAACCAGAAGGTTTTGTCGATTCTAAAGGTGCTAACAAAGTGGGCAAGCTCCAGCAATCCATCTATGGACTGGTGCAAGCATCTCGGAGCTGGAATATACGCTTTGATGAGGTGGTCAAAGCATATGGTTTTATACAGACTTTTGGAGAAGCCTGTATTTACAAGAAAGTGATTGGGAGCTTTGTAGCATTTCTGATATTATATGTGGATGACATATTGTTGATTGCAAATGATATGGAATTTTTGGATGGCATAAAGGGATACTTGAATAAGAATTTTTCAATGAAAGACCTCGGTGAAGCTGCTTATATATTAGGCATCAAGATCTATAGAGATAGATCAAGACGTTTAATTGGACTATCGCAAAGCACATACCTTGATAAAGTTTTGAAGAAGTTCAAAATGGATCAGTCAAAGAAAGGGTTCTTACCTGTGTTACAAGGTGTGAAGTTGAGTAAGACTCAATGCCCGAACACTTCAGAAGATAGAGAGAAAATGAAAGTCATTCCCTATGCCTCAGCCATAGGATCTATCATGTATGCAATGATGTGTACCAGACCTGATGTGTGCCTTGCTATAAGTTTAGCAGGGAGGTACCAAAGTAATCCAGGAGTGGATCACTGGACAACGGTCAAGAACATCCTGAAGTACCTGAAAAGGACAAAGGATATGTTTCTCGTTTATGGAGGTGACAAAGAGCTCATCGTAAACGGTTACATCGATTCAAGCTTTGACACTGATCCGGATGACTCTAAGTGACAAACCGGATATGTATTTTTGTTGAACGGTGGAGCTGTCAGTTGGTGCAGTTCCAAGCAGAGCATCGTGGCGGGATCTACATGTGAAGCAGAGTACATAGCTGCTTCGGAAGTAGCAAATGAAGGAGTCTCGATGAAGGAGTTCATATCCGATCTAGGTGTAATACCTAGTGCATCGGGTCCAATGAAAATATTTTGTGACAACACTGGAGCAATAGCCTTGGCGAAGGAATCCAGGTTTCACAAGAGAACCAAGCACATCAAGAGACGCTTCAACTCCATCCGCGATCAAGTCAAGGAGGGAGACATAGAGATTTGCAAAATACATGCGGATCCGAATGTCGCAGACCCGTTGACTAAGCTTCATCCACGAGCAAAACATGATCAGCACCAAGACTCCATGGGTGTTAGAATCATTACTATGTAATCTAGATTATTGACTCTAGTGCAATTGGAGACTAAAGGAAATATGCCCTAGAGGCAATAATAAAGTTGTTATTTATATTTATTTATATATCATGATAAATGTCTTTTATTCATGCTGGAATTATATTAACCGGAAACTTGATACATGTGTGAATACATAGACAAAACAGAGTGTCCCTAGTATGCCTCTACTAGACTAGCTCGTTAATCAAAGATGGTTATGTTTCCTAACCATAGACATGTGTTTTCATTTGATCAACGAGAACACATCATTAGGAGAATGATGTGATGAACAAGACCCATCCGTTAGCTTAGCACTATGATCATTTAGTTTTACCGCTATTGCTTTCTTCATGACTTATACATGTTCCTCTGACTATGAGATTATACAACTCCCAAATACCGGAGGAACACTTTGTGTGCTATCAAACGTCACAACGTAACTGGCTGATTATAAAGATGCTCTACAGGTGTTTCCGAAAGTGTTTGTGGTCTTGGCATAGATCAAGATTAGGATTTGTCACTCCGAGTGTCGGAGAGGTATCTCTGGGCCCTCTACACATCATAATAAGCCTTGCAAGCAAATGACTAATGAGTTAGTCACGAGATGATGTATTACGGAACGAGTAAAGATAATTGTCGGTAACAAGATTGAACTAGGTATGATGATACCGATGATTGAATCTCGGGCAAGTAACATACCGATGACAAAGGGAACAACGTATATTGTTATGCGGTTTGACCGATAAAGACCTTCGTAGAATATGTAGGAGCCAATATGAGCATCCAGGTTCGGCTATTGGTTATTGACCGGAGATATGTCTCGGTCATGTCTACATTGTTCTCGAACACGTAGGGTCCGCACGCTTAATGTTCGATGATGATTTGTATTATGAGTTATGTGTTTTTTATGACCGAAGATTGTTCAGAGTCCCGGATGAGATCACGGACATGATGAGGAGTCTTGAAATGGTCGAGACATAAAGAATGATATATTTGACGATGTTATTCGGACACCGGATGAGTTCCGGGGGTCACTGGATAAATATCGGAGTGCCGGGGGGTTATCGGAACTCCTGAGGGAACTAATAGGCCAACATGGGCCTTGTGTGAGAGAGAGGAGGGGCCTCTAGGGCTAGACACCCCCCCACCCCCACCCCTTGAGGATTCTGAATTAGACTAGGAGGGGGCGGCGCCCCCCTCTTTCCCTCTCCCTCTCTCCCTCTCCTTCCTTCCCCCTCTCTTCCCTTGTTGGAAACCTACTAGGAATAGGGTTCCTAGTAGGAATCCTACTTGGGGCACACCCTAGGAGGGCCGACCGGCCTCCCCCTTGCTCCTTTATATACGGGGGAAGGGGGCACCCTAGAACACACAAGTTGACAATTGTTTTAGCCGTGTGCGGTGCCCCCTCCACAGTTACACACCTCAGTCATATCGTTGTAGTGCTTAGGTGAAGCCCTGCGCCGGTAACTTCATCATCACCGTCACCACGTCGTCGTGCTGACGAAACTCTCCCTCATCCTCAACTTGATCAAGAGTACGAGGGACGTCGCCAAGCTGAATGTGTGCAGATCACGGAGGTGACGTGCATTCGGTACTTGATCGGTTGGATCGCGAAGACGTTCGACTACATCAACCGCGTTAATAAATGCTTCCACTTTCGGTCTACGAGGTACATGTACACACTCTCCCCGCTCGTTGATATGCTTCTCCTAGATAGATCCTGCGTGATCGTAGGAATTTTTTGAAATACTATGTTCCCTGATGTCTACTACACAACCTTCTTCTTGTAGACGTTGTTGGGCCTCCAATTGCAGAGGCTTGTAGGACAGTAGCAAATTTCCCTCAAGTGGATGACCTAAGGTTTATCAATCCGTGGGAGGCGTAGGATGAAGATGGTCTCTCTCAAACAACCCTGCATCCAAATAACATAGAGTCTCTTGTGTCCCCAACACACCCAATACAATGGTAGATTGTATAGGTGCACTAGTTCGGCGAAGAGATGGTGATACAAGTGCAATATGGATGGTATATATAGGTTTTTGTAATAAGAAAATTTAAAAACAGCAAGGTAGCAAGTGGTAAACGTGAGCATAAACGGTGTTGCAATGATAGGAGACAAGGCCTAGGTTTCATACTTTCACTAGTGCAAGTTCTCTCAACAATAATAACATAACTGGATCATATAACTATCCCTCAACATGCAACAAAGAGTCACTCCAAAGTAACTAACATCGGAGAACAAACGAAGTGATTATGGTAGGGTACGAAACCAACTTAAAGTTATTCTTTCTGATCGATCTATTCAAGAGTCCTTAGTAAAATAACACAAAGCTATTCTTTCCGTTCAATCTATCATAGAGTTCATACTAGAATAACACCTTAAGATACAAATCAACCAAAACCCTAATGTCACCTAGATACTCCATTGTCACCTCAAGTATCCGTGGGCATGATTATACGATATGCATCACACAATCTCAGAATCATCTATTCAACCAACACAAAAAAAACCTCAAAGAGTGCCCCAAAGTTTCTACCGGAGAGTCAAGATGAAAATGTGTGCCAACCCCTATGCATAGATTCCCAAGGTCACAGAACCCGCAAGTTGATCACCAAAACATACAGCAAGTGGATCACATGATATCCCATTGTCACCACAGATAAGCACGTGCAAGACATACATCAAGTGTTCTCAAATCCTTAAAGACTCAATCCGATAAGATAACTTCAAAGGGAAAACTCAATCCATTACAAGAGAGTAGAGGGGGAGAAGCATCATAAGATCCAACTAAAATAGCAAAGCTCGCGATACATCAAGATCGTGCCATCTCAAGAACACGAGAGAGGGAGATCAAACACATAGCTACTGATACATACCCTCAGCCTCGAGGGTGGACTACTCCCTCCTCATCATGGAGAGCGCCGAGATGATGAAGATAGCCACCGGAGAGGGATTTCCCCCTCCGGCAGGGTACCAGAACGGGTCTAGATTGGTTTTCGGTGGCAACAGAGGCTTTCGGTGGCGGAACTCCCGATCTAGGTTTCTTTTTGGAGGTTTCAGTATATATATAGGAGGTGTTGGGGTCGGGGCCAAGCAAAGGGGGGCTACGGGCTGTCCACGAGGTGGGGCATGTGCCCTGGGGGGCACGCGCCCCCACCCTCATGGGTAGCCCATGGGTCCTCTCGTCCCCCTCCGGCACTTCATGTGCTTCTTTAGGTCCAAAAACAGCCTCCGTTTATTTTCAGGTCAATTGGGCTCCGTTTGATATTCCTTTTCTGTAAAACCCTAAAACAGGAGAAAAACAGAAACTGGCACTGGGCTCTCGGTTAATAGGTTAATCCCAAAATAATATAAAAGTGTATAATAAAGCCCATAAAACATCCTAGAAGGATAATATAATAGCATGGAACAATAAAAAATTATAGATACGTTGGAGACGTATCAGCATCCCCAAGCTTAATTCATGCTCGTCCTCGAGTAGGTAAATGATAAAAACAGAATTTTTGATGTGGAATGCTAACCAATATAATTTTCAATGTAGTTCTCTTTATTGTGGCATGAATGTTCAGATCTGAAAGATTCAAGACAAAAGTCTATATTGACATAAGAAATAATAATACTTCAAGCATACTAACAAAGCAATCATGTCTTCTCAAAATACTATGGCTAAAGAAAGTTATCCCTACAAAATCATATAGTCTGGCTATGCCCCCTCTTCATCAGACAAAATACTCATATCATGCACAACCCCGGTTTCAGCCAAGCACTTGTTTTCATACTCTATTCTTTCAAACCTTTCAACTTTCACGCAATACATGAGCATGAGCCATGGACATAGCTCTATGTGGAATAGAGTGGTGGTTGTGGAGAAGACAAAAAGGAGGGAGATAGTCTCACATCAACTAGGCATATCAACGGGCTATGGAGATGCCCATCAATAGATATCAATGTGAGTGAGTAGGTATTGCCATGCAACGGATGCACCAGAGCTAAAAATGTATGAAAGCTCAACAAAAGAAACTAAGTGGGTGTGCATCCAACTTGCTTGCTCATGAAGACCTAGGGCATTTGAGGAAGCCCATCGTTGGAATATACAAGCCAAGTTCTATAATGAAAATTCCCACTAGTATATGAAAGTGACTAAACATGAGACTCTCTATCATGAAGAACATGGTGCTACTTTGAAGCACAAGTGTGGAAAAAGATAGTAGCAATTGTCCCTTTTTCTTTTCTTTTCTATTTCTTTTCTATTTTTCTCTTTTTTTGGGCCTTTTTTTTCTTAGGCCTTTCTTTTCTTTTTCTTTTTTTCTTTTTTTGGAGGGGCTTTCTTTATTTAGCCTTTCCTCACATGGGACAATGCTCTAATAATGATGATCATCACACTTTCATTGAATTACAACTCGATATTACAACTCGATATTAGAACAAAGTATGACCCTATATGAATGCCTCCGGCGGTGTACCGGGATGTGCAATGAATCAAGAGTGACATGTACGAAGAATTATGCATGGTGGCCTAGCCACAAATACGATGTCAACTACATGATCATGCATGGCAATATGACAATATGAAGCGTGTCATGTTAACGGAACGGTGGAAAGTTGCATGGCAATATATCTCGGAATGGCTATGGAAATGCCATGATAGGTAGGTATGGTGGCTGTTTTGAGGAATATATATGGTGGTTGTTTTGAGGAAGGATATATAGTGGGTGTATGGTACCGGCGAAAGTTGCGCGATACAAGAGAGGCTAGCAATGGTGGAAGGGTGAGAGTGCGTATAATCCATGGACTCAACATTAGTCATAAGAACTCATATACTTATTGCAAAAATTTACGAGTCATCAAAACAAAGCAATCAATGCATGCTCCTAGGGGGGAGGTTGGTAGGAGTTAACCATCGTGCGCCCCCGACCTCCACACAAAGGTTGACACTCTACAAATACCTCATGCTCTAACTTCGTCACATAGCGGTTCACCATACGTGCATGCTATGGGAATCACTAACTTTAACACAAGCATTTCTCAATTTCATAATAACTCCACTAGCATGACTCTAATATCACTATCCTCGTATCTCAAAACAATTATCAATCATCCAACTTCTCATCATAGTCAATGCACTTAGTGTGAAAGTTTTTACTACATTGATCTTGGATGCCTATCATGCAAAGGCTGGTTTTATAGCCAAAGCACATTACCATGCTGTTTTAATAGACTCTCAAAAGGATATAAGTGAAGCATGAGAGATCAACAATTTCTACAAAATAAAACCACCACCGTGCTCTAAAAGATATAAGTGAAGCACATAGAGTGTTCTATCAATTCCTAGGCAATATTTAACTCTCTCAAATAGGTGTGTCCAGTAAGGATAATTGTGGCGAACTAACAAGCAAAGAATCAAATTATATAAGACGCTCCAAGTAAAACACATATCATGTGGTGAATAAAAATATAGCTCCGAGTATAGTTACCGATGGATGAAGACGAAAGAGGGGATGCCTTCCCGGGGCATCCCCAAGCTTAGGCTCTTGGTTGTCCTTGAATTTTACCTTGGGGTGCCTTGGGCATCCCCAAGCTTAGGCTCTTGCCACTCTTTGTTCCATAGTCCATCAAAGCAATACTTAAAACTTGAAAACTTCACAACACAAAACTTAGACAAAAATCTCGTGAGCTCCGTTAATATAAGAAAACAAACCACTACTCAAAGGTACTGTAATGAATTCATTTTTTGTTTATATTGGTGTTAAACCTACTGTATTCCAACTTCTCTATGATTCATACTTCCCAATACTACTCATAGGTGCATTGAAATAAGCAATCAACACACGAAAAACAGAATCTGTCAAAAACAGAATAGTCTGTAGTAATCTGTAACTTTCGCATACTTTTGTAACTCCAAAAAATTGAAATAACTTGGTAAATGTGAGGAATTTTTCTATTAATCATCTGTAAAAAGAATCAACTAAATAGCACACTCCAGCAAAATGTGGTGACCATTCTAGCAAGCGCTAACGATTCTGTTTTTCACAGCAAGATCATATAAACTTCACACAAGTCTTCCCAAAGGTTCTACTTGGCACAAACACTAATTAAAACATAAAACCACATCTAAACAGAAGCTAGATGCAATATTTATTCCTAAACATAAGAAAAAACAAAGAAACTAAAATAAAATTGGGTTGCCTCCCAACAAGCGCTATCATTTAACGCCCCTAGCTAGGCACAATGATTTCAATGGTGCTCGCATAAAAGATAAGAATTGAAACACAAAGGGAGTATCATGAAGAATATAACTTGCACATTTAAGTCTAACCCACTTCCTATGCATAGGGATTTTGTGAGCAACTTCTTATGGGAGCAATAATCAACTAGCATAGGAAAGCAAAACAAGCATAGCTTCAAAATTTTAAGCACATAGAGAGGAAACTTGATATTATTGCAATTCCTACAAGCATATGATCATCTCTCATAATAATTTTCAGTAGCATCATGAATGAATTCAACAATATTACCAGCACATAAAGCATTCTTTCCATGATCTACTTGCATAGAAATTTTACTACTCTCCACATAAGCAAATTTCTTCTCATGAATAATAGTGGGAGCAAACTCAACAAAATAACTATCATGTGAAGCATAATCCAATTGAAAACTAAAATTATGATGACAAGTTTCATGGTTATCATTATTCTTAATATCATACAAGTCATGACAATAATCATCATAGATATCAACTTTGTTCTCATAATCAATTGGAACGTCTTCCGAAATAGTGGATTCATCACAAAATAAAGTCATCACCTCTCCAAATCCACTTTCATCAATATAATCATCATAAATAGGAGGCATGCTTTCATCATAATAAATTTGCTCATCAAAACTTGGGGGACTAAAAATATCATCTTCATCAAACGTAGCTTCCCCAAGCTTGTGGCTTTGCATATCATTAGCATCATGGGTATTCAAAGAATTCATACTAACAACATTGCAGTCATGCTCATCATGCACATATTTTATGCCAAGCATTCTATGTAATTCTTCTTCTAGTACATGAGCACAATTTTCCTTCCCATCATTTTCACGAATGATATTAAAAAGATGAAGCATATGAGGTTACCTTAATTCCATTTTTTTGTAGTTTTCTTTTATAAACTAAACTAGTGATAAAACAAGAAACTAAAAGATTCGATTGCAAGATCTAAATATATACCTTCAAGCACTAACCTCCCCGGCAACGATG
The DNA here is from genome assembly GCA_902687465.1 of Secale cereale. Taxonomy (NCBI): domain Eukaryota; kingdom Viridiplantae; phylum Streptophyta; class Magnoliopsida; order Poales; family Poaceae; genus Secale; species Secale cereale. Next base: position 408,283,897 of record LR738713.1, read on the forward strand.
CCAGAAAAGAGCTTGATGTCTACTACACACCCTTCTTCTTGTAGACGTTGTTGGGCCTCCAAGTGCAGAGGTTTGTATGACAGTAGAAAATTTCCCTCAAGTGGATGACCTAAGGTTTATCAATCCTTGGGAGGCGTAGGATGAAGATGGTCTCTCTCAAACAACCCTGCAACCAAATAACAAAGAGTCTCTTATGTCCCCAACACACCCAATACAATGGTAGATTGTATAGGTGCACTAGTTCGGCGAAGAGATGGTGATATGAGTGCAATATGGATGGTAGATATAGGTTTTTGTAATAAGAAAATATAAAAACAGCAAGGTAGCAAGTGGTAAACGTGATCATAAACGGTGTTTCAATGATAGGAGACAAGGCCTAGGGTTCATACTTTCACTAGTGTAAGTTCTCTCAACAATAATAACATAACTGGATCACATAATTATCCCTCAACATGCAACAAAGAGTCACTCCAAAGTAACTAATAGCGGAGAACAAACGAAGAGATTATGGTAGGGTACGAAACCACCTCAAAGTTATTCTTTCTGATCGATCTATTCAAGAGTCTGTAGTAAAATAACACGAAGCTATTCTTTCCGTTCAATCTATCATATAGTTCGTACTAGAATAACACCTTAAGATACAAATCAACCAAAACCCTAATGTCACCTAGATACTCCATTGTCACCTCAAGTATCCGTGGGCATGATTATATGATATGCATCACACAATCTCATAATCATCTATTCAACCAACACGAAAGAACTTCAAAGAGTGCCCCAAAGTTACTACCGGAGAGTCAAGATGAAAACGTGTGCCAACCCCTATGCATAGATTCCCAAGGTCACGGAACCCGCAAATTGATCACCAAAACATACATCAAGTGGATCACATGATATCCCATTGTCACCGCAGATAAGCATGTGCAAGACATACATCAAGTGTTCTCAAATCCTTAAAGACTCAATCCGATAAGATAACTTCAAAGGGAAAACTCAATCCATTACAAGAGAGTATAGGGGGAGAAGCATCATAAGATCCAACTAAAATAGCAAAGCTCACGATACATCAAGATCGTGCCATCTCAAGAACACGAGAGAGAGAGAGAGAGAGAGAGAGATCAAACACATAGCTACTGATACATACCCTCAGCCTCGAGGGTGGACTACTCCCTCCTCATCATGGAGAGCGCCGGGATGATGAAGATAGCCACCGGAGAGGGATTTCCCCCTCCGGCAGGGTGCCAGAATAGGTCTAGATTGGTTTTCAGTGGCAACAGAGGATTTCGGCGGCGGAACTCCCGATCTAGGTTTCTTTCTGGAGGTTTCAGTATATATAGGAGTTGTTGGAGTCAAGGCCAAGCAAATGGGGGCTACGGGTTGTCCACGAGGGGGGCACGCGCCCCCACCCTCGTGGGCAGCCCGTGGGTCCTCTCGTCCCCCTCCGGCACTTCCTGGGCTTCTTTAGGTCCAAAAACAGCCTCCGTTGATTTTCAGGTCAATTGGGCTCCGTTTGATATTCCTTTTGTGTAAAACCCTAAAACAGGAGAAAAACAGAAACTGGCACTAGGCTCTGGGTTAATAGGTTAGTCCCAAAAATAATATAAAAGTGTATAATAAAGCCCATAAAACATCCTAGAAGGATAATATAATAGCATGGAACAATCAAAAATTATAGATACGTTGGAGACGTATCATTCCCCAACATCACTCCCGTGTAGAAGCCCAAAGCTGGACCTAAGCCTGAAACTGAGTGCTTCTACTACAAAGGAAATGATCACTGGAAGCGGAACTGCCCCAAATATTTGGCGGATAAGAAGAATGGCAAAGTGAACAAATGTATATTTGATAAACATGTTATTGATGTGTACCTTACTAGTGCTAGTAGTAGCCCATGGGTATTTGATACTTGTTCGGTTGCTAAGATTAGTAACTCGAAACAGGAGTTGCAGAATAAACGGAGACTAGTTGAGGGTGAGATGACGATGTGTGTTGGAAGTAGTTCCAAGATTGATATGATCATCATCACACACTCCCTATACTATCGGGATTAGTGTTAAACCTAAATAAATGTTATTTGGTGTTTGCGTTGAGCATGAACAAGATTGGATCGTGTTTATTGCAATACAGTTATTCATTTAAGTCAAGAGAATAATTGTTATTCTGTTTATATGAATAAAACTTTCTATGGTCATACACCCAAGGAGAATGGTTTATTGAATCTCGATCATAGTAATACACATATTCATAATATTGAAGCCAAAAGATGTAGAGTTGATAATGATAGTGCAACATACTTGTGGCACTGCCGTTTAGGTCATATTAGTGTAAAGCGCATGAAGAAACTCCATGTTGATGGACTTTTGGAATCACTTGATTATGAATCATTTGATACTTGCGAACCATGCCTCATGGGCAAGATGACCAAAACTATGTTCTCCGGAACAATGGAGCGAGCTAATAACTTACTGGAAATAATACGTACCGATGTGTTTGGTCCGATGAGTATTGAAGCACGCGGCGGGTACTGTTATTTTCTCACCTTCACAGATGATTTGAGTAGATATGGGTATATCTACTTGATGAAACATAAGTCTGAAATATTTGAAAAGTTCAAAGAATTTCAGAGTGAAGTAGAGAATCATCGTAACAAGAAAATAAAGTTTCTACGATCTGATCGCGGAGGCGAATATTTGAGTTACGAGTTTGGTCTTCATTTGAAACGGGGTGGACTAGTTTCACAGCTCACGCTACTTGGAACACCATAGCGTAATGGTGTGTCTGAACATCATAACCGTTCTTTATTGGATATGGCGTGTTCTATGATGTCTATTACCGATTTTCCTTTATCATTTTGGGGTTATGCATTAGAGACGGTTGCATTCACGTTAAATAGGGCACCGTCTAAATCCGTTGAGACGACACCACATGAACTATGGTTTGGTAAGAAACCAAAGCTACCGTTTCTTAAAGTTTGGGGTTGCGATGCTTATGTGAAAAAGCTTCAGCCTAATAAGCTCGAACCCAAATCGGAGAAGTGCGTCTTCATAGGATACCCAAAAGAAATTGTTGGGTACACCTTCTACCACAGATCAGAAGGCAAGATCTTTGTTGATAAGAATGGATCCTTTCTATAGAAGGAGTTTCCCTCAAGAGAAGTGAGTGGGAGGAAAGTAGAACTTGATGACATAATTGTACCTTCGCTCGAATTGGAAAGAATATCATCAGAGAAAACTGTTCCTGTGATGCCTACACCAACTAGAGAAGAAACTAATGATAATCATCATGAAACTTCGGATCAAGTTACTACCGAACCTCGAAGGTCGACCAGAACACGTACCGCACCAGAGTGGTATGGTAACCCTGTCCTAGAAGTCATGTTGTTAGACAACAACGAACCTTCGAACTATGAAGAAGCTATGATGAGCCCAGATTCCAATGAATAGCTTGAGGCCATGAAATCTGAGATAGGATCCATGTATGAGAACGAAGTATGGACTTTGGTGGACTTGCCCGATGATCGGCAAGCCATTGAGAATAAATGGATCTTCAAAGAGGAAGGCGGACGCTGATGGTAGTGTTACTATCTACAAAGCTCGACTTGTTGCAAAAGGTTTTTCGACAAGTTCAAAGAGTTGACTATGATGAGACTTTCTCACCCGTAGAGATACTTAAGTCTGTCTGAATCATGTTAGCAATTGCCACATTTTATGAAATCTGGCAAATGGATGTCAAAATTGCATTCCTTAATGGAATTCTGAAAGAAGAGTTGTATATGCAACCAGAAGGTTTTGTCGATCCTAAAAGTGATAACAAAGTGTGCAAGTTACAGCGATCCATGTATGGACTGGTGCAAGCATCTCGGAGTTGGAATATACGATTTGATAAGGTGATCAAAGCATATGATTTTATACAGACTTATGGTGAAGCATTTATTTACAAGAAAGTGAGTGGGAGCACTACAACATTTCTTATAAGTATATGTGAATGACAAATTGTTGATCGAAAATGATGTATATTTTTTGGAAAGCATAAAGGGTTATTAAAAGGAGTTTTCCAATGAAAGACCTCAGTGAAGCTACTTACATATTGGGCATCAAGATCTATAGAGATAGATCAAGACGCTTGATAAGACTTTCGATAAGTACATACCGTGATTTTGAAGTAGTTCCAAATGGATCAGTCAAAGAAGGAGTTCTTGCCTGAGTTCTAAGGTATGAAGTTGAGTAAGACTCAAAGCCTGACCACGGCAGAAAAATATAGAGAGAATGAAAGTCATTCCCTATGCCTCAACGATAGGTTCTATAAAATATGCCATGTTGTGTACCAGACATGTTGTGTACCTTTCCATGAGTTTGGCAAGGAGGTACAATAGTGATCCAGGAGTAGATCACTAGACAGCAGTCAAAATTATCCTTATAGGACTAAGGAAATATTTCTCGGTTATGGAGGTGATAAAGCGTTCATCGTAAATAATATGTTGATGCAAGCTTTTACACCGATCCAGATGACTCTGAGTCTCAATCTGGATACGTATTGAAAGTGGGAGCAATTAGCTAGAGTAGCTCCATGCAGAGCATTGTAGACATAGAAATTTGCAAAATACATACGGATCTGAATGTGACAGACCCGTTGACTAAACTTCTCTCACAAAGCAAAACAAGATCGCACCTTAGTATTCTTTCGGTGTTAATCACATGGCGATGTGAACTAGATTATTGACTCTAGTAACCCCATTTGGGTGTTGGTCACATGGCGATGTGAACTATGGGTGTTAATCACATGACAATGTGAACTATCGGTGTTAAATCACATGGTGATGTGAACTAGATTATTGACTCTAGTGCAAGTGGGAGACTGAAGGAAATATGCCCTAGAGGCAATAATAAAGTTGTTATTTTATATATCCTTATATCATGATAAATGTTTATTATTCATGTTAGAACTGTATTAACCAGAAACTTGATACATGTGTGGATACATAGACAAAACACTGTGTCCCTAGTAAGCCTCTACTAGACTAGCTCGTTAATCGAAGATGGTTAAATTTCCTAACCATAGACATGTGTTGTCATTTGATGAACGGGATCACACCATTAGAAGAATGATGTGATGGACAAGACCCATCCCTTAGCATAGCAAATTGATCGTTCAGTTTTATTGCTATTGCTGTCTTCATGTCAAATACATATTCCTTCGACTATGAGATTATGCAACTCCTGGATACCGGAGGGATACCTTGTGTGCTATCAAACATCACAACGTAACTGGGTGATTATAAAGATGCTCTACAGGTATCTCCGAAGATGTTTTTTGAGTTGGCAGAGATCGAGATTAGGATTTGTCACTCCGAGTATCGGAGAGGTATCTTTGGGCCCTCTCGGTAATACACATCATAAGAAGCCTTGCAAGCAAAATGACTAATGAGTTAGTTACATGATGGTGTATTACGGAATGAGTAAAGAGACTTGCCAATAACGAGATTGAACTAGGTATGAAGATACCGACGATCGAATCTCGGGCAAGTAACATACCGGTACACAAAGGGAATAACGTATGTTGTCATAACGGTTCGACCCACAAAGATCTTCATACAATATGTAGGAGCCAATATGAGCATCCAGGTTCCGCTATTGGTTATTGATTGGAGAGGTGTCTCGGTCATGTCTACATAGTTCTCTAACCCGTAGGGTCCGCACGCTTAACGTTAGATGATGATATTGTATTATATGAGTTATGTGATTTGGTGACCGAATCTTGTTCGGAGTCCCGAATGAGATCACGGACATGACGAGGAGTCTCGAAATGGTCAAGAGGTAAAGATTGATATATATATGACGATGGTATTCGGACACCGGCAGTGTTCCGGGTACTTATCGGGCCACCGGAAGGAGTTTCAGGCACCCCCAACAAAAGATATGGGCCTTATGGGCCAAGAGGGGGAACACACCAGCCACAAAGGGGCTGGTGCGCCCCCCCCCCCCATATGGGCTGGCCAAATTGGAGAAGAAAAGGGGAAGGAGAAAAGGAAAAGGGAATAGGATTCCCCCTTTCCCCTCTTCCCTTCCTACTTCGAATAGGATTAGGAGAGGGGGTTTGGCAGTATTGGAGAGGAACCCAAGTAAGTTCGGTGCTTGATCGGTTGGAATGAGAAGAAGTTCGACTACATCAACTGCGTTGTCAAATGCTTCTGCTTTCGGTCTACGAGGGTAGTAGACACACTCCCCCCTCTCGTTGCTATGCATCTCCTAGATAGATCTTGCGTGAGCGTATGATTTTTTTTGAAATTGCATGCTACGTTCCCAACACCTATATGAAAGGCTCTTTGGCATCTTTGAGTTCCAGGAAAAGTTAAGCACTTTGTTTGGAAGGTACTCCATGGCACGCTTCCTTGCCTCGGTGTACTTGCTGGTAGGCATGTCTCACCAACAAGTCAGTGCCAAGTCTGCCTAATAAGAGTAGAAGACATCCAACATTGCCTTTTTTCTGCCCACGTGTAAAGAACATTTGGAAGGAAATTAGCTTACATGGAGATAGACTACAAGCCATCGCAGCATTCAAGGATAACACAGATGAGAAGTTCCTCACCAGGGACTCGATCAATTCAAACCCAAGACTATGCCCGAGCTCATGGAGATGATGATCATATCTTGCTCTGGTGAAGATACATGGTCGTGGAGAAGCGGGAAATCACAATGCAACTACAAGAACAAGCGTTGGAACAACACCGACAATGAAGATGGTGAGATCAATGTCGGATTTAACAACCAACGCCAAGCTAGCGGTGGCAAAAAGAAGTAGTTCCAAGGCAAGAAGGGTGAGGCGGGGGGGCACCTCGGCGCTTGACAAGATCCTGGATCGGCCTTGTGCCATCCACCCTGGTGACGGAGATCGGCCAGCCACCCACACTAATCGGAATTGATGGGTCCACAAAAAAGCCGTGCAGATCGGAAGCAACAATGTGGACAAGGCGAACCCTCATAACAATAACGACGAGGATGAGCCCGACAAAGGGAACGACGGGTAGACGCATTTCCCACTACAAATAAAGGACATGAATATGATACATGCATCTCTCGGAAGTGCGCCCTCCATGAGGTATATGTTGTGAACCCCGCTGAACCAAAATATACTCACCAGAAATCCCAGTCACCTTTGATTAATGTGACCATCCGACCAACTTCCGCCATGGCGAAATAGCCGTGCTCGTCCCATTCCGATAGTTGACGGTTGCCACCTCATTGAGGTCCCGATGGATGATGACAACAGATTGAACCTCATCTACCCTGAGACGCTGAAAAAGATGCACTTCGACGAGTCTCGCATCGAGCCAACTAAAATTAAAATTCAAGGGTATTATCCCGGGCATGAAGGCTTGATGCATTGGAAGGGTCACGCTAGTGGTGTTCGGTACCCCGGACAACTATCGTCTGAAACCTTTAAGCTTTCACGTAATGCCTTTCAGAAGGGGCGGGCAGTCAAAACAAATTTGTTTTTTTGGCTGGTCGTAATGGTAGTATCATAGCTAGTATCATGCATGCCAACTAGATAATTTTAATGAGGTGTCATAGAATTAAATGAAGAAAGAGATAGTTGGGTATCATATCATGATAATGTATCATAATAAATGCTATAGTAGTACTCCCTCTGTTCCGAAATGTAGGTTGTTTAACGATCTGGAGTACAAAATTTTCTAGGCTACGAAATTTCTCGAGTTTCCCATTCTACCCCTCTTCTCGTGCCGACCGACACACTCGCCTCTCTCTCGCGCGACGCCGCCCACCACTCGCCTCTCTCTCTGTCGCGTGATGTTGCCCACCAGTCGCCTATCTCTCTCCCGCGGCGCCGGCCCTCTCCCAGTCGATGCGCCGCTCTCTCTCTCCCTCTCGACGACATCTTGCTCCGTACCGCCGCCACCACCCTGATTCATCTCTCACCTCTCCCCACCACCCTGCTTCATCTCGCACCGCTAACCCGCCTGCGGCAGATACACAAAGCTGCAATTTTTATGCGTTGGTGCGCTGGCAACGCGCTGCTGAGCAAGGAGGAGGCGTGCGCTGGCGCCAGATCTGAGTGCACCGGCGCTCGATCTGTTTGTATAGAGGCATGAAGGAGGCGCTGAAGCGGAGCCTGGCGCGGGTGTGAAGACGGCGGCGTGAGGAGCTGGATCCCGAGCGGGAGGAGCTGAAGCCGCATATGGATCTCGCCGTGATGAGGAGCTGGAGCCGCATCTGGACGCCGCATGACTTCCCCGACCACGACGACGCCATGAGGTTTGTTTGATGCTTGAGCTTGCTGTAATGAATGCGTGTGCTTGCTGTCATTCATCTGCTGTAAGGAAGTTAAACATTCAGTTGGGTAGCAGAGAGATTTAACTTCTGTATAAATTACTCCCTCACCAAAGATTTACGCAGTCCGTACAAATTACTCCAGTTTAGCTTCGTGAGACCAATGGGGATTTTTCTTGTACTCCAGCTTGACTGTACTCCAGAGGCTGGATGGATGGATGGAATAGGATTTGTTAGTGGATGCGTAAAATTCAGTAAGATGTGTACTCCAGCTTGACTGTACTCCAGAGGCTGGCTGGATGGATGGAGTAGGATTAGTTAGTGGTTGCATTCAGTAAGATGGAGTAAAATTCAGTAAGATGTGTATTCGAACTCTGAACTCTGAAATTTGTAATTCAGTCAAAATTCAGTAAGATTAGTTGAGCTAGAGTAGGAGTAGATACCCTGTTGTTCCAGCAAAGAGATTTAGGAGTAGGTACCCTGCTGTTCTAGAGTTGGCAGTGGTACCTCTACAAATTTCAAATTTGGAGTAGCTTGTTCCTCTTAATTTTGCAAATGAATCAGATTAGGTAGGCTGTTTACTGTTGTTTTCTTTTGTTTGCAGGAAGAAAAAAATGTTCAATTGCAGCAACACTTGCTGAATCCGTACAAAATGTTTAATCAGAGAGAATTGTTGTTGTTTTCTGTCATTTGCAGGAAGACAAAATTTCTGCAGCATGTTTTCTGTAGCTTGTGCCTGCAGTGATTATAATTAACATTTGTGTTTGTTTTTGCCTTCCTTTTCCTGAATTTTGCTTCCTAGCAATAATTTTGAGTAGCTAGGAATGAAGCTTCCTAGCAATAATTTGACCAAATTATGTCATTTACTCCATTTCAATGAAGTTTTTGTCATTTATTCTGTCAATGATCTTCACTGCAATAATTTGACAGTATTGCTGTATTTATTTCCATTTGACTTATGCAAACTGAATTTGACAGTATTGCTGCATTAGTACATACAAATTTTGTCAAATGGTTAGATCAAATTATTAGCCAGTTGAATCAAATGCTCATCAAATTGTTTATGTTTGCAGTTCATTCCAGCGACACAGAGGTGCACTGTACTCAACCAAGGAGAAACTTGACCAGAGAGGAGATGAACCTGCGTGGCAGCAGCCGAGCCCAGCACCAGCTCACCCCAACCTGGGTGCAGGTGAAGAAGAGCCCAGCACCAGCTCGCCTCCACCTGGGCGCGCGCGGGCCAGGAGGAGCGCGTGGATGCCTGGGCGTGGGAGAGGAGGTGGAGCGGAGCGTGTGGATGCCTGGGCGTGGGAGAGGAGGTGGAGTGCAGCGCCTGGACGCCGGAGATGGAGGTGGAGGTGGGGGCGGAGGTGGGGCGGGGACGGAGGTGGAAGACGACGAGAATTCAACTTTAGAACCAGGGGTATTAAAGTCACTTGGCCGGTTTTCACCTGGTCGGAACCAACTCTCCAACGACCTATATTTCGGTACAGAGGGAGTATGTGTTATGCATGGCAATAAATAGAATACTACTTGATACTACTAACGCCCCTCTCAATGCTCCACCTTGTACATGTGCTAAGGCTGTCATGTAGGCAAAAAGTCTGATGTGGCAAGGTAATTAAGAGGAGAGAGATGAGTGTGGTGACCCAGGAAGAAACAATGCCAAGCGCGAGAACCTAGGCAAAACATTTAAATGGAAGAATCTCATCAATGCATGAAGAGCTTTAGTTGCAAAATCATTAAATGAAGGATGTTTAGCACCAACAAGTTAAGCACCTATGCATTGGGGGCTTTAGTTGCTAAAGTTTTTAATGTGCTTAGCACCTCATGCAAGCACCAATGCATTGGAAGTAGCCTAATATATGGTACTATGCATTAGGAAGGTAGTATCATACACTAGTATTACATGCATGATACTAGTGGAGTATATGATACTCCCCATTACAACCAGCCTTAGACTACTCACATTGGGAGTAACATAGGTACTACCTCCGTCTAGGTGAATAAGTCATTCGTGTAGTTCTAGGTCACCGATTTGAGGAATTAAATATGTGTTATATGCATGAAAAGTATATCACTAGATTTCTACACAAATGTAGTTTTTAAATATATATATTTTGTCACATATAATACTCCCTCAATTCCCTTATACAAGGTCACTATGAAAAATACAATTTTCATCTATACAAGGCCACTAACTGTAATCGAGGCAAAAAAATAATGATGTTTTCTCGTACTACTAACTATTTTAATACTTGCATGCATGTAATCATAATGACATAATACTTTCTTTTAATTCATTCCTTGCATGCATGTGGGCGTATTAATGATCCCAGTTTACGAAAAGAAAAGTAGACTTGCAAAGCAGTTATTAAATTTTACCTTATACCTGTAATTTAAGTTTGTGGCCTTGTATAAGGGAATGGAGGGAGTACATATTTAGATAGTTAAATCGTCAACCTAGAACTACGTGAATGACTTATTCACCGAGACGGAGATAGTAGTAACATCACACATATCTAAATAAAATAGATGATGTGGCAAGAAATAAATAAAGAAAGAGAGACATGTGGTAACATAGCTAGTTACTACTAGTATGAATAACACAAAGGTAAGATGAGTCCATAGTCTAATAAATGAAGTCTTTCATGTTACCACACATATGGCCCTGTTTGGTTCATTAGTCCTAGGACTTTTTCTAGTCCCAACTAAAAAGTCTCTAGTCCCTAAAAAGTCCCTTCCTGTTTGTTTCCAGGGACTAAAAAGTCTCTAGTCCCTTCCTAGAGGTTATTAAATGACCATGTTACCCCTATTAAATAACATCATGGGGCGACGGGGCAATGAGTGCAGGAAGGAGTATTGTTGGAAAAGTCCCAAAAAGCCCCAAAAAGACTCTCCTTGAGAGTCTTCTTCATTTAGTCCCAAAAAACAACTTTTAGTCCATAGTAGTCCCTCATGTTTGGTTAAAAAGTCCCTAAGAGGGACTTTTTCTAGTCCCTACACCAAACAGTCCCTGGAAACAAACAGCCCCTATGTTACTCCCCACTACAGGGGTAGTAATATAAAGTAGTAACATGGGCATGTTAGGGCATCTCCAGCCGTTGTCCCCCCAGGAGGGGCTAAAAATCGCCCCCTGGGGCGCACCGGCGCTAAACCGCGCACTGGGGGCGTGATGCCCCCCAGTCGCGGCCCCCCAGGGGTTTTGAAAATGTTCAAATTCGGCGCAAACATGGGTGAATTCGTTCAAACTTAAACATATTTTACAAAAAAAACTACCGCGGGCTACCCCCGCCGTCTCCCTCGCCGCCCGCCCACGCGATTCTACATGCCGAGGAGGCTGTAGAACCGCGTGTAGTCACCGCCGCCGTCGTCGTCGTCCCCCGGTTGGCGCGGCGGGTTGGATGGTCCGGGGGCGTCGTCGTCGTCGCTATCGAGGACGACGACACCGTCCTCGCCCTCGCGCCCACGTTTGCGGGCGGCGATCTCCTCGAGGACGCCATGCGGTGGTCGCGCCACGTTTGAGGCAGGTAGTCGTCGCGCGACCACCGCATGGCGTCCTCGTCGGAGAAGCCGCGCCGGCCTCGAAAAGGTGGCGAGCCTCGTCCTCGTGAAGATGCCGGCGCCCGAATCCGTTCGCCGCCGCGCCGTCGCCTGGGAAACGCTCGGCCATGCTGTGGCAACTGGTGACGGCGAGAGGAGGAAAGGAGGAGAAGATGAGCGCGTCGTCGGAGGATGATCGGGGGCGAGTCTCTCCGGCGCGCTTCGGTCGGCTTTTATAGGCGGAGAAGCCGCGTGGGAGGCTTGGCCGACGCGTTACGCGTGGCGTGATTGCGTGGCGGCCGAGGGACGCGTCGCCCAGCCTTCACTGCGCCGCCCGTGAGGCATCAATGGAGGCTGACCGGCGCGGCAGCGCGCGGCAGCTTTGGCATTGATTCGCCACGGGAAACGAGGCGATGAGGACGACGAAGGGGCGAGAAGGGAGTAGAGCCGCTGACGCGGCGGGCCCGCGACTCTTCGCGCCAAAAACGATTCGCCCGGCGCCCCCGAGCGACCCCAGCGCGTCGGGTTAGGGTTGGGTCCGCCGGCGCCAATTTCGACCCGAGTCGGCGAAAACTGGGCTCTTGGGGGCGCGACTGGGCCGATTTTTTTACGCCGGCGGGCGAAAAAACGCCTGGGGGCGCGGCTGGAGACGCTCTTACTACTCTATGTAAAGGCCAGTTCTTTTGCTAGCTTTTTTGGGCTTCCAGAATAAGCTGCCCCCAACCCAGCTTATTCTAAAAGCTCAATCATTTTTTTTCTTTTAGAAGCCTACTAATGAAGTCTGAACTACTAGGCTTCTAAAAAAATAATTTGGTTTTGGCTTCTAGAATAAGCTGGGTAGGGGTAGCTTATTTCAGCTTATTCTAGAAGCTAGCAAAAGAACTGGCCCTTATTATCTATTGCGGCTAGTCTTAGGGGTACAAGTGTGAACAGTTGCGTGCCCCCCTCCGTGCCGTAACGATGGAGTCGACAGGCCGCATCAACGAATCCAATACGCGTCCGAGCTTTTCAAAAAGCTAGCCACTATTAGTGAATTCCTCCGGCCCACCGCGTGTTCACGTGGTCCGAGTCCACCATCCCGGCTCAACTCCCCAACACGCTATTTCCTTCCCTCCCCGCACGCGCCCAAACCCAGCAAGCCCACCGATCCGGCCCGGTCGCCGGCGATGGAATCGGCGGGGAACGACCGGAGGGACGCGGCGCTGGGGGGCCTGGCGGTGCTCCCGGACGAGCTGCTTTGCGCCATCGTCGACCTCCTCCAGCCCACCGACATCGGCCGCCTCGCGTGCGTCAGCAGGTCGCCGCGTCTCTCTCTCTCTCTCTCTCTCTCTCGCCCTTCTGTTCTTTTCTCCTCTGCTTTGCAGTTACCTCCATGTGTTAGCTAAGAATGTGGATTCTGAGGTTTGCCTTTTGATTTTAATGGTGACCACTCAACCCAAGTGGACTAGCTAGCCATGCGTGATTCTGAATTTTGTTTGTTTATGGTCGCTTGGGAGCGTTATTATGGGCCAAATGACACATGCGGCGGCGGTATGTATGATGGTATGAGCTACTGGGCCAGAACGGAGGTTTGTTGTGTCATATATGGTCATATGAGCTACCGCTACAGAAAAGATCATCCATGAGGAAATAAATATGACGGCCAGATTTTTCTTTAAAGTGACAGAAGGTTTTAATGTACATAAATGAGACCCAGCGATATTTTCCTGAGGATTTAAGCGAAACTTACATGTGGAACATTTGGATCAGCTCAATGGTCAAAACTCAAAACTGCCCGTGTTCATTTCTGTATGTCGGACTCTCTTTACTACTCCCTCCGTCCCAAAATACTTGTCATCAAAATGCACAAAAAGGAACGTATCTAGAAATAAAATATATCTAGATACATCATGTTTTATTTATTTTGATGACAAGTATTTTGGGACGGAGGGAGTAATATATTTCTTTTATAAACTCAAGAAGAATATTTCCTCAATCTATGAACTAAGATTTAAGACGAAGAGAGTTGCCTAGCTGCCAAGACAGAGAACATATTTGATCCGTTCTTCATGTTTATCCTCTAGAATTAGACTGCTCCATGGCATATATGTAATTAAGCCAGGCCTGCATGTGTAGGGCCGATCCTTTCGTGTGTTTGGTATTATAACTCTTTAAGTAAGTAATAATATAACAATCAGTTTATTCCAGAGAATTAAAAGACATGGAAATTGAAGTTCATAGTATTGTCTCCGGTCCGAAATAATTCCAGAGAATTAAAAGACATGGAGTAGATGGTAGCAAGTTGTTTTGTTTCTCAATGTTTTTTTTTTCTTATGCAACAATCCATGAACTGCTTATTGGTATTAGTAGTCATACTAGACTAGTACTAGAAGTAAAAACATAATAACTATACAGCTAAATAGACAAAAATCAAGAAGCACTACTTTCTTTCATGTTCTGTGTGCACCGCAATAAAAAATCATCTATTTTGGGATGGACAGGTATAAAAGTATACTCCTCCAGTCCTGTAAAAGCTGTCGTTTTAGACAAAGGCAGAGTCAATTTTTTGAAATTTTGACTACCAGTATTATCTTTACGAACATTTATATTAGATACCTGAAAATCAGTGAATTTGTCTCGAGAAATATTTCCATAATATACAATTCTTTTGGATTTTATGGACGATTTTAAAGAAACTAGTGGTCCAAATTGTATTTTGAAGACCATGTTGTGTCCTAAACGGCAGGTTTTAGAGGACCAGAAGGGGTAGTTCCTGATTTATGAAATTGTCGTTATTAGAGATCATGAGCTAAGAACATCCGTCATGTTTGTATTTCTACCTTAAAACAGTGGTAGGATGAAGCAGTACCTTAAATCATTTTGCACTTTGCAGTGTCATGTACATACTTTGCAACGAGGAACCTCTCTGGATGAGTAAATATCTTTCTGTTGGTGGTCATCTTGAGTACAAAGGTTCTTGGAAGATAACAACATTGTCTAGGTATATGACCATTCTATCTTGTCGTGTTACATTCTGTATTTGAAAATAATCCTAAACTGACTGAAAAGGTTAGACACTCATTGTTTTGTTTTCAGGCTTAGTCTTTGCTCCGGAAATAGTGAGCTTGAGCAAAAGGCTCGTCATTTTGATGGTATGGTACATCTACTTTATGTTTGTTCTATTTGCCTTGTTTATCTCCGTATTCATACTTATTTTCATGCAGGATTCAATTCCTTGTTCTTATACAGGAGATGGTATAGATGTTTTACTACTTTGAGTAGTTATTCCTTTGACAATGGACATGTGGAAAGAAAGGATGACCTTTCTTTGGATCATTTCCATTCTCAGTATGATGGAAAAGGCCCAGTAAGAATTGAATTATCTTTTGCTTTTAATTCAGATTTACAACATGTGGACTTTCTACATTATGTTTTTGCAATGATGTTTTTCTGAAATCATACTGATGGTATTGCACAACTAGGTTTTGCTTGGTAAGCTGGCTGAGACCTGGCCAGCAAGGACTAAATGGACAATTCAGCAGCTGGTGCATGATTATGGTGAAGTTACATTTAGGATATCACAAAGAAGCCCTAAGAAGATAATAATGAAACTGAAAGACTATGTTTCTTACATGGAACTCCAGCATGACGAAGATCCTCTTTATATATTTGATGATAAGGTAATCATCACTTCGTTTCATTTACTACTGAAGTTATGAAAAGAAAAAGAAACTTAGTTCAGAAAATTGTTACAGTTTGGAGAAACAACACCAGCACTATTGGAAGATTACAGAGTCCCTCATTTATTTCAAGAAGATCTTTTTGGTGTCTTGGATTATGAACAAAGACCTGCTTTCAGATGGCTTATTATTGGACCAGAAAGATCAGGTGCCTCTTGGCATGTTGATCCAGGATTAACCAGTGCCTGGAATACTCTTCTTTGTGGCCGAAAAAGGTTGGATCATGTGTTATATATATGTGTGCGTATTTACTCGATAATGTACTCAAGCTGTGGTATTCACCATGTAATTGTAAATTTGAAAGCTACTAGTAGCAGTTAAATAACCAAATGATAAGTGCCACACATCAGGTGCGTGGCACTCTGGCCCTGATGTTTTTCCATGGCAATTCCAGTCACGCGAGGATGGCAAATTCCAGTGACACACGGCAAGTTTCTGTCAGAAATAAACTGAAGCACGAAAGTTGCCATCCTCGCGCCACTAAACTTCCCATAAAAAATGTTCTGAGTTGCCATGTGCTCGTACCTGACATGTGGCACTTATCAGGGTCCTTAAATAAACGTTCACAGATCTTGTGCAAAAGTTCTTGCCTATTGGCTCTTTAAGGTCATTGCAGTGTTTCTATTTTGAGGCAGTTTGTGGTCGCTATTCTGTGTAATGCTTATTTTGTAATCTGATGTGAAAAAACAGCTATTCAGAAATAATCAGCCAATTGGGCGTGTTGAATTAACGATAGACAAATTTAGTCAAGATGTCCATAGTTAATGTCTTGGGAGTGAGAGAGAATCGTGTGAGAATCTTACGCATATTCATATATGTTGAACAGAGACAGAAGATAGCTGTGGCAGTAGAAAGATGTGATTCAACTTGAGTGCATGCTTTGTATTTTAATTGGAACTTCAAAATCGTAATCCTATACTGTGAACAGTGCGAGGATATGCTATACAACCTAAATTTGTATTCCTCTTGACCTGTTAAAGCTGATTCCCATGTTGTACAATGCTGAAAGTTTGGAAGGGGCAAGAATTTGTGTTTCCATTAATGATATCTACCTTTTTTCATAGATGGGCACTGTACCCTCCAGGAAGAGTGCCTGGTGGTGTCACGGTACATGTAAGTGATGAGGATGGTGATGTTGACATTGAGACTCCAACGTCTTTGCAGGTAATTAACTTATTACTGTTTTTGCTTCTCTCCAAACTTTACCCCCATATCATTTCACATTATTTTGATCGTTTGCAGTGGTGGCTTGATATCTATCCTCATCTTGCTGAACACGAGAAACCACTGGAATGCACACAATTACCAGGAGAGACCATATTTGTTCCTAGTGGATGGTGGCATTGTGTTCTAAACCTTGAGACTACTGTTGCAGTTACACAAAATTTTGTCAATCAATCAAATTTTGAGCATGTATGTCTAGATATGGCACCTGGTCACTGTCACAAAGGAGTTTGTCGTGCTGGCTTACTTGCTGTTCCGGGAAAATCTATTAGAGATATTGAAAATCATCCACCTGGAACAACGAGTGCATGGAACCACAATGACATGACTCGTGCAGAAAAAAGACTGAAAGGTTCAGGGTCCGTAAGAGCTCCAAACAGTGCAAATCAGTGTGCTTCATTTGAGTTCTCAGACGTCCATGAAAGTTTGGAGAACCAGGCTTTCTCATATGATATAGGTTTCTTATCCCAATTTCTTGAGAAAGAAAAAGATCACTATACTTCTGTCTGGAGTCCTACTAATCCAATTGGCCAGCGAGAAGCAAGAGAATGGCTGCGAAGGCTATGGGTTCTTAAGCCTGAACTGAGAGGTCTAATATGGAAGGTGATCTTTGTTCCATCATTTACATAAATTTTACTTTGTCAATTTTTTATGAAATAACATGTGGTTATATATCTGTTTCTTGGTAATGTTCTGTTCCTTGTGCCAATATACATGTCTATTTCTGTAGGGTGCATGCCTAGCAATAAGTGTGGACAAATGGTATGCATGCTTAGAGGAAATAAGTGCATGCCATAGTTTACCACCACCGTCAGAGGATGAGAAGCTTCCTGTTGGCACAGGTAGCAACCCAGTAAGTATACAATTACTTTTACTTGCTGTCTCAGATTTAGAACTGTATTCTGGCGTGTTAGTGTCATGTAATTCGTGTTGGTTCGAAATACTTACTCGACGCGTTAGGGTTATCTTCGTGTAGAATATCCTGGTTTACTTGTTACTGCATCTGTAGTTTCAACCTTGCAAGGTTGGTTCCGGCTTCAGAAGATTTATATAGATATACATACTTGCTCACTGCTATGCGCCGATGCCAAGACATTAAACATATCTGAGATTCTAAGATACTCCTATGATGCCAGTTAGTGTCATATTGTGCTGCATATACACTCATTGTTGCATGGTATGTGAATATAACCTGTACCACAATTTTTCAGGTCTTCATTGTTTCCGACAATGTGATTAAAATCTATGCTGAAGGAGGCCTGGGTTATTCTGCCCATGGTTTAGGCACAGAGGTAATGTTGCATTGGTTCTGCAACTTAATAAAATTGAATACAACACTCACGATATTGATCACTTTCCTGATGCAGCTTGAGTTCTATGATCTTCTGCGAAAAGTTGGCTCGCCTTTGATCAATCACATCCCTGAAATTATTGCAAGTGGATTTCTTGTGTACGAAGATG
This sequence comes from Secale cereale, assembly GCA_902687465.1. Classification (NCBI taxonomy): domain Eukaryota; kingdom Viridiplantae; phylum Streptophyta; class Magnoliopsida; order Poales; family Poaceae; genus Secale; species Secale cereale. The sequence continues at coordinate 408,302,129 of LR738713.1, forward strand.
GCATCTACAGAACAGTCCCATGGGATGGAAAAGGAATGCCAGATGTTTTGGTTAAATACTATCCTCTGGAGCTTTCTTATGCAAACAGCTGTTTTCCTCTTGGATTATGGAGCAAACAACAGTTTGGAATGGATAGTTCCACTGAATGTTCAAACAAACCTATTTGGCCTTACATGGTTACCAGAAAATGCAAAGGGGATATCTTTGCTCGTGTGTAAGTTTTATTCATTTCTCAAGTGAAAATGGGAGTAATTACTTAATTAATTATGTAAATACGTGCTTACTGTGTTCTTCATTTTTCTTAGCCGTGATACATTGTCCAAGGCTGACCTTTTGAGTCTGGCATCATCCTTGGGAGTTCAAATGCGAAATATCCATTTATTACCCCTTCCACATGGGGAACCATTACCCAAACCTGAAGACAATAATGTGAGAGACAGTGATCCACCTGAATGGAAACAAGTAATTTCTACTCTAAACGGAAGAAAGAATAATATAAAGAAGCACCTAGCTAACTGGTAAGTGAAAATCTTCTAAAGCAGGTTTGTTTGGCTAGTTTTCATGATTTTTACCAAAACAGGACATTTTGTTGCTCAGTTTTATTTTATCCAATAACTGTGGGTCTGCAAGTCAATTTTGTTTCCGCGGACCACAATCGATGTAAAGTGATTAAGAAGATATTGTCAAGTTATAGAATGGTTCACTTGCAACTTAAAATCCTCCACTAAAGTATATTGAGTTACGAAAAAAGTGCAGAGGCAGGCATCCAATAAATAACCATTACATTATTTATTATTTTAACATTTCTTTTTTTGACGGAATTTCTTTAAGATGATTTTTTGATGGAATCATTTTAACATTTCAACATTAGCAAAATATAAGTAGCAATGACTATACATTGATTTGGTATTGAGTTGTTTTACCCAAAATGCTACAAGCCTACCACAAATCCATAATACTCCCTCCGTAAACTATATAAGAGCGTTTAGATCACTACTTTAGTAATCTATAAACGCTCTTATATTAGTTTACAGAGGGAGTATTATATTGATATAGAATTCCATACGCTGCATTATACCTCAACATTGTTTACATATTTGTGAAGGGGGGGTACTGTCCCAACAGTTTTAATTGAGAAGGCTGAAGAATATCTCCCTGCTGATATGAGCTCTCTAATCAAGTTTGTTAAGGTACTTTTTCATTTTCGTCTTCTTCATATGCATCTGGGGTGGAACTTTGTGTTTAATGGTATGATTGGACAATCAGGATGATGATGGTGACTCAGTGTACACATTCCCTTGTTGGATACATTCAGATATTATGGACGATAACATTCTTACTCAGAGGTCCCTCACTGATGCCAAAAGCACTGATGACAGAGATCTGGAGAAACTGGATGCAATTAATATAATTGACTTCAGTGATCTGTCCATTGGTAAGCAGTCAGTTCACTTTGTTCCCTGGAAGTCTGACATTGAGTTTGCGTAATGCTGGCATCTGAAACCAAAGATGGGATAACTACATCTGTAAAAATGCTTAAAAATTGAGCTGCTCATATCTACCAGTCTGCACTGCGAAAACTTTTGTTAGATTGTAAAAACAAAGTTCATATTTATTTGATCTTAATTTGATTGTGATCAAATATTGTTTGTCGTAACAGGGGATCCTCTATGTGACTTGATTCCGCTGCACCTGGATGTTTTCCGCGGCGATATTGATCTTCTCAGGGAGTACCTAAGAAGTTACCAGCTTCCTTTCCTGAGAGGGAAATCGAACAACGATATCTACAAGTCTGTGCGGAATTCGAAGTTCAGCACTGCATCATATCGCGCGATGTAAGTGCATACATACATGATACATGAATAAATCAGTGTGGTCCAAACTATCCATGTTTTATCGTTCCCTGCGCTCTATCTCGGAATGATCAGAGATCCTTGTTGGTTCGTCAGTCAGTCGGTCTCCCAAGGGAGGGAGAAACATGTTTGGCTCTGATGCGCGGTGCTCTTACATTGCAGGTGCTACTGCATGCTGCACGAGGACAACGTGCTGGCGGCTATATTCGGGCTGTGGAAGGAGCTGAGAAGTGCAACGTCGTGGGAGGAGATCGAGCACTTGGTCTGGGATGACCTCAATCGATACCAGCAATCGTCGCCTACACCCGCTAGCTAGCAGACTCGTCACGACTAACGCTCAGAAGAAATAATGCGTACTGCTCCGTTACTCCCTTCGACATATTGCCCAGCTTCGTTCGTTCAAAAGCAAAGAAACAATAAGGGGCAAAAAAATTGTTTACTCTTGTGCGTAGCAGCTTTGTTTTTTTCTTTCATTTTCTTCTCTTTTGGCAGAGAGCAGCTTTGCCGTTGAATGGATCTTGAGGCGTGCAGTTGTACCGCATAGTAGTGTGACACGTTGGGTATTTGTAAGGAATGCCACATTTTATGTACGCACCCAACACACAAGAATGGCGTTTTGGCTCTCAGCCTCCATGTAGGCTGTTTTTCTCAAAAATTCAAAATTCAAAAAAATCTGTTTTTTTTTTTTACAAGTAAACGGATGTGAGATGTATGTCTGTAAAATTTCAGGATGAGAAATACATTGAAATGCAACTTGTACAAAAAAGATAAATTCATGGTCTGTGAGGATGAATAGTATCATGTGTTAAAAAGCCCCAGATTTATCTTTTTTGCACAACCCTCATTTTAATGTATTTCGTCCTGAAAATTTACACATTTATGCACTATGCCTTATCTATCTCTGTATTTTTTGTTAGGCCTCCATGGAGCAATTTCCGCCCAACACACAACATAACTTGTTTCCATGAACTTTGTTTTATCTCCCAAGAGTCACATGAAACATGCTTATTTGTTGAACCATCTTCATCGCCATTGGCTCTTTTATCTTCTGGTGAAAACAAATACTTCCTCCGTCCAAAAATACATGTCATCAAAATGAATAAAAGAGGATGTATCTAGATGTATTTTAATTCTAGATACATTATTTTTTGTCCATTTTGATGACAAGTATTTTCGGACGGAGGGAGTACGAGCTATTATTATATTGTATGTACATGTGCCATGGCAGATAAACATACTCCCTCTGTCTCATATTATAAGATGTTATTACAGGGAAAGTACACATGAGCTCTTGGGTGTTCCACTCCCCTATACGAATATTAATTTCAAAAATATCAGTACAATTCAAAAAAACTTGAAAATTGGGGATATCAAACATGGGTGTCCAATCTACTCTCATGTGAAGTTTCGTGAAAAAAAATACTAGGAAATGTATTTGGGGTGAAGAAAATGCAGTCCGACCTACAATACATCCAAACAGCTTTTTTTTTGTCTTTTTACTGAGATTGTGTTTCCTGCTATTTTTTTCACGAAACTTCACACATGTGTAACCAGGTTTGATATCCCAAAATTCCTTTTCTTTAAAAGAAAATTCCCGGCTTGTTGTTTGGATTTAATACTCATATAGGGTGGGGCACCCGAGAAATCATCTTCCGTTATTACAACCATATGTGAGTATACCGATTTTAATAATGTCTTATATTATATGATACTAATAAAATTTGCAATGCACGTATAAGTGATATAGGAATAATTTTGTTCTAAAAAAATCACGTGCATTTTTTCCTGTAACTGTCATGTCCACTTTGAGAGGAAATTTTACAACTATTTCAAATTTTATTGCATGATAGTTTTTTTGGTTGCTCTCATGGTAATTTTTATGATGGCAAGTTCACATGTGTTCCCATATCAATTTTTCCTTAATTTTATTGCGAAAAAACAAAGTTTTGCTAAATTGCCACGTGTCTGGTACAAATTATTCTACAATTGCTATTATCACAATAGCATATTTTTCTTAATTCACCATGTGACCATGCTTCAATTTTTTTAAGTTGCCATAAGACCTATTTTTGTACAAATATATAGACTTGCCATGTTCAATGAGATTTTTTTCTAGCTTTAATTTCTAAGCCATGACAAATTTGCATTGCTGGAGCATGGCTAGTTTTACATCCATGGCAAATTACTTTCCCATCCCATCGATAGTTTTACACCCATTGCAAATTTCAGCTCCATGGTAAAAAAAAAATAGAGACATGTCAATTTGTTTGCTGCTCACACAACAATTTTTTAAAAGCAATGGCAAATTTAAGCAATACGACAAACTCTCTTGTTTTTTTTTTCTAACTATGCATGCATGTACATATGAAATCATGGATATGTGGCAATTTATTATTTAGAAGCATGGTAACTTTTATTTGTTACATTTGTGACCATTTTTAATCCTATAGGCATGTTAACTGCCTATATATGTGAATTGTCCTGAGTTTTTTGAATCCATGGCTATGTTGTAGTAGTTCATATTTTATAAGGATGGCGGCCTTTGTATGTTTTTAGCTAAACAACTCGTATGTAAAATTATTATTCTCTCTGGTTGATGACCCACAAGTGTAAAGGATCTATCGTAGTCCTTTCGATAAGTAAGAGTGTCGAACCCAACGAGGAGCAGAAGGAAATGATAGGCAGTTTCCAGTAAGGTATTTTCTGCAAGCACTGAAATTATAGGTAACAGATAGTTTTGTGATAAGGTAATTGGTAGCAAGTAACAAAAGGTAAAAGTAAATAAGATGCAGCAAGATGGCCCAATCCTTTTTGTAGCAAAGGACAAGCCTGGACAAACTCTTATATGGAGGAGAGCGCTCCCGAGGACACATGGGAATTATCGTCAAGCTAGTTTTCATCACGATCATCTGATTCGCGTTCGGTACTTTGATAATTTGGTATGTGGGTGGACCGGTGCTTGGGTGCTCTCCTTACTTGGACAAGCCTCCCACTCATGATTAACCTCTAATGCAAGCATCCGCAACTACAAAAGAAGTATTAAGGTAAACCTAACCATAGCATGAAACGAGTGAATCCAAATCAGCCCCTTACGAAGCAACACATAAACTAGGGTTTAAACTTCTGTCACTCTAGCAACCCATCATCTACTTATTACTTCCCAATGCCTTCCTCTAGGCCCAAATATTGGTGAAGTGTCATGTAGTCGACGTTCACATGACACCACTAGAGGAGAGACAACATACATCTCATCAATATATCGAACGAATACCAAATTCACATGACTACTTATAGCAAAACTTATCCCATGTCCTCAGGAACAAAAGTAACTACCCATAAGACATAATATTGTTCATGATCAGAAGGGTATTAATATGCATAATGGATCTGAACATATGATCTTCCACCAAGTAAACCAACTAGCATCAACTACAAGGAGTAATCAACACTACTAGCAACCCACAGGTACCAATCTGAGGTTTGGGTACAAAGACTGGATACAAGAGATCAACTAGGGTTTGAGAGGAGATGGTGTTGGTGAAGATGTCGATGAAGATAACCCTCCCCATGATGGGGGAGTTGTTGGTGATGACGGCGGTGACGATTTCCCCCTCCCGGAGGGAAGTGTCCCCGGCAGAACAGCTCTGCCGGAGCCCTAGATTGGTTTTCGCCAAGGTTCCGCCTCGAGACGGCGACGTCTGGTCCCGAAAGCCTCCTTGTTATTTTTTCCAGGTCAAAACACCTCATATAGGAGAAGATGGGCATCGGGGGGCCATCTGGTGGCCCATGAGACAGGGGGCGCGCCCAGAGAGGGGGGGCGCCCCCCACCCTCGTGGACATGTGGTGGCCCCCCAGGTGATTCTCTTTCGCCAGATATTTTTTATATTTTATGAAACGGTGTCCCGTGGAGTTTCGGAGCTTTTTGAGTTGTGCAGAATAGGTTTCCAGAGTTTGCTTCTTTTCCAGCCCAGAATTCCAGCTGCCAGCATTCTCCCTCTTCATGTAAACCTTGTAAAATAAGAGAGAAAAGGCATAAGTATTGTGACATAACGTGTAATAACAGCCCATAGTGCAATAAATATCATCATAAAAGCATGATGCAAAATGGACGCATCAACTCCCCCAAGCTTAGACCTCGCTTGTCCTCAAGCGAAAGCCGATATTGAAAAATATGTCCACATGTTTAGAGATAGAGGTGTCGATAAAAATAAAATACGGACATGAGGGCATCATGATTATTCTTATAACAACAACACATATATATTGTCATATGATTCTTATGCTAAGGTAACAATTCATTCACAATGTCAAGTATGAATCATAAACTTCATTGAAAACCAACAAACTATGATCTCGGTCATTGAAGCAATTGCAATTTATCGTAACATCGGAAAGAGTCAACATAAGAGCTTTGCAGCAAGCCTACATACTCAACTATCATATAGTCTTTCACAATTGCTCACACTCACGCAATACTTATGGTTATGGAGTTTTAATCGGACACAAAGAAAGATAGGGGCTTATGGTATTGCCTCCCAACCTTTTACCTTAAGGGTAATGTCAATAGTAATAGACCATGATAACTTACATCCAAGTGGGTATATATATGTCAGGATCTTTTATCGAAAAAGGCTTTCGCCCCGCTTTATATTATAAAGCAACTGCCCAAGCCAAACATCCAACAGTGACACACTCACACACAAAAGGTTCCACAACACAAAAGTACCAACATGTTAATGCCGAGGGCACAGCTCAACAAGCCCAAAGAAACAAAAAAAGGGGGCACACCCATCCACAGCAGATCGAGGAGACGACTAATCGGGCTCTGGGGGTGGGGCGGCAGCGTGGGCGCCAAGCTGAAGGCCATCGAGCGGAGGTCGGCGAGGAGGTTGTTGATGGCGTCCCGATCCTGGTGGCGGCTAAGCGGCCGCCAGAGCTGCAAGTAACCACACATTTTGAAGACCGCGTCAGTCGCACGTCAAAGGGGGACTTTCTGAATGACAAGTTTATTGTGAATCGTCCAAAGGGTCCAAGCAAGAGCCCCAATGCATAGCCATCTAATATGGCGGTGATGAGGGGCTGATGCGTGGATCTCCGCCAGCAGGTCTGGGAAGTTGGAGTTGCACCACTGTCCACCAACCGTCTCGCGGAAGCAATACCACATGAACTGAGCGGTGGAGCAAGAGAAGAAGATGTGATTAGCATCCTCCATTGTGCCACATATGGGGCAAGTCCCGTCACCAGGGCCATTACGCTTGCGGACCTCAACTCCAGATGGCAGGCGTCCCCAGATCCACTGCCACAGGAAGATCCTGATCTTCAGAGGCAAGCGGATGTCCCAGATTAAGCTAAAGGGCTCGGGAGCCGACGAGGGGGCAATGGCTGAGTATAAGGACTTCGTGGAAAAGCGGCCTGAGGGTTCCAAATGCCAAGACATAGAGTCATGAGCGCCATCCACGTCCATTGGCAAGAGGGCGATGTCTTGGAGGAGGGAGTCCCAGGCGGCCACCTCAGGGGGGCCGAAGGGACGCCGGAAGGCGAGACACCCTAAGTCAATAAGGGCCGTCTCGACAGAGACCCGAGGGTCAACCGCAATGGCGAATAGCTCCGGGAATCGGGCGGCCAGGGGGGTGTCCCCTAACCACCGGTCGAACCAGAACAGGGTCGAAGACCCGGAGCCAACCGATATGGCGGTGCCTATGCGGAGGACGAGCAGGAGCCGGATCACGGCCTGCCAGAATTGGGAGCCACCAGAGCGCTGACAGAAAGCAAGGGGTTGGCTCCGAAGGTATTTATTGCGGATGACGGACAGCCAAAGGCCTCCTTCTTCGTTGGCGATACGCCAGAGCCAGCGGGTTAGGAGGGCAATGTTCATGCACCGAGAGGACAAGATCCCGAGGCCACCCTGGTCCTTAGGTTTGCAGATGTCGGGCCAGCTCACCATATGGTATTTCTGCTTGTCCCCCTCTCCGGCCCAGAAGAACCTGGACTGGTACTTGGCGATCTCCTGATGTAACGTCTCATGAAGGCTATAGAAGCTCATGAGGAACCAGAGTAGGCTGGCAAGGGAGGAGTTGATGAGGATCACTCGGGCCGCCTTCGAGAGCCACCTCCCCTTCCAGGGCTCCACCCGGTGCTGCATCCGAGTCACGGCCGGGCATAAATCAGCAATGGTGAGCCGCGAGTCACTAATAGGGACCCCCAAGTAAGTCGTGGGGAAAGAACCCAACCGATAGTTTAGTCGATCGGCAATGGACTGGGCCTCCTCCGGGGAGTAGCCCAGGATCATCACTTCGCTCTTATCAAAGTTGATTGTGAGCCCAGAAATCTGTTGGAAGCATAGGAGGAGGAACTTCAGGTTGGCAATGTCGGATGTGGAGCCCTCCACCATTATTATGGTATCGTCGGCATATTGTAGGAGGGAGACCCCTCCCCCTCCTACCAGGTGAGGAACTACGTCGTGGATGTGTCCAACAGCCTTGGCCTTATCTAGGATGACAGCCAGGGCATCGACCACTACGTTAAACAGAAACGGGGAAAACGGGTCACCCTGGCGCACCCCACATAGCGTAGGGAAGTAGGGTCCTATCTCCCCGTTGATGTTGACCGAGGTCCGACCACAGGAGACGAGTTGCATAACTCTGGTCACCCACCAGTTATCAAAGCCCTTACGGAGAAGGACTTCCCAAAGGAAAGGCCAGTGGACTGTATCGTACGCTTTATGGAAGTCTAGCTTCAGGAAGACCGCTCGATGGTGCTTGGACCGGACTTCGTGAAGTACTTCATGGAGGACTAACACCCCATCCAAAATATACCGCCCCTGAATGAAGGCAGACTGGTTGGGGTGGATGATGGTGTCGGCTAGGAGGGTCACCCTATTGGCGTACCCTTTGGCCAAGATCCAGAAGATCACATTGATCACAGTGATCGGTCGAAACTAGCGGATGTCAGACGCGCCTGGGACTTTGGGGATTAGAGTGATGACCCCATAGTTTAGGCGTCCAAGGTCCATGGTCCCCGAGTAGAATTCATCGAATAGGGCCATGACCTCTGGCTTGATGGTCGGCCAGAACGTTTTGAAAAACATCACTGGTAATCCATCCGATCCCGGGGCCGAGGAGGGGTTCATGCCCTTAATGGCCGCGAGAACCTCGTCCTCTGAGAAAGACGCCACTAAGGTAGCATTAGCCTCATCGAAAACTAGCTGGTCAGCGGACCAAGTGTCGGGAGCCAGAGCGACCCCACCCCGGGGGGTGGGAGAAAATAGGGCTTTATAGAAGCCATCAACATGGGCACGAATGTCTGAGGGACGGACAAGAGGCGTATCTCCATCCCACATGCAGTGGATGGAGTTTCGGCGCCGCCGCCCATTGGCAATCGCCTGGAAGTAGGCTGTATTGGCGTCCCCACGGAGCACCCACCGTTGGGCACCAAGAAGTCTCTAGTATGCCTCCTCGTCCGTGTAGATGGTCGAGAGCTGATCCTCGAGGTCATATCTCAGCATCCACTCACCCGGGGAGATCCCAGATGTGTTAGCGCGGGTATCTAGGACTTGGATGGCAGAGAGGAGGGCTTTCTTGCGTTCGCGGAGGTCCCGGCCGAGATTCGCGCCCCAACCCTTCATGAATTGGCGGGCGAGCTTGGCACAGAACTGCCACGAGTCGACGGCTGACATGGAGCGGGTGGGGGGAAGAGCGCGCGGAGATCCACTTAGCCGCGACCGCCTTAGGGAAGCCTGCTTGGTTGAGCCAAAAGTGCTCAAACCGAAAGCGAGGCGGGATGGGGGGACGCCCATCGGCAGTGGAGAGGAGGAGGGGCACGTGGTCGGAGCCGATCCAGGTGATCGCCCGCAGCGAGGCCAAGGGGCATCTAAGTTCCCACTCCGGAGAGACTAGGACGCGATCCAGGACAGATCGCGTCGGGTCCGCCTGACGGTTAGTCCAGGTGAACCTGGCACCTGTCCGCTCAAGTTCGCGGAGACCGAGATCTGCGATGCAATCGTTGAACAACTACATCGGCGGGAGGTTGATCCGGGCATTATTCTTCTCATCTGGGGAGCGAATGAGATTGAAGTCTCCCCCCATGACTATAGGAAGGCGGGAGGCGGAGATTTTGAGCTGCAGTTTAGCAAGGAAGGTCGGGGAGCGGCGGTGGTCCGCCGGTCCATAAACAATCACGACCTCCCATTTGAAGTTGAGCGCCCGCTCAAAGATCTCCATACTGACGAAGAAATCACCCCGATCCATGCCGCCCACCTCAAAGGTGGCATCCTTCACGCCCAACAGGATGCCGCCTGAGTGCCCAGTGGTCCCACTAGCAGGGAGCCAATGCCAGGAAAAAAGGTGGGGGCTAAGACTATCAAGCTCGGGGAGGGAGAACTTCGTACGCATGGTTTCTTGAATGGCAATGATGTCAATGTGTTCATCTCGCATGTATTCGATGAGTTGCTGGCGACGTCCATCATGGCCAAAGCCACGGATGTTCCAGAAGAGGGCGCGCATCTAGATCCCCATCGGGGGGCTGCTTGACCCCAGGGCACGGGAGGCGCTCTGAGCCTGGAGGGCCGCAGTGCGGGAGCGGGTGCGACCACGGGCCAACTCATCGGGGATCGCCGGAGCTCGCGACGAGGAGGGGGTGGTGCTTGTTTCCGCGAGAGGGCGACCGAGGCATGCCCGCGTTTCAGCGAGCTTTCCATCAAGGATCTCGCGTGCCCTAATGGCCGCAATCTGCTCTAAGGGGGGGGGGGCAACCTCCCCCCTAAAGATGATAACCGAGTCATTGGCTACTTTGGCGAGGTGGCCAAGGGGAACAGCCTCAAGCGCAAAAAAGGAACAGCAGGAAGAACTGGGGGGGGATGGAGTCCACACCTGGCTCGAGGTTCCTGGCCGCGGCCCGAAGCTCAACACGCTCAGGGACGGTCGGGGCCGGGGAGTCCATCGGGCGGGCCGCATCGAGGCGGGCACTGCGGCGGGAGGCAGTCACCGGCGTCGAGGCTGAGCGGGGCCGCCGGGCGTAAGCCACCGTCCGTGGGGGGTGAGAAGTGACAGGGGTGGTCACGACGTCGGGCCTCCCCACGGGCAGTGGGCCTGGAGAAGTCGGCAGGGCGTCGGGTGTCCCCAGAGTAGACGGCAGGGTGGGGGGGTACCAGGACGTCCCTAGCCGAGCCCGCAGCAGGTGGTGGAGTAGGCAGAGTCGAGGAAGGCGGCCCGCCACCGCACCCGCCTGTGGACGCCGAGATCGGTCCAAGGGGGGACGAGGGAGGCGGGGGCAGCTGGGTCAGGAGCAGGCGGGAGTCCACTGGCGGAGAGCGAGGCGACGAGGGTGGAATGACGAGCAGGCCCACGCTGGAGGTGTCGCTGGCCGTCCCCGATGAAGGCGGAGAGGCCG
>LR738713.1:408315263-408372601 GCA_902687465.1 Secale cereale
GAGCGGCTGTCGAGGGAAACCTAGGGGTGGCCAAATGCTAGGCCTGGATGGGCCCATCTCCGCAAATGGCCGTGGCCCATTACCGCCCCAGCCCATAGACGGCCCCACAGGACTGGGCTGGGGGAGGCCCAAGAGCGATGGGCGGCCTAGCACCAGCGTCCCGGTCGGCCAGAGCTGTAGGGTTTCACCCCGCGCCGCCGTCGGCGTTGCCGACGGAGCCAGGCAGGGAGGGCGCGGCAAGGGCAGGCGCCTAGGGGAACCAGACGGGGAGGGGAGGGAGGCGCCGAAAGCGGCGATGAAAGGTCGAAACGGCGACCGCCGGGACATGGCCGCAGCCACCGCCGGCCACGCTATGGCCGGAGACACGCCCGGACATGGGGGAGGGAGGAGACTTGCATGCCAAGACAGGCCCACGGCACCGCGGTCGGCGCGGCCCGCGACCCCCCATCCCTGTGGCTGGCGCCTACGGCGGTGTCCCGACCCCAAGGCCGCGCCTTGGCAACCTGGCAACTGAGGCGAGCCCAGCGGCCGGTGCCGATGCCAGGCGGGCGAGCGGGCGGCCAAACTCCCATCCCTGGGAGTAAGGCCACCGGCGCCACCCGACAGCCAGGCACGGGCGGGAGCAGGGGGGACGCGGTCCCGGCAGATCACCGGGCAGCCAGCCTCCACGTCGGCGGCTTCAGCGATGTCCGCCCACACGATCCGTGCGGGGGGAGAGGGGCACGGCGAGGAGGCAACCGGCGCGGCCGTGGCGAAGGGGGCGGGGGAGAGGGGGGCCGCCGGCGGAGAGGACGGAGGCGGCATGGAGGGGGGAGACGCCGCGCCCGGCGAATCGCCCCTGGGATCGCCTGGGTAGTCGCCAGAGCGCGAGTCCATCCTTCCAAAGTTCTGTCAGGATCTTTCCAACACAATGTGCTTGCCAAAGGATAAAATGTAAAAAGGAAAGGTGATTTTCACCTTGACTCTTATAAGGCAAGAATAATAGATAGGCCCTTCGCAGAGGGAAGCAAAGGTTGTCATGTGCTTTTATGGTTGGATGCACAAAGTCTTAGCGCAAAAGAACGTCACTTTATATTGCCACTTGTGATAAGGACATTTATTATGCAGTCCGTCGCTTTTATTACTTCCATATCACAAGATCGCATAAAGCTTATTTCCTCCACACTAATAAATCATACATATTTTTAGTGAGTTTGCAACATGACAACATACTTGAAGGATCTTACTCAATCCATAGGTAGGTATGGTGGACTCTCATGGCAAAACTGGGTTTAAGGATGTATGGAAGCACAAGTAGTATCTCTACTTGGTGCAAGGAGTTTTGTCTAGCATGAGGGGAAAGGTGTAATGCCCCATATGTAACACTTTCCTATAATGGCAATAAAACTTCCTCTTTGATCCTTGCCATTATCCTTGGGGGTCCTTGTCATTTATTTTATTTGCATTGCCATACCTTTTATTATTTTGCATCCTTGTATTGCTCTTCATCATATCATCATGACATCATAGTTTACATTTATTTTGTGCATTGTGAGACTTCGTGATGTTGTTGTGTGTGGGTTCAAGCTAGGCTAGCTAAACCCTACCCCTCTTCTCCCTTCTTCTTCTTCTTCTTCTTCTTCTTCTTCTTCTTCTTCTTCTTCTTCTTCTTCTTCTTCTTCTTCTTCTTCTTCTTATGCTTCTCCTTCTTTTCTTTCTGGCCTCTTCTTTGCCCTATTATGCAAGCCACCTAGCCAAGTGCCATTGTGGTTCTTTCTCCTCCTTTAAATCTTGCACCATGTGAGCATCCTCTCCACCAAATATCACCTCATTTGAATATGATTTTGTTGGGTTTTAAAATATCAAGAGTTTGATCCATATTCAAACTCCTTTTATATTTCTGCCTCTAAAAATGTCCAAGTCAATTTATTTAAATAGGGCATAATTCACTGAGCATGGGGATATTTTTCTTTTCCCCTAACTCTTCCTATTTTATTCTGTGCTTTTCTTTTTCTTTCTGCCTGAAGACATAAAAGAAAAAGGAGAAGCAGCAGCCAGCACAGTGCAACCTGGGCCTCCTCTTTCTCTCTCTCTCCCCCCCAGGCCCAGCTTCTCTCCACCGCGCGCAGCCCAACTCCAACGCAGGCCCAGCCTCAACGCTCGCAGTCGCGTCATGGGAAATCCGAGTGCGTGGCCCCACCTGTCTGTGGCTCAGCCCAGCGCCTCCGTCTTCCTCTGTCAGAAAAGCAGAGCAGCGCCGCGCTGACCGTCGCGCCGTCAGTTCACGGACATCGAGGCCGTGCGCCGAGCCCCTCTTTTAAAACCCAAAACGTGTCCTCTCTTCCTCCCTAGGTCTCCTCTTTCCCCTCTCGCCGTCTGGAGAGCTGAGATCCTCCAGATCCGCCGCCCCCATCGAAGCCCGAGCGCATCTGAGAGCAGCCACTCGTCGCCGGCGAGCCCCGCGTCGTCCTCGGCCTCGCCAAAGTTGTCCACCTGCTTCCTGGATGTCGTCTTCTTCCTCTACATCAACCACGCAGACCTGAGCGCCCATCCGTCGAGCTCTTCTTCCTCTTCTTCCTCTACGGTGGACATAGGTGTTCGAGGCGCGCCGTCGTCAACTCCGTCCACGCCTGGGCCAGCCGAGCACACCGCCGTGCTCGTGGTGAGCTCCTCTCTCTCCCCGTGCCCTTTTCCCCTTTATGCGCATGCTCTAGGCCCTAGTTCCTCGAGTGCCCGATCGCGCCGCCGTCGGACCTCCTTGCCGGCGAGTGTTCCGACCCCTTTAGCTATTGCCGTGCTGCCAGTTCGCTTCATCTAGTTGCGTAGGACCTCTCTGTGCTGTCGCTGTGCCGCCTAGGGCCTTGCTTCGCCTCGTCGTTGTCCCGTCGCCGTCGTGCTGCAGTTGCTCGCTGTCGGAGCTGCAGTGCCCCGTAGTTGCTGCTAGTAGGATGGTTGGATGCGGAACTCTTCAAGGAGTCTTTCGCACCCCTCCGCCGTGCCAATTGGTCACCGGAGCGGCTCCGACGAGGGCCAGTGTTTTCCCCTGTTCTGCTTCTGCTGCTTATTCTTTAGAGATGATACCTCCTTTCTGTCGAGACCGATTCAGTAGCGTAGTGGTTTGTCTCCGTCAGTTTTGTCAGTAGGGCGTGGGTTCGATCCCCCGCGGGCGCAGTGGTATTCGCCTCTTTTTCATTTTTGCGTGAGGCTGACAGCAGGGCCCCACCTGCCAGTAAGGATGGCAATTTTACCCATGGGTACGGGTACCCGCGGATACCGTACCCGCATGGGCAGGGTATGGGTAGAAATTTATACCCATGGGTAGTACCCATACCCTACCCGTTAAGTCATGGGTAGGGCATGGGTACAGGCTTGTACCCATGGATATACACATACCCTACCCATTTATACTAATATGTTACGTGTCTGATGTTATTTGGTCATTTCGTGAACCTATGTTAAAGTTGTCATTAATTGTCAATTTGAATTGAGATTGTCTAATACTCATCTACTCGTTATTGAGTTTAGATAAATGTTTTTTGTCAAATGTATTGTGGATGAATGTAAAATTGTGAATAACTTGTGTACTATTTGATCTACCCATTGGGTACCCAATGGGTATGGATACCCATCGGGTATGGGTACGGGGAAAGTTTCATACCCATGGGTACGGGTATGGGTAGAATTTTGTACCCATTGACTACACGGGTATGGGTATGGTATTGCTCTACCCGCCCCATACCCTACCCATTGCCATCCTTACCTGCCAGCCTCTCATCTCCATTCCAGCCCCGCGCGCACCCGCTTCGCCAGCTCAGCCTCGCCGGGCCCCCTTGTCAGTGGGTGTGGCTAGCTGAGCCTGGGTCGTTTCAGACCCTGGCGCCTTTTTGTTTTATTTTCTTTTCTGTTTTTCTTTTTCTTTTCTATTTTTCTTGTTTATTTAATATCTGCATATTTATGTTTCAGATGAATATGAGTCCTATATGAAAAGTGCTTAGAATTTTGTGTAGATTATGAATATGTCACTTGCTGCCATGTTTAAAAACATTTAAATGCTGTTCGAATTTAAATTTGTTTTAAATATGTTTAAACTTGTAAAAATCATAACTAAATATCTACAACTCCAAATTTAACAAACTTTATATGCATTTGGGGTAGAAAAATGTGTAGAATATTTTGGTGCTGTTGTTTAGCATGTTTGACAACTCTTTCACAGAAGTTTTTCAAATCTGTCCCAAATGCAAATAAATGAATATGGGAGTTTCTGGATATTGTTGTATTTATTTCCAGCCCATTTAAATGTGCTAGCATGTTGCTGTTATGTTAAGTTGCACCTTGCCATGTTAACCAACTCCTAAAAACTTGTTGGTTGCTTGTAAGAATAAACTACATGGACTTGTTAAAATGTTATTTTGCTGGTTCATGTTTGTTTTGATCTTGTTGGTTGTGATGATATTGCATTCTTGTGACCCTAGGCCATGCATCATGTCTTTCCATGTTCACATGCTTCATGTTCATGCATAATGTGATTGAGCACTGCATGTTGATTGATTTTGTTCCGTTGTTGCATTGTTGTGATTGGTTAGAGCCTAGTGACGATACGGAGTAGGAGGTTTCTACCGAGGTTGAGTGTGAGCAGCAAGGTTACGTTCCCTCCGAGGATTCAACAGGCAAGATGACTTGACCCAGATATCTTTACTATCTTTGCCTATGCTAGATGTCTCGCTCTTTAGCTTATTGCCTCGATGCCTATGTCTGTTTGTCAGCCTCCTATTGTTGCCATGAACCTCTCTAACCACCCAACCTAGCAAACCTTTGATTGGCTACATAAGCTTTGCTCAGCCCCTCTTATAGCATTGTTAGTTGTAGGAGAAGATTTGAAGATTCTTACTTCATGATGAAGTTTTTGTTGGGATATCACACTATATAATCTGTTAAACTAAGTCATCTATATACTTGGCAATGGGTGGAAGGCTAAGCCTTTGCTTGGTGTTTTGTTCCACTCTTGCCTCCCTAGGAACCGTTTAAACCGGTGTTATGTTCCTTGATTTTGCGTCCCTAACACGGTTGGGGTTTATGGGCCCCCCTTGATAACCCGCTTAGCGCTAAAGCTTTTTCAGCAAGGCCCAACATTGGTTTTACATTTGCCTAATAACTAAAACTTGCATAGGGAGTTATAAACCCTTTTTCTTAGTTAACAACCCGGGCCAGTGCTCCACATGAGTGTTGGTCCAAACTGGGCAACTTGCGGGGCCACCTCGAGGAAACTCAAGGGCTGGTAAAAACCTGTAGCTTGTCCCATCCGGTCGTGGCCTGAGACGAGATACGCGTGGCTACTATCAGGGTGTCGGCACGTCGAGAGGTCTTGCTGGATTAGTTTTACCTTAGTCGGAATATCTTGAGCACAGTATTCCGAGAATACTCGGGTCTTCCCACCTTGGGGTTGCGACTCCGCAGATCATGAGCTTGTGATCGGCTAAGTTGGGACACCCCAACAGGGTTTTGATATTTCGAAAACCTTGCCCGCGGTTATGTGGCAGATGGGAATTTGTTAATATCCGGTTGTAGAAAACTTGACACTATGATCATAATACACTACCAGCGTGAGTAACTGTGACGGTCGCTTTCCGAAGGGGTTTGGGAAGTGAACACGGTGGGGTTATGTTTGACGTGCTTAGATAGGATCACTTCGTGATCACTTTGACGATAGTTGGCACTTCTCTTCTCGCTCTAAACACGTAAGCTAGTGCTGGTGCTGCTGCGAACCTTGTTCTTCAGCCTTGTTCCTCACCCAAGGCTTTGATAGTATTGCTACCCGGGAACGGGATTGCTGAGTCCTCCGTGGCTCACAGATTCTACACAACACCAGATGCAGGTACCATTGAGAACTACACCGCTGGTGGTTCAGAGTTGTACTGGGAGTTCGATGAAGAACGTGGGCGATACTACGTGTCTTATCCAGAGGATCAGTAGGGCTCTTACTAGGATGATCGGGACCTTGTGTTATTTATTTATGGTATCTTTCATTTGGATCTTCTTCCGTAGTCGTACTCTGATGTTATTTGGATGATGAATGTTTATGTAATGCATTGTGTAATGTGGCGAGTGTAAGCCAACTACTCTTTTGCAATTTCATCCCTCTTTTACATGAGTCGTGCAAAGATACCATACTTGAGATCATTCTATTATGAGATTATGCCTTTAAGTCGTGCCTCGACACGTAGGAGGTATAGTCTCATACTGGGCATTACAAGTTGGTAATCAGAGCCTTCTCCAACCTAGGAGCCCCCACTGATTGATCAAATCGTTGACGGTTGAGTCTAGGCACACACTTGAAAATGTTTTGAGTCCTATATATATATATCGGAGAGTAGGATTTCTTTTTACTCCTCATCCCTTATCACTCTGGTGAGGACTCCTGACGATTAGTTATCTTTTACACTCTCAAAAATTCACTAAAATTTCCTTTTAGGATCACGCGCGTATTGTTTGGATTGTTCCGATGTCTTTGTGACGAGAACATTGTTCTCGATGCCTCCTGTCACTAGGGGTTGTGGCAGTGTCCCGAGAAGTTGAGCTCCGAGGTGTTGTCGTCACAAATCTATCGCAGCAGTTCTGGAATACTTAAGACGGCCGACATTGAAAACTCTTCTATGCGGTTAGTGGCAAGATAACCCCAACATCACCCAATACTGGGGAGGTAGTTCGGGAGTATTGCCATAGCTTGTATAGAAGATGCGTTTCGAAGGTCCGAGGTAAATGGTTTCCGGAAATAACTGGTTATGTGCTGAAGGATGGATACATCTGGATGTAGGATTAGAGTTGAGTGTGCGGTGCTTCCCCTGTATCCCCAACACCTGATTGCATAACTGGAAACTTTCGAAAATTAATAGGTGGGTTCATCTACTAGCTTGTAGGCATTCTTCCAACGAATGCATGATATGGAGTTCGGGGTTCTACATTGAGTGAAGTGGTTTTATGGGCGTTTTTTCTGATCGGGAGTTGCATCTTAAAGGGTCCTTGGCTATGCTGATCCGGGGATTGCAAAACCCTTTTGTAACACGTTCCATGAGCTTTCAGCACGAACATGTGGGACGAAGCTTCTATCTTGCATTTGTTCTATCTGCTCCTTGTTGTTTTTATTTTACCTTTTGTTCTCCCAAGTGGCTTCTCGAGAAGATTATTGTACCATTGAACTGTGGATTACATTCGTTCATTTTGTTCGGATATTCTTGTGAAGACTTATGTTGCAATTCTAGCCGTTGATTCGTCTTATAGCTTTCAATCAATGGCTAATAGTTGTCATCTCATTCAGGATAGCTCCTAAGAAGGTTCCCAATGCTAACACAAAGGGTGAGGAAGTTCCTGACCGTCCTCCTTCCCCTCCTCCTCCGTCTGAGGCCTTGAGAGCAATTATGCAAGCGACAAACCAGAACACCCAGATGCTTATGCAAATGATGTAGAACATTCAAGCCAACCAAGCAAATCAAGGTGGTCATGGGAACCAAGGCCAAGGCAATCTGTTCAATCAACCTCACTTTGCTACACTCAACCAGTTCCTGGCAAACCAACGGAAGTCTTTCAGTTACTGTGTGGATCCGCTAGATGCTGAAGACTGGATAACGGACATCAAGAAGCACTTTGAATGGGGTAACGTGAGACCTGAGGATTATGTCAAGTTTGCCGCCTTCCAACTCAAGGACCAAGCCGCTGATTGGTGGCAACAGTACAAAGATTCCAGAGGTGGACGTGAAATCTCGTGGACTGACTTCTGCAAGGTTTTCCGCTCTCACCACATTCCAACTAGTGTCACCGAAGGCATGCGTGAGCAATTCCGCAACCTGAAGCAAGGCACCATGTCCGTCTATCAATACAATGTCAAGTTCCAGAATCTCGCTCGCTATGCCAAGCAAGACATCCCAGATTCCAAGGGCAAGATTTATCAGTTCCGTGGTGGTCTGAAGGATGAACTCCAACTAGCTCTCACCTTGTTTGAGCCGAATGAATTTGATCAATTCTATAACATGGCCCTTAAGCAAGAGGCAGCCCAGCTCAAGGTTGAAGCTTCCAAAAAGAGGATTAGAGATGTTGTTAACTCCTCCTCTTCTTCCCAAGTGGTCGCAAAGCAGCAAAAGTTTTGGCTTCCACCTCCTCCTGTGCTGTGCCCTCCCAACAACAACAACAACAACAACAAGCACTCTGGTGGCCGTGGTTTCTCCCACCCACCCAACCCAAGCAATCAGTCCAAGAATCACTTTCAAGCTTCGAAGTCAAGTGGCCCTTATCACCGTCCTCTCTCAGAAGTGGTTTGCAACAAGTGCACTCAGAAGGGTCACTATGCTAACAAGTGTCCCAACCCAAGGCGCCTTCCGCCTCCTCCACCTGTCAGCACTGCTATTGTCAAGCACAACCCCAAGGTAGCAAGAGTGAATCTGATGAATGCAGCTCAAGTGGAGAATTCTTCAGATGTGATACTTGGTAACCTTCCAGTCAATCTTAAACCTGCTAAAGTTTTGTTTGATTCTGGTGCATCATGTTCCTTGATGTCATATCCTTTTGCATCCAAGCATAATGTTCGCCCCGAAGCTTTACCAAGAACTTTGAGTGTTATATCTCCTGGCAAGAGATTGAGTTCTAGTATGGTGGCTCCGGATATATCTATTCACATGGGTGACTACAACTTTCTGGTTTCTCTGGTTATTCTTGGTAACTCCGACATTGATCTTATTCTTGGGATGGATTGGCTTTCCAAGCATGATGCAAACATTGATTGTGCAAATAAGGAAGTCAAGCTTACTCATCCTGACGAAGACGTGATTATCTTCGCCTCTCGAGATAACACAATCAGGCTATTCTCTCTCAATGACAAGGGCGAGATTAATGCCATCTCTCAGATTCCGATGGTCAATGAATATGAAGATGTTTTTCCTGAAGAGCTTCGAGGCATGCCTCCGCATCGTCAAGTTGAATTCGTCATTGAACTCGAGCCCGGTACCGAGCCAGCATGTCAGCGTCCGTACAAGCTCTTCTCCTTGGGGCTGTGGTGTTCTATTTGTCAAGAAGAAGGATGGCACGGAGCGCCTTTGCGTTGATTTCCGGCCATTGAACAAGAAGACAATAAAGAACAAGTATCCGCTCCCCAACATCAATGAATTGTTCGAGCAGCTCAAAGGTGCAAAGGTGTTCTCAAAGCTCGATCTCCGGATGGGTTATCACCAGATCTGTATCCGTGAAGAAGATATTTCCAAGACCGCATTCAGAACGAGCTTTGGCTCTTATGAATACACGGTCATGTCTTTTGGCCTCGCAAATGGTCCACCCACTTTCTCGAGGATGATGCATTTCATATTCAACCCCTACACCAATGAATTTGTTCTCGTCTATCTGGATGACATCTTGGTATTCTCCAAGAATGAAGAAGATCATGCCAAGCACCTCCGTTTGGTTCTGGACAGACTCCATGAACACAAGTTCTATGCGAAGTTCTCCAAGTGTGAATTCTGGCTGGGTAAAGTCTTATATCTTGGCCATATCATCTCTGCTGAGGGTATTTCTGTCAACCCCGAGAAAGTTGAAGCTATTGTCAACTGTGAACCCCTGTAGAATGTCAAGCAACTCCAAAGCTTCCTTGGTCTCGCTAGCTATTGCAGAAGGTTAGTTGAGAACTTCTCCAAGATTGCCAAGCCTCTTTCCAACTTGCTGCAGAAGAATGTCAAGTACAAATGGACTCCTGATTGTGATGTAGCATTCAAAACACTCAAAGAGAAGCTCATTTCTGCTCCGTTCTTACTCCTCCAGATGAGTCCAAGCCCTATGAAGTCTTCTGTGATGCTTATTTACAAGGAATTGGTGGTGTTCTCATGCAAGACAAGAAGATTGTGGCATACACTTCTCGTCAATTGAAGCCAAATGAGAAGAACTACCCCACACATGATCTTGAGCTAGCAGAAGTGGTACATTCCTTGATCACGTGGAGACACCTTCTGTTGGGCAGAAAAGTGGACATCTTCACCACTCACAAGAGCTTGAAGTACATCTTCACACTGCCTAACCCGAACCTTCGCCAGACTCGTTGGGTTGAGATGATCCAAGAGTATGATCCAAGCATTGAGTACACACCTGGCAAGGCCAATGTCATTGCAGATGCCTTGAGCAGAAAGGCATATTGCAACAGTCTCCTTCTCAAGCCATTCCAGCCTAAGCTTTGTGAATCATTCAGGAAGCTCAACCTCCAAGTTGTTCCACAAGGCTTTCTTGCAAACCTTCAAGTGGCTCCTACCTTGGAAGATCAGATCCGTGAGGCCCAACTAAGTGATGCTATGGTGCAGAAAGTGAAACATGGTATTGCTAAGGGTACTCCCAAATACAAGTGCTATCGTGTTGATGAGAAAGACACCTTGTTCTTTGAGGACAGAATTGTGGTTCCCAAGGGTGATCTCAGGAAGCTCATAATGAACGAAGCACATGACTCCCTCCTATCGATTCATCCTGGAAGTTCCAAGATGTACCAAGACCTCAAGCAATCTTACTGGTGGACTCGCATGAAAGGGAGATTGCCCAATTCGTGAATGAATGTGATGTCTGCAGAAGAGTGAAGGCAGAGCATCAACGTCCAGCCGGTCTCCTCCAACCTCTACCTATTCCCGAGTGGAAATTCGACCACATTCAAATGGATTTCCTCACTCGTTTTCCTAAGTCCAAGAAGGGGAATGATGCTATCTTTGTAGTCATTGACAAGCTAACCAAAGTAGCTCACTTCCTTCTCGTCAAAGAATCCATCAATGCAGCTCAGTTGGCAGAGTTGTACACTTCCAGAATTGTGTCGTTGCATGGCATTCCTCAAGTCATCTCCTCAGACCGTGGAAGTTTGTTCACATCCAAGTTCTGGGATGATACGTCCAAAATGTATCTATAATTTCTGCTTGCTCCATGCCTCTTTTGTGTGATATTGCTATGATATTTATGCACTTCCATGCACTTTTGATCATATTTGGACTAACCTATTAACTCAGTGCACCCCAGTGCCAGTTTCTTTTTTCTGCTATTTTTGTATTTCAGGTTTTCCCATTACTTAAATTGCCAGAAAAATTCCGGGAAAAATATATAAAAAATCAGTGCTCCAGAAGCTTCCACGCGCCAGAAGTGGGGCCAGAGGGGAGCCAGGGGCAGCCCAGGCGGCCTGCCCACGCGGCCCCCCTCCTGGCCGCGCCGGGGGGGCGCCTGGGCCCCCCTCTCCGCCTCTGGTGCCCCCCTTTGGCATATATTTAGCACGCGTCCCGAAACCCTCGAGGACGGAACCCTTTTTCGCGATCTCATCTCTGTTCCGCCGCCGCCGCGCTTCCAAGATCGAGAGCACCAGGAGAACTCTTCCCGGCACCCTGCCGGAGGGGAGAACCACCACCGGGAGCTTCTCCACCACCATGGACGCTTCCCGGATGAGTTGTGAGTAGTCCCTCTTGGACCATGGGTCCATGACCAGTAGCTATGTGATGTTCTCCTCCCCTCTTTGTTCTTCATCGATTAGACCTCGTGAGCTGCCCTACATGATCGAGGCACATATGTAATCTTTATGCTGTTGCTATGCTGAGTTTGCTGGGATCCGATGGATTATGAGATTATGTTCAGATTGTGTGTGAGTAATATATTTGATTCACCTCTTTTATATTTATGTTCTTGAGTAATTCTTGCATGTTCTCCGTTGCTATTTATTGCTTTGGCCGAGTAGTAGGTAGTAACTCCAAGAGGGAACATTATGCTTGATTGTGGGTTCATGCCCCTTGATGACTAGCTTGAGTGACAGAAACATGAGTCTAGGGGATGTGTTGTTGCCACAAGGGGGAAAACAACGGTGCTTGTACTTGCGGGTGCAAGGATTGTTTACTTTACGCAAAGTTCTTTTAATGCAATTGTCTGTTGCTTTGAGTTTACACTATGGGTGGGACTCGCAACTTAATACCAGCGAGATGTTCTGGATAGATATCTCAAGGTGGATGATTAGTAGTAGATGCAGATGGATTTCGGTCTACTTGCCTTGGCGTACCGCCCATGCTTTTGAGCCTCTACCTTTCTTACAGCATAGTTAGCATTGGTTTGCGCACATAATCCTGTCAATTGCCCAGCTGTAATTCGTTTACCTCGCTTAGCTGTTTTATCGTCTTTTGGGAGAGAGACATCACTAGTGAACATCATGGGACTCCGGTCCATATTACCATCACTGATCACACCCGCTATTTACTTACTGTTCTTATTTCCTAGTTGCAGTCATACCTATCACTATTATCTCTTGCGTTTGATCCTTTGTAAACGACAAGGCCGGAGGGATTGACAACCTCTCTGTACTCGTTGGGAGCAAAGTTATTTGTATCTGTGTGCAGGTCCTGTCAAGCAAAAGTCTCTGGCGCTATTGACACCTTCTTGTTGACCCTCGGAGTCTCACGGGATTCGATCCTTGGCATCTTTGCCAAGGGAAAATTTGCCGCTACGCTACATCTCAAACCTTCCACTTGGGGTAACCAACGAGGGGCGAGAAGCCATCATGGGACTCCTTTCAGTCAGCCATGGGCACTAAGATCCGTTTGAGCACTGCGTTTCACCCTCAGACTAGTGGTCAAGTCAAAAGAGTGAACCAGATCCTCGAAGTCATGCTCAGAGCTTGTGTCATCTCTTTTGGCATGAAGTGGGAAGATTGTCTCCCGTTTGCCGAGTTCTCTTACAACAACAGTTTCCAAGCAAGTGCCGGCAAAGCTCCTTTTGAAATCCTCTATGGCAGAAAGTGCCGTACCCCTCTCAACTGGTCCGAGACTGGTGAACGTCAACTTCTTGGCAATGACTTGATCTCAGAAGCTGAAGAAATGTGCAAAGTCATACGTGAGAATCTCAAAGCCGCTCAATCGCGTCAAAAGAGTTACTATGACGACAAGCATCGTGTTTTGGCTTTCGACATTAGGGATCATGTCTATCTCCGTGTTTCTCCTATAAAAGGAACCTAAAGATTCGGTATCAAAGGAAAGCTTGCTCCTAGATACGTGGACCCTTTCAAGATTCTTGGCAAAAGAGGCGATCTAGCCTATCAA
This sequence comes from Secale cereale, assembly GCA_902687465.1. Classification (NCBI taxonomy): domain Eukaryota; kingdom Viridiplantae; phylum Streptophyta; class Magnoliopsida; order Poales; family Poaceae; genus Secale; species Secale cereale. The sequence goes on from LR738713.1 coordinate 408,328,313, forward strand.
CTTGAGCTCCCCTCCAACTTTGCAAATGTTCATGATGTGTTTCACATGTCTCAACTCTTCAAGTGTTTCAAGACACCTGAATGCACCATTCCGTTCGAGGAGATTGATCTTCAACAAGACTTATCTTATCGTGAGCACCTTGTTGCTATTCTTGAGGAAACTAAGCGCAAAACCCGCAACAAGTCAATCAAGTTCTTGAAAGTTAAGTGGTCACACCATACCGACCGAGAAGCTACGTGGAAATGAGAAGATCACCTTCGTTCCGAGTATCCTTCCTTCTTCCAGTCCTAGATCTCGGGACGAGATCTTTTTGTAGTGTAGGAGAGTTTGTAATGCCCCATATGTAACACTTTCCTATAATGGCAATAAAACTTCCTCTTTGATCCTTGCCATTATCCTTGGGGGTTCTTGTCATTTATTTTATTTGCATTGCCATACCTTTTTATTATTTTGCATCCTTGCATTGCTCTTCATCATATCATCATGGCATTATAGTTTACATTTATTTTGTGCATTGTGAGACTTCGTGATGTTGCTGTGTGTGGGTTCAAGCTAAGCTAGCTAAACCCTACCCCTCTTCTCCCTTCTTCTTCTTCTTCTTCTTCTTCTTCTTCTTCTTCTTCTTCTTCTTCTTCTTCTTCTTCTTCTTCTTCTTCTTATGCTTCTCCTTCTTTTCTTTCTGGCCTCTTCTTTGCCCTATTATGCAAGCCACCTAGCCAAGTTCCATTGTGGTTCTTTCTCCTCCTTTAAATCTTGCACCATGTGAGCATCCTCTCCACCAAATATCACCTCATTTGAATATGATTTGGTTGGGTTTTAAAATATCAAGAGTTTGATCCATATTCAAACTCCTTTTATTTTTCTGCCTCTAAAAATGTCCAAGTCAATTTATTTAAATAGGGCATAATTCACTGAGCATGGGGATATTTTTCTTTTCCCCTAACTCTTCCTATTTTATTCTGTGATTTTCTTTTTCTTTCTGCCTAAAGAAATAAAAGAAAAAGGAGAAGCAGCAGCTAGCACAGTGCAACCTGGGCCTCCTCCTTCTCTCTCTCTCTCTACCCAGGCCCAGCTTCTCTCCACCGCGCGCAGCCCAACTCCAACGCAGGCCCAGCCTCAGCGCTTGTAGTCGCGCCGTGGGCAATCCGAGTGCGTGGCCCCACCTGTCTATGGCTCAACCCAGCGCCTCCGTCTTCCTCCGTCAGAAAAGTAGAGCAGCGCCGCGCTCACCGTCGCGCCGCCAGTTCACGGACGTCGAGGCCGTGCATTGAGCCCCTGTTTTAAAACCCAAAACATGTCCTCTCTTCCTCCCTAGGTCTCCTCTTTCCCCTCTCGCCGTCTGGAGAGCTGAGATCCTCCAGATCCGCCGCCCCCATCGACGCCTGAGCGCATCTGAGAGCAGCCACTCGTCGCAGGCGAGCCCCGTGTCGTCCTCGGCCTCGCCAAAGTTGTAATGCCCAGGAAGGGACTATACCTCCTACGTGTCGAGGCACGACTTAAAGGTATAAGCCCATTCTGGAATGATCTCAAGTTTGGTATCTTTGCACGACTCATGTAAAAATAGGGATGAAATTGCAAAAGGATAGTTGGCTTGCACTCGCCATGTCACACAATACATTACATAAGCAAAACATCATTCAAAACATCACAACCCGACTACGGGCGAAGATCCAAAAGAAAGATACCAAAACATAATGCCACAGGTCCGAATCGCCCCTAGTAGAAACCCGTACTGATCGTCGAAACATCACACACATACGGCTACGTTCTTCATCGAACTCCCACTGAAGTACTGATCCATCTCCTGCACTGTTCTCAGCGGTACCTGCATCTGGTGTTGTAGTATCTGTGAGCCACGAGGACTCAACAATTCTATAACCATGGGTATCAAGACTAGCAAAGCTTTATGGGTCGAAAGAGGTAAAGTGGTGAGGTTGCAGCAACGGCTAAGCATAATATGGTGGCTAGCTTACGAGTACAAGAATAAGATGAGCATCTACGCAAACGGTCGCAAACTAGTGGTGATCGCTAAAGATCCTGAACTACCTACGAGTCATACATAACCCCACCGTGTTCTCTTCTCAAAATGAAAAGAGACAGTCACGGTTACTCACACAGTTGTGTGTTTTACTTCGGATCCTCTGTCAAGTTTTCTACAACCGGACATTAACAAATTCCAATCTGCCACATAACTGTGGGCACGGCTTTCGAAAGATCATAACCCTGCAGGGGTGTCCCAACTTAGCCCATCACAAGCTCTCACGATTAGCTGAAGTGATAAATATAATATCATCACCCCTTATCTTAGGGAAATCCGATCAGGCTCGGCATCCCGGTGCACAAGACATTTCGACAATGGTAAAACAAGTCCAGCAAGACCTCCCGGCGTGCCGACACCCTGATAGTAGCCGCGCGTATCTCGTCTCAGGCCACGTCCGGATGAGCAATACGTACAGCAACCGAAGACCCCAGATACTGGGTGGCACCGCAAGTGGCTCTAGTTTGGGACCAACACCATCAGCACTGGCCCCCCTGCTATGTAGAAAAGAATCTCCAAGGAGTGTCCCCCTTATGCAATTTATTTAATTAATTAAGTTATTAATATGAGGCAAATTAAAACCAATGTTGGGCCTTGCTGGAGGAGTTTTATTGAAAGTCGAAGTGTCAAGGGGTCCCCATATACCCATCGTGTAAGGAACGCAAAATCAAGGAACATAATGCCGGTTTATCGACGCCTAAGGTGGCATGAGTGGAACAAAACACCGAGCAAAAGGCCAAGCCTTCCACCCATGCTCAGTATATAGGTGTGTTAATAATAATAATAGATATTGTGATATTCCAACAACAAGTTCCCACCTGGAACGATCTTCATCTTCACCTGCAACTAACAACGCTATAAGAGGGGCTGAGCAAGCGGGTAACATAGCCAAACAATGGTTTTTGCTAGGAAGGTGTCAAAGGTTAGAGGTTTCATGGCAACAAGGAGAGGGGCTGACAATAAGATGTGTAGCGCGACATATAACGACAGCATCGAGACAACTAAGCAAAGGCAATGATAGTAAAGGTATCCAAGGGTATGGTCATCTTGCCTGAGATCCCGCAAGGAAGAAGAACAGATCCATGAAGAAGACGAAGAAGAAGCCTTGAAGAAGAACCACGGGTAGACGAACGAATCCTCACGAACGCAACGGAACAAGCACTAACGAGAAGAAGCAAGCAACACGGTAAACACACCACACGAGACATGACAATATGCTCAACCAAGTATGATGCAAGACAGTTCTATATAGGAAGCACAACAAGTCTATACAGGAAGCACAACATGGCAAGGTAGGAAGCACAGTAAAACAACACTAGTCTATATGATGCAATACATGGCAATGTATGATGCATGACAAGTCTATACAGAAAGCATAACATGGCAAGGTAGGAAGCACATAAAACAACACAAGTCTATATGATGCAATACATGGCAAGGTATGATGCATGCCAAGTCTATACAGGAAGCATTACATGGCAAGGTAGGAATCATAAAAAAACAACACAATCAATATATGATGCAATACATGGCAAGGTATGATGCATGACAAGTCTATACAGGAAGCAATGCATGACAAGGTAGGAAGCAGAGAAAAACAACACAAGAAACATGACAATATGCTCAAGCAAGTATGATGCAAGACAAGTCTATATATGATGCAAGGGGTGAAGCAAAAGTAAACTAACTATTTAGACAAGTTTAAATGAGGCCGGAATAACAAACAACAATTCCGGAAAATCCCCATATGCATATTTATGAATTTGGTACTGATCTGCCTATTACCACATTTTAAAGTTGTTAAACAGCAAAACAAAGTGCATCATGTTATTCTACACATTTTTCCACCCCATTTACATATAAAGTTTACTAAAAACCGAGCTACGGTTATTTAGTTATGAAATAAACCATTTTAGCAAGTTATTTACACAAATTAATGAAAATAGCAAGTTAAACATTTCTAACAGGGTGAAAGGGGCATATTATGAATCTACACAAATTCTAAGCATTTTTCATATATAAAGTTTTTGCATATGATGCATGGTTATTTTGTTATTCAATGCATGAACATGGAGGATCAAACTGTAACTATGCATTTTTTTTGGATAAATGGCAAAAACCGCAGGCGGGAAAAAAAACATGTACGGGCCCGAAGCAATATAGTGCAGCGGCCCAGCAGTTGGATCAGGCCCAAGCAGCCAGGTGTGTGTGCGTGCAAAAATAAAAGGAACAGATCAAAAACAAGGCCAACTGGGAATCGAACACATCACCTCCTGGATGGAGCTGAGTGGGTCAAACCACTCTGCTAAGCATGCGTTGGCGTAAATAATTGCCGCGGCATGCTAGATGATCAAGCCAAACCGACAGATCTAAATAAACAAGAAAAAAAGGCACGGCCTGTGCGCTCGGGATGGAGATCAGCGAAGGCCAGCCGCAGCTTTGCATGCGAGGCGTGCGGGGCGGGGCTCACCAGATGAGCTTCGGCTCAATTGACGTGCTCGGTGCAGCGCAGCAAGAGGCCATGCAGTGGAAGTCAATGCGGGGCTGCAGCTTGGACAGGACGGCGACAGCTCGAGGCAGGTGCCTCCACGGTGGGGAGCAGAGCCACGACGGCTTTCTGGCAAGCTGGGGACGCCGGGAATGGACGCATCCTGCGCGGGGTGCCATATCCGGGCATCAGAGGGGCCGGCGGGGACGAGGTAGCTCGCGGCGGTGGCTCTCCCTGCGGGAGACAGAGAGGAGGGGTGAGGTGAGGAAGGAGAAGGAGAGGAGAACAAGGCGCGATGGCACGGGCCTGGTCCTACTGCTGTGGTGGCGCACGATGGCGGCGGAAGGGCGAGGACGAGGGGGACAAGGCAGGAGAAGCCCTCCCGCTCGAAGGGCTTGGCCTCGGGCGCAAGGGCGGCCGCGAGGTCTCTGGAGACGGCAGGGGAGCGGCTTGGGTCGAGCTGGAGGAGCTCGGGGTTGGGGATTTTTTTGGATCTGGAGAGATCCCGAAGAAGGGGAGACAAGTCGAGTGGCGGCGCGGGGAGGATCCCTAGAAATTAGGGATCCGTTCGAAGATTAAATAGGTAGGTGGGCTAGGGGCAAGTTTTGAACAGATTTGGACCATTTGATCAAAATCCGACGGCTCGAGAAACAATAGGTAGATAGACCAAATAAGAAAACGGAGATATTTTAGGGATGTTTGGGGATGATCCGGACCCATCGGTAACGAGAGACCGGTTCGGTTCCGAGACAGTTTCGGACGTGCAGTCGAGGGGTAAAAGTGGGCTGTGTAGAAGGCATCGGGCTAAGACGAGAGAAGAGAGAGAGAGAGAGAGACGGCGGCAGTTTCGAAACACCGAAACGTCCGACGTTTATCCGGCTATAGTGTCGCTATAGATTTAACGGTTGGGCTATGAAACAGACTCTGAATGCGATGAAATTTGACAGGCGGTCTGTCTACACTATAATAAGACTACACGCCAAGTTTCATCCCATTCGGAGAACATTTTCCGGCCACTTATAAAATAAAAAAAATCGGAGGTGCCACGGGCGCGTGCGAGTGTGTCTGGGCTCAGAACGGGCAACGGAGAGAACTGGGGGAACCCGAACGAATGCAAGTTTTGAAAACATGCTAATGAAATGCACATGATGACATGACAAAGTGCAACACGCAAGCAAATGACATGGCAACGATGACGAATAGCTGGCTGACACCTGGCGCATCGGTCTCGGGGCATCACAACTCTCCCACACTAACAGAGGATCTCGACCCGAGATCCTGGAGATTTCACCGGATAAATCGGAAAAGGAAGAGGTAAAAACAAGTTGCTTCTCCGACAAACGAGTGAAACCACGAACCTGAGAGGTTGACCAAATTGAAAGAAGAATACAACGGAGATGAACGAATATGAAAATGTTGGGGAACGTAGTATTTTAAAATTTTCCTACGATCACGCAAGATCTATCTACCAGATGCATAGCAACGAGAGGGGAGAGTGTGTCTACGTACCCTCGTAGACCGGGAGCGGAAGCGTCAAGTGACGCGGTTGATGTTGTCGAACTTCTTCGCGATCCAACCGATCAAGCACCGAACGTACGGCACCTCCGCGTTCAGCACACGTTCAGCTTGATGACGTCCCACGAGCTCTTGATCTAGTTGAGCTTCACGGGAGAGTTTCGTCAGCACGACGGCGTGGTGACGGATATGATGTGTTCACCGGCACAGGGCTTCGCCTAAGCTCCGCGACGGTACGACCGAGGTGTGATTCTGTGGAGGGGGGCACCGCACACGGCTAAACAATTCAACTTGTGTGTCTGGGTGCCCCCTTGCCCCCGTATATAAAGGAGCAAGGGAGGAGGGTCCGGCCAACCTCTATGGTGCGGCTAGGGAGGGGACTCCTACTAGGAATAGGATTGCAATCCTATTCCTAGTAGGATTCACCGAAAGGAAGAAGGGAGAAAGGAATAGGAGAGGTGGCGCCCCCCCAATCCTAGTCCAACTAGGATTCCTAGGTGGGGGCGCCGGCCAGCCCTATGGGCTGCCTCTCTCTCACCCTTTTGGCCCACTATGGACCATCCCCTCTCGTAGGGGGTTCCGGTAACCCCCTCCGGCATTCCCGATAAATCCGAAACTTTTCTGGTATACTTCCGGTGTCCGAATATAGCCGTCCAATATATCAATCTTTATGTCTCGGACATTCCGAGACTCCTCGTCATGTCCGTGATCTCATCCTGGACTCCGAACTACCTTCGGTACATCAATACTCAAAAACTCATAATACCGATCGTCATCAAACGTTAAGCGTGCGGACCCTACGGGTTCGAGAACTATGTAGACATGACCGAGACTCATCTCTGGTCAATAACCAATAGCGGAACCTGGATGTTCATATTGGCTCCTACATATTCTACGAAGATCTTTTATCGGTCAGAACCGCATAACAACATACGTTGTTCCTTTTGTCAAACGGTATGTTACTTGCCCGAGATTCGATCGTCGGTATCTTTATACCTAGTTCAATCTCGTTGCCGGCAAGTCTCTTTACTCGTTCCGTAACACATCATCTCGTGACTAACTCATTAGTCTTTTGCTTGCAAGGCTTATTGTGATGTGTGTTATCGAGAGGGCCCAGAGATACCTCTCCGACACTCGGAGTGACAAATCCTAATCTTGATCTATGCCAACACCACGAATACTTTCGGAGACACCTGTAGAGCATCTTTATGATCACCCGTTGTGACGTTTGATAGCACACAAGGTGTTCCTACGGTATTCGGGAGTTGCATAATCTCATAGTCATAGGAACATGTATAAGTCATGAAGAAAGCAATAGCAGTTAAACTAAACGATCATAGTGCTATGCTAACGGATGGGTCTTGTCCATCACATCATTCTCCTAATGATGTGATCCCATTGATCAAATGACAACTCATGTCTATGGCTAGGAAACATAACCATCTTTGATCAATGAGCTAGTCTAGTAGAGGCATACTAGGGACATACTGTTTTGTCTATGTATCCACACATGTACTAAGTTTCCGGTTAATACAATTCTAGCATGAATAAAAGACATTAATCATGATATAAGGAAATACAAATAACATCTTTATTATTGCCTATAGGGCATATTTCCTTCAGTCTCCTACTTGAACTAGAGTCAATAATCTAGATTACAAAGTGATGATCCTCACACCCATGGAGTCTTGGTGCTGATCATGTTTTGCCCGTGGAAGAGGCTTAGTCAACGGGTCTGCAACATTCAGATCCGTATGTATTTTGCAAATCTCTATGTCTCCCTCCTTGACTAGATCGCGGATGGAATTGAAGCGTCTTTTGATGTGCTTTGTTCTCTTGTGAAACCTGGATTCCTTCGCCAAGGCTATGGCTCCAGTGTTGTCACAAAAGATTTTCATTGGACCCGATGCACTAGGTACTACACCTAGATCGGATATGAACTCCTTCATCCAGACTCCTTCATTTGCTGCTTCCGAAGCAGCTATGTATTCCGCTTCACACGTAGATCCCGCCACGACGCTCTGCTTGGAACTGCACCAGCTGACAGCTCCACCGTTCAATAAAAATACATATCCGGTTTGTGACTTAGAGTCATCCGGATCAATGTCAAAGCTAGAATCGACGTAACCGTTTACGACGAGCTCTTTGTCACCTCCATATACGAGAAACATATCCTTTGTTCTTTTCAGATACTTTAGGATGTTTTTGACCGCTGTCCAGTGATCCACTCCTGGATTACTTTGGTACCTCCCTGCTAGACTTATAGCAAGGCACACATCAGGTCTGGTACACAGCATTGCATACATGATAGATCCTATGGCTGAGGCATAGGGAATGACTTTCATTTTCTCTCTATCTTCTGCAGTGGTCGGGCATTGAGTCTTACTCAATTTCATACCTTGTAAAACAGGCAAGAATCCTTTCTTTGACTGATCCATTTTGAACCTTTTCAAAATCTTATCAAGGTATGTGCTTTGTGAAAGTCCAATTAAGCGTCTTGATCTATCTCTATAGATCTTGATGCCTAATATGTAAGCAGCTTCTCCGAGGTCTTTCATAGAAAAACTTTTATTCAAGTATCCTTTTATGCTATCCAGAAATTCTATATCATTTCCAATTAACAATATGTCATCTGCATATAATATTAGAAATGCTATAGAGCTCCCACTCACTTTCTTGTAAATACAGGCTTCTCCAAAAGTCTGTATAAAACCATATGCTTTGATCACCTCATCAAAGCGTATATTCCAACTCCGAGATGCTTGCACCAGTCCATAGATGGATCGCTGGAGTTTGCATACTTTGTTAGCACCTTTTGGATCGACAAAACCTTCTGGTTGCATCATATACAACTCTTCTTTGAGATATCCATTTAGGAATGCAGTTTTGACATCCATTTGCCAGATTTCATAATCATAAAATGCGGCAATTGCTAACATGATTCAGACAGACTTAAGCATCGCTACAGGTGAGAAAGTCTCATCGTAGTCAACTCCTTGAACTTGTCGAAAACCTTTTGCAACAAGTCGAGCTTTGTAAACAGTAATATTACCGTCTGCGTCGGTCTTCCTCTTGAAGATCCATTTATTTTCGATGGCCTGCCGATCATCGGGCAAGTCAACCAAAGTCCATACTTTGTTCTCATACATGGATCCCATCTCAGATTTCATGGCTTCAAGCCATTTTGCGGAATCTGGGCTCATCATCGCTTCCTCATAGTTCGTAGGTTCATCATGGTCTAGTAACATGATTTCCAGAACTGGGTTGCCGTACCACTCTGGTGCGGAACGTACTCTGGTTGATCTACGACGTTCAGTAGAAACTTGATCCGAAGTTTCATGATCATTATCATCAACTTCCTCACTAATTGGTGTAGGAATCACTGGAACAATTTCCTGTGATGTACTACTTTCCAATATGGGAGAAGGTACAATTACCTCATCAAGTTCTACTTTCCTCCCACTCACTTCTTTCGAGAGAAACTCTTTTTCTAGAAAGGATCCGTTCTTAGCAACGAATATTTTGCCTTCGGATCTGTGATAGAAGGTGTACCCAACAGTCTCTTTTGGGTATCCTATGAAGACACATTTTTCCGACTTGGGATCGAGCTTATCAGGTTGAAGTGTTTTCACATAATCATCGCAGCCCCAAATTTTAAGAAACGACAACTTTGGTTTCTTGCCAAACCATAGTTCATAAGGCGTCGTATCAACAGATTTTGATGGTGCCCTATTTAACGTGAATGCAGCTGTCTCTAAAGCATAACCCCAAAACGATAGTGGTAAATAGGTAAGAGACATCATAGATCACACCATATCCAATAAAGTACGGTTACGACGTTCGGACACACCATTACGTTGTGGTGTTCCAGTTGGCGTGAGTTGTGAAACTATTCCACATTGTTTCAAATGAAGACCAAACTCGTAACTCAAATATTCTCCTCCACGATCAGATCGTAGGAACTTTATTTTCTTGTTACGATGATTCTCTACTTCACTCTGAAATTCTTTGAACTTTTCAAATGTTTCAGACTTGTGTTTCATTAAGTAGATATACCCATATCTGCTCAAATCATCAGTGAAGGTCAGAAAATAACGATACCCGCCGCGAGCATCAACACTCATTGGTCCACATACATCAGTATGTATGATTTCCAACAAATCTGTTGCTCGCTCCATAGTTCCGGAGAACGGAGTTTTAGTCATCTTGCCCATGAGGCATGGTTCGCAAGCACCAAGTGATTCATAATCAAGTGATTCCAAAAGTCCATCTTTATGGAGTTTCTTCATGCATTTTACACCAATATGACCCAAACGGCAGTGCCACAAATAAGTTGCACTATCATTATTAACCTTGCATCTTTTGGTTTCAATATTATGAATATGTGTATCACTACAATCGAGATCCAGTAAGAATAGACCACTCTTTAAGGGTGCATGACCATAAAAGATATTATTCATCAAAATGGAACAACCATTATTCTCTGATTTAAATGAATAACCGTCTCGCAATAAACAAGATCCAGATATAATGTTCATGCTCAACGCTGGCACCAAATAACAATTATTTAGGTCTAAAACTAATCCCGAAGGTAGATGTAGAGGTAGCGTGCCGACGGCGATCACATCGACTTTGGAACCGTTTCCCACGCGCATCGTCACCTCGTCCTTAGCTAATCTTCGTTTAATCCGTAGTCCCTGTTTCGAGTTACAAATATTAGCAACCGAACCGGTATCAAATACCCAGGTACTACTACGAGTATTAGTAAGGTACACATCAATAACATGTATATCATATATACCTTTGTTCATCTTGCCATCCTTCTTATCCGCCAAATACTTGGGGCAGTTCCGCTTCCAGTGTCCAGTCCCCTTGCAGTAGAAGCACTCAGTTTCAGGCTTGGCTCCAGATTTGGGTTTCTTCGTTGAAGTAGCAACTGACTTGCTATTCTTTTTGAAGTTCCCTTTCTTTCCCTTGCCCTTTTTCTTGAAACTAGTGGTCTTGTTAACCATCAACACTTGATGCTCCTTTTTGATTTCTACCTCCGCAGCTTTGAGCATAGCGAAGAGCTCGGGAATTGTCTTTTGCATCCCTTGCATGTTATAGTTCATCACGAAGCCTTTATAGCTTGGTGGCAGTGATTGAAGAACTCTATCAATAACACTATCCTCGTCAACATTGCAACCAAGTTGAGTCATATGATTGTAGTACCCAGACATTCTGAGTAAGTGTTCACTGATAGAACTATTCTCCTCCATTTTGCAGCTGTAGAACTTATTGGAAATCTCATATTTCTCAATTCGGGCATTTGCTTGAAATATTAACTTCAACTCCTGGAACATTTCATATGCTCCATGGCGTTCAAAACGTCGTTGAAGTCCCGGTTCTAAGCCGTAAAGCATGGCACACTGAACTATCGTGTAGTCATCAGACCGTGACTGCCAGACGTTCAAAGCGTCTGCATCAGCGGAAGGGGGCTTGTCACCTAGCGGTGCTTCAAGGACATAATTCTTCTGTGCAGCAATGAGGATAATCCTCAGGTTACGGACCCAGTCCGTGTAATTGCTACCATCATCTTTCAACTTAGCTTTCTCTAGGAATGCATTAAAATTCAAAGGAACGGTAGCACGGGCCATTGATCTACAACGACATAGATATGCAAAACTATCAGGACTAAGTTCATGATAAATTAAAGTTCAATTTAATCATATTACTTTAAAGAACTCCCACTTAGATAGACATCCCTCTGGTCATCTAAATGATCACGTGATCCAAATCAACTAAACCATGTCCGATCATCACGTGAGATGGAGTAGTTTTCAATGGTGAACATCTTATGTTGATCATATCTACTATATGATTCACGCTCGACCTTTCGGTCTCCAGTGTTCCGAGGCCATATCTGTATATGCTAGGCTCGTCAAGTTTAACCCGAGTATTCTGCGTGTGCAAAACTGGCTTACACCCGTTGTATTTGAACGTAGAGCTTATCACACCCGATCATCACGTGGTGTCTCGGCACGACGAACTTTCGCAACGGTGCATACTCAAGGAGAACACTTATACCTTAAAATTTAGTAAGGGATCATCTTATAATGCTACCGTCGTTCTAAGCAAAATAAGAAGCATAATAAGATAAACATCACATGCAATCAAAATATGTGACATGATATGGCCATCATCTTCTTGTGCTTTTGATCTCCATCTCCAAAGCACCGTCATGATCACCTTCGTCACCGGCTTGACACCTTGATCTTCATCGTAGTATCGTTGTCGTCTCGCCAACTATTGCTTCCACGACTATCGCTACCGTTTAGTGATAAAGTAAAGCAATTACATGGCGATAGCATTTCATACAATAAAGCGACAACCATATGGCTCCTGCCAGTTGCCGATAACTTTACAAAACATGATCATCTCATACAAAACCGTATAACTCATCATGTCTTGACCATATCACATCACAACATGCCCTGCAAAAACAAGTTAGACGTCCTCTACTTTGTTTGTTGCAAGTTTTACGTGGCTGCTACGGGCTTAGCAAGAACCGTTCTTACCTACGCATACAAAACCACAACGATGTTTCGTCAAGTATGTGCTGTTTTAACCTTCCCAAGGACCGGGTGTAGCCACACTTGATTCAGCTAAAGTGAGAGAGACAGACACCCGCCAGTCACCTTTAAGCAACGAGTGCTCGTAACGGTGAAACCAGTCTCGCGTAAGCGTACGCGTAATGTCGGTTTGGGCCGCTTCATCTCACAATACCGCCGAAGCAAAGTATGACATGCTGGTAAGCAGTATGACTAGTATCGTCCACAATCTCATTGTGTTCTACTCGTGCATATCATCTACGCATAGACCTGGCTCATGATGCCACTGTTGGGGAACGTAGTATTTTAAAATTTTCCTACGATCACGCAAGATCTATCTACCAGATGCATAGCAACGAGAGGGGAGAGTGTGTCTACGTACCCTCGTAGACCGGGAGCGGAAGCGTCAAGTGACGCGGTTGATGTTGTCGAACTTCTTCGCGATCCAACCGATCAAGCACCGAACGTACGGCACCTCCGCGTTCAGCACACGTTCAGCTTGATGACGTCCCACGAGCTCTTGATCCAGTTGAGCTTCACGGGAGAGTTTCGTCAGCACGACGGCGTGGTGACGGATATGATGTGTTCACCGGCGCAGGGCTTCGCCTAAGCTCCGCGACGGTACGACCGAGGTGTGCTTCTGTGGAGGGGGGCACTGCACATGGCTAAACAATTCAACTTGTGTGTTTGGGTGCCCCCTTGCCCCCGTATATAAAGGAGCAAGGGAGGAGGGGCCGGCCAACCTCTATGGTGCGGCTAGGGAGGGGACTCCTACTAGGAATAGGATTGCAATCCTATTCCTAGTAGGATTCACCGAAAGGAAGAAGGGGGAAAGGAATAGGAGAGGTGGCGCCCCCCCAATCCTAGTCCAACTAGGATTCCTAGGTGGGGGCGCCGGCCAGCCCTATGGGCTGCCTCTCTCTCACCCTTTTGGCCCACTATGGACCATCCCCTCTCGTAGGGGGTTCCGGTAACCCCCTCCGGCATTCCCGATAAATCCGAAACTTTTCCGGTATACTTCCGGTGTCCGAATATAGCCGTCCAATATATCAATCTTTATGTCTCGGACATTCCGAGACTCCTCGTCATGTCCGTGATCTCATCCGGGACTCCGAACTACCTTCGGTACATCAATACTCAAAAACTCATAATACCGATCGTCGTCAAACGTTAAGCGTGCGGACCCTACGGGTTCGAGAACTATGTAGACATGACCGAGACTCATCTCTGGTCAATAACCAATAGCGGAACCTGGATGTTCATATTGGCTCCTACATATTCTACGAAGATCTTTTATCGGTCAGAACCGCATAACAACATACGTTGTTCCTTTTGTCAAACGGTATGTTACTTGCCCGAGATTCGATCGTCGGTATCTTTATACCTAGTTCAATCTCGTTTACCGGCAAGTCTCTTTACTCGTTCCGTAACACATCATCTCATGACTAACTCATTAGTCTTTTGCTTGCAAGGCTTATTGTGATGTGTGTTACCGAGAGGGCCCAGAGATACCTCTCCGACATTCGGAGTGACAAATCCTAATCTTGATCTATGCCAACACCACGAATACTTTCGGAGACACCTGTAGAGCATCTTTATGATCACCCAGTTACGTTGTGACGTTTGATAGCACACAAGGTGTTCCTACGGTATTCGGGAGTTGCATAATCTCATAGTCATAGGAACATGTATAAGTCATGAAGAAAGCAATAGCAGTTAAACTAAACGATCATAGTGCTATGCTAACGGATGGGTCTTGTCCATCACATCATTCTCCTAATGATGTGATCCCGTTGATCAAATGACAACTCATGTCTATGGCTAGGAAACATAACCAGCTTTGATCAATGAGCTAGTCTAGTAGAGGCATACTAGGGACATACTGTTTTGTCTATGTATCCACACATGTACTAAGTTTCCGGTTAATACAATTCTAGCATGAATAAAAGACATTTATCATGATATAAGGAAATACAAATAACATCTTTATTATTGCCTCTAGGGCATATTTCCTTCAGAAAACACTCCGTTAGAAAAGAGGAACAAGGAGCATTATGAGAACCTTGTAGGTTGAAAGACATTAAACAAGAGCTCATGGATGACGAAAGAATTTCAAAACCACTCCGGTTAACCAAGATTGAGAAGGAATAAGAACGAAATAATTTCGACAGCATTTCGACTGTAAATGGAAGGAATTGAACATGAACTTGAGGAGATGGGAATATACTTGATGAAATCAACAACACACTACCTCCAGAACAATTGAAAGGATGGCACAAGAGGTAAGAAAGATTTCAGACCGCACTCCAGTTGAAAAGAGAGGAAAAACTTTGATAAGATTAGAGAACTCGAACGTTGGGCACAACACTCCAGTTAAATAGATAAACAAGGAAAAGAACATGATCTTGACAAAACGAGATTATGGGACAAGGAGGGCAACACCACAACGCCTCCGGAACAAATGAGTAAAAGCTAGATCGTTGAAAGAATAGAACGAAGAAGAAAAGGACAACTTCTCCACAATTGAATTTGAAAGAGCATCCTTACGGGGATGAATTGAACAAAATTGTTGGAAATTCAACAACGAGAAGAATAAGCTTGATGTGGGCTTATGGAAAACATCTCAAAATTAAGGTGAAATTCTGTCACTACAAAATGATTGATTTGAGATGAGCGAAGAGATGAAAACTTTCTTCCACCCAGATGATAAGGAGATAACTTGGATCATTGATAAGCACCAGAATAGCAACAATCCTTAGGGGAAAGCTTTAGGTGAAATATAACCCAAATAACTCCAACAAAAAAATGGGAGGTTGAAAGGATCTCCTGAGAAAATAAGGATGGTGGGTTTAAATATTTCATTCTTGATAACTTGTGAATCATGAAGCACGAAGGAAAATTGTCAAGAATGACATAAAACCACCTCAAAAGAAAAAGGTAGAAAGAATTGCACTTCGGAATGCATGATGAAGAATGCTTGAGCTCCAACAAGAATCTTAAAGAACACTTCAAGGATGAATTAAATCATGATGAACCACCAAGAAGAACTCCGGTAACAAAAGGATGAAAAGAATAAGATTGAAGCCTTGCAATGATTTAGATGGAGGTTCCGATGAGATAGCCGAGAAACTTTGAACTCCAGAAAAGAAAAGATGAAAGGACTTGGGATTAGAATTTATTCATCATGAACAAACTCCGAACAAAAGAATTAATAACCTTGAGGAAAACAAGAATAAGAATTATGTCATGCTTATCCTTCACCAATTTAAATTGAAGACAACCAAAGGATTTGGCATACTACTTATTCTCGTTGGAAAGAACTAAAGAGAGATCTCGCACAAACTTGAGAAAGTATTAAACGAATCACCGGTAGGATTTCAGAAAGAACGAATTAATTGATATGATGACAAAGGGAAATGAATGTTGAACGAACCACCGTAAAAAAATCGAAACCGAGTGATGATAGAGAACAAACCACTATGAAGAATTAGAAAATGAACGAAGATACATTAGGCAATCTTAGATACAAAAGAACGAATGGATCACGAGCAGAATAAAGAATACTTGAATGATGCACTAGAAGAATATGGAGACGAATGGAGAGGCATCGATGAAGAATATTTGGAGGACGAAGTTGCAACTGAGAACGAAGAAATCTTCTGAAATGATGGACTTCGGAGGATCACAATGGAAAGAATTCATGAAAAGCTTCGGATGGGTATAAAAAGAATTCCTCACAATCGGAACAATAATGAGGATGGCATGAAGCTAGAACCACGAATCTTCAAGAGAACGGCCAAGATTTAAGAGAAACTCTTCTCCGGTCTTCAAATATTGAGAATGACAAGGAGAAACACCTTGAAGAATTGCGAGATACTCCGGAAGAATAAAAAGATGGAAGGTGGAGCTAAAGATGGAAATAATTGAAAACAAGCTTGGAGAAGGCATGTGACTGATGGAAATCATTCTTACGTCACACTTGAAAAGAATTTGAGTATAACTCCTGAAAAAGAAATTAGAAGAGTCAGGTAAGATCCTGGGAAAAGACCTGTGGGTTAGGGCCCACTCAAAAGAAATCATCGTTGAAAAAGATTGCTTAAGAGATATTGCACCGGTTGAATTAACGGCTTGAATGAGATAACAATCTCAAAATATATTGAACATGTTGAAAATGGAAACACGACTCTTCCGAGATATCTTCAGCACTCCGGAGAAGAATTAGAGAGTTGAATAAGCAAGAGAGACTTGCATAAGAAATTCCAACATGTGAAAAAATGAAACAAGAGGAACAGATATGATCATGATCAAAGCTTGAATTAAAACCACCGGCAGAATTTGAGAACAGAAGAATGATGAACTTGAAGTTCTTGAGCATCTTCACGATAAATCACCGGATAAGAACATTGAAGGAAATGAATGAAGAAACCTCACATGAATAAAATGGATACTTGATTTGAGATTTCTGGCTCCGAGAAGAATAAGGGTGGGAGGGTGGGGAAAACAAGGACAACTTGGGATGAATGAAATAGACAAATCGTCGGATTTCTCAACGGCGTCTGTATGGAATAACTTGAAGAGAAGGCACACCGGTTGAAAAGGATTAACATGAAGATCTCGATGGTCATGAAGGACTAGCACCCCCATAGAAATATGAGAACATCGCTTAAGAAAAAAGGTGTGGAATCAACATTTGACATCGAAGCAACTCAAATACCAGAATCAAAACAAAACCAATGGATAGATATGTTGCAACATAATCTTCACAATCTCACTGAACAGAGAATTGAACAAATGAATTTCGTAGGTACATCAACTTGTCGAGAAGCCACTTGGGAGAACAAAAGGTAATTAAAAATAACAAGGAGTAGATAGAACAAATACAAGATAGAAGCTTCATTCTACATATTCGTGCTGAAAGCTCATGGAACGTGTTACGAAAGGGTTTTGCAATCCCCGGATCAGCATAGCCAAGGACCCTTTAAGATGCAACTCCCGATTGGAACAACGCCCATAAACCACTTCACTCAATGTAGAACCCCGAACTCCATATCATGCATTCGTTGGAAGAATGCCTACGAACTACTAGATGAACCCACCTATTAATTTCCAAAAGTTTCCAGTTATGCAATCAGGTGTTGGGGATACAGGGGAAGCACCGCGCACTCAACTCTAATCCTACATCCAGCTGTATCCATCCTTCAACACATAACCAGTTATTTCCGGAAACCGTTTACCTCGGACCTTCGAAACGCATCTGTTATACAAGCTATGGCAATACTCCCGAACTACCTCCCCAGTACTGGGTGATGTCGGGGTTATCTTGCCACTAACCGCATAGGAGAGTTTTCGATGTCGGCCGTCTTAAGTATTCCAGAACTGATGTGATATATTTGTGACGACAACACCTCGGAGCTCAACTCTCCGAGACACTGCCACAACCCCTAAATGACAGGAGGCATCGAGAATAATGTTCTCGTCACAAAGACATCGGAACAATCCAAACAATACTCGCGTGAACCTAAAAAAAATTGGTGAATTTTTGAGAATAGAAGAGAGAAGTAATCGTCAGGAGTCCTCACAAGAGTGAAAAGAGATGAGGAGCAAAAGAAATCCTACTCTCCGATATATATAGGACTCAAAACATTTTAAGTGTGTGCCTAGACTCAACCGTCAACGATTCGATCAATCAGTGAGGGCTTCTAGGTCGGAGAAGGCTCTGAATACCAACTTGTAATGCCCAGGATGGGACTATACCTCCTACGTGTCGAGGCATGACTTGAAGGTATAAGCCCATTCTGGAATGATCTCAAGTTTGGTATCTTTGCACGACTCATGTAAAAATAGGGATGAAATTGCAAAAGGATAGTTGGCTTGCACTCGCCACGTCACACAATACATTACATAAGCAAAACATCATTCAAAACATCACAACCCGACTACGGGCGAAGATCCAAAAGAAAGATACCAAAACATAAAGCCACATGTCCGAATCGCCCCTAGTAGAAACCACTACTGATCGTCGAAACGTCACACACATACGGCTACGCTCTTCATCGAACTCCCACTGAAGTACTGATCCATCTCCTGCACTGTTCTCAGCGGTACCTGCATCTGGTGTTGTAGTATCTGTGAGCCACGAGGACTCAGCAATCCCATAACCATGGGTATCAAGACTAGCAAAGCTTCATGGGTAGGAAGAGGTAAAGTGGTGAGGTTGCAGCAACGGCTAAGCATAATATGGTGGCTAGCTTACGAGTACAAGAATAAGATGAGCATCTACGCAAACGGTCGCAAACTAGTGGTGATCGCTAAAGATCCTGAACTACCTACGAGTCATACATAACCCCACCGTGTTCTCTTCTCAAAATGAAAAGAGACAGTCATGGTTACTCACATAGTTGTGTGTTTTACTTCGGATCCTCTGTCAAGTTTTCTACAACCGGACATTAACAAATTCCAATCTGCCACATAACCGCGGGCACGGCTTTCGAAAGATCATAACCCTGCAGGGGTGTCCCAACTTAGCCCATCACAAGCTCTCACGATTAGCTGAAGTGATAAATATAATATCATCACCCCTTATCTTAGGGAAATCCGATCAGGCTCGGCATCCCGGTGCACAAGACATTTCGACAATGGTAAAACAAGTCCAGCAAGACCTCCCGGCGTGCCGACACCCTGATAGTAGCTGCGCGTATCTCGTCTTAGGCCACGTCTGGATGAGCAATACGTACAGCAACCGAAGACCCCAGATACTGGGTGGCACCGCAAGTGGCTCTAGTTTGGGACCAACACCATCAGCACTGGCCCCCCTGCTATGTAGAAAAGAATCTCCAAGGAGCGTCCCCCTTATGCAATTTAATTAATTAATTAAGTTATTAATATGAGGCAAATTAAAACCAATGTTGGGCCTTGCTGGAGGAGTTTTATTCAAAGTCGAAGTGTCAAGGGGTCCCCATATACCCATCATGTAAGGAACACAAAATCAAGGAACATAATGCCGGTTTATCGGCGCCTAAGGTGGCATGAGTGGAATAAAACACCAAGCAAAAGGCCAAGCCTACCACCCATGCCCAGTATATAGGTGCGTTAATAATAATAATAGATATTGTGATATTCCAACAACAAGTTCCCACCTGGAACGATCTTCATCTTCACCTGCAACTAACAACGCTATAAGAGGGGCTGAGCAAGCGGGTAACATAGCCAAACAATGGTTTTTGCAAGGAAGGTGTCAAAGGTTAGAGGTTTCATGGTAACAAGGAGAGGGGCTGACAATAAGATGGGTAGCGCGACATATAACGACAGCATCGAGACAACTAAGCAAAGGCAATGATAGTAAAGGTATCCAAGGGTATGGTCATCTTGCCTGAGATCCCGCAAGGAAGAAGAACGGATCCATGAAGAAGACGAAGAAGAAGCCTTGAAGAAGAACCACGGGTAGACGAATGAATCCTCACGAACGCAACGGAACAAGCACTAACGAGAAGAAGCAAGCAACACGGTAAACACACCACACGAGACATGACAATATGCTCAACCAAGTATGATGCAAGACAGTTCTATATAGGAAGCACAACAAGTCTATAGAGGAAGCACAACATGGCAAGGTAGGAAGCACAGTAAAACAACACTAGTCTATATGATGCAATACATGGCAAGGTATGATGCATGACAAGTCTATACATGAAGCATAACATGGCAAGGTAGGAAGCACAGAAAACAACACAAGTCTATATGATGCAATACATGGCAAGGTATGATGCATGCCAAGTCTATACAGGAAGCATTACATGGCAAGGTAGGAAGCATAGAAAAACAACACAATCTATATATGATGCAATACATGGCAAGGTATGATGCATGACAAGTCTATACAGGAAGCAATGCATGACAAGGTAGGAAGCAGAGAAAAACAACACAAGAAACATGACAATATGCTCAAGCAAGTATGATGCAAGACAAGTCTATATATGATGCAAGGGGTGAAGCAAAAGTAAACTAACTATTTAGACAAGTTTAAGTGAGGCCGGAACAACAAACAACAATTTCGGAAAATTCCCATGTGCATATTTATGAATTTGGTACTGATCTGCCTATTACCACATTTTAAAGTTGTTAAACAGCAAAACAAAGTGCATCATGTTATTCTACACATTTTTCCACCCCATTTACATATAAAGTTTACTAAAAACCGAGCTACGGTTATTTAGTTATGAAATAAACCATTTTAGCAAGTTATTTACACAAATTAATGAAAACAGCAAGTTAAACATTTTTAACAGGGTGAAAGGGGCATATTATGAATCTACACAAAATTCTAAGCATTTTTCATATATAAAGTTTTTGCATATGATGCATGGTTATTTTGTTATTCAATGCATGAACATGGAGGATCAAACTGTAACTATGCATTTTTTGGATAAATGGCAAAAACCGCAGGCGGGAAAAAAACATGTATGGGCCCGAAGCAATATAGTGCAGCGGCCCAGCAGTTGGATCAGGCCCAAGCAGCCAGGTGTGTGTGCGTGCAAAAATAAAAGGAACAGATCAAAAACAAGGCCAACTGGGAGTCGAACACATCACCTCCTGGATGGAGCTGAGTGGGTCAAACCACTCTGCTAAGCATGCGTTGGTGTAAATAATTGCCGCGGCATGCTAGATGATCAAGCCAAACCGACAGATCTAAAAAAATAAGAAAAAAGGCACGGCCTGTGCGCTCGGGATGGAGATCAGCGAAGGCCAGCCGCAGCTTTGCATGCGAGGCGTGCAGGGCGGGGCTCACCAGATGAGCTTCGGCTCAATTGACGTGCTCGGTGCAGCGCAGCAAGAGGCCATGCAGTGGAAGTCAACGCGGGGCTGCAGCTTGGACAGGACAGCGGCAGCTCGAGGCAGGTGCGTCCACGGCGGGGAGCAGAGCCACGACGACTTTCTGGCAAGCTGGGGACGCCGGGAATGGACGCATCCTGCGCGCGGGGTGCCATATCCGAGCATCAGAGGGGCCGGCGGGGACGAGGTAGCTCGCGGCGGTGGCTCTCCCTACGGGAGACAGAGAGGAGGGGTGAGGTGAGGAAGGAGAAGGAGGCGCGATGGCACGGGCCTGGTCCTGCTGCTGTGGTGGCGCACGACGGCGGCGGAAGGGCGAGGACGAGGGGGACAAGGCAGGAGAAGCCCTCCCGCTCGAAGGGCTTGGCCTCGGGCGCAAGGGCGGCCGCGAGGTCTCTGGAGACGGCAGGGGAGCGGCTTGGGTCGAGCTGGAGGAGCTCGGGGTTTGGGATTTTTTTGGATCTGGAGAGATCTCGAGGAAGGGGAGACAAGTCGAGTGGCGGCGCGGGGAGGATCCCTAGAAATTAGGGATTCGTCCGAAGATTAAATAGGTAGGTGGGCTAGGGGCAAGTTTTGAACAGATTTGGACCATTTGATCAAAATCCGACGGCTCGAGAAACAATAGGTAGACAGACCAAATAAGAAAACGGAGATATTTTAGGGATGTTTGGGTATGATCCGGACCCATCGGTAACGAGAGACCGGTTCGGGTCCGATACAGTTTCGGACGTGCAGGCGAGGGGTAAAAGTGGGCTGTGTAGAAGGCATCGGGCTGAGACGAGAGAAGAGAGAGAGAGAGACCCGGCGGCAGTTTCGAAACACTGAAACGTCCGACGTTTATCCGGCTATAGTGCCGCTATAGATTTAACGGTTGTGCTATCAAACAGACTTCGAATGCGATGAAATTTGACAGGCGGTCTGTCTACACTATAATAAGACCACACGCCAAGTTTCATCCCATTCCGAGAACATTTTCCGGCCACTTATAAAATAAAAAAAATTCGGAGGTGCCACGGGCGCGTGCGAGTGTGTCTGGGCTCAGAACGGGCAACGGAGAGAACTGGGGGAAACCGAACGAATGCAAGTTTTGAAAACATGCTAATGAAATGCACATGATGACATGACAAACTGCAACGCGCAAGCAAATGACATGGCAACGATGACGAATAGCTGTCTGACACCTGGCGCATCGGTCTCGGGGCGTCACAAAAGTTGTCCACCTGCTTACTCGACGTCGTCTTCTTCGTCTACGTCAACCAAGCGGACCCGAGCGCCTCTCCGTCGAGCTCTTCTTCCTCTACTGTGGCCGCAGGTGTTCGAGGCACGCCGTCGTCGACTCCGTCCACGCCTGGGCCAGCCGAGCACACCGCCGTACTCGTGGTGAGCTCCTCTCTCTCCCCGTGCCCATTTCCCCTTTCTGCGCATGCTCTAGGCCCTAGTACCTCGAGTGCCCAATCGCGCCACCGTCGGACCTCGTCGCCGGCGAGTGTTCCAACCCCTTTAGCTATTGTCGTGCTGCCCGTTCGCTTCGTCTAGTTGCATAGGACCTCTTTGTGCTGTCGCTGTCCCACCTAGGGCCTTGCTTCGCCTCGCCGCCGTCCCGTCGCCGCCGTGCTGTAGTTGCTCGCCGCCGGCGCTGCAGTGCCCCGTAGTTGCTGCTAGTAGGATGGTTGGATGCGGAACTCTTCAAGGAGTCTCTCGCACCCCTCCGCCGTGCCAATTGGTCGCCGGAGCGGCTCCGACGAGCAGCTCCGATGAGGGCCAGTGTTTTCCCCTGTTCTGCTTCTGCTGCTTATTCTTTAGAGATGCTACCTCCTTTCTATCGAGATCGATTCAGTAGTGCAGTGGTTTGTCTCCGTCAGTTTTGTCAGTAGGGCGTGGGTTCGATCCCCCGCGGGCGCAGTGGTATTCGCCCTTTTTTCATTTTTTGTGTGAGGCTGACAGTAGGGCCCCACCTGCCAGCCTCTCATCTCCATTCCAGCCTCGCGCGCACCCGCTTCGCCAGCTCAGCCTCGCCGGGCCCCCTTGTCAGTGGGTGTGGCTAGCCGAGCCTGGGTCGTTTCACACCCTGGCGCCTTTTCTGTTTTATTTTCTTTTTTGTTTTTGTTTTTCTTTTCTATTTTTCTTGTTTATTTAATATCTGCATATTTATGTTTCAGATGAATATGAGTCCTATATGAAAAGTGCTTAGAATTTTGTGTAGATTATGAATATGTCACTTGCTGCCATGTTTAAAAACATTTAAATGCAGTTTGAATTTAAATTTGTTTTAAATATGCTTAAACTTGTAAAAATCATTACTAAATATCTACAACTCCAAATTTAACAAACTATATATGCATTTGGGGTAGAAAAATGTGTAGAATATTTTGGTGCTGTTGTTCAGCATGTTTGACAACTCTTTCACAGAAGTTTTTCAAATCTGTCGCAAATGCAAATAAATGAATATGGGAGTTTCTGGATATTATTGTATTTATTTCCAGCCCATTTAAATGTGCTAGCATGTTGCTGTTATGTTAAGTTGCACCTTGCCATGTTAACCAACTCCTGAAAACTTGTTGGTTGCTTGTAAGAATAAACTACATTGACTTGTTAAAATGTTCTTTTGCTTGTTCATGTTTGTTTTGATCTTGTTGGTTGTGATGATATTGCATTCTTGTGACCCTAGTCCATGCATTTCCATGTTCACATGCTTCATGTTCATGCATCATGTGATTGAGCGCTGCATGTTGATTGATTTTGTTCCGTTGTTGCATTGTTGTGTTTGGTTAGAGCCTGGTGAAGATACGGAGTACGAGGTTTCTACCGAGGTTGAGTGTGAGGAGCAAGGTTACGTTCCCTATGAGGATTCAACATGCAAGATGACCTGACCCAGATATCTTTACTATCTTTGCCTATGCTAGATGTCTCGCTCTTTAGCTTATTGCCTAGATGCCTATGTCTGTTTGTCACCTCCTATTGTTGCCATGAACATGTCTAACCACCCAACTTAGCAAACCTTTGATTGGCTATGTAAGCTTTGCTCAGCCCCTCTTATAGCATTGTTAGTTGTAGGAGAAGATTTGAAGATTCTTGCTTCATGATGAAGTTTTTGTTGGGATATCACACTATATAATCTGTTAAACTAAATCATCTATATACTTGGCAATGGGTGGAAGGCTAAGCCTTTGCTTGGTGTTTTGTTCCACTCTTGCCTCCCTAGGAACCGTTTAAACCGGTGTTATGTTCCTTGATTTTGCGTCCCTAACACGGTTGGGGTTTATGGGCCCCCCTTGATAACCCGCTTAGCGCTAAAGCTTTTCCAGCAAGGCCCAACATTGGTTTTACATTTGCCTAATAACTAAAACTTGCATAGGGAGTTATAAACCCTTTTTCTTAGTTAACAACCCGGGCCAGTGCTCCACATGAGTGTTGGTCCAAACTGGGCAACCTGCGGGGCCACCTCGAGGAAACTCAAGGGCTGGTAAAAACCAGTAGCTTGTCCCATCCGATCGTGGCCTGAGACAAGATGCGCGCGGCTACTATCAGGGTGTCGGCACGCCGGGAGGTCTTGCTGGATTAGTTTTACCTTAGTCGGAATATCCTGACCACGGGATTCTGAGAATACTCGGGTCTTCCCACCTTGGTGTTGCGACTCCGCAGATCGTGAGCTTGTGATGGGATAAGTTGGGACACCCCAACAGGGTTTCGATCTTTCGAAAGCCGTGCCTGCGGTTATGTGGCAGATGGGAATTTGTTAATATCCGGTTGTAGAAAACTTGACACTATGATCATAATACACTACCAGCGTGAGTAACCGTGACGGTCGCTTTCCGAAGGGGTTCGGGAAGTGAACACGGTGGGGTTATGTTTGACGTGCTTAGTTAGGATCACTTCGTGATCACGTGGACGATCGTTGGCACTTCTCTTCTCGCTCTAAACACGTAAGCTAGTGCTGGTGCTGCTGTGAACCTTGTTCTTCAGCCTTGTTCCTCACCCAAGGCTTTGATAGTATTTCTACCCGGGAACGGGATTGCTGAGTCCTCCGTGGCTCACAGATTCTACACAACACCAGATGCAGGTACCGTTGAGAACTACACCGCTGGTGGTTCAGAGTTGTACTGGGAGTTCGATGAAGAACGTGGGCGATACTACGTGTCTTATCCATAGGATCAGTAGGGCTCTTACTAGGATGATCGGGACCTTGTGTTATTTATTTATGGTATCTTTCATTTGGATCTTCGTCCGTAGTCGGACTCTGATGTTATTTGGATGATGAATGTTTATGTAATGCATTGTGTGACGTGGCGAGTGTAAGCCAACTACTCTTTTGCAATTTCATCCCTCTTTTACATGAGTCGTGCAAAGATACCATACTTGAGATCATTCTAGTATGATATTATGCCTTTAAGTCGTGCCTCGACATGTAGGAGGTATAGTCTCATACTGGGCATTACAAGTTGGTAATCAGAGCCTTCTCCGACCTAGGAGCACCCACTGATTGATCGAATAGTTGACGGTTGAGTCTAGGCACACACTTGAAAATGTTTTGAGTCCTATATATATATCGGAGAGTAGGATTTCTTTTTACTCCTCATCCCTTATCACTCTGGTGAGGATTCCTGACGATTACTTATCGCTTCTACTCTAAAAAATTCACTAAAATTTCTTTTTAGGATCACGCGCGTATTGTTTGGATTGTTCCGATGTCTTTGTGACGAGAACATTGTTCTCGATGCCTCCTATCATTAGGGGTTGTGGCAGTGTCCCGGGGAGTTGAGCTCCGAGGTGTTGTCGTCACAAATCTATCGCAGCAGTTCTGGAATACTTAAGACGGCCGACATAAAAAACTCTTCTATGCGGTCAGTGGCAAGATAACCCCGACATCATCCAGTACTGGGGAGGTAGTTCGGGAGTATTGCCATAGCTTGTATAGCAGATGCGTTTCGAAGGTCCGAGGTAAACGGTTTCCGGAAATAACTGGTTATGTGTTGAAGGATGGATACAACTGGATGTAGGATTAGAGTTGAGTGCATGGTGCTTCCCGTGTATCCCCAACACCTGATTGCATAACTGGAAACTTTCAGAAATTAATAGTTGGGTTCATCTACTAGCTCGTAGGCATTCTTCCAACGAATGCAGGATATGGAGTTCGGGGTTCAACATTGAGTGAAGTGGTTTTATGGGTGTTTGTTCCGATCGAGAGTTGCATCTTAAAGGGTCCTTGGCTATGCTGATCCGGGGATTGCAAAACCCTTTTGTAACACGTTCCATGAGCTTTTAGCACGAACATGTGGGACGAAGCTTCTATCTTGTATTTGTTCTATCTGCTCCTTATTGTTTTTATTTTACCTTTTGTTCTCCCAAGTGGCTTCTCGAGAAGATTGTTGTAGCATTGAACTGTGGATTACATTCGTTCATTTTGTTCGGATGTTCTTGTGAAGACTTATGTTGCAATTCTAGCCGTTGATTCAGCTTATAGCTTTCAATCAATGGCTAATAGTTGGCATCTCATTCAAGATAGCTCCTAAGAAGGTTCCCAATGCTAACCCAGAGGGTGAAGAAGTTCCTGACCGTCCTCCTTCCCCTCCTCCTCCGTCTGAGGCCTGGATAGAAATTATGCAAGCGACAAACCAGAACACCCAGATGCTTATGCAAATGATGCAGAACATTCAAGCCAACCAAGCAAATCAAGGTGGTCATGGGAACCAAGGCCAAGGCAATCTGTTCAATCAACCTCACTTTGCTACACTCAACCAGTTCCTGGCAAACCAACCGAAGTCTTTCAGTTACTGTGTGGATCCGCTAGATGCTGAAGACTGGATAACAGACATCAAGAAGCACTTTGAATGAAGTAACGTGAGACCTGAGGATTATGTCAAGTTTGCCGCCTTCCAACTCAAGGACCAAGCCGCTGATTGGTGGCAACAGTACAAAGATTCCAGAGGTGGACGTGAAATCTCGTGGACTGACTTCTGCATGGATTTCCGCTCTCACCACATTCCAACTAGTGTCACCGAAGGCATGCATGAGCAATTCCGCAACCTGAAGCAAGGCACCATGTCCGTCTATCAATATAATGTCAAGTTCCAGAATCTCGCTCGCTATGCCAAGCAAGACATCCCAGATTCCAAGATCAAGATTTATCAGTTCCGTGGTGGTCTGAAGGATGAACTCCAACTAGCTCTCACCTTGTTTGAGCCGGATGAATTTGATCAATTCTATAACATGGCCCTTAAGCAAGAGGCAGCCCAGCTCAAGGTTGAAGCTTCCAAAAAGAGGATTAGAGATGTTGTTAACTCCTCATCTTCTTCCCAAGTGGTCGCAAAGCAGCAGAAGTTTTGGCTTCCATCTCCTCCAGTGCTCCGCCCTCCCAACAACAACAACAAGCACTCTGGTGGCCGTGGTTTCTCCCACCCACCCAACCCAAGCAATCAGTCCAAGAATCACTTTCAAGCTTCAAAGTAAAGTGGCCCTTATCACCGTCCTCTCTCAGAAGTGGTTTGCAACAAGTGCACTCAGAAGGGTCACTATGCTAACAAGTGTCCCAACCCAAGGCGCCTTCCACCTCCTCCACCTGTCAGCACTGCTATTGCCAAGCACAACCCCAAGGTAGCAAGAGTAAATCTAATGAATGCAGCTCAAGCGGAAAATTCTTCAGATGTGATACTTGGTAACCTTCCAGTCAATCTTAAACCTGCTAAAGTTTTGTTTGATTCTGGTGCATCATGTTTCTTCATGTCATATCCTTTTGCATCCAAGCATAATGTTCGCACCGAAGCTTTACCAAGAACTTTGAGTGTTATATCTCCTGGCAAGAGATTGAGTTCTAGTATGGTGGCTCCGGATATATCTATTCACATGGGTGACTACAGCTTTCTGGTTTCTCCGGTTATTCTCGGTAACTCCGACATTGATATTATTTTGGGATGGATTGGTTTTCCAAGCATGATGCAAACATTGATTGTGCAAATAAGGAAGTCAAGCTTACTCATCCTAACGAAGACGTGATTATCTTCGCCTCTCGAGAGAACACAATCAAGCTATTCTCTCTCAATGACAAGGGCGAGATTAATGCCATCTCTCAGATTCCGGTGGTCAATGAATATGAAGATGTTTTTCTTGAAGAGCTTCGAGGCATGCCTCCGCATCGTCAAGTTGAATTCATCATTGAACTCGAGCCCGGTACCAAGCCAGCATGTCGGCGTCCGTACAAGCTCTCCACTCATGAGTTGAAAGAGCTGAAGAAACAACTCGATGAGCAAGAGCGTATGGGTCTAATCAGGCCTAGCACTTCTCCTTGGGGTTGTGGTGTTCTATTTGTCAAGAAGAAGGATGGCACGGAGTGCCTTTGTGTTGATTACCGGCCATTGAACAAGAAGACAATAAAGAACAAGTATCCGCTCCCCAACATCAATGAATTGTTCGAGCAGCTCAAAGGTGCAAAGGTGTTCTCAAAGCTCGATCTCCGGATGGGTTATCACCAGATCCGTATCCGTGAAGAAGATATTCCCAAGACCGCATTCAGAATGGGCTTTGGCTCTTATGAATACACGGTCATGTCTTTTGGCCGCGCAAATGCTCCACCCACTTTCTCGAGGATGATGCATTTCATATTCAACCCCTACACCAATGAATTTGTTCTCGTCTATCTGGATGACATCTTGGTATTCTCCAAGAATGAAGAAGATCATGCCAAGCACCTCCGTTTGGTTCTGGACAGACTCCGTGAACACAAGTTCTATGCGAAGTTCTCCAAGTGTGAATTCTGGCTGGATAAAGTCTTATATCTTGGCCATATCATCTCTGCTGAGGGTATTTCTGACAACCCAGAGAAAGTTGAAGCTATTGTCAACTGGGAACCCCCGCGGAATGTCAAGCAACTCCGAAGCTTCCTTGGTCTCGCTAGCTATTGTAGAAGGTTAGTTGAGAACTTCTCCAAGATTGCCAAGCCTCTTTCCAACTTGCTGCAGAAGAATGTCAAGTACAACTGGACACCTGATTGTGATGTGGCATTCAAAACACTCAAAGAGAAGCTCATTTCTGCTCCGGTTCTTACTCCTCCGGATGAGTCCAAGCCCGATGAAGTCTTCTGTGATGCTTCTTTACAAGGACTTGGTGGTGTTCTCATGCAAGACAAGAAGATTGTGGCATACACTTCTCGTCAATTGAAGCCAAATGAGAAGAACTACCCCACACATGATCTTTAGCTAGCAGCAGTCGTACATGCCTTGATCACGTGGAGACACCTTCTGTTGGGCAGAAAAGTGGACATCTTCACCGATCACAAGAGCTTGAAATACATCTTCACACAGCCTAACCTGAACCTTCGCCAGACTCGTTGGGTTGAGATGATCCAAGAGTATGATCCAAGCATTGAGTACACACCTGGAAAGGCCAATGTCATTGCAGATGCCTTGAGCGGAAAGGCATATTGCAATAGTCTCCTTCTCAAGCCGTTCCAGCCTGAGCTTTGTGAATCATTCAGGAAGCTCAACCTCCAAGTTGTTCCACAAGGCTTTCTTGCAAACCTTCAAGTGGCTCCTACCTTGGAAGATCAGATCCGTGAGGCCCAACTAAGTGATGCTATGGTGCAGAAAGTGAAACATGGTATTGCTAAGGGTACTCCCAAATACAAGTGCTATCGTGTTGATGAGAAAGACACCTTGTTCTTTGAGGACAGAATTGTGGTTCCCAAGGGTGATCTTAGGAAGCTCATAATGAACGAAGCACATGACTCCCTCCTATAGATTCATCCTGGAAGTTCCAAGATGTACCAAGACCTCGAGCAATCTTACTGGTGGACTCGCATGAAAAGGGAGATTGCCCAATTCGTGAATGAATGTGATGTCTGCAGAAGAGTGAAGGCAGAGCATCAACGTCCAGCCGGTCTCCTCCAACCTCTACCTATTCCTGAGTGGAAATTCGACCACATTGAAATGGATTTCGTCACTCGGTTTCCTAAGTCCAAGAAGGGGAATGATGCTATCTTTGTAGTCATTGACAAGCTAACCAAAGTAGCTCACTTCCTTCCCGTCAAAGAATCCATCAATGCAGCTCAGTTGGCAGAGTTGTACACTTCCAGAATTGTGTCGTTGCATGGCATTCCTCAAGTCATCTCCTGAGACCGTGGAAGTTTGTTCACATCCAAGTTCTGGGACTCCTTTCAGTCAGCCATGGGCACTAAGATCTGTTTCAGCACTGTGTTTCACCCTCAGACTAGTGGTCAAGTCGAAAGAGTGAACCAGATCCTCGAAGACATGCTCAGAGCTTGTGTCATCTCTTTTGGCATGAAGTGGGAAGATTGTCTCCCGTTTGCCGAGTTCTCTTACAACAATAGTTTCCAAGCAAGTGCCGACAAAGCTCCTTTTGAAATCCTCTATGGCAGAAAGTGTCGTACCCCTCTCAACTGGTCCGAGACTGGTGAACGTCAACTCCTTGGCAATGACTTGATCTCAGAAGCTGAAGAAATGTGCAAAGTATTCGTGAGAATCTCAAAGCCGTTCAATCGCGTCAAAAGAGTTACTATGACGGCAAGCATCGTGTTTTGGCTTTCGACATTGGGGATCATGTCTATCTCCGTGTTTCTCCTATGAAAGGAACCTAAAGATTCGGTATCAAAGGAAAGCTTGCTCCTAGATACGTGGGCCCTTTCAAGATTCTTGGCAAAACAAGTGATCTAGCCTATCAACTTGAGCTCCCCTCCAACTTTGCAAATGTTCATGATGTGTTTCACGTGTCTCAACTCCGCAAGTGTTTCAAGACACCTGAATGCACCATTCCGTTCGAGGAGATTGATCTTCAACAAGACTTATCTTATCGTGAGCACCATGTTGCTATTCTTGAGGAAACTGAGCGCAAAACCCGCAACAAGTCAATCAAGTTCTTGAAAGTTAAGTGGTCACACCATACCGATCGAGAAGCTACGTGGGAACGAGAAGATCACCTTCGTTTCGAGTATCCTTCCTTCTTCTAGTCCTAGATCTCGGGACGTGATCTTTTTGTAGTGTAGGAGAGTTTGTAATGCCCCATATGTAACACTTTCCTATAATGGCAACAAAACTTCCTCTTTGATCGTTGCCATTATCCTTGGGGGTCCTTGTCATTTATTTTATTTGCATTGCCATACCTTTTATTATTTTGCATCCTTGCATTACTCTTCATCATATCATCATGGCATCATAGTTTACATTTATTTTGTGCATTGTGAGACTTTGTGATGTTGTTGTGTGTGGGTTCAAGCTAAGCTAGCTAAACCCTACCCCTCTTTTCCCTTCTTCTTCTTCTTCTTCTTCTTCTTCTTCTTCTTCTTCTTCTTCTTCTTCTTCTTCTTCTTCTTCTTCTTCTTCTTCTTCTTCTTCTTCTTCTTCTTCTTCTTCTTCTTCTTCTTTCTGGCCTCTTCTTTGCCCTATTATGCAAGCCACCTAGCCAAGTGCCATTGTGGTTCTTTCTCCTCCTTTAAATCTTTCACCATGTGAGCATGCTCTCCACGAAATATCACCTCATATGAATATGATTTGGTTGGGTTTTAAAATATCAAGAGTTTGATCCATATTCAAACTCCTTTTATTTTACTGCCTCTAAAAATGTCCAAGTCAATTTATTTAAATAGGGCATAATTCACTGAGCATGGGGATATTTTTCTTTTCCCCTAACTCTTCCTATTTATTCTGTGCTTTTCTTTTTCTTTCTGCCTGAAGAAATAAAAGAAAAAGTAGAAGCAGCAGCCAACACAGTGCAACATGGGCCTCCTCCTTCTGTCTCTCTCCCCCCAGGCCTAGATTCTCTCCACCGTGCATAGCCCAACTCCAACGCAAGCCCAGCCTCAGCGCTCGCAGTCATGCCGTGGGCAATCCGAGTGCGTGGCCCCACCTGTCTGTGGCTCAGCCCAGTGCCTCCGTCTTCCTCCGTCAGAAAAGTAGAGCAGCGCCGCGCTCACCGTCGCGCCATCAGTTCACGGACGTCGAGGCCGTGCATCGAGCCCCTCTTTTAAAACCCAAAACATGTCCTCTCTTCCTCCCTAGGTCTCCTCTTTCCCCTCTCGCCGTCTCGAGAGCTGAGATCCTCCAGATCCGCCGCCCCCATCGACGCCCGAGCGCATCTGAGAGCAGCCACTCGTCGCCGGCGAGCCCCGCGTCATCCTCGGCCTTGCCAAAGTTGTCCACCTGCTTCCTCGACGTCGTCTTCTTCCTCAACGTCAACCACGCGGACCCGACCGCCTCTCCGTCGAGCTCTTCTTCCTCTATGGTGGCCGTAGGTGTTTGAGGCGTGCCGTCGTCGACTCCGTCCACGCCTGGGCCAGCCGAGCACACCGCCGTACTCGTGGTGAGCTCCTATCTCTCCTCGTGCCCTTTTCCCCTTTCTGCGCATGCTCTAGGCCCTAGTTCCTCGAGTGCCCGATCGCGCCACCGTCAGACCTCGTTGCCGGCGATTGTTCCGACCCCTTTAGCTATTGTCGTGCTGCCCGTTCGCTTCGTCTAGTTCCGTAGGACCTCTCTGTGTTGTCGCTGTGCCGCCTAGGGCCTTGCTTCGCCTCGCCGTCGTCCCGTCGCCGCCGTGATGTAGTTGCTCGCCGCCGGCGCTGCAGTGCCTCGTAGTTGCTGCTAGTAGGATGGTTGGATGTGGAAATCTTCATGGAGTCTCTCGCACCCCTCCGCCATGCCAATTGGTCGCCGGAGCGGCTCAGACGAGGGCCAGTGTTTTCCCGTGTTCTGCTTCTGTTGCTTATTCTTTAGAGATGCTACCTCCTTTCTGTCGAGATCGCTTCAGTAGTGCAGTGGTTTGTCTCCGTCCGTTTCGTCAGTAGGGCGTGGGTTCGATCCCCCGTGGGCACAGTGGTATTCGACCCTTTTTCATTTTTGCGTGAGGCTGACAGCAGGGCCCCACCTGCCAGCCTCGCATCTCCATTCCAGCCCCGCGCGCACCCGCTTTGCCAGCTCAGCCTCGCCGGGCCCCCTTGTCAGTGGGTGTGGCTAGATGAGCCTGGGTCGTTTCACACCCTGGCGCCTTTTCTGTTTTATTTTCTTTTCTTTTTTTCTTTTTCTTTTCTATTTTTCTTGTTTATTTAATATCTGCATATTTATGTTTCAGATGAATATGAGTCCTATATGAAAAGTGCTTAGAATTTTGTGTAGATTATGAATATCTCACTTGCTACCGTGTTTAAAAACATTTAAATGATGTTTGAATTTAAATTTGTTTTAAATATGCTTAAACTTGTAAAAATCATAACTAAATATCTACAACTCCAAATTTAACAAACTTTATTTGCATTTGGGGTAGAAAAATGTGTAGAATATTTGGTGCTGTTGTTTAGCATGTTTGAGAACTCTTTCACAGAAGTTTTTCAAATCTGTCCCAAATGCAAATAAATGAATATGGAAGTTTCTGGATATTGTTGTATTTATTTCCAGCCCAGTTAAATGTGCTAGCATGTTGTTGTTATGTTAAGTTGCACCTTTGCATGTTAACCAACTCCTAAAAACTTGTTGGTTGCTTGTAAGAATAAACTACATGGACTTGTTAAAATGTTCTTTTGCTTGTTCATGTATGTTTTGATCTTGTTGGTTGTGATGGTATTGCATTGTTGTGACCCTAGGCCATGCATCATGTCTTTCCATGTTCACATGCTTCATGTTCATGCATCATGTGATTGAGCACTGCATGTTGATTGATTTTGTTCCGTTGTGTGTTTGGTTAGAGCCCGGTGACGATACGGAGTACGAGGTTTCTACCGAGGTTGAGTGTGAGGAGCAAGGTTACGTTCCCTCCGAGGATTCAAGAGGCAAGATGACCTGACCCAGATATCTTTACTATCTTTGCCTATGCTAGATGTCTCACTCTTTAGCTTATTGCCTCGATGCCTATGTCTGTTTGTCAGCCTCCTATTGTTGCCATGAACCTCTCTAACCACCCAACCTAGCAAACCTTTGATTGGCTACGTAAGCTTTGCTCAGCCCCTCTTATAGCATTGTTAGTTGCAGGAGAAGATTTGAAGATTCTTGCTTCATGATGAAGTTTTTGTTGGGATATCACACTATATAATCTATTAAACTAAATCATCTATATACTTGGCAATGGGTGGAAGGCTAAGCCTTTGCTTGGTGTTTTGTTCCACTCTTGCCTCCCTAGGAACCGTTTAAACCGGTGTTATGTTCCTTGATTTTGCGTCCCTAGCACGGTTGGGGTTTATGGGCCCCCCTTGATAACCCGCTTAGCGCTAAAGCTTTTCCAGCAAGGCCCAACATTGGTTTTACATTTGCCTAATAACTAAAACTTGCATAGGGAGTTATAAACCCTTTTTCTTAGTTAACAATCCGGGCCAGTGCTCCACATGAGTGTTGGTCCAAACTGGGCAACCTGCGGGGCCACCTCGAGGAAACTCAAGGGCTGGTAAAAACCTGTAGCTTGTCCCATCCGGTCGTGGCCTGAGACGAGATACACGCGGCTACTATCAGGGTGTCGGCACGACGGGAGGTCTTGCTGGATTAGTTTTACCTTAGTCGGAATATCTTGAGCACGGGATTCCGAGAATACTCGGGTCTTCCCACCTTGGAGTTGCGACTCCGAAGATCGTGAGCTTGTGATGGGCTAAGTTGGGACACCCCAGCAGGGTTTTGATCTTTCGAAAGCCGGGCCCGCGGTTATGTGGCAGATGGGAATTTGTTAATATCCGATTGTAGAAAACTTAACACTATGATCATAATACACTACCAGCGTGATTAACCGTGACAGTCGCTTTCCGAAGGGGTTCGGGAAGTGAACATGGTGGGGTTATGTTTGACGTGCTTAGATAGGATCACTTCGTGATCACTTTGACGATCGTTAGCACTTCTCTTCTCGCTCTAAACACGTAAGCTAGTGCTAGTGCTGCTGCAAACCTTGTTCTTCAGCCTTGTTCCTCACCCAAGGCTTTGATAGTATTGCTACCCGGGAACGGGATTACTGAGTCCTCCGTGGCTCACAGATTCTACACAACACCAGATGCAGGTACCGTTGAGAACTACACCGCTGGTGGTTCAGAGTTGTACTGGGAGTTCGATGAAGAACGAGGGCAATACTACGTGTCTTATCCAGAGGATCAGTAGGGCTCTTACTAGGATGATCGGGACCTTGTGTTATTTATTTATGGTATATTTCATTTGGATCTTCGTCCGTAGTCGGACTCTGATGTTATTTGGATGATGAATGTTTATGTAATGCATTGTGTGACGTGGCGAGTGTAAGCCAACTACTCGTTTGCAATTTCATCCCTCTTTTACATGAGTCGTGCAAAGATACCATACTTGAGATCATTCTAGTATGAGATTATGCCTTTAAGTCGTGACTCGACACGTAGGAGGTATAGTCTCATACCGGGCATTACAAAAGGCAATCTCAAGATGTTGGATGATCCATGACAATATACTTTATTTTAGATATAAGAAAACATAACCCATTATGTTGTCTTCCTTGTCCAACATCAACTCTTTAGCATGTCATATTTTAATGAGGGCTCACAATCATAAAAGAGGTCCAAGATAGTATATTTGTATGTGAAACCTCCCTTTCTTTATTACTTCCTATTAATTGCAACGATGACCAAAACTATGTTTGTCAACTCTCCACAACTTTTATTCATCATACTCTTTATATGTGAAGTCATTACTTCCCATAAGATCAATATGATCTCTTTGATACTTTTTATATTTTCTTTTATTCTATCATGACCAAGGTGAGGAAATCAGGCCCTTGACTCAACACTAATCTTTATTATATAGCTCACGGACTCGATTACAAAGGGTAAAGATCATAAAGCAAATACTCACAACTAGATCATGCTAACTTTATTCTACTAGATCATGATACTACCAAAAGGATCGAACTAAGAAAAATGGTAAAGATAGGAGTGTGATGGTGATACAATACCGGGGCATCTCCCCCAAGCTTGGCAGTTGCCAAGGGGAGTGCCCATACCCATATGATTATGTCTCCTTCTTCGGAGGTGGTGATGATGGAGTTGTTGATGATGTAGGCTTGTCGTCCATCTTCCAAGGCATGGGCTCACCATCATAGAAGGATGATCGAGTCTCTGGGATACTCAAATCTGCAGCCAAACTCATCTTCTTGAATCTATATTCATACTCACAGTTTTGGTTTTGCAGGTCATAGATCTGGGCCTGGAGGTGTTCGAATTTCTCTTGGAGATTGGAGATGGCTTTCCCGATGATCCTTGAGTCCAGCTTGAGGTTGTTGGCGAGCTCCATGATCATCATGTGGTTGGCGTTGAGTCCTCGTTCCACCATACCTTGGCACTTGAAAACTTGTTGCTCTGTTGCTTCGAGTCTCGTCTCCATGCTTCCGGTCCTCCTTGGCCCCTCAACATCGTGGATGTGTAGCACCCCTTCACGCAACTCCATGGTTTGAGGGTGATGTAGCACCTCCACGAGGTAGGGGTTGATGACCTTCTCGAAGAACTTGTCCTTGGGGGTACTGGGAGACGCCATGATGATCTAGATCTGTCAAAAACAATAGCTTGAAACGAAAATAGAGGATTTTTGCGTGATACGGTGGTCAAAGCCTTCAGGAGAATATATAGTGATTTTTTACCGACCAAAAGGAGTAACATACAAGAAATCGGAGTCCGGGAGGCACACGAGGTGCCCACGAGGCAGGGGGCGCGCCCTCCACCCTCGTGGACGGCTCGTGTCTCTTCCGGATTGCCACTTATTTTTCTATTTTTCTAATATTCCAAAACGGAGAAAAATTGCCTTTAGAACTGTTTTGGAGTCGGTTTACTTACCGTACCACATACCTCTTCCTTTTCGGGGTCTGAATCATTCTAGAAAGTGTCTCTTATGTATTCCTCCGGGGTTACTGTTTCAATAACATTGGTTTCAACATTTATAGGATTACCTGAGATATAATGTTTGATTCTTTGACCGTTCACCACATTCGGCTTTGTGCCTTCGAAGTTGTTGATTTTTATGGCACTGGAATGATAGACCTCCTCGAGAACGTAAGGACCTTCCCATTTGGAGAGAAGTTTTCCTGCAAAAAATCTTAAACGAGTGTTGTATAGCAAAACATAATCACCTACGTTAAACTCACGCTTTTGTATCCTTTTGGCATGCCATCTTTTAACTTTTTCTTTAAACAACTTGGCATTCTCATAGGCTTGGGTTCTCCATTTATCAAGAGAGCTAATGTCAAATAACCTCTTCTCACCGGCAAGTTTCAAATCATAATTGAGCTCTTTAATAACCCAATATTCCTTATGTTCTAGCTCAAGAGGTAAGTGACAAGCTTTTCCATAAACAATTTTATATGGAGACATACCCATAGGATTTTTGTATGCAGTTCTATAGGCCCATAATGCATCATCAAGTTTCTTGGACCAATTCTTTCTAGACCTATTAACTGTCTTTTGCAAAATTAATTTCAGCTCTCTATTACTTAGTTCTACCTGACCACTAGTCTGTGGGTGATAAGGGGATGCAATTCTATGATTAACATCATACATAGTAAGCATTTTACAGAAGGCACCATGAATAAAGTGTGAACCACCATCAGTCATTAAGTATCTAGGGACTCCAAACCTCGGAAAAATAACTTCTTTAAGCATCTTAATAGAGGTGTTGTGATCAGCACTACTAGTTGGAATAGCTTCTACCCACTTAGTAACGTAATCAACAGCAACTAAAATATGTGTGTACCCATTGGAGGAAGGAAACGGTCCCATATAATCAAAGCCCCAAACATCAAATGGTTCAATAACAAGTGAATAGTTCATTGGCATTTCTTGACGTCTACTGATATTACCAATTCTTTGACATTCATCACAAGATAAGACAAACTTATGGGCATCCTTGAAGAGAGTAGGCCAATAAAAACCAGATTGCAATACCTTATGTGCAGTTCTATCTCCAGCATGGTGTCCTCCATAAGCTTCGGAGTGGCACTTGCATAGGATCTGTTCCTGTTCATGCTCAGGTACACAACGTCTAATAGAACCATCTACTCCTTTATAAATATGTGGGCCATCCCAGAAGTAATGTCTCAAATCATAGAAGAACTTTTTATTTTGCTGGTATGTGAAGCTAGAAGGTATAAACTTGGCAACAGTGTAATTAGCATAATCAGCATACCATGGAGCAGTACGAGAAGTATTTATGACAGCTAATAGTTCATCAGGAAAGCTATCATCAATAGGTTGTGGGTCATCAAGTATATTCTCTATCCTAGACAAGTTATCTGCAACGGGGTTCTCAGCTCCCTTTGTATCAATAATATGCAAGTCAACCTCTTGCAGCAAGAGAACCCTAGCATCTTTCTTTTCCATAAGGTATTTGATAGCAACATGATCAGTGTGAATAGTTACCTTAGAATCAACAATATAAGGTCTAAACTTATCACAAGCAAATACAACTACTAAAAATTCTTTCTTAGTAGTAGCGTAATTTCTCTGAGCACTGTCTAGGGTTTTACTAGCATATTGGATATCATTCAATTTCCTATCAACTCGTTGCCCTAAAACAACACCTACAGCATAATCACTAGCATCGCACATAATCTCAAAGGGTAAATTCCAGTCAGGAGACTGGACAATAGGTGTAGAGATCAATGCTTTCTTAAGTATTTCAAATGCTTCTAGACAATCATCATCAAAGACAAAAGGAATATCTTTTTGTAAGAGGTTAGTCAGAAGCCTGGAGATTTTGGAGAAGTCCTTAATAAACCTCCTATAAAACCTGGCATGAACAAGGAAGCTTCGTATACCGTTGATGTCCTTGGGACATGGCATCTTTTCAATAGCATCAACCTTAGCTTTGTCAACTTCAATACATCTTTCAGAAATTTTATGTCCCAAGACAATGCCTTCATTAACCATAAAGTGGCACTTCTCCCAATTCAAGACAAGATTGGTGTCTTCACATCTCTGCAAAACTCGATCAAGGTTGCTCAAGCAATCATCAAAAGAAGTTCCCTAAACAGAGAAATCATCCATGAAAACCTCAACAATCTTTTCACAAAAATCAGAGAATATAGCCATCATGCATCTTTGAAAGGTAGCAGGTGCATTACATAAACCAAAAGGCATACGTTATAAGCAAAGGTGCCAAAAGGACAAGTAAAAGTGGTCTTTTCTCGATCCCCTTTTGACACGGGTATTTGAGAGAAACTAGAATAACCATCTAGAAAGAAAAAATGAGTATGTTTGGATAACCTTTCTAGCATTTGATCAATAAAAGGCAAAGGGTAATGATCTTTCTTAGTAGCTTTATTTAATTTGCGGAAATCAATTACCATCCTATAACCTGTAACAATTCTTTGTGGGATCAATTCATCTTTATCATTAAGAACAACAGTCATACCTCCCTTCTTAGGAACATAGTGGACATGACTTACCCACTGGCTATCAGCAACTGGATAGATAATACCTGCCTCTAGAAGCTTTAGTATTTCCTTCCTTACCACTTCTTTCATCTTAGGATTTAACCGTTGTTGATGATCAATAACCGGTTTAGCGTCCTCTTCCAGTTTTATCTTGTGTTGGCATAAAGTGGGACTAATGCCCTTAAGATCATCCAGAGTATATCCAATAGCAGCATGGTGCTTCTTTACAGTTTTCAATAATTTTTCTTCTTCCTGCTCTGAAAGGTTAGCACTAATAACAACATGATATATCTTCTTTTCATCAAGATAAACATACTTAAGATTATCAGGTAACGGTTTAAGTTCAAACACGGGATCACGCTTGGGCGGTGGAGGATCCCCTAGGATTTCAACATGCACATTGTTTTTCAAGATGGTTCCCTGCTTAAAGAATATTTCATCTATTTCCCTTCTCTCATTCATATACATATCATTTTCATGGTCTAGCAGATATTGTTCTAAGGGATCATTAGGAGGCACATCGATAGAAGCAAGACCAATAATTTCATCCTTACTAGGTAATTCTTTGTCATGGGGTTGTCCACGAAATTTAGCAAAGTTAAAATCATGAGACATATCCCCTAAACCAACAGTAACAATATCTTTCGCGCGGTCTATCTTAGCATTAACAGTATTCAAGAAGGGTCTACCAACTATAGTGGGGCAAAAATCATCTTGTGGGGAACTAAGAATAAGAAAATCAGCAGGGTATTTAACTTTCCCACACAAAACTTCAACATCTCTAACAATCCCAAATGGTGAAATTGTGTCTCTGTTAGCAAGCTTAATAGTAACATCAATCCCTTCTAACTCAACAGGTGCAATATCGTGCATAATTTCTTGATATAGGGAATGAGAGATTATACTTGCACTAGCACATATGTCACTTAAACCATGATAGCAATGATCTTCTATTTTAACAGAGATAACAGGCAAGCCTACAACAGGTCTATGTTTATTCCTAGCATCGAGTTTGGCTATTCTAGCAACTTCCTCTTGGAGGTAAATAACATGTCCATCTAAATTTTCAACTAAGATATCTTTAACCATAGCAACACTAGGTTCAACTTTAATATGCTCAGAGGGTGTAGGTGTTCTAGTACTACTCTTACGAACCACAGTTGAAGCTTTAACATGACCCTTAATTCTAACAGGGAAAGGTGGTTTCTCAATATAAGCAGTAGGAACAATAGGACCAACATTATAACTGATAGTCTTTTCTTCAACTTTAACAGGTTCAACTACTTTCACTTCAATGGGAGGATGGTATTTAAACCACTTCTCCTTGGGAAGATCAACATGAGTAGCAAATGATTCACAGAAAGAAGCTACTATCTCAGAGTCAAGTCCATATTTAGTGCTAAACTCACGGAAAACATCGATATCCATAAAAGCTTTAACACAATCAAACTTAGGGGTCATACCCGACTCCTTACCTTCGTAGAGATCCCAATCTTCAGAGTTGCGTTTAATTCTTTCCAGTAAATCCCATTTGAATTCAACAGTCTTCATCATAAAGAACCAGAACAAGTATTATCGAGCATGGTGTGATTATTGAGAGAAAGCCAAGCATAAAAATTTTGAATGATCATTTTTCTTGAGAGCTCATGATTGGGGTATGAATATAACATTGACTTAAGCCTCCCCCAAGCTTGAGCAGTGCTTTCTCCTTCGCCAGGCCAAAAATTATATATATATATATATATATATATATATAATTACGATCACGATGAACCTGGTGCATAGGGTAGAACTTCTGATGAAATTCCAACTTCACACGATTATAGTTCCATGATCCAATATCATCACATAGCCTAAACCATGTCAATGCATCTCCCTTCAAAGATAAAGGGAAGGCCTTCTTCTTGATAACATCCTCGGGCATACCTGCAAGATTAAATAATCCACAAACTTCATCCACATATATTAGGTGTAAATCAGGATGTAGTGTTTCATCTCCTGTAAAAGGATTATCTAACAGTTTCTCTATCATACCCGAAAGGATTTCAAAGTAAACATTTTCAGTAGGTGCAGTAGGTTGAGGAGCAACTCTTTGCTCTTTTGGTCGGGGTGAAGATACCCTGAGCAAGCCCCTCAAAGGATGATGAGCCATAGTAACAAGTGACAATAAATTTCAGCACACTATATAAATTTTTCCTTACCAAATTCCACTTACCAAAGGCACTTCACTCCCCGGCAACGGCACCAGAAAAGAGTCTTGATGACCCACAAGTGTAGGGGATCTATCGTAGTCCTTTTGATAAGTAAGAGTGTCGAACCCAACGAGGAGCAGAAGGAAATGATAGGCAGTTTCCAGTAAGGTATTTTCTGCAAGCACTGAAATTATAGGTAACAGATAGTTTTGTGATAAGGTAATTGGTAGTAAGTAACAAAAGGTAAAAGTAAATAATGTGCAGCAAGATGTCTCAATCCTTTTTGTAGCAAAGGGCAAGCCTGGACGAACTCTTATATGGAGAAAAGCGCTCCCGAGGACACATGGGAATTATCGTCAAGCTAGTTTTCATCACGATCATCTGATTCGCGTTCGGTACTTTGATAATTTGGTATGTGGGTGGACCGGTGCTTGGGTGCTGTCCTTACTGGGAAAAGCCTCCCACTTATGATTAACCTCTAATGCAAGCATCCACAACTAAAAAAGAAGTATTAAGGTAAACCTAACCATAGCATGAAATGAGTGGATCCAAATCAGCCCCTTACGAAGCAACGCATAAACTAGGGTTTAAGCTTCTGTCACTCTAGCAACCCATCATCTACTTATTACTTCCCAATGCCCTCCTCTAGGCCCAAATAATGGTGAAGTATCATGTAGTCCACGTTCACATGACACCACTAGAGGAGAAACAACATACATCTCATCAAAATATCGAACGAATACCAAATTCACATGACTACTTATAGCAAGACTTCTCCCATGTCCTCAGGAACAAAAGTAACTACTCACAAGACATAATATTGTTCATGATTAGAGGGGTATTAATATGCATAATGGATCTGAACATATGATCTTCCACCAAGTAAACCAACTAGCATCAACTACAAGGAGTAATCAACACTACTAGCAACCCATAGGTACCAATCTGAGGTTTGGGTACAAATATTGGATACAAGAGATGAACTAGGGTTTGAGAGGAGATGGTGCTGGGGAAGATGTTGATGAAGATAACCCTCCCCAAGATGGTAGAGTTGTTGGTGATGATGGCCGAGACGATTTCCCCCTCCCGGAGGGAAGTGTCCCCGGCAGAACAGCTCTGCCGGAGCCCTAGATTGGTTTCCGCCAAGGTTCAGCCTCAAGACGGCGGCGTCTCGTCCCGAAAGCCCCCTTTTTATTTTTCCCATGTCAAAACACCTCATATAGGAGAAGATGGGCACCGGGGGGCCATCTAGTGGCCCACGAGACAGAGGGATGCGCCCAAAAAGGGGGGGCGCCCCCCACCCTCGTGGACAGGTGGTGGCCCCCCTGGTGATTCTCTTTCACCAGATATTTTTTATATTTTCTGAAGCGGTGTCCCGTGGAGTTTCGGAGCTTTTTGAGTTGTGCAAAATAGGTTTCCAGAGTTTGCTTCTTTTCCAGCCCAGAATTCCAGCTGCCGGCATTCTCCCTCTTCATGTAAACCTTGTAAAATAAGAGAGAAAAGGCATAAGTATTGTGACATAACGTGTAATAACAGCCCATAGTGCAATAAATATCATCATAAGAGCATGATGCAAAATGGACGTATCACTGGTCCATATTAGTTACCAGTCAAACGGATGTATCTAGTGCTCCCTCCGTCCGGAAATACCTGTCGGTGAAATGGATGTGTCTAGATGTATTTTAGTTCTACATACATCCATTTTTATCCATTTCTCCTACGAACACGCAAGATCTATCTACCAGATGCATAGCCACGAGAGGGGAGAGTGTGTCTACGTACCCTCGTAGACCGTAAGCGGAAGCGTCAAGTGACGCGGTTGATGTAGTCGAACTTCTTCGCGATTCAACCGATCAAGCACCGAACGTACGGCACCTC
This sequence comes from Secale cereale, assembly GCA_902687465.1. NCBI lineage: Eukaryota > Viridiplantae > Streptophyta > Magnoliopsida > Poales > Poaceae > Secale > Secale cereale. Next base: position 408,372,194 of record LR738713.1, read on the forward strand.
CGCGTTCAGCACACGTTCAGCTTGATGACGTCCCACAAGCTCTTGATCGAGTTGAGCTTCACGGGAGAGTTTCGTCAGCACGACGGCGTGGTGACGGATATGATGAAGTTACCGGCGCAGGGCTTCGCCTAAGCACTGCAACGATATGACCGAGGTGTGTTTCTGTGGAGGGGGGCACCGCACACGACTAAAACAATTCAACTTTTGTGTCATAGGGTGCCCCCTGCCCTCGTATATAAAGGAGCAAGGGGGAGGCCGGCCGGCCCTCTATGGCGCGCCTAGGAGGAGCAATCCTACTAGGAGTAGGATTGCAATCCTATTCCTAGTAGGAATCACCAAGAGGGAGAAGGGGGGAGGAATGAGAGGGAGAAGGAGAAGGAAAGGGGCGCCGCCCCCCCCCCCCCCCCT
>LR738713.1:408372687-408392928 GCA_902687465.1 Secale cereale
GAGAAGGAAAGGGGCGCCGCCCCCCCCCCCCCTCCTTCCTTGTCCAATTCGGACCAAGGGGTGGGGGGCGCACGGCCCAACCCTGGCCTTCCTTCTCTCTTTCTCCTATGGCCCATTAAGGCCCATAGCTTCTCGGGGGGGGTTCCGGTAACCCCTCGGCACTCCGGTTAATTCCGAAACTTTACGGAACGCTTCCGGTGTCCGAATATAGTCGTCCAATATATCAATCTTTACGTCTCGAACATTCCGAGACTCCTCGTTATTTTCGTGATCTTATCCGGGACTCCGAACTACCTTCGGTACATCAAAACTCATAAACTCATAATACCGATCGTCATCAAACGTTAAGCGTGCGGACCCTACGGGTTCGAGAACTATGTAGACATGACCGAGACTCATCTCCGGTCAATAACCAATAGAGGAACCTGGGATGCTCATATTGGCTCCTACATATTCTACGAAGATCTTTATCGATCGAACCGCATAACAACATACGTTGTTCCTTTTGTCATCGGTATGTTACTTGCCTGAGATTCGATCGTCGGTATCTCAATACCTAGTTCAATCTTGTTACCGACAAGTCTCTTTACTCGTTCCGTAATACATCATATCGTGACTAACTCATTAGTCATTTGCTTGCAAGGATTATTATGATGTGTATTACCGAGAGGGCCCAGAGATACCTCTCCGACACTCGGAGTGACAAATCCTATTCTTGATCTATGCCAACACCACGATCACTTTCGGAGACACATGTAGAGCATCTTTACAATCACCCAGTTACATTGTGACGGTTGATAGCACACAAGGTGTTGCTCTGGTATTCGGGAGTTGCATAATCTCATTGTCATAGGAAAATGTATAAGTCATGAAGAAAGCAATAGCAGTAAAACTAAACGATCATAGTGCTAAGCTAACGGATGGGTCTAGTCCATCACATCATTCTCCTAATGATGTGGTCCCGTTGATCAAATGACAACTCATGTCTATGGTTAGGAAACATAACCATCTTTGATCAATGAGCTAGTCTAGTAGAGGCATACTAGGGACACTTTGGTTTTGTCTATGTATTCACACATGTACTAAGTTTCCAGTTAATACAATTCTAGCATGAATAATAAACATTTATCATGATATAAGGAAATAAATATTAACTTTATTATTGCCTCTAGGGCATATTTCCTTCAGTCTCCCACTTGCACTAGAGTCAATAATCTAGATCACATCACCATGTGATTAACACCAATAGTTCACATCACTATGTGACTAACACCCATAGTTCTCATCGCCATGGGACCAATACCCAAAGGGTTTACTAGAGTCAACAATCTAGTTCACATCACCATGTGATTAACACCCAAAGAGTACTAAGGTGTGATCATGTTTTGCTTCGTGAGAGAAGTATAGTCAGCGGGTCTGTTACATTCAGATCTGTATGTATTTTGCAAATTTCTATGTCTACAATGCTCTGCATGGAGCTACTCTAGCTAATTGCTCCCACTTTTAATACGCATCCAGATTGACACTTAGAGTCATCTAGATTAGTGTCGAAGCTTGCATTGGCGTGACTCTTTACGACGGACTCTTTATCACCTCCATAATCGAGAAAACATTTCCTTAGTCATCCAGTAACTAAGGATAATTTTGACCGCTGTCCAGCGATCTACTCCTGGATCACTTTTTTACCTCCTTGCCAAACTCATGGTAAGGTACACAACATGTTTGGTACACAGCATGGCATACTTTATTGAACCTATGGCTGAGGCATAGGGAATGACTTTCATTCTTTCTTTATCTTCTGCCGAGGTCGGGCTTTGAGTCTTACTCAACTTCATACCTTACAACTCAGGCAAGAACTCCTTCTATGACTGATCCATTTTGAACTACTTTAAAAACTTGTCACGGTATGTACTCATTGAAAAAACTTATCAAGCGTCTCGATCTATCTCTATAGATCTTGAGGCTCAATATGTAAGCAGCTTTACCGAGGTTTTTCTTTGAAAAACTCCTTTCAAACACTCCTGTATGCTTTCCAGAAAATTCTACATCATTTCTGATCGACAATATGTCATTCACATATACTTATCAGAAAGGTTGTAGTGCTCCCACTCACTTTCTTGTAAATACAAGCTTCACCGTCAGTCTATATAAAACTATATGCTTTGATCAACTTATCAAAGCGTATATTCCAACTCCGAGATGCTTGCACCAGTCCATAGATGGATCGCTGGAGCTTGCACATTTTGTTAGCATCTTTAGGATTGACAAAACATTCTGGTTGCATCATATAGAACTCTTCATTAATAAATCCATTAAAGAAAGCAGTTTTGTTATCCATTTGCCAGATTTCATAAAATGTGGTAATTGCTAACATGATTCGGACAGACTTAAGCATCGTTACGAGTGAGAAAGTCTCATCATAGTCAACTCCTTAAACTTGTCAAAAATCTTTCGCAACAAGTCGAGCTTTGTAAACAGTAACATTACCGTCTGCAAAAGTCTTCCTCTTGAAGATGCATTTATTTTCGATGGCTTGCCGATCATCGGGCAAGTCAACCAAAGTCCACCCTTTGTTCTCATACATGGATCCCATCTCAGATTTCATGGCCTCAAGCCATTTTTCGGAATCTGGGCTCATCATCGCTTCCTCATAGTTTGTAGGTCCATCATGGTCTAGTAACATGACTTCCAGAACTGGGTTGCCGTACCACTCTAGTGCGGAACGAACTCTGGTTGATCTACGAAGTTCAGCAGAAACTTGATCTGAAGTTTCATGATCATCATCATTAGCTTCCTCACTAATCGGTGTAGGAATCATTGGAACTAGTTTCTGTGATGTACTACTTTCCAATTCGGGAGAAGGTACAATTACCTCATCAAGTTCTACTTTCCTCCCACTCACTTCTTCCGAGAGAAACTCCTTCTCTAGAAAGGATTCATTCTTAGCAACGAATATCTTGCCTTTGGATCTGTGATAGTAGGTGTACCCAACAGTCTCTTTTGGATATCCTATGAAGACACATTTCTCCGACTTGGGTTCGAGCTTATCAGTTTGAAGCTTTTTCACATAAGCATCGCAGCCCCAAACTTTAAGAAACGACAACTTTGGTTTCTTGCCAAACCACAGTTCATAAGGCATCGTCTCAACGGATTTAGATGGTGCCCTTATTTAATGTGAATGCAGCTGTCTCTAATGCATAACCCAAAACCATAGTGGTAAATCGGTAAGAAACATCATAGATCGCATCATATCTAATAAAGTACGGTTACGACATTCGGACACACCATTACGTTGTGGTGTTCCGGGTGGCGTGAGCTGTGAAACTAGTACACATTGTTTTAAATGAAGACCAAACTCGTAACTCAAATATTCACCTCCACGATCAGATCGTAGAAACTTTATTGTCTTGTTACGATGATTCTCTACTTCACTCTGAAATTCTTTGAACTTTTCAAATGTTTCAGACTTGTGCTTCATTAAGTAGATATACCCATATCTGCTCAAATCATCAGTGAAGGTCAGAAAATAACGATACCCGCCGCGAGCCTCAACACTCATTGGTCCACATACATCAGTATGTATGATTTCCAACAAACCTGTTGCTCGCTCCATAGTTCCGGAGAACAGAGTTTTAGTCATCTTGCCCATAAGGCATGGTTTGCAAGGACCAAGTGATTCATAATCAAGTGATTCCAAAAGTCCATCACTATGGAGTTTATTCATGCGCTTTAAACCAATATGACCTAAATGGTAGTCCCACAAATAAGTTGCACTATCATTATTAACATTGCATCTTTTGACTTCAATATTATGAATATGTGTATCACTATGATCGAGATCCAACAAACTATTTTCATTGGGTGTATGACCATCGAAGGCTTTATTCATGTAAACAGCATAACATTTATTCTATGACTTTAAATGAATAACCATATTGCAACAAACATGATAAAATCAGATTCATGCTCAACGCAAATGCCAAATAATGTTTAGGTTCTACACTAATCCCGAAAGTATAAGGAGTGTGCAATGATGATCATATCAATCTTGGAACCACTTCCAACACACATCGTCACTTCACCTTAAACTAGTCTTTGTTCATTCTGCAAGTCTTGTTTCGAGTTACTAATTTTAGCAACTGAACCGGTATCAAATACACAGGGGTTGCTATGAACACTAGCAAAGTACACATCAATAATCTGTATATCAAATATACCTTTGTTCACTTTGCCATCCTTCTTATCCGTCAAGTATCTAGGGCAGTTCCACTTCCAGTGACCATTTCCTTTGTAGTAGAAGCACTTAGTTTCAGGCTTGAGTTTAGCTTTGGGTTTCTTCATGGGAGTGACAACTTGCTTGTCATTCTTCTTGAAGTTCCCCTTCTATCCCCTTGCCCTTTACTTGAAACAAGTGGTTTTGTTAACCATCAACACTTGATGCTCTTTCTTGATTTCTACTTTCGCCGATTTCAGCATCGCGAAGAGCTCGGGAATTACTATCGTCATCCCTTGCATATTATAGTTCCTCACGAAGTTCTACTAACTTGGTGATAGTGACTAGAGAACTTTGTCAGTTACTATCTTATCTGGAAGATTAACTCCCACTTGATTCAAGTAATTGTAGTACCCAGACAATCTGAGCACATGCTCACTGGTTGAGCTATTCTCCTCCATCTTGTAGGCAATGTACTGTCAGAGGTCTTATACCTCTCGACACGGGCATGAGTATGAAATACTAATTTCAACTCCTGGAAAATCTCATATGCTCCATGGCATTCAAAACATTTTTGAAGTCCCGGTTCTAAGCCATAAAGCATGGTGCACCAAACTATCAAGTAGCATCATACTGAGCTTTTGTCAAAACGTTCATAACGTCTGCATATGCTCTTGCAATAGGTCTGTCACCTAGCGGTGCATGAAGGACATAATTCTTCTGTGCAACAATGAGGAAAATCCTCAGATCACGGAACAAGTCCGCATCATTGCTACTAACATCTTTCAACTTAGTTTTTCTCTAGGAACATATAAAAACAAACATAGGGAAGCTATAACGCGAGCTATTGATCTACAACATAGATATTGAAAGTGCAGTATATCGACTAGAGGGGGGGTGAATAGGCGATTTTTATGAAATGCTTCAAAACATGGAAGTTTCGAAGACAAAGGATAAATCCAATCCTATTTATATGTAGCGGAAAGTAGAGTACACTAGACAAGCCATAGTCAGGTATTCAATAAAGTGAAAGTATGAAGACTAATAGTAGCTACGCAGTAAGGATCAAGATGGAAGAAGGAATGAAGCCAATCAGAACAAGTAGTCACACACAATGAAGTCAATCAGATAAGGCAAGCAGGCAATGACTTCACAACTTAAGACAGTAAGTAAAGGGAAAGGAAAGGATTGAACCAGTAGCTCGGGGAAGATAGTGATTTGTTAGACCAGTTCCAATTGCTGTGACAACTGTACGTCTGGTTAGGGAGGCTGAGATTTAACTCAGAAGACCGCGTCTTCACCTTATTCCCCTTGAGCTAAGGACACCTAGTCCTCGCCCAATCACTCTAGTAAGTCTTCAAGGTAGACTTCCAAACCTTCACAGACTTCGTTCACCGGCGATCCACAGTGACTCTTGGATGCTCAGAACGCGACGCCTAACCGGCTAGAGGAAACACAGTCCTCAAGTGTAATAAGTCTTCAGGTCACACAGACAGAAAGACTTCAGTGATGCCTAACACTCTTTGGCTCTGGGTGTTGTGGCTTTGTCCTCGCAAGGATCTCTCTCTCAAATGCTTCGGAGGTGGGTTGCTCTCAAACGACAAAAGTTGTGAAATAACTCTGAGCAGCCACCATTTATGGTGTAGGGGGTGGGCTATTTATAGCCACTGGGCAACCCGACCTGATTTATCCGAAGTGACCCTGGGTCACTAAGGAACTGACACGTGTTCCAACGGTCAAATTTCAAACACTCACACGACAACTTTACTTAGGCTACAAGTAAAGCTGACTCATCCAGCTCTGGATAAGATTTGCTCTCATAGTCTTCGCTCGAAGACATAGGATTTGGTTGAGCATCACTTCAGTCACTCTGACTTAGTTCACTTGGACCCCACTTAACAGTACGGTGGTTCCTATGACTCAACAAAAAAGAAAAGGAAACAACGAAACATCTAAGTCTTTGCGCTTCATAGTCTTCACACAATGTCTTCTCTTGTCATAGTCTTCAATATGATTATCTTCATGTACCACCACTGTTGTCAATGTCTTCATACATTTTTAGGGGTCATCTCCGGTAGGTAAACCGAATCAATGAGGGACTACTACCTGTGTTATCCTGCAATTCTCACAAACACATTAGTCCCTCAACCAGGTTCGTCGTCAATACTCCAAAACCAACTAGGGGTGGCACTAGATGCACTTACAATCTCCCCCTTTTTGGTGATTGATGACAAACTGGTTGAAGTTTTCAACGGGGATAAAAGTATGTGAAATTGTAAAGGATAAAGGTATTGTCTTCGTAAGTAGCAAAAGTCTCCCCCTGAAGATGTGCATATAGTTGATTTGCCTTTGAATGCAAATGCACATGGCAGGTTGTACTTGTGGAGATCCTCTTCAACTTATGAAGACAATTCATCATGCACATTTGATATATAATGATATGCATAATGAGAAATGGACGTCTGCAAAAATGACTAAGTGCGGAATATAACGTAGCACATGCGAAATTTATCATCGCATTACAGAGTACCAGAAAACATAGCAGACGACCATCAGTTTAAGTGTTACAACTCAAAGAACCAAATGTAGCAAAAACGAGAGTTGTAAACACTAGGCAAAATATAAAGCACCCGCCCATATGGACCCGCTTGAAGACTATCAACTCATATGCTTCTCCCCCTTTTGTCAGTAAGGACCAAAAAGGTTTGAAGACATAGAGCCTCTACTCGTTCCCAGTTGGAGCAGGAGAGGATGCAGGGTCAGAAGAAGTAGTTGGTGCAGTGTCAACACGCGCTGAAGGAGGAGGTGGTGAGGTAGCATCATCTTGATCATCTATCACCCGGGCGTCAACCGGTGCAGCGGAGGAGGAGTAGTCAGAATCTTGAAGAGATGGAGTTCGACGCAGAACAGCATTCCTTGGAGGTGTGTGGTCAAACTTGAATCTTTCTGTGAAGCCATCGTCTTGAAGATCCGCTTCAGCACTCAGCAAAGTTAAACTCTTCCATGACCTCCGACAGGTTTCATGTGCAACAAAGGCATTCTTGGTGGTAAGATTGCGAATGCGATTGACGTCCACCAAGAGGCTTTGCATCTGACGCTTCAGCCAGTAATGATGCTTATCTTGTTTCTGATGGAGGGCAACCAGAAGCTCTCGGTTATTGAGAACACGAGAACGCTTCTGAGGCCTTTGGGCAATGGTGCTCTCAGTAGCTTTAGTTTCAGCATGTCGAGGTAGACGAGTAAGGCCAGCCAGAGGATAAACGCGAGAGACTGCTGGAACTCCTTCAATTTGCTGAGTGAAGCTCTGGTGATCAGCGTTGTGAAGACTAATAGGCTCTTTTGCAGGCTCTTGATATATGGCTTCAGCTGACATATCAACCTCTGGCAAGAATATATGATGGTTGCAAGCAGAAGGCTGATAGGTGATAGTCGAATGAAGCTTGATGAGGCGCATTATCCATGGAGCATAGAACTTGAGACCAAACAGATCAGAGCCAGACACAGCCAACTGTCGGATGAAGAAATCTTGAGCATTGAAGCTGATGCCATTAAAGATATAGAAGACCAATGTCTTCATTGTGCCTTCAAGCTTGGCTGATGAAGAATGCCCTTTGACAGGCCATAGAGTACGCCTGATGATATGATAGATGGTTCGTGGCAGATACTCTAGGTCTTCAACAAAGAATTCCTTTGGATATTCAGCATCGCTGGGCAAAGGCTTCATCATGCTCAGCATTTGGCTCATGTTGGGCTTGCGCTTTTGAAAGATACTCTCCAAAGCTTCATTGTGCAATTGATAGCCAGGTTCATACAATTCTCCTGGAGTGGGCAGGCCAGTAAGCTCAATGAGATCAAAGGCTTTGGCTTCATGATGGACATTGCCTGTCATCCACTCAAGGACCCATGTCTTTGGATCCCTGCTGTAGCCTCGAATGTGGAGGGTTGCATAGAATTGCAGAAGCAGCTCTTCATTCCAATGCTCCTTGTCAGTCACAAAGTTGAGCAGACCAGCATCACGGAAGCAATCAAGAGCTTCCTCAAGACAGGGCAGTCCGGCAATAGCTTCAGTGTCAAGACGCATATGAGGGAAAATGTGCCCTTGATCATAGAGTACTCTTGAGTAATAACAGTGCTGCTGATGGCTCGAGAACCTATCTGATGATATTCTTGGCTTGGAATAGGGGTTCTTGGCGCTGTCAAAGAATGTGTTGTGCGCAGTGAAGCTATTGGCATTGAAGGACCCTTGAGAGGTGGCAATACCTGGAAACCTTGGCAGTCTTGGCTTAGGCTTCTGAACCTGAGGCCTGCGCTCAACATGATGGTCAAATTGAGGACCAGCAGCATGCGGTCCAGCAGCAGGTGGAGGAGTCAGAATGGGCCATCGGACAGAGATGAGCTGATCATCTTGGTTGTAAGCTTGCTCAATTGTATGGGGCCTTGGAGGCGGAACAGGAGTAGAGGCAGTGGCTTCAGGCTGTTGATTTGCTTCAGGTGCACCACTTGCTTCAGGCGCCATCACTTCAGGCACCATAATGACTTCAGGTGCCACATTGGCTTCAGCCATGACCACGTCATTGGCTTCAGTGTTGGTGGTGGCAGCCTCTGAATGTGTAACCTCCACTTCAGGAGCTGGAGGGTCGGACACGTTCTCCTCGAGAACAGGGGGTGTGGCAGTACGTGCTTCTTCCTCTTCGGGTTGTTCTTCTTCGGCTGATGCAGCCGGAATATCTTCAGCCGCTTTGGCTTCAGATTCTGAGAGGTTCACAGTAGGAGTAGCTTCAGGAACTGATTGTTGCTCTTCTCCTTCTTGAACACTTGGGGTAACGACTTGAGGTCTTGGTCCTTTGCGAAGCCTGCGAAATGCTGGCGACGCTTGTGGGGATGGAGTTGGGTGGACCTCAAAATCTTCATCTTCAAGCACCGAACTGGTGACTTGAGTTGGGGGAGTTGCTGGTATATCTTTGTCACACCCTGCATTTTGTAACATGTTATTTGTAACTTTGAAGCATGAAAATTTGGACCAGCAAAATTTTTTAGCATCATTTGGCTTTTATTTGGAATTGAGTTTTCTTCATTTGCTTTTTCATGTGCTCATTAAAGTCAACTATGACCTCTTATAGATTTCATCTCCTTATCCAAAACTTCTGCCCAATGATCATGCCAAGTGTTATATAGCAGTATAGTATTTTCTTACAAAATTAATTTGGCCAAAAAGTATTTTATAAAATTTAGTTTTCCAAAAACCCCTGAATTGAGATTTGCACTGCAGGTACTTGATTAAGGGTGTGAAAATTATTTCAAAAGGTTTATTTGAGACCTAGTAGTCATAGGACTCCCAGAAACCACAAAGGTATAATTTTAAAAGTTATTTTCCTATTTTATTTAAAAGCTTTTTCTTAAGGCCAGAAATGGTCTTTAATAGGGGAAAATTATTTAACTATTTCAAAAATATTTGCCAAAATTCAGAGAGACTCATAGGACATATATTGTCCATATATGAGAGTTTCAACACTTGGTCATGTTCAAAATAATGGGCTAAACCCTCTAAAACCCTTTCTGGATATTTCAAGCTTTTGAAATATTTACAAAGGAATTTTTCTCCAAAAATTCCAGGAAAATTCTATCATGTCATATATGACATATTTGATGATCTTGCCAAGTCCCATGCCTTGGGAAGCAAGAAAACCTCCTCAAACCCCTTCATAACCATTCTGTCCATATTTGAAGTTTGAGCAACTCTACATTGCCAAACTTGTCCAAATGCTCTCAAACTTGGTGCACATGCTAGAATGGCCTAATAAGGCACCTAGACCAAATGGCACAAGATTTGGAATGGAGCAACTTGATCAGATCACCTCAAAACCCTTTCTGTTCAAATGCAAATTTGAACAACTTTACATTACCAACTTTTTATCTGGAGCCTCAAACTTTGTGAGCATGATCAATACCCCAAATGATGATGCTACACCAAGTGGTGCATCAAGGGGAGATGATTAGCTTGACTCAATCAAGATGAAACTGTTTCTGTTGATTTCTAGGGTTCACCAAAGTTACATTGGCTAGTTTCTTCAAATGAGCCCAAATTTGGTGAAGCACCCTATTTTCTCATGTCTTTCAACCCTGTCAAGTGCCATGTCAAGTGGACCTCATTTACTTGATCAAACACAGATCAAACACCTTCTGCAGAAATTCTAAAACCTCCAACTTGACCACTTTCACTTTTCTCCATAGCCTCAACTTCTTACCACGGGCCCATTGAGTTACCAGCAACCTCCAGTAACTCCCCCAGCACCTCATCTCCATGATTGGGGGGTGAAACCCCAGCTTTACCTTGCTGTGCAACCACCTTTCACCATTTTTACCAACACTCTCACCCTCTCTCTGCACCCCAGAGCATCCAAGGCCTCAGGGCAATTCTTTACTCCCCCCTCATCGCCCCAGACACTGTTGGACACGCTGGGACGGGCCAAACCGGCGAGAGCACGCTGATGCCGGTCATACGCACGCTCCAGAGCGCGTGAACAGTGCGCCTCGCACGCTGGCTCGGGCCAATCGCCGCTCCCCGACAGCCTCGGGCCTCCCCCTCGCGCCAGTCGAGGCGCCTCGACGTCCGCAACCTCCCCGGCGTTGTCCCCCCTCCTCCTGCGCCCTCCAGTAGCCGCCGTCGCACGCGCGCTGGCCGCCCGCGGCAGCCACTCCTCTGCCTCGCACGCGCGCGCCTCTCTGTCGCTCCCCCGCTCCTCCTCTTACCTCAGCTGGACGTGGAGCTCGTCCAGGAGCTCCACAGACCCATTCCCCAAGCCTCCCGTGCGCTGTAGCCTCGCCGATGAGCTCGCCGGCGCACTGGACCACGGGTCCCCGTCGGGCCCCTATAAATAGACCCCCCCCCCGAGCTTCTCCAACACCACCACCAGCCTCACACCTCTCCACTGATCCCTCCTGCACCCTCAGTTCGACCCCGGAGCGCCCCAGTGCTTGGGATCGACCGGAGCTCCACCGCGTTGGGCCGCCGGCGATCTCGAGGTACAGGCCTCCCCTGCCTCTCCTTCTGCTCATTTCGGAACCGCCGCACCTCACTGACCCTTTCCCCTCTCTTTTCCCCTCCATTTGCAGTCGGAAACGACCCCGACCACCGTCCTCCGACGAGCCTCCGCCGTCGCACCTCGTCGCCGGCGAACCAGGGCTCCCCGCCGTGCCGCGCTACCACCACTGCAACCGCAACACGCCACTGAGTCCGTCCCTGGCCTCCGTTGCCGTCGCCGTGGCCGGTATCGTCGCTGGTGAGCTCGCCGCCGCCGTGGCCGAGGGGTTAGAGATGACAGGCGGGCCCCGCCTGTCATCCCCCCACCTCTCTCCCCTCCTCTGTGCCGCTGACCCACGGGCCCCGCCCGTCAGGTTTGAAACCTGACGTGCGCACGCGCTGGCTCCATGCGGCTGGGCCAGTCCACCTGGGCCGTGCACTGTGGCCTCTTCTGGCCCAGTGCAACGGACCCTTTTTCTCTTTTTCTTTTCTGTTGATGTTTTAAACATTTATGCAGAAAAGAATATTGATCCAAATTAAATAATTCCAACTCCTAAAATCTTGTAATATTCCAACCTATTTAATGGTACTACTTTCATTCAAATCCATGAAACTTTTCTGTACTGTTCAAATTTAAATTTAAATTTGAGCAATATAACTCCTGTTCAAAAATCAATATATCCTATTCTGTAACTCCAAAACTCCAACTAAGATTTTTCCCCATCTTAGAAAACCCTCTAGTATTTTACAAAAATGAGTTGACATTTTTCTGAGCACTTTGGTTTTTCTGTTTTGTTTGTATTCTTATTTTTCCGTGGTTATTATGCGACGTATAGATCCCGTATTTGACGAAGTTGCTGTGGAAGAAGAAGGAGAAGGACTAGAAGACTTTGAAGACCAAGCCAATCCAGGCAAGCAGCCCTTTGACCATGATACACTTGTTCCTCAGAACCCGTTTGTTTCTGATACATGATGATAGGGTTACGATGGTAACCTAGATGAACCACCACATGATGCATGCTTTATTGTTGATCTTGCTATGTGCTAGATGACATGCAATAGTTGGTCTTGATGCTCATATGATGCATGTGTGATATGAACCCCCATAGTTGAAAACTTTGCATGAACCCATCGGGTGCCCCTAATGCCCGAGGGTGATGAAGTGTTAGGTCATCACTTGAGAAAGTAGTGATGTGCCGGTAATATCATGTGCATGGTGGAATGATGGATTAGATTTATGTGTGACTACCGTCCCAACCAAACATGTGCAACCACACTACCCCTTATGGGACGGGGCTTTATTGATTACTTAGGTCGATACTAGCATGGTGCCCGCATTACTAGTGACGGGAAGACTTGAGGTCTTTCCCGGGACGGGGTCGTGCTTGGATAGACGGCCATGACTGTTTTTACAGGGCACCGGACACACCGTTGGTCCCTTCGGGTACGCGTGAACATTGAAATTAGGGCAAGTCCCGTGATCTATTGTTTGTACCCGAGGGCCGTGTGCCAACGAGTGGACTCTATGTTAGTGTCGTCTAAGGAAAGGTAATGACCGGGTGCTTACCCCGGGTACTTGAGGTACCGCGGGTCGTGGATGACACGGAAGTTCCCCGGATCTTGTGGGTAAAGTGCGCAACCTCTGCAGAGTGTCAAACTATTCGAATAGCCGTGTCCACGGCCATGGACAGTTGGGTGGTGCTACTTAAACTATGTCCAGAATTTTACTTCTTTGGTGAGACATTGTGTGTGATGAGTCAAGATGGTGACTTGACTCGATGAGATGAATCATATTCATGTTGATATCGGTAACCTGTCTTCGAGGTTACGCGAGGTTATTGATGCATAAACTTGATGATAGCATATTGTCCTAGCCTCCTGCTAGATTGTTCATTATTATTCAAATTGCATTGTTACTTGAACCACATCATGGGTTGCTTGCGAGTACATTCAAAGTACTCATTGGCTTGCCACTGGTTATTTAATTGGCCAGGCATGGAAGAACAAGATTATGAGGAAGAGTTCTTTGGAGACGACCATGCGAACTAGGACGCTATCCCAGTCAGAATGCCTGTAGGGTTAAGGCAGATGGCATGGGTTCTACCCGTTTATCGAAGACTTCCGCTACTTGAGTTATTTGCTATTCAGCCCGTGAGGCTCTATCTATGTAAGACTTGGCCATAATGGCCTTAATTCGTGTAAGACTATTTGTATGGATGTAAGACTCTTGTTATTTCAGCTTCTGTGTGTTCAGTGAGCATTGATCTCTGGGATCACTGTACACGTGCATTCGGTGATCTCGACTTCTAAGTCGGGGTCCCCACAGAGCTGGTATCAGAGCCATCCTGACTGTAGGAAGCCTTAGTTAGCATGGGCGTTAGTTAGTTGAGACCCCTTTTTAAAAACCTTCTGAACCTCTCTTCTTTTCTAAACCTGAGATTTCCTCAGCTTATTAACCCCTCCTATTCCACCTTTGTAGATGGCCGCTGTTCCCGAAGAGCACTTGACCACTGGGTTTCCCCTACTTCTCGAGGATAGCCTCCAGGAGTGTCAGTTCCACCGAGCACCCATCCTCACCTACCTTGAGCATTGGGTGAGCGATACTGAGGTGGAGTACCATGTGGAAGTGATCGTGAAGGCAAACGATCCTCCCACAAGTTGGTTCTTCGAGGGACCCCAGATGGCGACACTACCACTCGCTGCCGAGGCTGCTGCACTCAAGGCACTAACCCGTCTCCGCGAGCTTCTTCCGGAGATGGCAGCCAAGATGGCAACTCGCTTCTTACCTTACCGGAAGGAAGGTGACGAAGAAAGTAGCGCACTAGCCCCTCCACTGAAGGATGGACTCTCGCTTCGGTTCCAGACCTACTTCAGTCTATGTGCCGACAGCTTGGCACAAGACTTGGCCTCGGAATCAATGAAGCTTCGAGAAGAACTTTACAAGACCAAGGCACTTCTTCGTCGAGCTCAAGAGAAGGCAAACAGGATCAAGAAGGAAGGAGCACCTTCTGAACAATCTGCTATCGCATATCGAGGTGGAAGGCCCTCCGAGGATGTGTCTTCCAAGGGTGAAGAACCACCTCGGCGACGCCGGATGACAGCAAGGGAATACCGCAAGCTTTTCCCTGCACCACCGTCAAAGCACCGTCGTATCCAACTCCTCCACTCCCCCACTCCCTCCAGCGACAAGGGAGCCCAGACAGATGAAGACAAGGAGGAAGACCCAGAAGAGACGGAATACGCGACCGAGCATTCCGCCGCTTAGGCATTATTCGCTACTCGGATATGCCAGTTGTAGCCCCTACGGTAGGATAGGTCGTGTAACCCCTATGCGTAGTCGAGTCCTTGTATGGTTCATATGAAACCATCTAGCGTTTGCTTTTGTTGTGTCCGGATGTATGTCGTATTCTTCCTTCGGGAAGGTGTAAACGACTACATCACCCATTTGGATTTTAATGAAAGTGTTTTGGCCTTACGGCCCTTGCATGATTTGATTTAGTGTCACACCCACCCCCTTACTAGGCACCCATATATCTTGCTTTTCCTCTTCCGAGTCATGAGACCTTTTACCGCTCCAACAGGATGCCTGTTGTAACTCGTACTGGTACCTCTACCCAGCAGCCCGAAGCCGGAGCATCCTCTCAGCCAGAGGCAGACCTCGACCACACCAACGACCAAGCTCCACCACCACCTCCTCCAAGCATGGACATGGCTCAGCTTCTCCAAGCTTTCCGAGAGGAACGCCAAGCCAACACTGCAGCCCTTCAGCTGATTGCTCAAGCTGTCGCCAACAACCGCTAGCCGGCGGGGAATGGCAATGGACGTTCCACATTGGCAGAGTTCAAGAAGCATGCACCGCCAACCTTCATCGAGACTGCTGAACCCCTGGATGCAGATGACTGGGTCCGTTCCATTGAGGAAATCCTGGAACTAGTCGGATGCACCGAAGACCGCGAGAAAGTGGCTTATGCAGCCCACTGCCTCGGGGGAACCGCAAGAGCTTGGTGGGATGGATTCAGGGTCATGCATGTTGAACAAGACATCACTTGGGTTAACTTCAAGGCAGAATTCCGCAAGGCCCACATTCCTTCTGGAGTCATGGCTATCAAGAAGCGTGAGTTCCGAGCCCTGAAGCAAGGAAGTGGCACTGTCAAGGAGTACATGCAGAAGTTCAGTATTCTGTCAAGGTATGCCCCTGGGGATGTCAGCACTGATGCTGCCAAAAGGGAGCGCTTCATGGAAGGCCTTAATCAGACTCTGCAATACTCGCTTGTCGTGTGCGACTGCCCGTCTTTCCCTGACCTGGTGAACAAGGCACTTATGCTTGAAGACAAGCGGCGTGCTTTGGAAGACACTCACAAGCGCAAGTTGGTCAGTAAGGGAAGTTCCAGCAACCAGAAGCCTCGTCCGTGGCAGTCAGCCCCGGCCAAGAAAACCTATCAGCAGCCAAGAGCTCCTGCACCTCGTGCCAATCCACAGCCTCAGCAGTATGCCAACCCCAGGCCAGCTTTCAACCCCAATACCAGTGGTGGCAACAAGATCAACACTCCAAATCAAGTCACTTGCTTTGGGTGTGGTCAGCCCGAACACATCTCCAGGGTGTGCCCCAACAAGAAGCCTGATGCCTCGCGCCCCAATGCGCAGAACCAGGGACAAGGCCGTGGAATGCCACCAAGGAACCCAGCTCCTCGCAATCCACCGAACTATGGGAAGGGGCGTGTGAATCACGTCACTGCTGAAGAAGCCCAGGAAGACCCGAACGTCGTGCTGGGTACGTTCCTTGTCAACTCAGCACCTGCAACTGTCTTGTTTGATTCTGGAGCAACGCATTCATTTGTCACTCAAAGATTTGCATTAAAAAGTGGCATGACCCCTACACCCCTGAATAACCCTATGGTGGTACAAACCCCCGGAGCCGAGATGAGAGCCAAGATAGGCTGTAAGGGAGTCAGTATTACCATTAACGGTGCAGACTTCCTAGCAGACCTTATCGTCCTGAGATCACAAGGCTTGGATGTGATCCTAGGTATGAATTGGCTCAGCAAGCACCAAGGCTTGTTAGACTGTGCCAATCGGACAGTCACTGTGACCAATGACCAAGGAGTAGAAGTCAAGTTTGCCCCCAACTCCTCTTCCGCTCAAGCCGCTAAAGTCAACTGTCTGTCTGAAGTTGGGCTAGATCAAGTACCGGTGGTATGTGAGTATCCTGATGTCTTTCCGGATGAACTACCGGGAATGCCCCCTGACCGTGACATTGAGTTCATCATCGAGCTCGTGCCCGGAGCAGGACCCATCTATAAGAAGCCTTATAGAATGGGGACAGAAGAATTAGCCGAGTTGAAGAAGCAGCTAGAAGAGCAGCTAAGGAAGGGATTTATCCGCCCGAGTGCCTCCCCTTGGGGATCTCCTGTTCTGTTTGTGGCAAAGAGGGACGGTACCATCCGCTTATGCATTGACTATCGTTCCATCAATGAAGTTACAATCAAGAACAAGTACCCACTTCCCAAGATCGAAGATCTGTTTGATCAACTCAGCGGAGCCAAGGTATTCTCCAAGATCGACCTCAGATCTGGGTATTACCAGCTGAAGATCAGACCCCAAGATATTCCGAAGACGGCATTCGTAACCAGATATGGCCTGTACGAGTGCACGGTCATGTCTTTTGGGTTAACCAATGCCCCAGCTTACTTCATGTATCCCATGAATAAAGTCTTCATGGAATATTTGGACAAGTTCGTTGTTGTCTTCATTGATGACATCCTTGTGTTCTCGAAGTCGGAGGAAGAGCATGAGCAGCATCTAAGGATGGTCCTAGACAAGCTTCGTGAGCACCAACTGTATGCCAAATTCAGCAAGTGTGAGTTTTGGCTGCACAAAGTTGGATTCTTAGGTCATGTCTTGACCGAGGAAGGATTATCTGTTGATCCTACAAAAATCGAAGCTGTGACCCAATGGCAATCTCCAACGACCGTCAAGGAAGTCAGAAGCTTCCTCGGATTGGCGGGCTATTACCGCAAGTTCGTGGAAGGATTCTCTAGCATTGCACGACCAATGACTCAGCTCCTCAAGAAGGACAAGAAGTTCGAGTGGACGCCAAAATGCGAAGAGAGCTTCCAAGAGCTCAAGAAGAGATTAACCACCGCCCCAGTTCTGGCAACACCTGATATTCACAAGGAGTTCGTGATATATTGTGATGCCTCTCGAACCGGATTGGGAAGCGTTCTGATGCAAGAAGGCCGCGTCATAGCATACCTCTCCAGGCAGCTACGACCCCATGAGGAGAACTACGCTACTCACGATCTTGAGCTAGCGGCAGTAGTTCATGCCTTGAAGACATGGCGGCATTACCTCCTAGGGAAACGGTGTGAGATTTACACAGACCACAAAAGTCTGAAGTATATTTTCACCCAAAAAGAGTTGAACATGAGGCAGCGGAGATGGTTGGAACTCATCAAGGATTATGACCTCAGTGTTCAGTATCACCCTGGGAAGGCCAACGTGGTGGTCGATGCCTTAAGCAGGAAGGCTTGCTCTTTGAATGTCATTATTCAAGAAAGGCAGCCAGCCTTGTTTAAGGAGATCGAACAACTCAGTTTGGAATTGGTCACCCCCGGATTTCTGGATCATTTGGAAGTCAGACCAACCCTGATGGACGACGTCAAGAAGACTCAAGATGGACACGCAAGCATTGAAGGTATCAAGAGGAAGATGAAGATGGGCAAGGCCCCAGGATTCTCCGAAGACGAGCACGGGATTGTTTGGTACAAAGGTCGTCTCTGCGTACCAAACAACACCGAGTTGAAGACGCTGATTCTGCAAGAAGCCCACGACACCCCGTATTCCATCCACCCCGGAGGAACCAAGATGTACCAAGACTTGAAGGCACGATTCTGGTGGCACGGTATGAAGAGAGAGATTGCAACCTATGTTGCAAAGTGTGATGTGTGCCAAAAGGTCAAGGCTGAATATCAGCGACCCGCTGGATTGCTTCAACCACTCAAGGTTCCCGAGTGGAAGTGGGATAAAGTCGGAATGGACTTCATCACTGGATTACCAAGGTCGAATCGAGGACATGACTCTATCTGGGTCATAGTCGATCATTTGACCAAGGTGGCTCATTTCATTCCTGTCAAGACCACTTATGATGGCAACCGGCTGGCAGCTCTCTACATCGACCGAATCGTAAGTCTTCACGGTGTTCCCAAGGAGATTGTGTCAGATCGAGGAACCCAGTTCACCTCAAGGTTCTGGAAGAAGTTCCAAGAAGCCTTGGGAACCAAGTTGTCTTTCAGCACAGCTTTTCACCCACAGACCGGAGGTCAAACTGAGCGAGTCAATCAGATTCTCGAAGACATGCTCCGAGCCTGTGTCCTGGCATATGGAGCCAAGTGGGAAGACTGTCTCCCTTTTGCCGAGTTCTCCTATAACAGCAGTTACCAGTCAAGCCTTCAGATGGCACCATTTGAGGTGTTGTACGGACGCAGATGCCGCACACCCCTCAATTGGTCAGAGACTGGAGAAGGACTAGTCTTTGGACCGGATATTCTCCGCGCAGCAGAAGAGCAAGTCCAACTAGTCAGAGAGCGATTAAAGGCAGCCAAGTCAAGGCAGAAGAGTTATGCTGACACTCGACGCCGAGACATGAATTTCCATGTTGGGGACCATGTGTACCTGCGGGTAACTCCTCTGAAGGGAACCAAGCGTTTCCATGTCAAAGGGAAGCTCGCACCAAGGTTCATTGGACCCTTTGAGATCACTGCACGACGAGGAGAAGTGGCTTATCAGTTGGAACTACCACCTGAGCTATCCGATGTGCACAATGTGTTCCATGTGTCACAACTCCGGAAATGTCTCCAGGTTCCAGACAAGCCCAGTCTCTACAGGGATGTGGATCACCAAGCCATTGATCTGCAGCCTGACTTGACCTACCGCGAGAAGCCCATTCGTATTCTGGATGAAGCAGAACGACGTACGCGGAGCCGTACCATCAAGTACTTCAAGGTCCAGTGGAGCAACCACACCGAAGCAGAAGCAACCTGGGAACGAGAAGACTATCTTAGATCCGAGTTTCCCGATCTCTTTTAAGCCCTAGTTTAGGAATCTCGGGGACGAGATTCTTGTAAGGGGGGTAGGTCTGTCACACCCTGCATTTTGTAACATGCTATTTGTAACTTTGAAGCATGAAAATTTGGACCAGCAAAAAATTTTAGCATCATTTGGCTTTTATTTGGAATTGAGTTTTCTTCATTTGCTTTTTCATGTGCTCATTAAAGTCAACTATGACCTCTTATAGATTTCATCTCCTTATCCAAAACTTCTGCCCAATGATCATGCCAAGTGTTATATAGCAGTATAGTATTTTCTTACAAAATTAATTTGGCCAAAAAGTATTTTATAAAATTTAGTTTTCCAAAAACCCCTGAATTGAGATTTGCACTGCAAGTACTTGATTAAGGGTGTGAAAATTATTTCAAAAGGTTTATTTGAGACCTAGTAGTCATAGGACTCCCAGAAACCACAAAGGTATAATTTTAAAAGTTATTTTCCTATTTTATTTAAAAGCTTTTTCTTAAGGCCAGAAATGGTCTTTAATAGGGGAAAATTATTTAACTATTTCAAAAATATTTGCCAAAATTCAGAGAGACTCATAGGACATATATTGTCCATATATGAGAGTTTCAACACTTGGTCATGTTCAAAATAATGGGCTAAACCCTCTAAAACCCTTTCTGGATATTTCAAGCTTTTGAAATATTTACAAAGGAATTTTTCTCCAAAAATTCCAGGAAAATTCTATCATGTCATATATGACATATTTGATGATCTTGCCAAGTCCCATGCCTTGGGAAGCAAGAAAACCTCCTCAAACCCCTTCATAACCATTCTGTCCATATTTGAAGTTTGAGCAACTCTACATTGCCAAACTTGTCCAAATGCTCTCAAACTTGGTGCACATGCTAGAATGGCCTAATAAGGCACCTAGACCAAATGGCACAAGATTTGGAAT
>LR738713.1:408392938-408426762 GCA_902687465.1 Secale cereale
GATGCCGGTCATACGCACGCTCCAGAGCGCGTGAACAGTGCGCCTCGCACGCTGGCTCGGGCCAATCGCCGCTCCCCGACAGCCTCGGGCCTCCCCCTCGCGCCAGTCGAGGCGCCTCGACGTCCGCAACCTCCCCGGCGCTGTCCCCCCTCCTCCTGCGCCCTCCAGTAGCCGCCGTCGCACGCGCGCTGGCCGCCCGCGGCAGCCACTCCTCTGCCTCGCACGCGCGCGCCTCTCTGTCGCTCCCCCGCTCCTCCTCTTACCTCAGCTGGACGTGGAGCTCGTCCAGGAGCTCCACAGACCCATTCCCCAAGCCTCCCGTGCGCTGTAGCCTCGCCGATGAGCTCGCCGGCGCACTGGACCACGGGTCCCCGTCGGGCCCCTATAAATAGACCCCCCCCCGAGCTTCTCCAACACCACCACCAGCCTCACACCTCTCCACTGATCCCTCCTGCACCCTAAGTTCGACCCCGGAGCGCCCCAGTGCTCGGGATCGACCGGAGCTCCGCCGCGTCGGGCCGCCGGCGATCTCGAGGTACAGGCCTCCCCTGCCTCTCCTTCTGCTCATTTCGGAACCGCCGCACCTCACTGACCCTTTCCCCTCTCTTTTCCCCTCCATTTGCAGTCGGAAACGACCCCGACCACCGTCCTCCGACGAGCCTCCGCCGTCGCACCTCGTCGCCGGCGAACCAGGGCTCCCCGCCGTGCCGCGCTACCACCACTACAACCGCAACACGCCACTGAGTCCGTCCCTGGCCTCCGTTGCCGTCGCCGTGGCCGGTATCGTCGCTGGTGAGCTCGCCGCCGCCGTGGCCGAGGGGTTAGAGATGACAGGCGGGCCCCGCCTGTCATCCCCCCACCTCTCTCCCCTCCTCTGTGCCGCTGACCCACGGGCCCCGCCCGTCAGGTTTGAAACCTGACGTGCGCGCGCGCTGGCTCCGTGCGGCTGGGCCAGTCCACCTGGGCCGTGCACTGTGGCCTCTTCTGGCCCAGTGCACAGGACCCTTTTTCTCTTTTTCTTTTCTGTTGATGTTTTAAACATTTATGCAGAAAAGAATATTGATCCAAATTAAATAATTCCAACTCCTAAAATCTTGTAATATTCCAACCTATTTAATGGTACTACTTTCATTCAAATCCATGAAACTTTTCTGTACTGTTCAAATTTAAATTTAAATTTGAGCAGTATAACTCCTGTTCAAAAATCAATATATTCTATTCTGTAACTCCAAAACTCCAACTAAGATTTTTCCCCATCTTAGAAAACCCTCTAGTATTTTACAAAATTGAGTTGACATTTTTCTGAGCACTTTGGTTTTTCTGTTTTGTTTGTATTCTTATTTTTCCGTGGTTATTATGCGACGTATAGATACCGTATTTGACGAAGTTGCTGTGGAAGAAGAAGGAGAAGGACTAGAAGACTTTGAAGACCAAGCCAATCCAGGCAAGCAACCCTTTGACCATGATACACTTGTTCCTCGGAACCCGTTTGTTTCCGATACATGATGATAGGGTTACGATGGTAACCTACATGAACCACCACATGATGCATGCTTTATTGTTGATCTTGCTATGTGCTAGATGACATGCAATAGTTGGTCTTGATGCTCATATGATGCATGTGTGATATGAACCCCCGTAGTTGAAAACTTTGCATGAACCCATCGGGTGCCCCTAATGCCCGAGGGTGATGAAGTGTTAGGTCATCACTTGAGAAAGAAGTGATGTGCCAGTAATATCATGTGCATGGTGGAATGATGGATTAGATTTATGTGTGACTACCGTCCCAACCAAACATGTGCAACCACACTACCCCTTATGGGACGGGGCTTTATTGATTGCTTAGGTCGATACTAGCATGGTGCCCGCATTACTAGTGACGGGAAGACTTGAGGTCTTTCCCGGGACGGGGTCGTGCTTGGATAGACGGCCATGACTGTTTTTACAGGGCACCGGACACACCGTTGGTCCCTTCGGGTACGCGTGAACATTGAAATTAGGGCAAGTCCCGTGATCTATTGTTTGTACCCGAGGGCCGTGTGCCAACGAGTGGACTCTATGTTAGTGTCGTCTAAGGAAAGGTAATGACCGGGTGCTTACCCCGGGTACTTGAGGTACCGCGGGTCGTGGATGACACGGAAGTTCCCCGGATCTTGTGGGTAAAGTGCGCAACCTCTGCAGAGTGTCAAACTATTCGAATAGCCGTGTCCACGGCCATGGACAGTTGGGTGGTGCTACTTAAACTATGTCCAGAATTTTACTTCTTTGGTGATACATTGTGTGTGATGAGTCAAGATGGTGACTTGACTCGATGAGATGAATCATATTCATGTTGATATCGGTAACCTGTCTTCGAGGTTACGCGAGGTTATTGATGCATAAACTTGATGATAGCATATTGTCCTAGCCTCCTGCTAGATTGTTCATTATTATTCAAATTGCATTGTTACTTGAACCACATCATGGGTTGCTTGTGAGTACATTCAAAGTACTCATTGGCTTGCCACTGGTTATTTAATTGGCCAGGCATGGAAGAACAAGATTATGAGGAAGAGTTCTTTGGAGACGACCATGCGAACTAGGACGCTATCCCAGTCAGAATGCCTGTAGGGTTAAGGCAGATGGCATGGGTTCTACCCGTTTATCGAAGACTTCCGCTACTTGAGTTATTTGCTATTCAGCCCGTGAGGCTCTATCTATGTAAGACTTGGCCACAATGGCCTTAATTCGTGTAAGACTATTTGTATGGATGTAAGACTCTTGTTATTTCAGCTTCTGTGTGTTCAGTGAGCATTGATCTCTGGGATCACTGTACACGTGCATTCGGTGATCTCGACTTCTAAGTCGGGGTCCCCACAATCTTGTGGGTGATCAGCCCACGAGTCATCCTGTGCAATTGGTGTCAATGGACGGCCAATGCTGATGCGTTCGCTGTTCGTAAGAACAGGCGAAGATTCCACGTTGTACTCAATCTGAGGAAGGACTTCATCATCTTCAACATTGTCATGAGGACCAATGTCTTCATCTGCGGTGGGGTCAACAGCTGAAATGCCTTCAGCCTCTGTGGGAGCAGGCTCATGAATTGTCATGCGACGTTCTCGGTGTGTAGATGCGGGACGAGCAACTGATATGGGCTCGACAAAGATGGGCTCTGTGGAAGCAGCCTTGTCCTTCTTTGTCTTGCGCTTCTTGGTGGGTGGAGCATCATCAGTTGTTTGCTTGCGCTTGCGAGCTTCACCTTTAGCCACCTTTGTCTTCTTGAGCTCGGAAGCAGCTGGGGTGACCTTAGGCTTCGTGCCAGTCATGCTGGCAGGGAAGACAATGCTAGGCATTTCCTGCCTAGATTCTTCAGCATCGGGCACAGGTTGCTTCTTCTTCTTCTTGGCAGCCATCCTAGGGTCAATGCCAGGACGCCCAAGGGCCTTGCACTTTTCAGCTTCATTATATGCTTGAACGCATTTGGCAGCCAAGGCCTTGATTCGCTCACGAGAACCTTTGGCTTCTTCACGCCTCTTGCGAAAGGCTTCCTTGAGCTCATGCATCATTACCTTGAAGTTCTGGATCTCTTGGACGTTGAGCTTGTCCACATGCTTCTTAAACTGAGCCTTTTCAAAATCAATCTTTTGCTTTAGCTCAACAGTTCTCTGAGCAAGAGCTAGCTCAGAAGCAATGGCGCCATGGAAGAAGACGCTGAGGCCAACTGGAAGCTGCAGATCGTCGAAGCTGAGGTTGGGGTGTCAAACCATTCATCAATGAAATTGTTTAGCACTTCCACGTCGAAGAGTGGCAAATCATTGAAGATTTCTGCATCTTGCTTTCTCTTGATCAATTGCTCCAATCGTCACCTAGATCTTCATCGCTCGAGAGATCAATGGCTTCATTGGCAGTCTTCAGAACAGCGTCAGGAGTGAGAGCTGGACTGGGGTTGTGCAAGGGCTTCTTCCTTAGTTGTCTGCTCTTGGAGATGCGAGAGTGCTCCTCAGACTGCACACTTGGAGCTGGTAGAGCAGTGGCCAAAGGCTTCACTGTCGAAGCAATTGGTGGAGTGGTCTTCAAAGCCTTGGATTTCTTCTTCTTCTTGGGCTTCGGAGTTGCAGGCACTTCATCAGAATCAGCGTCATCTGCAGGTTGATCCACATCCGCTCCTTGAACCCTGATGTGACTGATGAGGCCTTCTAAGTGGTAGAAAGGCCCAACCAGGTTTGGTTCAGCTTCGCGCGTGCCATCAGCACGGGGCGCGGAGGGGCCAGGATTGAAGTCCAATCCCCAGTTCTTCTTGTTCTCTTTGGCTGAGTTCTTGGCATATTGAAGATTTCGCTTGAACAAATTGTCGTCGCGACACCAGAGCAGAGAAGAAGGATCATCATCAGCGGGTTGAGGCCCTCTGACCATGCAAGGGTAGAAGCCTTGAGCAATGGCTTCAGCTTGAGTCCTGGGTGGAAGATTCTTGTACGTAATATCTCCCCATGGACGCTTGATGGCATTCTTTTCAGCATACTCTTGGGTCACAAACCTGTACTTGAACCACTGTTCATCCCATTATCTTCGAATCCATTGGATTCGTGTCTTCCTCTGATTGTAATCCTCCTCTGCATCAGTCTTGTACATTTCACTTAGATCAGGAGGCAAATCTTTAGAGGTGTTGCCACAGCGCTGTCTGCCACCCTTCTTAACTGACTTGTCGGTTGCCATTGGGTTCAATCTGAAAGGCTTCAAACTGAATGGCTTCAACACTGGCAAATGCTTCAGTCTGCTGGTCAGACAGGAACTGGCTTCAGGAGAGTGAGTATGACGCTGCAAGAATTCTGCAAATGAATGCAGACTATGAGAACCAAGGGATTCTCCCACGGACATGTACCTGTGACAGCATTAGAGATGTGAGGGAAGGGGAAGAGGTCATATGCATTCTCAGAAGTTTTTGAAGATAAATCAGTTTAGAAGACTTTGACCTCATAGCGCGAAGACATTCACTTATATGATGAGAGTTGGTTCCAGATTTGTACGAATTCATGAATAGGTACAAGTGAGGAATCTAACTATGTTTGAAGCATATGTGAATGTTGTAGGCAAGATATGAGATGTAGACAGGATAGATCTATATATGTGTAGGCAGAAACTTCTTGTGGTAAAAGTGATGAATCTTTCCGGATCAAGAAGATGGTAAAAAGAGAGTTTAATTTACCACACGATGAACTACTTAGACGGAGAGGAGTTGGATGACCAGCTGTTCTATCTTCCATGCCCTAACTTGGCGACGGAGGACAGCTACGGCGACGGCGGAGTAGACGATGTTCGCGGCCGGCGTGAAGACGACATCGACGAGGTCGCGGCAGCGAAGCGCTTCGTCGCCGACATCATCGAGAGCTAGCGGAGGCGCTAGGGTTGGTCGAGGTGGAGAGGTGGTAGAAGAATTTTTGACCGTGATGGGGCGTGCATTTATAAGCATGGGAGACGGCACAGCGCAATTACGCAGGTGCCCTTGGCGGTTCACATCTGAGGGACACGTGGCGGACATGTAACACATTGGGAGTTGTTCCATGATCCCACGTACGCCACGACTGTCGGAGTGGTCGTTCTGACTTCTCCGGGTTTCAGGCATAAAGGATGGAGCATTAAAATCAGATTTAAAGTTTGTCTCTGTATCTTCTGCTGACAAGGATGCAGAGAAGATATTCGACAGTTCCAACAGAATGCATATGACTTGGACAGACAGAGTTTGAGATGAGAGAGCATAGAGAGGTCCGATCACATTCACTTAGTTCAAAAGCTTCAAATAAGAAGACATAGCTATAAGTGAATGTTGTAGAGGACAGAACACAAGTCTACATATGTCCTATATGAAGATAAACCAAATGCGAAGACTATGCAAATGTAATGCCATGAGAAACACTTCAAACAAAGATTTGGTGGTGGCGTTACCCACCGTATAGGAAGTATTAGACTGAGACACGGCGCACAATTATCGTGGCGCTCCGAAGTCAAATTTCGTGTTAATGTATTCACACTTAGAATATAAGTCCTCATTGATTGAAAATATACTTTACTTCGTGTGTTGCACATCTAAGTCATCAATATGCATAAGTGTTAGGATGTGTGCCTGATTACAGGACATTTGAGGATTCTAAGATATTTAGCTCACACCACAACTTGCAAAACCTTTTCTCATCCAAGGGCTTTGTGAAGATATCTGCCAGCTGCTCTTCAGTGTTGACGTGTATGATATCAATATCTTCCTTCATGACATGATCTCTGAGAAAGTGATGACGAATTTCAATGTGCTTTGTCTTCGAGTGCTGAACTGGTTTGTTGGCAATCTTGATGGCGCTTTCATTGTCGTAGTAGAGTGGCACATGCTTCAGATGGACACCATAGTCCTTGAGTGTTTGCTTCATCCAGAGAAGTTGAGCGCAGCAAGATCCAGCAGCAATGTATTCAGATTCAGCAGTGGAGAGTGATACACAGTTCTACTTCTTTGAAGACCAACAGACAAGAGATCGTCCTAGAAAGTGACATGTGCCTGATGTAGACTTGCAATCAACTTTGTCACCAGCATAATCAGCATCTGATAATCCAACTAGATCAAACTCTGAGCCCTTTGGATACCATAATCCTAGTGTTGGGGTGTAAGCCAAATATCGAAGTATTCCCTTCACAGCTAAGTGATGCGACTCCTTTGGTGTCGCTTGATATCGAGCACACATGCAAACACTAAGCATAATATCTGGCCTAGATGCACATAAATAAAGCAAAGAACCAATCATGGAGCGGTATACCTTTTGATCGAACTCTTTACCATTGGCATCGGGACCCAGATGGCATTTAGCTGGCATAGGCGTTGAGTACCCTTTGCAGTCTTGCATTCCAAACTTCTTCAGACAGTCTTTGAGGTACTTCTCTTGATATATGAGGATGCCATTGCTTTGCTGACGAATTTGAAGACCAAGGAAGAACTTTAGCTCACCCATCATGGACATCTGATATCGCTCTTGCATCATGTGACCAAACTCATCACTGTATCTTTTGTCAGTGCAGCCGAAGATAATGTCATCCACATTGATTTGGCAAACAAACAGTTCATCATCATATGTCTTCGTGAAGAGTGTGGGATTTAGGGATCCAGGTTTGAAGCCTTTGCTCTTCAGGAAGTCTTTGAGTGTGTCATACCAAGCATGAGGCACTTGTTTGAGGCCATACAGTGCCTTGTTGAGTTTGTATACCATATCAGGACGTTTTGGATCTTCAAAGCCAGGTGGTTGTGCAACATACACCTCTTCTTCAATCCTTCCATTGAGAAAGGCACTCTTTACTTCCATTTGATACAGAGGTATGTTGTGATGATTTGCATAGGCTAGCAGTATACGAATAGCTTCAAGTCTAGCCACAAGAGCAAATGTTTCATCGAAGTCAATCCCTTCAACTTGAGTGTATCCTTGAGCAATGAGACGAGCTTTGTTTCTGACAACTTGACCATGCTCATCTTGCTTGTTGCGATAAATCCATTTTGTGCCTATTATGTTGTGCTTGCGAGGGTCAGGACGCTTGACAAGTTCCCACACGTTGTTCAGCTCAAACTGTTGAAGCTCTTCTTCAATTTCTTGAATCCATTCGGGTTCCATAAAAGCTTTGGCAACTTTCTTGGGTTCAGATATTGAGACAAAAGCAAAGTGCCCACAGAAATTTGCAAGCTGTGTTGCTCTTGAACGAGTAAGTGGACCAGGTGCATTTATGCTGTCAATTATCTTCTCAACTTGTACTTCATTTGCAACACGAGGATGAGATGGACAAAGATTTTTCTCTTGCTGTACATTGTCATCATGAGGAGGGTTGTCTTCAGGCTGAGCATTGTCGTCGGGTCGATTTGGAGCAGAAATGATGAGTTCCTCGTCAGGTTGTGCTTCAGAAGGCATGATCTCACCGGTTCCCATTAGCTTGATAGATTCATTTGGTGAAGCCTCATCTAGCACATTTGGCAGGAACTCTCTTTGTGAACCATTCGTTTCATTAAACCGCACATCCACAGTTTCAACTACTTTATAGAGAAAGATGTTGAAGACTCTGTAAGAGTGTGAGTCTTTTCCATATCCGAGCATGAAGCCTTCATGTGCTTTTGGTGCAAACTTTGACTTGTGATGTGGATCCTTGATCCAGCACCTAGCACCAAATACTCTGAAGTAACTTACGTTTAGGCTTCTTTCCAGTGAGGAGTTCATAGGACGTTTTCTTCAGAAGCTTGTGAAGATAAACATGGTTGATGATATGGCATGCAGTATCAATAGCTTCGGGCCAGAACCTTCTTGGTGTCTTGTATTCATCGAGCATCATTTGAGCCATCTCAATTAGGGTTCTGTTCTTGCGCTCTACGATGCCATTCTGCTGAGGTGTGTACGGGGCTGAGAACTCATGAGTGATTCCCATTGTATCCAGATAAAGATCAAGGCCGGTGTTCTTGAACTCAGTGCCACTGTCACTTCTAATATGCTTGATCTTGACGCCATAATTGTTCATGGCACGATTGGCGAAGCGTCTGAAGACATCTTGCACTTCAGTCTTGTAGAGAATTATGTGCACCCATGTGTATCTTGAATAATCATCAACAATAACAAAGCCATATAGACAAGCTGTGGTAGAGAACGTGGAGTAGTGAGTAGGGCCAAATAAGTCCATGTGAAGCAGCTCGAAGGGTTTGGATGTCGTCATGATTGTCTTCGAGGGATGCTTGGCCCTAGTCATCTTCCCAGCTTCACAGGCACCACATAGATGATCTTTCTTGAACTTGACGTCCTCGATGCCTACGACGTGCTTCTTCTTTGCGAGAGTGTGCAAGTTCCTCATGCCAGCATGTCCTAGCCTCCAATGCCAGAGCCAGCACTCTGAAGCTTTTGCTAGAAGACATACGGCCATCTGCGGTCCAGCTGAGAAATCCACCATGTACAGATCACCTTTTCTGTATCCTTCAAATACTAGAGACTTGTCAGACTCCATTAGTACAAGGCAGTGAAATTTTCCAAATATCACAATCATGTTTAAGTCACATAGCATTGAGGCAGACATTAAGTTGAAACCAAGAGATTCAACAAGCATGACTTTATCCATGTGTTGATCCCTTGAGATTGCAACTCTACCTAGACCCAATACTTTGCTTTTACCAGTATCAGCAAATGTGATGTGACTCTTGTTAGATGGACGCAAGGTTGAGTCCATGATAAGACTTCGATCTCCGGTCATATGATTTGTGCATCCGCTGTCCATAATCCATTCTGAAGACTTTGGTGTCACTCCCTACAATGCAGTTAGGAGGATAGGCTTCACCAATAGTCATTGTGAAGCATAGACAATTGACGTACAAGTGGATTATGAAAGCTTAGATCCAAGTTAGGACATATAAGATGATTAGCAAGTGATTCATGAACAAATTGGATAGTTAACCATTTGGGCATTTGATATTGTGCCCTACAAGTGTTTTAGGTCCCCAGCAATAGCATCAGACGCTTTTGATTTTCAGCTGGAGACCTTTCCCTGCAAGAGAAAGTCAGTTCTTCTTAACCACCCACATCTTCAGGGGTGGCTTAGAAGCAATGAGTCTAAGAGCAACATCTGAGAATTTTGGCTTTGGAGCCCTAGCAAACAGTCTTGCAGGAGGAGAATAATACTCATAAGAATAAGCAAAAAAATTCTTTGTTTTATGAATATAGCGGTTCGAGGAAACACGCTCATATTCATGGGTCTGAGTATGATTTCCCTGCAAAACATTGGCGTTAGGGTGACTCAGGTGAGTCCTTTGTCTGTATGAAGCCTTAGGATCATATGAAGCCTTTGGTCTGGGGTTTGTCTTCTTCCCAGGTGGTGTCATGATAACATTTGCTGGAAGTTTCTCAAGACAACCTTTGGGAACCCAGATCTTCTTCATAGGTGGCCTGTTCCTGCAATTAGTACCAATATACCTGGCAAACACTTCGCCATTTTGATTCTTAAACAGTTTGTAGTTTGCATCAAAGGATTCATCAATGATAGTAGGATTAGCACAAGTGAAGCCAGATAGGGTAGATGGATCCACTGAAGGTTCCTTTGCAGCAACCCATGTGGTTTTGGGATACTGCTCAGGCTTCCAGTATGAACCATCAACATTCATTTTCCTGTCGAACCCAACACCCTCTTTCCTAGGGTTTTGGTTCAGTATCTACTTTTTGAGGACATCACATAGAGTCTGATGCCCTTTGAGGCTTTTGTACATCCCTGTTTCAAGCAAAGTCTTCAACCTAGCATTTTCATCAGCAATAGTAGTGGTATCTTCAGCAGAGGGGTTAGTTACCACATCATTAGTTGAAGATATTGCAACAGTGGCAGCAGTAGAACATTCAGCAACAGATGTAGCGTTATCACGCTCAATGCATTTTAGACATGGTGGTTCAAACTCTTCCTGAGTGGAGCTGATCAGTTATGCGCGGAGTGACTCATTTTCTTCTTGAAGATCTTCATGAGCCGCTTTCAACTTCTCAAGTTCTCGCTTCCTTTGAAGGTAATCGTGGGAAAGCTTTTCATGAGTTTTTGAGAGCGATTCATAAAGACCTTCAAGTTCCTCGTACTTAACATGAAGATTTTTTTATGTCTTCAATTAAGGACTGAGAACGTGTCATTTCCGCGTCCAACAGGTCATCGCTTTTGTCTAACAGTTTTTGAATATGTTCCATAGCTTTCTGCTATTCAGTGGCAATTTTAGAAAGTGTTTTGTAGCTAGGTTTTGATTCACAATCAGAGTCATCTTCACTGGATGTTTGAAAGTAAGCATCGCGTGATTTTACCTTGGCACCGCGTGCCATGAAGCAGTAGGTGGGAGCAGAGTCGTCGTCCTCATCATCAATGTCAGAGACGGGGCCATTGTCTTGAGTGTTGAAGATAGACTTGGCAACGTAGGCTGTGGCTAGAGCCAGACTTGCAGCACCAGAATCGGACTCCTCCTCAGACTCCACCTCCGCTTCTTCTGAAGCAGACTCCTCCTCTGAATCCATCTCCTTGCCAACAAACGCACGTGCCTTGCCAGATGAATTCTTCTTGTGTGATGAATATTTTGATGAATACTTGGAAGAAGACTTTGAGTATTTCTTCTTCTTCTTCTTCTCATTGTCCCACTGAGGACACTCAGAGATGTAGTGACCAGGTTTCTTGCACTTATGACAAGTTCTCTTCTTGTAGTCACGGGTAGAAGCTTCATCATTTCTTGAGCTGGATCGTGAAGACTTTCTAAAGTCTTTCTTCCTAGTGAATTTCTGGAACTTCTTCACAAGCATGGCAAGCTCCTTTCCAATGTCTTCAGGATCATCAGAACTGCAGTCAGATTCTTCTTCAGATGAAGAAACAGCCTTTGCCTTCAAGGCGCGAGATCGGCCATAGTTGGGACCATAGATGTCACGTTTCTCAGATAGCTGGAACTCATGTGTGTTGAGCCTCTCAAGTATGTCAGACAGATCGAGAGTCTTGAAGTCAGGGCGTTCTTGAATCATCGGGGCAAGGATATCAAATGAGCCGTCGAGTGATCTCAGGAGGGTCTTGACGATTTCATGCTTGGTGATCTCAGTGGCGCCAAGTGCCTGAAGATCATTTGTGATGTCAGTGAGACGATCGAATGTGTGCTGGACGTTCTCATTGTCATGTCTCTTGAAGCGATTGAAAAGATTGCAGAGGACACTGATCCTTTGATCTCTCTGGGTTGAGACTCCTTCATTGACCTTTGAGAGCCAGTCCCAGACTTCTTTTGACGTTTCCAGGGCACTTACACGACCATACTGTCCTTTGGTCAGATGACCATAGATGATCTTCTTGGCCGTTGAATCCAGTTAAACGAGCCTCTTGACATCAGCAGGGGTGATACCTTCACCAGTCTTGGGAACTCCGTTTTTGACGACAAACCAGAGGTCCACGTCAATGGCTTCAAGGTGCATGCGCATCTTGTTCTTCCAGTAGGGATATTCGGTGCCATCGAAGACGGGGCACGCAGCGGAGACTTTGATTATCCCTGCAGTTGGCATAGCTAAAACTCCAGGTGGTTAAACCGAATCACACAGAACAAGGGAGTACCTTGCTCTGATACCAATTGAAAGTGCAGTATATCGACTAGAGGGGGGTGAATAGGCGATTTTTATGAAATGCTTCAAAACATGGAAGTTTCGAAGACAAAGGATAAATCCAATCCTATTTATATGCAGCGGAAAGTAGAGTACACTAGACAAGCCATAGTCAGGTATTCAATAAAGTGAAAGTATGAAGACTAATAGCAGCTAGGCAGTAAGGATCAACATGGAAGAAGGAATGAAGCCAATCAGAACATGTAGTCACACACAGTGAAGTCAATCAGATAAGGCAAGTAGGCAATGACTTCACAACTTAAGACAGTAAGTAAAGGGAAAGGAAAGGATTGAACCAGTAGCTCGGGGAAGATAGTGATTTGTTAGACCAGTTCCAGTTGCTGTGACAACTGTACGTCTGGTTAGGGAGGCTGAGATTTAACTCAGAAGACCGCATCTTCACCTTATCCCCCTTGAGCTAAGGACACCTAGTCCTCGCCCAATCACTCTGGTAAGTCTTCAAGGTAGACTTCCAAACCTTCACAGACTTCGTTCACCGGCGATCCAAAATGACTCTTGGATGCTCAGAACGCGACGCCTAACCGGCTGGAGGAAACATAGTCCTCAAGTGTAATAAGTCTTCAGGTCACATAGACAGAAAGACTTCAGTGATGCCTAACACTCTTTGGCTCTGGGTGTTGTGGCTTTGTCCTCGCAAGGATCTCTCTCTCAAATGCTTCGGAGGTGGGTTGCTCTCAAACGACAAAAGTCGTGCAATAACTCTAAGCAGCCACCATTTATGGTGTAGGGGGTGCGCTATTTATAGCCACTGGGCAACCCGACCTGATTTGTCCGAAGTGACCCTGGGTCACTAAGGAACTGACACGTGTTCCAACGGTCAGATTTCAAACACTCACACGGCAACTTTACTTGGGCTACAAGTAAAGCTGACTCATCCAACTCTGGATAAGATTTGCTCTCATAGTCTTCGCTCGAAGACATAGGATTTGGTTGAGCATCACTTCAGTCACTCTGACTTAGTTCACTTGGACCCCACTTAACAGTACGGTGGTTCCTATGACTCAACAAAGAAGAAAAGGAAACAACGAAACATCTAAGTCTTCGCGCTCCATAGTCTTCACACAATGTCTTCTCTTGTCATAGTCTTCAACATGATTATCTTCATGTACCACCACTATTGTCAATGTCTTTATATATTTTTAGGGGTCATCTCCGGTAGGTAAACCGAATCAATGAGGGACTACTACCTGTGTTATCCTGCAATTCTCACAAACACATTAGTCCCTCAACCAGGTTCGTCGTCAATACTCCAAAACCAACTAGGGGTGGCACTAGATGCACTTACAGATATGCTAATACTACTAGGACTAAGTTCATGATAAATTAAAGTTCAATTAATCATATTACTTAAAGAACTCCCACTTAGATAGACATCCCTCCGGTCATCTAAATGATTACGTGATCCAAATCAACTAAACCATGTCCGATCATCACGTGAGATGGAGTAGTTTCAATGGTGAACATCTTATGTTGATCATATCTACTATATGATTCACACTCGACCTTTCGGTCTCCAGTGTTCCGAGGCCATATCTGCATATGCTAGGCTCGTCAAGTTTAACCCGAGTATTATGCGTGTGCAAAACTGGCTTACACCCATTGTATTTGAACGTAGAGCTTATCACACCCGATCATCACGTGGTGTCTCGGCACGACGAACTTTCGCAACGGTGCATACTCAGGGAGAACACTTATACCTTGAAATTTTGTAAGGGATCATCTTATAATGCTACCGTCGTACTAAGCAAAATAAGAAGCATAATAAGATAAACATCACATGCAATCAAAATATGTGACATGATATGGCCATCATCATCTTGTGCTTTTGATCTCCATCTTGAAAGCATCGTCATGATCACCTTCGTCACCGGTGCGACACTTTGATTTCCATCGTAGCATCATTGTCGTCTCGCCAACTATTGCTTCTACAACTATAGCTACCGCTTAGTGATAAAGTAAAGCAATTACATGGTGATTGCATTTCATACAATAAAGCGACAACCATATGGCTCCTGCCAGTTGCCGATAACTTTACAAAACATGATCATCTCATACAATAACGTATAACTCATCATGTCTTGACCATATCACATCACAACATTCCCTGCAAAAACAAGTTAGACGTCCTCTACTTTGTTGTTGCAAGTTTTACGTGGCTGCTACGGACTTAGCAAGAACCGTTCTTACCTACGCATACAAAACCACAACGATGTTTCGTCAAGTATGTGATGTTTTAACCTTCACAAGGACCGGGCATAGTCACACTCGATTCAGCTAAAGTGAGAGAGAGAGACACCAGCCAGTCACCTTTAAGCACCGAGTGCTCATAACGGTGAAACCAGTCTCGCGTAAGCGTACGCGTAATGTCAGTCCGGGCCGCTTCATCTCACAATACCGCCGAACCAAAGTATGACATGCTGGTAAGCAGTATGACTAGTATCGTCCACAACTCACTTGTGTTCTACTCGTGCATATCATCTACGCATAGACCTGGCTCATGATGCCACTGTTGGGGAACGTGGTATTTTAAAATTTTCCTACGAACACGCAAGATCTATCTACCAGATGCATAGCAACGAGAGGGAGAGTGTGTCTACGTACCCTCGTAGACCGTAAGCGGAAGCGTCAAGTGACGCGATTGATGTAGTCAAACTTCTTCGCGATTCAACCGATCTACGGCAGCTCCGCGTTCAGCACACGTTCATCTTGATGACGTCCCACGAGCTCTTGATTCAGTTGAGCTTCATGGGAGAGTTTTGTCAGCACAACGGCGTGGTGACGGATATGATGAAGTTACCGGCGCAGGGCTTCGCCTAAGCACTGCAACAATATGACCGAGGTGTGTTTCTGTGGAGGGGGACACCGCACATGGCTAAAACAATTCAACTTGTGTGCCCTAGGGTGCCCCCTGCCCCCGTATATAAAGGAGAAAGGGGGAGGTCGGCCGGCCCTCTATGGCGCGCCTAGGAGGAGCAATCCTACTAGGAATAGGATTGCAATCCTATTCCTAGTAGGAATCACCAAGAGGGAGAAGGGGGGGGAGGAAGGAGAGGGAGAATGAGAAGGAAAGGGGCGCCGACCCCCTCCTTCCTTGTCCAATTCGGACCAAGGGGTGGGGGCGCGCGGCCCAGCCGGCCAGCCCTGGCCTTCCTTCTCTCTTTCTCCTATGGCCCATTACGACCCATAGCTTCCCCGGGGGGTTCCCGTAACCCCCCGGCACTCCGGTTAATTCCGAAACTTTATGGAACGCTTCCGGTGTCCGAATATAGTCGTCCGATATATCAATCATAACGTCTCGGACATTCCGAGACTCCTCGTCATATCCGTGATCTTATCCGGGACTCCGAACTACCTTCGGTACATCAAAACTCATAAACTCATAATACCGATCGTCATCAAACGTTAAGCGTGCGGACCCTACGGGTTCGAGAACTATGTAGACATGACCGAGACTCATCTCCGATCAATAACCAATAGCGGAGCCTGGATGCTCATATTGGCTCCTACATATTCTACGAAGATCTTTATCGGTCAAACCGCATAACAACATGCGTTGTTCCCTTTATCATCGGTATGTTACTTGCCCGAGATTCGATCGTCGGTATCTCAATACCTAGTTCAATCTCGTTACCGGTAAGTCTCTTTACTCGTTCCATAATACATCATCTCGTGACTAACTCATTAGTCATTTGCTTGCAAGGCTTATTATGATGTGTATTACCGAGAGGGCCCAGAGATACCTCTCCGACACTCGGAGTGACAAATCCTATTCTTGATCTATGCCAACACCACGAACACTTTCAGAGACACATGTAGAGCATCTTTATAATCACCCAGTTACGTTGTGATGTTTGATAGCACACAAGGTGTTCCTCTGGTATTCGGGAGTTGCATAATCTCATAGTCATAGGAACATGTATAAGTCATGAAGAAAGCAATAGCAGTAAAACTAAATTATCAAAGTGTTAAGCTAACGGATGGGTCTAGTCCATCACATCATTCTCCTAATGATGTGATCCCGTTGATCAAATGACAACTCATGTCTATGGTTAGGAAACATAACCATCTTTGATCAATGAGCTAGTCTAGTAGAGGCATACTAGGGACACTCTGTTTTGTCTATGTATTCACACATGTACTAAGTTTCCAGTTAATACAATTCTAGAATGAATAATAAACGTTTATCATGATATAAGGAAATAAATAATAACTTTATTATTGCCTCTAGGGCATATTTCCTTCATTTAGACAAATCTAAGACAAGTAATTTGAGATGAAGGCAATATTAGCCGGTAGATTTTGTCGTGAGGGGGGCGCGATGGGGGTGTTCCTTCCGGCCGACGAAACTATTCGGCTGATTACCCAGGGAATGATCGTTCGCCGGACCATCCCTTCTCAAACGTTTCCCTCCCTTCATTTACACAGATGCAATGTTATATATATCCCTAACAAAATATGTTTAATATAGACTATATACAGACATGAATACGTAAGCAAACACACTAAAATGTGCCTATATACATTTAGTTCAGGAAAAGGTTAGATGTCTTATATTTGTGAACATAGAGAATGTATGAGTGAACCATTCCATTTGACTTAGAAAAAAAAATGAACTAATAGATTGTTTATAGATAATGTGGCAATTCAGCCAACTTTTTTACATTTCTCTCGCAAGTGCTTGTGGTCATTGGGTCATAAGGGCATTTTCTAAGAAGACCCTCAAGCCTCCAAGCACCTGAACCTAGTTGTTTACACATAGTTTGTCATCCAACGTCGTCCCGCATCAGTCTATGGACCGATTTGGATGTTCGTTTTCTCGTAAACCGAGGGGATTTGTGGGAGTCCAGACCGCCTTCATGTAGGAATTCTACCCCCAGCGCACCCAAAATCCCACACAAAAACCCGCCGGGATCCCATGTCTCCATCCTTTCATCTTTCTCTGCACCCGCTTCATCACTAGCCGCTGATGCCACTCTACCACCCATGCCGCCCTCCAAGCCCTTCTCGGACCTCCACGACCTCCACTGCTACACCCAGTCGCCACACCGCGTGTCCTCCGCAGATGGTCCACACCTCTTGTCCATCCACCGCGCATGTACTATCCACCCCTATGGGGGTCACCGCCCGTGTTAATTTTTTGTCCCTTCTTTGTAGCAAAGGATCTGGACATGGAGTTCATACTTGAGGGAACGAACTGTCGCAAACACCGAGAGGCTCTTGAGAAATGTTTTGGACCTTACTACTTGAGGGAACGAACTATCGCAGACACCGAGAGGCTCTTGGCAATGTCTGGAGCAAAAGGGTGACCGGGTTTGCTCATATCTCTTTGCACTAGAGATGGAAGAACTGTCCAAATGCTCTGATGACTGCTAGGACTATGTTGGTTTTTCCCCAAAGAGGAAGGGATGATGCAGTATAGCAGCGGTAGGTATTTCCCTCAGTGATGAAACCAAGGTTATCGAACCGGTAGGAGAACCAAGCAACACAACGTAAACAGCACCTACACACAAATAACAAATACTCGCAACCCGACGTGTAAAAGGGGTTGTCAATCCCTTTCGGGTAACGGACGTGATAGAGTTCTAAATATTGATAGATCGAACGATAAATAAGATAAATTGCAGCAAGGTATTTTTCGGTTTTTGGTTTAGTAGATCTGAAAATAAAAGCAAAGGAAAATAGATCGCAAAGGCAAATAATATGAGAAAAAGACCCGGGGGCCGTAGATTTCACTAGTGGCTTCTCTCGAGAAAATAGCAAACGGTGGGAAAACAATTACTGTTGGGCAATTGCTAGAACTTTAAATAATTATGACGATATCCATGCAATGATCATTATATAGGCATCACATCCAAGATTAGTAGACCGACTCCTACCTGCATATACTACTATTACTCCACACGTCGACCGCTATCCAGCATGCATCTAGTGTATTAAGTTCATGGAGAAACGGAGTAATGCAATAAGAACGATGACATGATGTAGACAAGATCTATTTATGTAGAAATAGACCCCATCGTTTTATCCTTAGTAGCAACGATACATACGTGTCGGTTCCCTTTCTATCACTGGGATCAAGCACCATAAGATTGAACCCACTACAAAGCACCTCTTTCTATTGCAAGATAAATAGATCAAGTTGGCCAAACAAAACCCAAATATCGGAGAAGAAATACGAGGCTATAAGAAATCATGCATATAAGAGATCAAATAAGACTCAAATAACTTTCATCGATATAAAAAGATAGATTTGATCATAAACTCAAAGTTCATCGGATCCCAACAAACACACCGCAAAAGAGTTACATCATATGGATCTCCAAGAGACCATTGTATTTCTAACCAAAAGAGAGAGAGAGAGGAATCCATCTAGCTACTGACTACGGACCCGTAGGTCTACAAGGAACTACTCACACATCACCGAAGAGGGACCATTGGAGGTGGTGAACCTCTCCGTGATGGTGTATAGATTGGATCTGGTGGTTCTGGACTTTGCGGCGACTGGAATAGAATTTCATCGACTCCTCTAGGGTTTCTAGAATATCTGAGTATTTATAGAGCAAAGAGGCGGTGCAGGAGGCCACCAAGGTGGGCACAACCCACCTGGGCGCGCCAGGCCCCCTGGCGCGCCCTGGTGGGTTGTGCCCTCCTCAGGCCACCCCCAGGTGCAGCTGTGTACCATTGGGTGTCTTCTGGCCCATAAAAATTCTTCAAAAAGTTTCGCGGTGTTTGGGCTCCGTTTGATATTGATTTCCTGCGATGTAAAAAAACATGCAGAAAATAGCAACTGGCACTTGGCACTATGTCAATAGGTTAGTACCAAAAAATGATATAAAATGACTATAAAATGATTGTAAAACATCCAAGAATGATAATATAACAGCATGGAACAATAAAAAATTATAGATACGTTGGAGACGCATCATGCTCTACAAGGGCAATATCAGGGCCATGCTAAGAAGCTCGCCATCATTCTTGAAGCAGTTTCATCACATGATCACTGGATTTGGCACGTTTTCGTTGGTATGCCTGGGTATCACATGGCATCGATGTGTTGCATCAGTCTCCATAGTTTGCTAGGCTAACTGACGGGCAAGCTCCTCCTTGCAACAATACTATCAATTGGCATCAGTAGAACATGGGCTACTATCTGGGTGACGGCTTCTATCCTCCGTGGGGTACATTCATTAAGAATGAACTAAAAAGGATGATCTTACCCTGTAGGGGGTGGTTAGAAAAGTCTCACTTTGTCCAAAGGCAAAAGCAACTAGAAAGGATGTGGAGAGGGAATTTCGAGTGCTCCATGCGTGTCTCACAGTTATTTGTGGACCTATTAAATAATGGGACCAGAAGACCTTGTGGGACGTGATGACATGTTGTTGATGGAAATATGCCCTAGAGGTAATAATAAATTTATTATTATTTTATGTTTCCTTATTCATGATAAAAGTTTATTATTCATGCTAGAATTGTATTTATCGGAAACTTGAATACATGTGTGAATGCATAAACAAATACCGTGTCCCTAGTGAGCCTCTACTAGACTAGCTCGTTGATCAAAGATGGTTAAGGTTTCCGAACCATGGACATGAGTTGTCATTTGATAATGGGATCACATCATTAGGAGAATGATGTGATGGACAAGACCCATCCGTTAGCTTAGCATTTGATCATACAGTTTATTGCAACTGATTTCTTGTATGTCAAATACATGTTCCTTAGACCATGATATCATGCAACTCCCGGATATCGTAGGAATATCTTGTGTGCTATCAAACATCACAACGTAATTGGGTGATCATAAAGATTCCCTACAGCTATCTCCAAAGGTGTTTGTTGAGTTGACATAGATCGAGATTGGGATTTGTCACTCTGAGTATCAGAGAGGTATCTCTGGGCCCTCTCGGTAATACACATCATAAGAAGCCTTGCAAGCAAATGACTAATGGGTTAGTCACGAGATGATGTATTACGGAATGAGTAAAGAGACTTGCTGGTAACGAGATTGAACTAGGTATAGAGATACCAACGATCGAATCTCGGGCAAGTAACATACCCACAGACAAAGGGAATTGTGTATGTTATCATAACGGTTCGATCAATAAAGTTCTTCGTAACATATGTAGGAGCCAATATGGCCTCCAAGTTCTGCTATTGGTTTTTGACTGGAGAGGTGTCTCGGTCATGTCTTCATAGTTCTCGAACCCATAGGGTCCGCACGCTTAATGTTCATTGACGATATAGTGTTATATGCGTTACGTGATTTGGTGACCGAATGTTCTTCGGAGTCCCGGATGAGATCACAGACATGACCTGGAGTCTCGAAATGATCGGGAGGTAAACATTGATATATAGAACGATGGTATTCGGACACCGGAAGTGTTTCGGAGGGCACCGGATACTTATCAGGTCACCGAAAAGGAGTTTCGGGCACCCGCGGCAAAGCTATGAGCCTTATGGGCCAAGAGAGGGAACACACTAGCCCACAAGGGGCTGATGCGTCCCTATAGAGGCCGGCCCTACGAGGAGGAGAAGGAGAGAGGGGAGGGAAAGGAAAGTGTGGAGTAGGACTCCCATTTCCTTCACTCTCCCCCTTCTTTCCTCCCCCCTTCTTCATACAAGGAAAGGGGATAACTAGAACATATATGTGCTAGTTTTTATGGGGGGGGGGGGGTGGAACATACTCCCTCCGTCCGGAAATACTTGTCATCAAAATGAATAAAAGGGAATGTATCTAGATGTATTTTAGTTTTAGATACATCCCTTTTTGTCCATTTTGATGACAAATATTTTCAGACGCAGGGAGTATGTGGTCCGGACTAGCCCGCTGATGGATAGTGTGTCCATTTTGAGGTCTAGCTTTGGAGATGCCCTAAGACCAGTATCATAGGGTCCAACTCGACAAATTTGCTTATGTGGAAATGATTTTATAAGAAGAGAAATG
Source organism: Secale cereale (assembly GCA_902687465.1). NCBI lineage: Eukaryota > Viridiplantae > Streptophyta > Magnoliopsida > Poales > Poaceae > Secale > Secale cereale. The sequence continues at coordinate 408,414,023 of LR738713.1, forward strand.
AATTGATTAACATAGCTAGTTACTCATACTATGGATAACATCACATATACCAAGAAAAAATGAGTCTATATTCTAATAAATGAAATGTTGTATGACACCATACATATATTACTCCTCATTATAGAGGTGGTAATGTAGACTAGTAACATATGCACTAAGGCTGGTCATAGTGGGAGTAACATAGGTAGTACTCCCTCCGTCCAGAAATACTTGTCATCAAAATGAATAAAAGGGATGTATCTAGATGTATTTTAGTTCTAGATACACCATTTTTTGTCCATTTTGATGACAAGTATTTTCGAACGGAGGGGGTAACATAGATGCCACATAAATAAAAATGTTGATGTGGCAAGTAGTTAATGAGGAGAGGGGCAAATAGAGTAACCTAATATGTTACCATCACATAGCGCTTTCCAATGCAAAATGAGTCTATAAGACAATAAATGAATATGTGTATGTTACTACACATATGACACTTCCGACTATAAGGGTAGTAACATAGAGTAGTAACTTATGTATGTTACTAGTCTAAGTTAGTCCCCACTATGACTAGCCTAAGGCCCTTCTCAATGCTTCATGGTGGACAGGTGCTAAGCATGCCACATAAGCGAAAAAATTGACATGGCACACCAATTAAGGAGGGGAGATAGAGCACTTTGGTGACCCAAGACGGCTAGTCATAGTGAGAGTAACTTACGTGGTAACATTGCGCACTTTGAGAATTTTTTGCTTATGTGGCAAATAGTTAATGAGAAGTGGTAACATAATACGTTACTGTAATATAGTGCTTCCCAAGATAAGATGAGTCTACAAGCTATTAAATGAAGCTACATATGACACTACTACTATGTGAAAGGATCGATATGGTTGACTAGAGGGGGGTGAATAGGAAACTAACAATTTTTAGCTTTTCTTAACCAATTAAAATTAAGCAACAAGGTAAGTTGTCTAGATAGGACACTAGGATGACAACTACAATGAAGCAAGGATAACAACCTACCAAGCAAGCTACTTAAGATAAACAAGGAAAGCTTGCACAAGTAAGGGATAGAAATAACCACAAGTGGAGCCGGTGAAGACGAGGATGTGTTATCGAAGTTCCTTCCCTTTGAGGGGAAGTACGTCTCCGTTGGAGCGGTGCGGAGGCACAATGCTCCCCAAGAAGCCACTAGGGCCACCGTATTCTCCTCACGCCCTCAATGCAAGGTGCCGTGAATCCACTAGTGGTGCCCTTGAAGGCGGCAACCGAACCTTTACAAACAAGGTTGGGGCACTCTCCACAACTTAATTGGAGGCTCCCAACGAAACCCCGGAGCTTCACCACAATGGAATGTGGCTCTGAAGTGACCTCTTCCGTCTAGGGTGCTCAAACACCCAAGAGTAACAAAATCCACACAAGAAAGTATGGGGGAATCAAGTTTCCTTTGGTGGAAGTGTAGATCTAGGTCTCCTCCTTCAATCCCTAGCAAATCAACAAGTTTGGTTGGCTAGGGAGAGAGATCGGGCAAGAAAGCTTTAATGGCATTAATGGAGGAGAGAGAGAGGCAAGAGATAAGAGGGGGGTAGGAGAAGGACCTCCTTAAATAGGGTCCCCAAGATTCCAACCGTTATGTGCAGAAATGCACTGGACCGGTACTTCCGCTCAACCCACCGGTACTACCGGTGTGTGAAGGAAACCGCACCCAAGACACCAAGGCGGTACTTCCGGTGTAGCACACGGTAGTACCGGTCTTCCGAAGAAAACCGGAAGACCGGTACTACCGCCCCACCACCGGTCAACTACCGCTTCGAGTCCAGAAGGTTTTAACCAAGGACGGTAGTTGGGGCGGTGGTGGAGCCGGAACAACCGAAGGGTAGTAGTTCGAGTGTGATGGCAGTCAGAGCGGTACTACCGCTCTGAGCACCGGTAGTACCGGTTTCATCGAGAGGACACCGGTACTTCCGGGCCACCACCGGTCCACCACCGCACCTAGCACCCTTGTGCGGTACTTGGGGCGGTGGTTCGACCGGAACTACCGGCCACCGGTACTACCGCCGCCAACAGCGGTACTACCGCTGTAGAGGAAACTGCACACACATTAGAAACCAAGGGGACCTCTCTCTCCTCGAACGGATGCAATATAGTGGGTGCATAGTAACTGTGTACGTGACTTGATTCACCAAATACCTTCCGATGTCGGTTCCCTCTTAATAGTACAGATTTCCTACGACCAAGGGAAACAAAAGGCATCGGAAAATCCGTCTTCGATCTTTTCCTTCTAGAGGGAAGGCCTAACCGTCTTGTGCCACATATTGTATACCTGAGTAATATTGACGCACGATTAGTCCACACATGAATTGTCATCATCACCAAAACCCTAGGCAAGAGATGCCCTTACAATCTCCCCCTTTTTGGTGAATGATGACAACCACATGAAAATCACGGGGGGTCTCTAAGATGTAGGCAGAGCTCCCCCTGAGTGTGAGCACTTATTTAGAGTTTGCTTTTGGAATGCAAAAGTGCTCAAACTAGGATCTATGCTCCCCCTAGGTTTTATAGACCGACCAGCGACCACAATCCAATAAGGTAGTCAACAGAGCATATGATTGCAGAGAGCTAAAAAATAAGTGCATAGATAACTAGATAAGGGTACACATGTCTCACACCATGCATAAGGACAAAACAAAGGATAAGTTCACAGGACAAAAATAACAGGAACAGACGAGAAAGAAAAGCAAGAAAGACCCATGCAACTCCCGTGACCTAGTAACTCTCTCCCCCTTTGGCATCAAGCACCAAAAAGGAAAAGAGCGAGACTAACGCCCCAGGGCTCAGTAAAGCTCATCGCCTGTCGCCAGGGAGTCATCAGAATCATCATCGTCAGAGTCCTCAGCATCCTCAACATCTTCAGCAGCCTCAGCCTCAGTCTCCATAGCATCCACAGTCGCTCGAGCAGTAGAGGTCGTGGGCTCGTCATCAGACCACTGGCAGTTAGCCAGACACCACATATCCTCAGGAGTGATGCTCTTCTCAGAGCCACTCTTCACATCTGGCACATTGAGGTGCTTCATCATTTGAATCTGTCTGCGGCGCGCCATCTTCTCAGTCACATGTGCCTTGTATAGCTTCTTCTGAATGTGGGCCTGTAAGCAGAAGGTCTTCTTGACCTTGGTAGTAAGCTTCTCCACCCAAGAGGGCTTGGCCCCCGCTTCCAACTCAAAGTCATCATCATCCGAGGTAGCAAAAGTATCCTCCTCATTCCCCGCATGGAATCGAGGAGCGGCATGTTTCTTCTGCTCCAGCAACTTGACCTCATGTTCCGTGAGCCTATCCGGAGTAGAAAGAGGCTCTCCAGGCCTCCAGACTTCCCAAACTGAGTATAGGAAGCGCATCACAAAGGGAGCATAGATCGGTACCTTGCGGTACCAGACACAGTTGTACATCTCCTCCCACATCCACTTGGACACATCAAAAGTGATGCCCTTGCCATGCTTGGTCTTCATGGCCACAAGCAAATCCACCAGATATCCATAAATGTCATCCTGGTTCCCAACCTTGGGCAGCAGCACACAACGGAACACACGGTGTAGAATATCATAGACCGGCTGAAGATCATTGGATTTACCCACAATGCCACGGCCAGGGATATACAGAGGAGCAAGTTTCACCTTATCCATGGGGTTGGCTCGGTCGTGAGGACGGAGACCACCTTGACCCTCCAAGCCTGTGTCAGCATAGCCCAGAGCATTGCAGAAGGCACTCCAGGGAACACGGAAGAACTCATCCCGGCACATAAAAGAGAGGTGACGCTCATCGTCACTTCCGAAGTGGACAGTAGCATAAAACTGATGAATAAGCTCCACATCAAAATCACAGCGCAACTCCATGAGCTTGATCAAGTCAAACTCCTCACAGACCTCCAGAGCCTCTCCAAAGTAATTGAGGTTGTTTCTCCACCGCTCAAGGTCAATGGACCACATCCGGGTGAACTTGTTCTTGTGGTGCTCGAAGATTTCAGACACAATTCTCATTTGCATTTCATTGCGGAACTGAGGATTATTCCAGCGAGGAGGAGGTGGTGCGGTGTAAGGATCCTGAAAGCAAAACCTCTCCGAGTCCGGAAGCTTCCACTTATTCATAGGAAGCGCTGCACGCTGCTTGGCAGCAACTAACTTTTCCCCGCGAGTGGTTTTGGAGGGGACCACAACCTCGTGAACTTCTTCATTGCCTGCCGGCCTCTTACCCCTACGGGCCTTCTTTTTGGCGAACTGACCAGCACGAGAGCTAGAGCCACCTGCAAACGCACACGGAGAACACATAGCAACCCAGAAAAGATGAGAGGAATGTACACAAGATCAGAAGAATAATTCACAAGTACGTAAGTAGAATAGAGACAATGCATATATATTCAGAGCAACCGGTAGTTCCGGTCCGGCGGTAGTACCGGTCGTGGGAACCGGTAGTACCGCTGAGAACGGATCTGTCAGGTTGAGGAGAGGAACTACCCGATCTCAAAACTAGATGCACTATGTCTATTATTAACTACGCACAAGTGAATAGGAGTCTATAAGGATCTCTCCCTCAAAACATGTAGCCAAAAATGAGGGAACACTAGCATTGCCCTTGAAGGAGGATTCAAGATGAGAACCCTAAAAGGAGAAGAGCAGGGCAATACCGGTATCCATGGGAGGAGATCGAGGAGGAGGCGGCCTCCACGGAGCGGATCCGATGAAGGGCCGACCGATCCGAAGTGCCAGAGGGCGCTTCGGGGCAGTGGGCGGAGCAACCGGCGGCTAGGGCAAAGGAACGGACGAGTGAAGGGGAAACAGAGAAACCCCTTTAGTCCGTGTTATTTATACCCGGCCTGTTCAGCAGCCGGTAGTACCGGTCTGGGGACCGGTAGTACCGCTCCAGACGCTACCAGGTGGTTGGGGTGGTACTTCCGCGCGAGGTAGTAGTACCGCATACCAACACCGGTAGTACCGGCCAGTTGTACAGGTCAGAGTACCAGCGGTAGAACCGCTGGCTCTTGACCGGTACAACCGCTGAGCTGTAACCTGGTGGTAAAGCGGTAGAACCGCTGGTACCACCGGTTGTACCGCCAGGGAGCAACATCCCACTCCAAGATAACAAGCTTGTGTACATTTGGAATAGATGGCTTGGATGAGAAGGCTTAGGATGGAGCTAGTCATTGTAGTATGAGGAAGAAAACTCAAAGAGCAAAACCAACGAGAAAAGCCAACCTAGCCTGAGGGCGGTGGCCGGAGCCACCTATGTTAGAGTCAAATGGCATGGCACCGCGAAGAATTATCCTTGGGCCCATAACCAAAACTCGTCTTTGAAACACAAGTGTCATCATAAATGACGAATGTGAAAAGTTGATCAATTTATGCATAATGGGGGGAGGGAGAGTTCATTGAGAGAACAACACTCCCCCTATGTCCATGCCTACACCTATATTAGACAATATGAAGAGTATGGTGGGGTGTGCACGTGCTCAAGCCACATTTCTCAAATCAATGATATTTAGCTCATGCCTTAACTCGTGAAATCTTGCTTCATCCAAGGGCTTCGTGAAGATATCTGCAAGGTTATCATGAGTGTTGACATAGTGAAGCTCAATTTCTCCTTGCCGAATATGATCCCGGATGAAGTGATACCGAATCTCAATATTCTTTGTCTTGAAATGTTGCACCGGATTAAGAGAAATCTTGATGGCACTTTCATTGTCACACCAAAGAGGCACTTTGTCACAAGTGACACCGTAATCCTTTAAAATTTGCCTCATCCATAGGAGTTGAGCACAACAACTGCCAGCTGCCACATACTCTGCTTCGGTGGACGAGAGAGACACACAACTTTGCTTTTTGGATGACCAACTTACCAGAGAGCAACCAAGAAATTGGCACCCTCCGGAAGTGGACTTCCTATCCACTTTGTCTCCCGCCCAGTCCGAATCAGAGAAACCTACAAGGTTGAAGTTTGCTCCTCTTGGGTACCATAAGCCAAAGTTTGGGGTATGAGCCAAATATCGAAAGATTCGCTTGACTGCCACAAAGTGACTTTCCTTAGGTGAGACTTGAAACCGTGCACAGATTCCCACACTCAACATAACATCCGGTCTAGATGCACAAAGGTAAAGCAAGGATCCGATCATAGAGCGATATACCTTTTGATCCACCGCTTTACCATTGGGATCAATGTCAAGTTGGCACTTGGTTGGCATTGAAGTAGTAGCCGGCTTGATATCACTTAGATTGAACCTCTTGAGCATGTCTTGAGTATACTTGGATTGTTTGATAAAGATCCCTTCTCTTCTTTGCTTTATCTCAAACCCAAGGAAGTACTTCAACTCTCCCATCATAGACATCTCAAAATGTGTGGTCATGAGTGCGGCGAACTCATCATTGAAAGCTTTGTTAGGAGAACCAAATATAATATCATCAACATATAGTTGGCAGACAAACAACCCCCCTTTGACCTTCTTAGTAAAAAGAGTGGGGTCGATTTTCCCAATTTCAAACCCACGATCTTGTAACAACTCGGTAAGATGCTCATACCACGCACGTGGGGCTTGTTTAAGGCCATAGAGTGCCTTATCGAGTTGGTACACGTGATTGGGGAGCTTGGGATCCTCAAACCCCGGGGGTTGTTTAACATACACCAACTCATTAATAGGACCATTAAGAAATGCACTTTTCACATCCATTTGTTGCAACTTAAAGTTATGATGGGAAGCATAGGCAAGCAAAAAACGAATAGATTCAAGGCGAGCAACGGGGGAAAAGGTTTCACCGTAGTCGATACCCTCGACTTGGGAGTAGCCTTGAGCCACCAGACGTGCCTTGTTGCGGATGACTATGCCATGAGCATCTTGCTTGTTCTTAAAGATCCACTTGGTTCCAATGACATTATGGTTCTCCTTTGGCCTCGGCACCAGACGCCACACTTTGTTGCGCTCGAAGTTATGGAGTTCTTCATGCATGGCATTAAGCCAATCAGGGTCTTCGAGCGCCTCATAGACCTTCTGAGGTTCAATGCAGGAGACAAAAGCTTGGTGAGCACAATAGTTAGCTAATTGTCTACGAGTGCTTACCCCCCTTTTGATGCTTCCAAAAATATTCTCCATGTGATGTTCTCTGGAAGCAAGCCTGGAGGCAACTTTCGCAGCACGACGCTCCAATTGCTCCTCAAGAGATAATTGAGGAGCACTGAGTTGATCATCTTGAGCGACGTCAGGAGCTAGATCTTGATCTTGAGCTTCCTCTTGATCCTGATCTTGCTCAGAGGGTAGAACTTGGCCTTGTGTATCATTTGGTGGCTCCGCACCATCTTGTGATTGATCTTGCACTTGGCCTTGTTCGTCTGGTTGAGGGCCTTCACTTTGTTCTTCGGAAGAGTGTGGGTCTTGGGTTGGTGATGGTTCCACTTGAGTGGAACATTGTCCTTCTCCTTCGGCCACAAGGGGTTCCTCAATGGGTAGGATATATCCAACACCCATTCTTCTTATGGCTTGAGGAGGAATTTCATCACCTACATCACAAGTACCACTTTGCTCCACTTGGGAGCCGTTATTTTCATCAAACTCTACGTTACTCGTTTCCTCAATGAGTCCATTGGACTTGTTGAGGATACGGTAAGCATGAGAGTTTGTAGCATAACCAACAAATATGCCCTCGTGAGCTCTAGATTCAAATTTAGTCAAACGAACACCTTTCTTGAGGATGAAACACTTACACCCGAACACCCGGAAGTACTTGAGGTTGGGCTTGTTACCGGTAAGTATCTCATATAGAATTTTGTTCAAGCCTTTGCGGAGATAGAGCCATGACAAGCGGTGTTGATGGCTTCGGCCCAAAAGTTGTATCATTGTCGACGGTCTTGTCCAATATCCTCATGGCAACGAACTCATCCAACACTTCATTTGAAGACAAGTGGTGGAAGTCCGGTCTTTGACGGATGACAGAGGACATGGCCTTATGGTAGGGCATCATGGCCTTGAGAAACTTGCGCTTGATCCAATTGCCATCCGTGTCCTTACTCCCATGATCTCGAAGAGAGACCGCAAGAGTGGTTAATCTCCGATAAAGTTCACGTGGATCTTCTTCTTCGATCATAGCAAACTCATCGGCTTCATCTTGCACAACTTCATAGTTTGAGCGTTGAATGCTAGCACTCCCCTTGTACATAGTGCCAACATGCTCCCAAGCTTCCTTGGCCACAGTGAAGGGTCGAAGATGTGCAATGTCTTCGGGAGGGATAGCATCTTGAAGTATGCAAAGAACGGACTTGTTGAATTGATGATCCGCAGTTTCTCTCGGAGTCATGTTGTCGGGATCACGTGAATAAAAACCTTGCTCAATGATTCTCCAAAGATTAGCAGAGCAATGATTTAAACGACGTTTGAAGCGAAACATCCAAGTAGCAAAATCAGAGTTTTTTATAAACTTAGGAGGGGGCCCAACGGAATTTAAATGCGGTGTGGGAACGGGTCCTCCATAGTGAGTAGGAGGAGCGGAGTGGGCAACGACCCCACTCCCATTCTTAGTAACCGGGGCTTGTTCACTACTAGCTTCTCCCTTGTCGGGAGTAGCCTCCGACACGTTGATAGCGGGACGAACCACTTCCAACGGTGTGGTGGATAATTTAAGCCCCTCAAGCAAATCTTTAAAGATGCCTTTGACCTCGGTCGCTAGTGATTCTTTCAATGTGGTCATAGCCACATTGAACTCCTCACGAGAGACCGAGGCTCCCCCATCAGACGTAGGCAAGGACGGAGTTCCACCGGAATGTCCCTCCGTCTCGACTACGTTGTCACCCATACTCTTTGGACGATAAAGTCCTTAAAAAGAGACGAGGCTCTGATACCAATTGAAAGGATCGATATGGTTGACTAGAGGAGGGGGGTGAATAGGCAACTAACAATTTTTAGCTTTTCTTAACCAATTAAAATTAAGCAACAAGGTAAGTTGTCTAGATAGGCCACTAGGATGACAACTACAATGAAGCAAGGATAACAACCTACCAAGCAAGCTACTTAAGATAAACAAGGAAAGCTTGCACAAGTAAAGGATAGAAATAACCACAAGTGGAGCCAGTGAAGACGAGGATGTGTTATCGAAGTTCCTTCCCTTTGAGGGGAAGTACGTCTCCGTTGGAGCGGTGTGGAGGCACAATGCTCCCCAAGAAGCCACTAGGGCCACCGTATTCTCCTCACGCCCTCACACAATGCAAGGTGCCGTGAATCCACTAGTGGTGCCCTTGAAGGCGGCAACCGAACCTTTACAAACAAGGTTGGGGCACTCTCCACAACTTAATTGGAGGCTCCCAACGAAACCCCGGAGCTTCACCACAATGGAATGTGGCTCCGAAGTGACCTCTTCCGTCTAGGGTGCTCAAACACCCAAGAGTAACAAAATCCACACAAGAAAGTATGGGGGAATCAAGTTTCCTTTGGTGGAAGTGTAGATCTAGGTCTCCTCCTTCAATCCCTAGCAAATCAACAAGTTTGGTTGGCTAGGGAGAGAGATCGGGCAAAAAAGCTTTAATGGCATTAATGGAGGAGAGAGAGAGGCAAGAGATAAGAGGGGGGGTAGGAGAAGGACCTCCTTAAATAGGGTCCCCAAGATTCCAACCGTTATGTGCAGAAATGCACTGGACCGGTACTTCCGCTCAACCCACCGGTACTACCGGTGTGTGAAGGAAACCGCAGCCAAGGCACCAAGGCGGTACTTCCGGTGTAGCACATGGTAGTACCGGTCTTCCGGAGAAAACCGAAACTACCGCCCCACCACCGGTCAACTACCGCTTCGAGTCCAGAAGGTTTTAACCAAGGACGGTAGTTGGGGCGGTGGTGGAGCCGAAACAACCGCAATGGTAGTAGTTCCAGTGTGATGTCAGTCAGAGCGGTACTACCGCTCTGAGCACCGGTAGTACCGGTTTCGTCGAGAGGACACCGGTACTTCCGGGCCACCACCGGTCCACCACCACACCTAGTACAGAAGGTAATCACCATTGCACACACATTAGAAACCAAGGTGATTACCTTCTGCAGAGGAAACTGCACACACATTAGAAACCAAGGGTGATCACCGCTGTAGAGGAAACTGCACACACATTAGAAACCAAGGGGACCTCTCTCTCCTCGAACGGAGGCAATATAGTGGGTGCATAGTAACTGTGTACGTGACTTGATTCATCCAATACCTTCCGATGTGGGTTCCCTCTTAATAGTACGGATTTCCTATGACCAAGGGAAACAAAAGGCATCGGAAAATTCGTCTTCGATCTTTTCTTCTAGAGGGAAGGCCTAACCGTCTTGTGCCACATACTGTATACCTGAGTAATATTGACACACGATTAGTCCACACATGAATTGTCATCATCACCAAAACCCTAGGCAAGAGATGCCCTTATAATCTCCCCCTTTTTGGTGAATGATGACAACCACATGAAAATCACGGGGGGTCTATAAGATGTAGGCAGAGCTCCCCCTGAGTGTGAGCACTTATTTAGAGTTTGCTTTTGGAATCAAAAGTGCTCAAACTAGGATCTATGCTCCCCCTAGGTTTTATAGACCGACCAGCGACCACAATCCAATAAGGTGTCATATGCATGACATCAGTACTCCCTCCGTCTAAAAATACTTGTCATCAAAATGGACAAAAATGAATGTATTTAGAACTAGAATACATCTAGATACATTTTCTTTTATTTATTTTGATGACAAGTATTTTCGGACGGAGCGAGTATACGTTACTCCTCACTATGAGGAGCCGAAGAACCAATGCCAAACACGTGAACCTAGGTAAACCATTTAAATGAAAGAAGCTAACCAATGCATGGAAGAGTTTAGATGCTAAATCATTAAATAAAATGAGTTTAGCAACAACAAGTTAAGCATTCCGGAATTGAGTTGCTAAGCTAGTATTTAATGTAATTAGCACGTTCTCTAAGCATTTTTGCATTAGAAGATGTAGAAGTTGCTCTCCACTAAGACTATTTTACTACTCCACGTTTTTCATACATTGAGACACGTCAACTAAACTTACCCCAAATGCACCCGTTTACTTTGGCCCCTTTTGTCCTACACGCAACAAGCAATCAGCGATGCGATGCGATACACGCGTGCCGACATGCCGTCCAGGTACATCGGCGCGCCCCGCCCCGCCCCGCCCCGCTATCGCGTCCGGTTACATCAGCGCGCGGTCGACCGCAGAGAATAACCATCGCTTCAGCAGGACCGTCCGATCGCCACTCCCGAATCCGGTCGTCGATACCACGGAGAAACGTACAGCCACTCCCCGCTTGCTCCCCACATCCTCCTCGCGCCCCCACCGCCACCTGCCTCCGCCTAGGCTCCTCCCGCCGGGCTCCGGCGGCGGCGCTTCCCCGATCCAGCTTCCAGTCTCGCTGCGATCACGTCCGCGCGTGCCGCCTCAGCTGCCCGGCCATTTCCACCGTGTGCTGTGCAGCTGTGATCAGTGTCCCACCTGCCACCTCCGCAGCTGTGGCCACTGGCCGATGGTCGCCTGATTTTCCCCGCGCCGCGCAGCTGTGAGCTTTCCAGCTCAAAATCGCCTCCATTGATTCCCTTGCGTCTATGGTTGTTCTGAAAGCGGGACTGATCAGTCGTTAGGAATCCTCGGATCCAATGGAGAAGTCGTCGTTCGCGTCGGCGAGCTCGGGCGAGCTCACCGCCGCCGTTTACGGAGCAGGGAGGCCGGTGAGGGTGATACCGCTGCGCCACCCACTGGATGCGGCTGTGCGGGAGGCGGCCGCCTCCTCCTCCCCGTCACCGTTGTCAGCGGCGATGGAGAGGGCGCGGGCGATGGGGCCGTGGGAGTGGGCAGAGGCGGCTCTCCCGTGCTTGGCGTGGATGCGGAGCTACAGATGGAAGGAGGACCTCCAGGCCGACCTCGCCGCCGGCATCACTGTCGGCGTCATGCTTGTGCCTCAGGTACCCTGTTACTTTGACCATTTGTGGTAGTAGATCTGTATTTCTTTGACAGTACCGACTATTATTCAGAAAAGGGATCCCTTCAGAAAATGCTTCAGTGACCAAGTCAGTTGGGATTATATTACTTAAAAAAAAATCCTTTGGCCCCCGATCGAGCTTATTGACGTATTGGTTGTTTGAGTTCAGGAAAAAAAACCTATTGGTTTCTCTCTTGCTTGCCTTAAAATATGCTTGGTGACAGTTCATGCAAACACTATTACTACTTTTTTTTTCTTCTTAAATGCCATTCTGTTGAAGCTTGGTTACCGTTCATTCAGAGATCTGAAGTTGTGAATACAGCTTAACTGAGCACAAGGGAGTGTTACTATAAGCAATTTATAGATTTCATATATGAGTTGTTTGCAGAGAACACTGTTACTCAATGGAGTTGTAATCTGTAATTCATCCTGTGAGATGGGGAGGTTAACCACTATGGAGCTTACTTAAATTGCTATTTGCTCACACCCATTGTGCTAGCACATTACAGACTTTTCATTTGTGTAACTTGGTTGGAATGGCTAGTCACCTACCACCCACTGTTAGCACATTGCAGAACTGTATTTGGAGTAATTAGGTTGATTTGCCTGCTAGCGAACACAGTATTGTGCGATCCTTCATGTAAGTTTGGCTTGTTAAGTTGGAATGAAGGAGATCATAGCAGCCTGTGTATGGGGAAAATTCGGGCTGAGCAACCCGTCACCAATGCTCTACAACTCTTTGTCTTGCCTCATGTGCATAAGGCATTGAGTTTGCACCCCCCCC
>LR738713.1:408426778-408468809 GCA_902687465.1 Secale cereale
TTTGTACCCTCCCTTCCTATCAATGAAAAGATACACACTCTAGTGTATTCGTGGAAAAAATGTATGGAGAAAATATTAGGCAGTTACTCCCGTGTTCATGATTTTCCGGTGTACCAGGGAAAAGAGTGCTATATTTTTATTTGATGTGTTCTATACAAATTTTGATTTGTATTTGCTAAGTATCTGTATACTTTATTTGAACTGATTTAAAAAAAATGGTGGTATGTTGCAGAGATTTCTAGATTAGCTGAACCTACTGGTTCTCCGTACTACTCCCTCCGTTCCTAAATATTTGTCTTTCTAGACATTTCAAATGGTTACAACATACGGATGTATGTAGACATATTTTAGAGTGTAGATTCATTCATTTTGCTTTGTATGTAGTCACTTGTTGAAATCTCTAGAAAGACAAATATTTGGGAACGGAGGGAGTAATTTGCATACAACAAGTGAGCACGTCATCTCAACTTATTCACATAGCTTGTTGTTTTCCCTAGTTTCTCACAAATTAGTAACAAATATCCCGTTGACATGTGAACTGTTTTCGAGTTCGTACCCTCCGCCTGCTTTGCTTCTTTGTCTTAAATTAAAGCATAATCAACTTTGTGCTGTGTTGTAGGCAATGTCATATGCAAAGCTGGCTGGGCTTCACCCAATTTATGGGCTCTGTAAGTGTTTACGTCTAACAGTGCCCCTCTGTTTTCCCTTTTTTTCTTTTCAATTGAGCGGCTAGTTAATCCAAATCATCTCTTTTTATTTGCATTGCGATGAACAGACACAGGCTTTGTCCCACTATTTGTCTACGCGATTTTTGGGTCCTCACGACAATTAGCAGTAGGTCCAGTGGCACTTGTTTCTCTGCTAGTGTCCAATGTTCTTGGGGGTATAGTTGATTCATCTAGTGAGCTCTACACGGAATTAGCCATATTATTGGCATTCATGGTTGGAATATTGGAATGCTTGATGGGATTGCTAAGGTAATTCTGTTTACTGAGGAAAGTTGGTGTTCCTGTTTATCAATTTTGAAGAAATTGAAATATTGAAGCATTAAACGTCCTCCTGTAGAGAAGAAAATATGCAAACATGTATACAGATTTTCTGTTATACTCTTCCTTATTGTATCAGCAACATAACGATGTGCATAGCTCAAATGTTAACCTGCTAGCTGCATTATCTTTGTCTTCTGAACTACTCCCTCCGTCCCAAAATAAGTGTCTTGAGCTTAGTACAAATTTGTACTAGAGCTAGTACAAAGTTGAGACACTTATTTTGGGACGGAGGGAGTATATCTTTTGGCAGTGTTTTTTACCCAAGCACTAAGTCTATGTTGGAATGGTGGTAAAAGTTTAGCCTACCAATTTTTGGTCATGGTCAAAATTTTGGTGTTTGTTTGGTTGGTTGCTGATGTCCTTTTGCCGACTCTAGTTTACTTTTCTTGCCAATGTTGACCAACTCATGGACAAGCAAAAGCTTGGCCAAAATTTTGTCATGGAAATTTTGGGCTAAAAGCAAACACACCCTAGGTTTATATATCCCTTATATTTTGTCTTTTTGGAACAAGTACACATGAAGTCATGTCATTTTGCAAAAAGGGACATATCAATCCCTGTACTTACAAAAGCAAGCAAAGCAACATGTGCTTATACTAAGTTCAGTACACAGTATAAAATCAGACAAGTGGTGCATCATGGACTATTCACATGTAGTGCTCACTTTTACTAGTTTTAAGGAAAAACACTAGGCCTCCTTTGGTTTGTAGGAATCTTGTAGGAATTTCATAGGATAGGATTTTAAAAGGAAAAATTCCTATGTGGCCCTTTGGTTTGTAGGAATGTATTCCTATTCCTATGTAGGATAGGATCCAATCCTTCACATTTTAAAGGAAAAAAAACATTAGCCTAGACTCAATGGAAAAATTCCTATCCTATGCATCAAATGACATCTCTTTCTTTATAGCAATTGAGATGCATGTCATCTCACTTCCTATGAAATTCCTATTCCTACAATATTTCTATTCGATGAACCAAAGGAGGCCTAAAACAGACAGTTGAACCTTCAGAGACTGCATTGTATATGCACTATATCCATGAAGTTGTTTTGAATCTTTTTGGGATAGTGCATGGGTTGCATCAGATTCCCACTTAATTTGTTAAGACCTACGAAAGTATCCAACCAGTGATCTAAGTGTGTATTCTTCTACTTCTGTACAGAGACATAAATTCTTTTAATAGAAAGGGAACACATCCTGGTTTTGGTAGAAGAAGCCTAAATTGCTCATTCTGCACAATGGTCGCTTTAGTCCTACTTTTATCAGTTGGTTGACTAAAATGCTCCTTTTCTCAAAGTAGATGGACTAACTGCATTTTGCCTGTCTCTTCAGGCTTAACTGTCTTCCTGATTCTGGGGAGATCTCATCGGCATAAGCCTGATTCTCATTGATGTTGTGTAACCTGTTCATTATTTTCTTCTTTACAGACTTGGCTGGCTTATTCGTTTCATTAGCCATTCTGTAATATCTGGATTCACTACAGCTTCGGCCATCGTAATTGGTTTGTCCCAAATCAAGTATTTCTTGGGTTATAGTGTTACAAGAAGCAGCAAAATTATACCAATTATTGAGAGTATAATTGCTGGAATAGACCAGGTGGAATTTCTTTGTCCATGTAAACTTATTTGTTACCTCCTTGTCAACCTCTATCTTTTTTCCTGCCTTCCTTTAGATGCACACTGCTTAGACAAAGCATGTTAAATTGGCAGGTGTTATAATACGCCCATGGCTAGATAATCGTTTGATAGCCTGGGTGTTCATGTGTGAGCATCAATTAGTTAGATAATGTTGATGGTGAAGCGAAGATATACATATAATTTTATTTGCTTGTGATTTGTACAACTTTGGCATAATATTTGTGTCTTGTTCTGTAAAGTATCTAACTTTTCTCCTACCTGACCAAAACCTGGATCTGCTTCTGTATGTAACACTATCTATCTGCTGCTATGTTGACAGTAAACTGGGTCACTGAGATGAAATCATGTATAGTTAGAAGTTTATAACTTCCTACAAGCACGTTCATACAGTTATCACGTCTCATTTTCTTATGTTTCATTATTCTTGCTTGACCTATCTTCCTATTAAACCTCTAATTACCGACTTAATAACGGAAACCACATTCTTTGAGCATTTAAAGTAAGACCGCTTTCTTTTTTACTAGTGAAAGTAAGCTTCAAGTCTGCCATTCATACAGATTAGGCTCCATAAATCAACCTCTATTAGGCACACTGCATACATTAAAGCTGTTTGTATTTCAAATTCAGATAATGATTTTCTGGTATTTTATAGCATGGCCATTATATTAATAAAGCAGTGCTGCTTTGCAGTTCTCCTGGCCTCCATTTGTAATGGGATCAGCATTTCTTGTTATTCTTCTAATAATGAAAAAACTAGTAAGTCTGTATTTCTATATTGATTACATTTCTCCATTAGTTCATTTGCAAAATGTTACTTAGGTTTATTGTTTTTAATGGCATCTTAAATTCTTGCAGGGAAAAACGAATAAAAAATTACGTTTCCTGAGAGCTTCTGGTCCACTAACAGCTGTTGTTCTTGGAACATTGTTTGTGAAAATTTTCCGTCCACCTGCCATATCAGTGGTGAGTAAGCTCCTTCTATTGTGTTGTCCTGAATTATATGATGTTATGCATAAACAGTAAAATAGCTGCGGAACCTGTACCTTGGTTTGCATTTTTTGTTCATTTGACATTTGTTCTGATGGCTCGTATGTGTTCTTTGAGGCTTTGGAGAGTTTTTGTGTGCATGTGTGTATCATTAAATGTTATGATTATAGATGACTCTTCAGATATTTTTGTAATACAAGATTTTCTGTGGAAGTCCATGGAAATACTATATGAGGTGTGTTATTTCTGGTTTTTTTCCATTTTGTAACTCAAATGTGCGCCTACGATAGATTTTTCATTCATTATAAGTTCTCATCGAGTCACTGGTGACAGACTGCCACAATTAACCCTTATGTTGATTACCTGATTGTCACTTTGGGTAGATATTTTTATTTTATCAAGTTAAATTTACTTTAATAACACATTATGATAGAAAAACTACATCACAAGTTATCCTCTGTTTCTTGAGTGCCTAGGTAGGTGAAATACCGCAAGGCCTTCCCAGTTTCTCCATTCCTCGAGGATTTGAACATCTGATGTCCCTAATGCCAACAGCAATACTTATCACTGGTGTTGCCATTTTGGTAAAGCATGTTGCTAATTTTTTTTCTTTTTTACTTTTGTTAGTGGCCACTAAACATATGTAGTATATAATTGTAGGAGTCTGTTGGGATCGCTAAAGCGTTAGCTGCGAAGAATGGTTATGAGTTGGACTCCAATAAAGAGGTATATATGCTGCCATAAACCACTAACTAATAATTAGTTTTTGTTGGTACAAGCTGTTCACATTTGTTCGTCAAATGCAGTCCTATTTGTTTTGTCATCTTGTGTAATTAAATAACGGGTTCCATGCACAACATCTCTGTACATGCATAGCTAAAGCCTATAAGTTTTATTTTTCGAAGCTCCTACTTATCATAAATTTTTAGTGATGATGTCATTTGCAAAGAATTAAACAATCTGATTTTGGTCCCTTTCTTCCTAGTTTCTATTCTAGTTACCTCGCACTTTCAAATTGGGATTTTTTTCTCAAAAACACAGGACAGGTGCGCTTCATTTCACTTGGAGAGAAAAAAGTAGAAAAAGGATGGGGCAAAAACCACCCCCTACCACTAAACACACGCCTAATGATAATGTTCCGTGGTGATTAAGATGCCTATTCTAGGTGGTAACACTGGGAGTTTTAACTAGTGATTATTGTTTCCAGAGGATGAATGTCCCGGTCAGTTACTAAACAACTCTGAAGTGATGTGGGAATGATACACCAGGGTTTGATTTTTCATCACAAGCCTAATGGTACAATTTCTACCTAACAAAATTAGTTGTCAAATAGGAAAAGTTGACTGCATATTCTTCTGGGACCTCATGTATCTTGGAATGTACTCCCTCTGTAAAAAAAATATAAGACTGTTTAGATCACTAGTATAGCATCGTTGCAGAACATTTTTTGTTTACAGGAATATACAAAACAATTTATGCATTGCATGTAGCATTTTTCATTATTTCTAACTAGTACTCTCATTGTTACAAATCAACTCTTCTGATGAAGTTTTCCTTCGTTACAGTTATTTGGCCTTGGCTTATCAAATATATGCAGTTCATTCTTCTCTGCATATCCTGCTACAGGTAGAATATTAATCACATTTAATGGAAAATATCTGTGCTACTTCATTTATCTGCATTTCTATTCTGTTTTTTACCTGAAAATCACGATGCTTAGTTACTCGCTAGGCTTTAGAAAGCTGATGATTATCAACGGATGTCCATGCAGGCTCCTTTTCTAGGTCTGCTGTGAATCATGAAAGTGGGGCAAAGACGGGATTGTCAGGAATCATAATGGGCATAATAATTTGCAGTGCTCTCTTGTTTATGACACCATTATTTACTGATATACCTCAGGCAAGATTACCAGTTTGTTGTTTGTTTGGTAGCATTCCTTGAGTTTTTTTTTTGTTATCATAATACTCACTAAGTAACTATTGTTGGATTGCTCAATGGAGTTCTCCATCTGGGCACCTTCTTTGCATATTGCTGTTCTGTACACCTTTCTTCCTTTGATGGTATACATCAGTATAGATTAAATGTGACGCATAATTTCACTATATCTTAAGGCCCTTGCTAGCTATATCTTGTACTCCCTCCGTTCCAAAATAGATGACCCAACTTTGTACAGTACTAAAGTTAGTACAAAGTTGAGTCATCTATTTTGGAACGGAGGGAGTAGAACCTATTTAGTGCTAAAATTTCCTGCTGAAATCAAACTGTTATTGTAAATTTAGGCAAAATTAAGCTTTCGCAATACAAGCCTTATATCGGTGGTGTATATTTATTTCACAATTTGAGTTCCAAGTGTGAGTTTCCTCGCAAAAACAAGAGGTCATGTTTGAGTTTAACATTTGCATTTAATGATATGAACAATATAGATTAGATTTTAGATATGATCCATCATATCACTAATCACTATACTTAAAGGCCCTTGATTTTTTTTGAAACATTACCTAAAGGCCCTTGATTAGTATACCTTTTAGTACCTATTTGGAATGCTCATATTTTCCAAAATTTCCTGCTGGAAATGAACTGTTCTTGTAAAATTTTGGTAGAATTAAGCATGCAACAAAAGCCTTGTATCTGTGGTGTATATTATTTCACAGTTTTACTTTTCTTGCAAAAAAGAGGAGATCAAGTTTGAGACATTTGCAGATTTACTAGAACAAATTTATATAAATCAGGTGTATAAAAAGGTAACAAACAAATATGTGCAATTTATCATGTTTAAGTTGAAACTCTTAAGAGTCAAATTAATTGCACAATCTTGTTTCTTAAAATGTACCACTATGCAGAAATAGAATTTGTTAAGGTCCACTTTTTAAAAATGGACTAACAAAGTTTTTTGGCAAACATGCCTTGATTTTTTTTCCAAATAAAATGTACTATCTGTGTCATAGTATACCTGTGCTTAACGAGATCGAAGTGCTATATGCTTACTTACGTTTTCATCTCATTTTTCCCAGTGTGCATTGGCTGCCATTGTGATTTCTGCTGTCACTGGCCTGGTAAGGACATCTAAATACTCACATTTGTACATACTGTGCACCACTGTTTTTAATTATTTGCACTACATTGTCAGCAGGCAATCATTAACTTGTGGTTGCCTGCTGTGCTGGCAATGTAGTACCTTTTCCCAATAAATAAAGCTATGTTTATTTCTTTCCAAGTTACAGCTTATGATTTCTGCTCTAATTTGCCATCTCAGTTCTTTATTGAGCCCTCTTTCTTCTAACGGTCCATTTTTGTATTGATTTAAATCATTTCGCACCTAATTTCCAATGGATATTGGGACTGCATTTAGGTAGATTATGAAGAGGCCATCTTCCTGTGGGGTATTGATAAGAAGGATTTCTTTCTGTGGGCGATGACGTTTATTACAACCTTAACTTTTGGCATTGAGATTGGTGTCCTTGTTGGGGTAAGTACATGGATTTTTTTTTTCAGATTTAGTATGCAGAAGAATCATTTATCGTACTTTCCTTTGTAGGTCGGGTTTTCGCTGGCATTTGTGATCCATGAATCCGCAAATCCGCATATAGGTGAGTAATTGTACTACACTAGACATGATGAGCACTTACAATCCGCTTGATAACACATCGTTATTTCTTGAAGTCAGCAATTAGCCAACCACCCTTGTGTCTCACCGTGCTCTTCTATTAGACGTTTGATCTACTATTATTTCTTCACTTGAGTTTGGATGATCTTTGCCATTGTTTTTCAATTGTTGTTATGTCAAGGGTTTTTATAGGTTGTTTTTTTTTTTAGAATTTTTATTGCTTGATTTGAGAGTCTGATCTGTAGTATGTATTTGTCGGAGGAATGGATGTATCTAGTTGTATTTTAGTTCTAAATACATCCATTTTTATCCATTTCTTCGACAAGTATTTTGGGACGGAGGGAGTATTTAATATGTTTTATGGCCCATCTGCAGCTGTTTTGGGCCGTTTGCCTGGCACCACCGTGTACAGGAATACATTGCAGTACCCTGAGGCTTATACATACAACGGGATTGTTGTTGTCCGTGTTGATGCACCAATCTACTTTGCTAACATAAGTTACATAAAGGACAGGTCAATCTGTTCATCTGTTTAAGCGCTTTGTTTCATTAAGATTCTTTGCTAGTCTGATGTCAGTTTAACCAAAATTATTTATCAGGTTGCGTGAGTATGAGCTCAAACTCCCAAATTCAAACCGTGGACCTGATGTTGGAAGGGTGTACTTTGTGATCCTCGAGATGTCCCGTAAGCCTTTTTTTCTTCTGTTGCAATGTTTATATGGCGCAGACTAAACACTGCTGCCTGTGACTAATTGTTTCATTTTCGTTTAAAAAAGAATCTTATTTACATTTATC
This sequence comes from Secale cereale, assembly GCA_902687465.1. Lineage (NCBI taxonomy): Eukaryota > Viridiplantae > Streptophyta > Magnoliopsida > Poales > Poaceae > Secale > Secale cereale. Next base: position 408,434,850 of record LR738713.1, read on the forward strand.
AGACTGTAGATGAATGGATTAAATGATGGATTTTTTTGGCATGCAGCTGTTACATACATCGACTCAAGCGCTGTTCAAGCTCTCAAGGACCTGCACCAAGAATACAAAGCACGTGACATCCAGGTTCTTACTCTCAGCAGTTCTTCTAGCATTCGTTAGTTCAGTACTCCATGATTTTTTTTTAGTAAAGATGCCTGTGTGGAGCTAGCATTTCAAACCGTCGGAGGCTTTATGATTGACTGCAGATTGCTATAGCGAACCCTAACCGGCAGGTGCACCTGCTGCTGTCAAGAGCGGGTATCATCGACATGATTGGCGCAGGGTGGTGTTTCGTCCGAGTGCACGACGCGGTGCAAGTATGCCTCCAGCATGTGCAGAGTTCATCGTCGAATGCCATCAAGTTATCCCCACAGGCGTCTGAGAAATTGACGGAGTCTCCCAAGGCGCAGCAGCGGCATGGCTTCCTGAGGAACCTCTGGAAAGCACAAGATGGGAATGGGAGCGCCGGTGACGAGGCCCAGTCGTTGCTGCGCCAAAACCTTGTGTAGCCAGTTGTCTCCCTCCCTCCGTGCCAATCATGATGCATGCATTTGTATTTGTGTTGTTGTATGCATGTAGATTTTTCAGGGAAAATAAATAAGCATGTAATTAGTCAGTCCCTCGTTTTGTTGTTAATAGAGTGGGAATTTAGGACTGTGTTGTAAAAATACAGTGTAGATACGTCAGTAGCATCTCTTGTCGAGTGACCAGTTATCTGTATAATAACAATGTACTCCCTCCGTCCGAAAATACTTGTCATCAAAATGAATAAAAGGGGATGTATCTAGATGTATTTTAGTTTTAGATACATCCTTTTTTGTCTATTTTGATGACAAGTATTTTGGGACGGAGGGAGTAATCTGTATCACAACTCCACGGAGTAGCGATCTGGCTACCGTGAAGAATTGAGATTCTTGCAAGAGAAAAAAAAGGATGAATGTATATGCTGCTTCTGTTTCAGTAGGTGGTCGATTCCTGTCCATGTATTATTTTTACCAAATACTCCCTCCGTCCGAAAATACTTGTCATCAAAATGGACAAAAATGGATGTATCGAGAACTAAAATACATCTAGATACAACCCCTTTTATTCATTTTGATGACAAGTATTTTCGGACGGAGGGAGTACCCGTGAAGGTCCTTATTTCGCTCACTGACCCCCCTCCCTCCCAAAAGAACTTATTTCGTCGCGTGACCCCATTCGTGCCGGGCCGTAAGACGCCACACTTGCTTGTCGCCGTGCCGGCCTCAAAGTTGCCTTTGACCGGTCATGGTCGTCGGTCACGCCGACAACGTGGCGCTGGCATCACGCGCCATATACAAAGGCGGGACATACGGTAGTACCCTTGTGTCAGTACATCCACCTTCCGAGTAAGATGTTCTGATATATAGTTAAAACGCCAGAGTGACAGGCGTCGGTAGATGAATACGAACACGTCATTCAATTTGGCGTGTTCGCTACTTGGGATGCCTTATGGTTCGGCGTTTCAAAATTCTCAGTATGCCCTGGTGTTTGGCGTTGTTGTACAAATGCATAGCCGCCTATCAAGTTGGCGTTTTATGTCCTTCATCCGCCTGCCTGCTTGGCGTGTCAGCCCATCTCTGGTTCCACCTTACAATTTGGCGTGTCATGTCAATTAGGTTGGTCATGTCGTTTGTCATGCCCTCGTGTGACGTGTCATTTTTAGGGCGCCGTGGAAGTTGTCCATTTGAGCTTGCTCACCCTGCCCGAAACAAGTCGTCCCCTCCATAGAGGCACAATCGGAGTTCACCCAACCTCGTCGGCTCGTCCTGGTATCCCTTACGGACCCGATGGCCGTTGGAGAGGAAGGGCTTGCTGCCGGTGGCCGGCCCCTCCTACCAACCTCGACCCGAACCCCAAATCCCCGCTAGTCATAGAGTCTGAGGGCGGAGAGGACGAAGAAGAATCAACCAGATCTGGAGAAAGTAGTAGGTAATCTTCTTACGAATCAACTTCAGAGGATGTATATCAGTTGTTTATGACATATCATTAGATAATCCGAGGGTGCCAGCAAATGGAAATCGTTTATGGTATGCCGAACCTAATGTGTGGGCTGGGTTAATGTTGGCTATATTGCCTTTTTATGTAGGATTACGTATCATAACGTAGTCCATTTACATCCTGGTGGTGCTCTTAACATCCAATTTGGCAGCATCGGTTTGGATTTTGGGAACACCAAAAGCCGTGTGTTGTGTTTTCCTAAGGATCCAACTATTGTTGAACTTGTTGATAAGGTCAGGCAAGTGATGGATGCCGATGAAAGTTCTGTAGTAAGGTTGGAAGGAAGATATGACGCCGGCACATGCCGTAGGTCGTTCTGCACCATGATCCCCTTGGCTGAGGATTATGCTTGGGAAAACTACAAGGCAATGGTTGGTGAATCTTGCATGAAGATCCTTATTATATATGTAGTGGTTGACCCAGGTCATGCTACTTGTGATCCGCGTTGGTAAATTCCCCGGAGAGGAGAGGATGATGCAGCACAACAGCGGCAAGTATTTCCCTCAATTATGAAATCAAGGTTATCAATCCAATAGGAGAACCAAGCAACACTATGTAAAAACACCTACACACAAACAACAAAACATCGCAACCCAACGCGTAGAGGGGTTGTCAATCCCTCCAAGGTAATATAAATAAATAGATTGATAGATGCAAATAAAATAAAAGTAAATAAAATGTAGCAAAGTATTTTTTGGATTTTTGGCAAAACAGATCTGAAAATATATGATAGGAAATAGACCCGGGGCAGTAGATTTCACTAGTGGCTTCTCTTGAGAAAATAGCATACGATGGGTAAACACATTACTGTTGGGCAATTGAAAGAAGAGCAAATAATTATGACGATATCCAAGACAGTGATCATGTATATAGGCATCACTTTCAAGATTAGTAGACCGACTCATGCCTGCATTTACTACTATTAGTCCACACATCGATCGCTATCCAACATACATCTAGTGTATTAAGTTCATGGAGAAATGGAGTAATGCATTGAAAATGATGACATGATGTAGACAAGATCTATTCATGTAGGAATAGACCCCATCTTGTTATCCTTAATAGCAACTATACATGCGTGACATGTCTCTTTCTGTCACTGAGATTGAGCACCGCAAGATCGAACCCATTACAAAGCACCTCTTCCCATGGCAAGATAAATCAATCAAGTTGGCCAAATAAAACCGAAATATCGGAGAAAACATACGAGTCTATAATAATCATATAAGGATAGATCTGATCAGAAACTCACAGTTCATCGGATCCCAACAAACACACCACAAAAAAGAGTTACATCAAATAGATCTCCAAGAACATCGAGGAGAACACTGTGTTGAAGATCAAAAAGAGAGAAGAAGCCATCTAGCTACCAACTACGGACCCGTAGGTCTGTGGTAAACTACTCACACATCAACGGAGGAGCACCAGTGAGGATGATGAACCCCGTCGTGACCGCGTTCCTCTCCGGGGGAGTGCCACAGAAGGCATCTAGATTGGATCTCGTGGTTCTGGAATTTGCGGCGGTTGGAAAAATATTTCGCCGACTCCTCTAGGGTTTCTAGAATACTGTGCTATTTATAGAGCCGGAGGTCAGTGGAAAAGGTCACTATGGGACCCACAAGGCATCAGGGCATGCTAGGGGCCTCTAGCACGCCCTGGTGTCTTGTGGGCCCCATGGGCCTTCTCTGGTGCACCTCCTGGGCTTCCCGGGTCTCTTCTGGGCAAAAAAAATCTCCAAAAAGTTTCATTGCATTTGGACTCCCTTTGTTATTGATATTCTGCAAAGTAAAAAACAAGCAATAAACACCAAGTGGCACTGGGCACTATGTCAATAGGTTAGTCTCAAAAAACTATATAAAGTTGCTAGAAAATATATGTAAAACATACAAGTTTTATAATATAATAGCATGGAACAATAAAAAATTATAGATACGTTGGAGACGTATCAACATACCCAAACTTAATTCCTGCTCGTCCTCGAGTAGGTAAATGATAAAAGCATAATTTTTGATGTGGAATGCTGCCTAACATATTCATCATATTATTTTATTTGTAGCATGGACATTTGGACTTTTAGATGATTCAAAGCAATAGTCTATAATTTGACATGAAGACTTTAATACTCAAGCATGTATGTAAAACATCCAAGTTTTATAATATAACATCATGAAACAATAAAAAATTATAGATACATCGAAGACGTATCAGCATGCCCAAGCTTAATTCTTGATTGCCCTCGAGTAGGTAAATGATAAAAGCATATTTTTTTGATGTGGACCTACTGCTGTCAAGAGCGGGCATCATCGACATGATTGGCACGGGGTGTTGTTTCGTCCGAGTGCACGATGCGATGCAAGTATGCCTCCAGCATGTGCAGAGTTCATCATCGAATGCCATCAAGTTATCCCCACATGCGTCTGGGAACTTGACGGAGTCTCCCAAGGCGCAGCAGCGATATGGCTTCCTGAGGAAGCTGTGGAAAGCACAAAATGGGAATGGGAGCGCCGGTGACGAGGCCTAGTTGTTGCTGTGCCAAAACCTTGTGTAGCCAATTGTCCCCTCCCTTAGCGCTAATCACGATGCATGCATTTGTATTTGTGTTGTTGTATGCATGTAGATTGTTCACGGGGAAATAAATAAGGATGTAATTAGTCAGCCCCCTTGTTTTGTTGTTAATAGAATGGGAATTTAGGACTGTGTTGTAAAAATACAGTAGATACGTCAGCAGCATCTCTTGTCGAGTGACCAGTTACCTGTATAATAACAATGTAGTCTGTATCACAACCCCACAGAGTAGGGATCTGGCTACCATGAAGAATTGAGATTCTTGCAAGAGAGAAAAAAGGATGAATATATACGCTGCTTCTGTTTCAGTTTGGTGGTCGATTCATGTCCATGTATTATTTTTACTAAATGACCCCTGGAGGTCCTTATTTTGCTCACTGACCCCCTCCCTCCCAAATGAACGTCGCGTGAACCCCATTCATGCCGGGCCGTAAGGCGCCATAGTTGCTCGTCGCCGTGCCGGCCTCGAAGGTAGCTTTGACCGGTCACGGTCGTCGGTCACGCCGCCAGCGTGGCGCCAACATCACGCGCCATATACAAAGGCGGGACATACGGTAGTACCCTCGTGTCAACACGTCATTCAATTTGGTGTGTTCACTACTTGGGACACCTTATGTTCTGATATATAGTTGAAACGCCAGAGCGACAGGCGTCGGTAGATGAATACGAACACGTCATTCAATTTGGCGTGTTCGCTACTTGGGATGCCTTATGGTTTGGCGTTTCAAAATTCTCAGTATGCCCTTGTGTTTGGCATTGTTATACAAATGCATAGCCGCCTATCAAGTTGGCGTTTTATGTCCTTCATCCGCCTGCCTGCTTGGCGTGTCAGCCCATCTTTGGTTCCACCTTACAATTTGGCGTGTCATGTCAATTAGGATGGTCATGTCATTTGTCATGCCCTCGTTTTACGTGTCATTTTTAGGGTGCTGTGGAAGTTGTCCATTTGAGCTCCGCTCACCCCGCCCGAAAGAAGTCGTCCCCTCCATAGAGGCACACTCGGAGTTCACCCAACCTCGTCGGCTCGTCCTGGTGTCCCTTACGGACCCGATGGCCGTTGGATAGGAAGGGCTGATGAAGGACATAAAACCAAGGTTATCAATCCAGTAGGAGAACCAAGCAACACTATGTAAAAACACCTACCCACAAACCGCAAAACATCGCAACCCAACGCGTAGAGGGGTTGTCAATCCCTCCAAGGTAATATAAATAAATAGATTGATAGATGCAAATAAAATAAAAGCAAATAAAATGTAGCAAAGTATTTTTTGGATTTTTGGCAAAACATATCTGGAAATATATGATAGGAAATAGACCCGGGGCAGTAGATTTCACTAGTAGCTTCTCTCGAGAAAATAGTATACGGTGGGTAAACACATTACTGTTGGGCAATTGAAAGAAGAGCAAATAATTATGACGATATCCAAGAGAGTGATCATGTATATATGCATCACATCCAATATTAGTAGACCGACTCATGCCTGCATCTACTACTATTAGTCCACACAACGATCGCTATCCAACATACATCTAGTGCATTAAGTTCATGGAGAAATGGAGTAATGCATTAAAAACGAGGACATGATGTAGACAAGATCTATTCATGTAGGAATAGACCCCATCTTGTTATCCTTAATAGCAACGATACATGCGTGGCATGTCTCTTTCTGTCACTGAGATTGAGCACCGCAAGATTGAACCCATTACAAAGAACCTCTTCCCATGGCAAGATAAATCAATCAAGTTGACCAAACAAAAACGAAATATCGGAGAAAAAATACGAGTCTACAATAATCATGCACTGATAGATCTGATCAGAAACTCTCAGTTCATCGGATCCCAACAAACACACCGCAAAAAAGAGTTACATCAAATAGATCTCCTAGAACATCGAGGGGAACATTGTGTTGAAGATCAAAAAGAGAGAAGAAGTCATCTAGCTACCAACTACGGACTCGTAGGTCTGTGGTAAACTACTCACACATCATCAGAGGAGCACCAATGAGGATGATGAACCCCGCCGTGACCGCGTTCCTCTCCGGCGGAGTGCCAGAGAAGGTCTCTAGATTGTATCCCGTGGTTCTGGAATTTGCGCCGGCTGGAAAAATATTTCATCGACTCCTCTAGGGTTTCTAGAATACTGTGGTATTTATAGAGCCGGAGGTCAGTGGAAAAGGTCACCGTGGGACCCACAAGGCATCAGGGCATGCTAGGGTCCTCTGGCACGCCCTGGTGTCTTGTGGGCCCCATGGGCCTCCTCTGGTGCACCTCCTGGGCTTCCCGAGTCTCTTCTGGGGTCTCTTCTGGGCAAAAAAATCTCCAAAAAGTTTCATTGCATTTGGACTCCCTTTATTATTGATATTCTGCAAAGTAAAAAACAAGCAAGAAACACCAAGTGGCACTGGGCATTATGTCAATAGGTTAGTCCCAAAAAACGATATAAAGTTGCTAGAAAATATATGTAAAACATCCAAGTTTTATAATATAATAGCATGAAACAATAAAAAAAATTATAGATACGTTGGAGACGTATCAGTATACCCAAGCTTAATTCCTGCTCGTCCTCGAGTAGGTAAATGATAAAAGCATAATTTTTGATGTGGAATGCTGCCTAATATATTCATCATATTATTTTATTTATAGCATGGATATTTGGACTTTTAGATGATTCAAAGCAATATTCTATAATTTTACATGAAGACTTTAATACACAAGCATGTATGTAAAACATCCAATGTTTATAATATAACATCACGGAACAATAAAAAAATATAGATACATCGAAGACGTATCAGCATGCCCAAGCTTAATTCTTGATTGTCCTTGAGTAGGTAAATGATAAAAGCATATTTTTTGATGTGGACCTACTGCTGTCAAGAGCGGACATCATCGACATGGGGTGGTGTTTCGTCCGAGTGCACGAAGCGGTGCAAGTATGCCTCCAGCATGTGCAGAGTTCATCATCGAGTGCCATCAAGTTATCCCCACAGGCGTCTCGGAACTTGACGGAGTCTCCCAAGGCACAACAGTGGTATGGCTTCCTGAGGAAGCTGTGGAAAGCACAAAATGGGAATGGGAGCGCCGATGACGAGGCCTAGTTATTGCTGTGCCAAAACCTTGTGTAGCCAATTGTCCCCTCCCTTAGCGCTAATCACGATGCATGCATTTGTATTTGTGTTGTTGTATGCATGTAGATTGTTCAGGGGGAAATAAATAAGGATGTAATTAGTCAGCCCCCCTTGTTTTGTTGTTAATAGAATGGGAATTTAGGACTGTGTTGTAAAAATACAGTAGATACGTCAGTAGCATCTCTTGTCGAGTGACCAGTTACCTGTATAATAACAATGTAATCTGTATCACAACCCCACAGAGTAGGGATCTGGCTACCGTGAAGAATTGAGATTCTTGCAAGAGAGAAAAAAAGGATGAATATATACGCTGCTTCTGTTTCAGTTTGGTGGTCGATTCATGTCCATGTATTATTTTTACTAAAGACCCCTAGAGGTCCTTATTTTACTCACTGACCCCCTCCCTCCCAAAAGAACTTATTCCGTCGCGTGAACCCCATTCATGCCGGGCCGTAAGGCGCCACAGTTGCTCGTCGCCGTGCCGGCCTTGAAGGTACCTTTGATCGGTCACGGTCGTCGGTCACGGTGCCAGCGTGGCGCCAACATCACGCGCCATATACAAAGGCGGGACATACGGTAGTACCCTCGTGTCAACACGTCATTCAATTTGGCGTGTTCACTACTTGGGACACCTTATGTCCTGATATATAGTTGAAACGCCAGAGCGACAGTCGTCGGTAGATGAATACGAACACATCATTCAATTTGGCATGTTCGCTACTTGGGATGCCTTATGGTTTGGCGTTTCAAAATTCTCAGTATGCCCTTGTGTTTGGCGTGGTTGTACAAATGCATAGCCTCCTATCAAGTTGGCGTTTTATGTCCTTCATCCGCCTGCCTGCTTGGCGTGTCGGCCCATCTCTGGTTCCACCTTACAATTTGGCGTGTCATGTCAATTAGGATGGTCATGTCGTTTGTCATGCCCTCGTTTTAAGAGTCATTTTTAGGGCACTGTGGAAGTTGTCCATTTGAGCTTCGCTCACCCCGCCCAAAAGAAGTCGTCCCCTCCATAGAGGCACACTCGGAGTTCACCCAACCTCGTCGGCTCGTCCTGGTGTCCCTTACGGACCCGATGGCCGTTGGAGAGGAAGGGCTTGCTGCCGGTGGCCGACCCCTCTTACCAACCTCGACCCAAACCCAAAATCCCCGCTGGTCATAGAGTTTGAGGGCGGAGAGGACGAAGAAGAATCAACCAGATCTGGAGAAAGCAGTAGGTAATCTTCTTACAAATCAACCTCAAAGGATGTATATTAGTTGTTTATGACATATCATTAGATAATAGGAGGGTGCCAGCCAGTGGAAATCGTTTATGGTATGCCGAACCTAACGTGTGGGCTGGGTTAATGTTGGCTATATTGCCTTTTTATGTAGGATGACGTATCATAACGTAGTCCATTTACATCATGGTGGTGCTCTTAACATCCAATCTGGCAGCATCGGTTTGGAGTTTGTGAACACCAAAAGCAGTGCGTTGTGTTTTCCTAAGGATCCAAATCTTTTTGAACTTGTTGATAAGGTCAGGCAAGTGATGGATGTCGATGAAAGTACTATAGTAAGGTTGGAAGGAAGATATGAAGCCAGCACATGCCCTAGGTCGTTCTGCACCATGATCCCCTTGGTCGAGGATTATGCTTGGGAAAACTACAAGGCAATGGTTGGTGAATATTGCATGAAGATCCTTATTATATATGTAGTGGTTGACCCAGGTCATGCTACTTGTGATCCACGTTGGTAAATTCCCCGAAGAGGAGGGGATGATGCAGCACAACAACGGTAAGTATTTCCCTCAATTATGAAACCAAGGTTATCAATCCAGTAGGAGAACCAAGCAACACTATGTAAAAACACCTACACACAAACAACAAAACATCGCAACCCAACGCGTAGAGGGGTTGTCAATCCCTCCAAGGTAATATAAATAGATAGATTGATAGATGCAAATAAAATAAAAGTAAATAAAATGTAGCAAAGTATTTTTTGGATTGTTGGCAAAACATATCTGGAAATATATGATAGGAAATAGTCCAGGGTAGTAGATTTCACTAGTGGCTTCTCTCGAGAAAATAGCATATGGTGGGTAAACGCATTACTGTTGGGCAATTGATAGAAGATCAAATAATTATGACGATATCCAAGACAGTGGTCATATATACATGCATAACATCCAAGATTAGTAGATCGACTCCTGCCTGCATCTACGACTATTAGTCCACACATCGACTGCTATCCAGCATACATCTAGTGTATTAAGTTCATGGAGAAACGGAGTAATGCATTAAAAACGATGACATGATGTATACAAGATATATTCATGTAGGAATAGACCCCATCTTGTTATCCTTAATAGCAACGGTACATGCGTGTCATGTCTCTTTATGTCACTGAGATTGAGCACCGCAAGATCGAACCTATTACAAAGCACCTCTTCTCATGGCAACATAAATCAATGAAGTTGGCCGAACAAAACCAAAATATCGAAAAATACGAGTCTGTAATAATCATGTATGGGTAGATCTGATCAGAAACTCAGAGTTCATCGGATCCCAACAAACACACCGTAAAAAAGAGTTACATCAAATAGATGTCATAGAACGTCGAGGAGAACATTGTGTTGAAGATCAAAAAGAGAGAAGAAGCCATCTAACTACCAACTACGGACTTGTAGGTCTGTGGTGAACTACTCACGCATCATCGGAGGAGCACCAATGAGGATGATGAACCCGTGTGTGACCGTGTTCCCCTCCGGCGGAGTGCCGATGAAGGCCTCTAGATTGGATCCTGTGGTTTTGAAATTTGCGGCAGCTGGAAAAATATTTCGTCGACTCCTCTAGGATTTCTAGAATACTTCGGTATTTATAGAGCTGGAGGTCAATGAAAAAGGTCACCGTGGTCCTCACAAGGCATCAGGGAATGCCAGGGCCTCTGGCATGCCCTGGTGTCTTGTGGGCCCCACGGGCCTCCTCTGGTGCACCTCTTGGGCCAATTTTTTTTCCAAAAAGTTTCATTGCATTTGGACTCCATTTGATATTGATAGTCTGCGATGTGAAAAACAAGCAAGAAACATCAAGTGGCACTGTGCACTATGTCGATAGGTTAGTCCCAAAAAAATGATATAAAGTTGCTAGAAAATGTATGTAATACATCCAAGATTTATAATATAAAAGCATGCACTGGTACAACGAGGTGCTATACAAACGATTTTAACCCCTTTCCGCGACGACGTTCTGAACCGTCACCTTGTGAGTCACTGCGATAGGGGGGTCCTTCCTACATGACCCAGAAACCGTCGGGGATATGCCCTCCTGGCACAGACGCTCGGCAAAATGAGGTCATGTGCGACCGACAAGCGATCAAATACAGTTATACGTACAATAGTGCTAAAAAATATAATTACACAGGCGGAATTGTTTCCAATCGTAAGTACACCCCACAAAGTCAGTCCCCGCTAAACGTTTTCGTTCGTATATACATCTCACACAGTCGCTCCAAGGAAAATGTTTCCGTTCACAGGTACATCACACACAATTTCCCCGTTAAATCATTTGTGATAGCGTTACAATTGCACACGATATTAACAATTTTATCGTTTGCATTATTGAATGCATCACACATGGTGCGTAGAAGAAACTGTGTGGCAAAGGCTGTCCATCACACACAGTTTTGTAAGTGCATCTAGTGCCACCCCTAGTAGGTTTTGGAGTATTGACGACAAACGTGGTTGAGGGACTAATGTGTTTGTCAGAATTGCAGGATAACACATGTAGTAGTCCCTTACTGATTCGGTTTACCTTCAAGAGATGACCCCTAAAAATATGTGAAGACATTGAAGACAATGGTGGTTTGTGAAGACATTCACTTGAAGTTAATGACCTGTGAAGACATTCACTTGAAGACTATGGAGTGCGAAGACATAGGTTCTTTCGTAGTTCCTTTTCTTCTTTCTTAAGTCATAGGAACCACCGTCCTATTAAGTGGGGTCCAAGTGAACAAAGTCAGATGACTGAAGTGATGCTCAACCAAAATCCTATGTCTTCGAGCGAAGACAATGAGAGCAAATCTTATCCAGAGTTGGATGAGTCAGCTTTGCTTGTAGCCCAAGCCAAGCTGCCGTGTGTGTTTGAAATCCGACAGTTGGACACGTGTCAGTTACTTACTGACTCATGGTCATTTTGCACATACCATGCCGGGTTGCCTCCTAGCTATAAATAGCCCACCCGCTACACCATAAATTGGTGGCTGCTCAGAGGTAGTACACGGCTTTTGTCGTTTTGAGAGCAACCCACCTCTGAAGCCTTTTGAGAGAAAGATTCTTGCGAGGACAAAGCCCAAAACACCCAGAGCCAAAGAGTGTTAGGCATCACTGGAGTCTTTTTGTCCGCGTGATCTGAAGACTTGTTACACTTGAGGAATGTGCATCCTCTAGCCGGTTAGGCGTCACATTCTGAGCATCCAAGAGCTATTGTGGATTGCTAGTGAACGAAGTCTGTGAAGGTTTGTAAGTCTACCTTGAAGACTTACCAGAGTGATTGGGTGAGGACTGGGTGTCCTTAGCTCAAGAGGAATAAGGTGAAGACACAGTCTTCTGAGTTCAGTCTCAGCCTCCTTAACCAGACGTACAATTGTCTCAACAACTGGAACTAGTCTACCAAATGCCTGTCGTCACCAAGCTACTGGTTCTATCTTCCAACTCATTCACATTTCAGTTTGTCTTTGTGAAGTCATTGCTTGCTTGCCTGATCTGATTGACTTGACTGTGTGAAGACTGATTACCTGTTTGGCTTCATTCTGTCTTCCATTCGGATCCATACTACCTACACTACAAAAAAATCACTTCCGTGATAATACGTGTTTGTCATAGTAGGTCACATTTTCTGTCATGCATGTACATCCATGATGATTTTATGACAGAATCAAGATAGTCATACCTGTGCTGTCGTAGAAGTGTTACATGACAATACCAAAATTATCATCACGGAAGTGTCCACTTTCATGACGATAAATGCCGTGTCATGGAAGTGCTTTCATCAAGGGTAACCGGCACGTGGCATCCATCATAACGGGTCGCCGTTAAGCTACCGGGTCCGACTTTGGATCCGATAACCCGCTAACAGCCACGACCAATGGCGATTTTCCATGTGTAAAATTCTCATTGGTCGGAAGATCCACGTGTCAGCTCATCCTTGGGACATATGTCATCCCTACAATGGACGGAAAACGCATATGACATGTCGACATGTGGCATAGCCCAGTAGTGGCCCATTGAAGGTAAAAAATGCCGGCCCAGCTAAAGGCCCACCATATATTTTCAGGCACTAGTGGGCTGTCCCGTTAACAACCTGCCATGTTTTGGATCAAATTGATGCCCATATCAGGTAAGGCCCTATCACAGCCTGTCGTGTTTTGGGCCAAATTATGGCCCATATCAGATCAGGCATGTTAACCGTTCATTGTTCTTTTGGGCCCAAACTAAGCTGGGTTTGTATTTCAGCCTGTTACATGCTCGTTTACCAGCTCGGCCCGGTAATATTGTCGGCCTGTTAGCGACCCGTGGTGCACCTAGGCCGTTGCCGGCCCGGTTTCACTTTAGGCCATTTAACGGCCCATGAAAAAACTGGGCTATTTCTTGTCCGAAGTAACTTTAGGCCTCTTAACGGCCTGTAGTCTCTGTGGATAAATTTGAGCCCAACAGGCCTATCAGCCTGTTAATGGCCCGTCTAACAGTTGGGCCTAATTATGTCTTGCGTTGAATCCAGCCTGCTTAAAGCTCATCTGTTAATGGCCCATGACATTGTTGGGCCTACAGCCCGCGTTGACACCGGCCTGCTTAAAGCCCATAAATTTATTGGGCTAAATAGGGCCTGAGATATATTTTGGCCTGTTAACAGCTCGTTCTATTTGGGCCAAACATGGGCCTAAGGCACTTTCGGCCTGCATTGGCCCATGATTTTTTTCTCTCAATGCTAGCCCAATCTAGTTTTTAGCCTGTTAATAGCCCATGGTATTCTCGGGCCCAGCTGGCCCAAAACTTTAGTCGGCCTGTTAAAGGTGGAAAACTACTATATGTTTAGCCTGCTAATGGCCCAAGATGATTATAGGCCCACGTTTTGGCCCATATATAGCGAGTTACGGGACGGCCCGAAGACCGACAACATTGAGATCCATTGAAGCTTCCGGCCTGAATTACAACATACCGACCAAGAATAAACCTAGACTATACAATACAGAAATTACGGCATATTACATCCACCGGGCATCAAAGTTCACCACCGGTGATAATAAAGCGCAACGTGGCCGTGGATTACATACACTGGGCATCAAAGGTCGCCACCAGTGCATTAAACGCAACGACAAAAGAATAGGCGAAACTAAGAATACTTCAAAAGGCATTAGGCCTGCCCGGGCACTGCACCCAAAGCAGTTGAACAAGCTGTTCAGACCTCAGTTGTGTCACTGATAGATGCTTTAAATGTAGCTGTGTAGCAAGAAATCACGCATGGGTGTCCTTTGAGGCCTTCTTCACATCATTGACATCAAGTTGGAGCTGAGATGAAGTAAGCCTTGCCACTTTAAGCTGAGACTGAAGAAGTCGAACTGATTGAGGCAGCAATTGCATAGAGGTTTGGCTCTCTTCAAGATGGTTTGGCTCACTATCTTCCCTAAAGTTCTGCCTGGCATGAGAGATACGACTCTGAAAGAGAAACAATGAGACACGTAACATGTTTCACAATTATATAAGCAAATAAATGGATCTGTTCTGCATAAGGAACATGTTTTTACAACAACAATTTAAAACTTGTAGTTGTTGCAAACATCCAATCACATGTAAACACCAACGTAAACAGCAGTGGAGGAAATGATTCCTATCCAAATCTATACTAGAACAAAGTTTGAAGGCTTGAGAAGGATGAACTTACATTACATGTTAACACGGGCTGGACAAGGCCCTTCTCCATGTCGATGGAAGGATAATTCAATAAATTCCCCAAAGAAACTTCTTTATATGTGTTGCCTTTATTCTATAGTTTGTAAAGAGTAATATAGATCAAATAATATTGGAAGAAATAGAGGATAATGAAGCTCAGGTGTAGAGTGATGATACATAATCAAATAGCAATTAATTAAGTACAACGTTACAAGGCAAAAGGTACTAACAAGAGGAATGCATACATTAACGTGTGAAGTGGCATTGGCTTTATTCAACATCTTGGCAAGAGTAAATGTAGATCTGATAATTTGGAGAAAGTGGAGGGCAGATAAGATGCAGAGCAATGCAAGTACAATAATACTATCACCGTCCGTTATTACTTGTCGCTCAAATGGATGTATATAGCACTATTAAGTTCTAAATACATCCAATTGAGCAACAATTAATTCGATACAGAGGGAGTACATGACAACAGGTACTTACATGAGCAATCCAAAACTTCATAACCATTGTGTTAATTCTACATTTATCTAAGAGTAAATATAGATCTTATAATTTCGAGCAAAGGGAGGATAAAGAAGCGAACATTTATAGTGATGCCACATAATCAAACAGCAATGAGTGTAAGTATATGGTGACAAAGGGCAAGAGCTACTGACAAGAGCAATGTAGTGCCCATTATTGTCTTGAGATCGTATGATCCTTTGACAACGGAGATTCATCTGAAAATAGTTTTCATACAAGAGAGAAGGTAAGGCACGTGCAAAAATTTAGGAGTTCAAATTTTGAATTCATATCATAGACAGTACCTGACGCCGGGCTCTCAGCAGTTCTAATAAGGGTTTGGCTGCTGATTTATCTGATTTAATAGGTATCACTATGTTTTACAAATACCTACTTTGTACTCCTTGAGGATCTGCACTCACCCTCTTCCTTTTGGACATCTATTATGAACGAACAACATTTGACTGGAAAACCATAGTATGATGACACATGGAGTAGGTACATAAATTGGATAGGTATGACATATACTCATATTGTAATGCCCAGGATGGGACTATATCTCCTACGTGTCGAGGCACGACTTAAAGATATAAGCCCATTCTGGAATGATCGCAAGTTTTGGTATCTTTGCACGACTCATGTAAAAGAGGGATTAAATTGCAAAAGAAGATAGTTGGCTTACACTCGCCACTTCACACAATACATTACATAAGCAAAACATCATCCAAAACATCACAACCCGACTACGGGTAAAGATCCAAAAGAAAGATACCAAAACAACATAAAAGCCACAGGTCAGGATCGAATCCTAGTAGAAACCACTACTGATCGTCGAAACGTCACAAGCATACGGCCAAACTCTTCATCGAGATCCCAGTGAAGAACTTGAACCAGCTTCTGCATCTTTCTCGGCTGAACCTGCATCTGGTGTTGTAGTATCTGTGAGCCACGAGGACTCAGCAATCCCATAACCATGGGTATCAAGACTAGCAAAGCTTTAAGGGGGTAGGAAGAGGTAAAGTGGTGAGGTTGCAGCAGCGACTAAGCATAATATGGTGGCTAACTTACGAGTACAAGAATAAGATGAGCATCTACGCAAACGGTCGCAAAAGTAGTGATCGCTACAGATCTTGAACTACATACGAGTCAAACATAACCCCACTGTGTTCTCTTCTCAAAGTGAAAAGAGACAGTCACGTTTACTCACACAGTTGTGTGTTTTACTTCGGATCCTCTGTCAAGTTTTCTACAACCGAACATTAACAAATTCCAATCTGCCACATAACCGCGGGCACGGCTTTCGAAAGATCATAACCCTGCAGGGGTGTTCCAACTTAGCCCATCACAAGCTCTCACGATTAGCTGAAACGATAAATATAATATCATCACTCCTTATCTTAGGGAAAACCGATCAGGCTCGGCATCCCGGTAGCACAAGACATTTCGACAATGGTAAAACAAGTCCAGCAAGACCTCCCGGTGTGTCGACACCCTGATAGTAGCCGTGCGTATCTCGTCTCAGGACACGACCGGATGGGCGATTCTACATGTTATACCAGATACCTCGGGTTTCCCCAAGGCGGCCCGGCAGACTCCTTGTTTGGGACCAACACCATCAGCACTGGCCCCCCCTGCTATGTAGAAAGATTCCTCGGGTAGCGCTAACTCCCTATGCAATTTAATTAATTAATTAAGTTGTTATTATGAGTCAAATTAAAACCAATGTTGGGCCTTGCTGGAGGAGTTTTATTCAAAGTCGAACTGTCAAGGGGTCCCCATCCACCCATCGTGTAAGGAACGCAAAATCAAGGAACATAATGCCGGTTTATCGGCGCCTAAGGTGGCATGAGTGGAACAAAACACCGAGCAAAAGGCCAAGCCTTCCACCCATGCCCAGTATATAGGTGTGTTAATAATAATTATAGATATTGTGATATAACAACAACAAGTTCCCTCCTGGAACGATCTTCATCTTCACCTGCAACTAACAACGCTATAAGAAGGGCTGAGCAAGCGGGTAACATAGCCAAACAGTGGTTTTGCTAGGAAGGTTTCAAATGTTAGAGGTTTCATGGCAACAAGGAGAGGCTGACATAAAAGATGGGTAGCGCGACATGTAACGATAGCATCGAGACAACTAAGCATGGCAATGGTAGTAAAGGTATCCAAGGGTATGATCATCTTGCCTGGGATTCCGCAAGGGAGAAGAACAAGTCCAAGAAGTAGACGGAGCAACAGTCGAGCGAATCCTCACAACTCCGGAACGAAACCGAAGCTAACAAGAGAAGCAACCGGAAAGAAGCAAAACAACACGGTAAACACCCAAGCATAAACATGGCATACGATGCACATCCAAGTATGATGCATGTCCGGTTTAATTATGCATGGCATGGCAAAGTGCACAAACAAGTACTACAAGTTAAGTGGAGCTCAATATGCAACGAGTTGCATATTGACGAAACACCACATTATAATTATTTAATTGACTCTCGTTATTTACAAGACAAGATTAATTGTTTTTAACATGGCAAGAGGTGAAGCATAAGTAAACTACCTATTTAGACATTTTAAAATGGGGCCGGAAAATAACAACAACAATTTCGGAAAATCCCCATGAGCATGTTTAGCAGTTTAAGCAACAACAAAACACACATTTAAATGTGGTTAACATGATGCGGATGACATGATCAAGTTTATGCAATTTTAGTTAAGGTTGACATGAAGAGATATGGAGCACTTGTCACCGTGGTGGAAAGGAAAGGGTGCCACGGCAACGATCCGAAAATGATGCAACGCAACATCTCGGTTCCGGTAACTCGTTGAGAGACCGGTGCAAAAGAAAGATGGCGGAGAGCGTGTCGCACAAGATGATGGGGTGCTCCCAGCTTCCGGGTTCCCACGGGTCGACGACAAAAGACGGCACAACGGACACGGTGCAAACAAGGGAAACATTTCATACAACACAAGCATTACACGGGTCATCGTCACGGGGTTATACCTTCAAAGCGTTCGTTCTCGAAGCGGTTCGAGACGTCGAGGGACGTAGTGGAAGTAGTGGAAGTAGACGTTCACGGTCATCGGTAGGGGTACTCGTTCCGTAGTGGGAAGTAGTTGTTCCGTTCGGAGAGGTACTTGGCGAATCCCTCGTTTCCGGGGCGACGGTAGTCGTTCACGTTGGCGACGGTAGTGGAAGTAGTTGTACTCGCGGTCTTCGGCGATGGTAGACGCTCACGTTGCGTAGATGTACAAGTCGTCGGTAGAGGAAGTAGTCACTCGGGCGTCGAGGTACTTGGCGCATCGTTGCACTTGGTGTAGTCGAACTTGACATATCTGAAGGGGTACTTGGCGGGTCGTCGTGGGAAGTAGTGGTACACATTCGTAGTCGTTCACGAAGCTCGTAGCCGTTCAGTCGTCGTGGTACTTGGTTGTATCGGAGAGGAACTTGATGCATCCGAGAGGTACTTGGCGGTCTTGGGGGTCCCTCGTTCGACGAACTTGGCGTCCACGGCAGCAAGCAAAAGAGGCGCGGCAACATGGCAGCAAGCAAAAGCAGCAGCCGGCCGGAAGAGACGCTGGAGGAGACGAGGTGCTGACGACGGCGGCCGGTGGAGGAGATCCTCGCGCGGCTGGACGAGGGCGAGGCCTCGAGGAGGTGACCGGAGGAGAAGGAGGGGCATGGCCGCTGCGGTGCTGCTCCGGAGAGGAGGTCGACGGGGCGACCCTGGCATTCGCGAGGAAGAAGGGCGCCGCGCTCGGGGGACGCGGGCTGCTCGAGGAGGCCGGCTGCCGGCGCTGGACGGGAGGACGGGCGCTGGAGGACGGGCGCTGGAGAAGTGGCGCGGCGCGCGCTCGGCCTGGAGGGCGCGCAGAGGCGAGGCGAGGAGGAGCCATGGCGAAGACGAACGGGGTGGCGCAGTCGAGGCTCGCCGATGGCGCTGGACGGGCGCGGGCGGCGGAGGGGCTTGGCGTGCGGCCTGGAGGACGCTGACGAGGGACGGGCGGCTCGGCTCCTGGCCGCCGGGCTTGCTCGAGGGCTGACGCGAGGAGGGACGAGGAGGGGCGCTCGAGGGGAGAGAGGGAATCGGGGCTGCGGCGATGGGGTTCGGGCAGAGCGAGCGAGCGCTCGAGTGGAAGGGTTCGAGGGGTGGCGGCGGTGACTGAGGGAAAAACGGGGGAGGAGAGATGGGTTTGGGCTGGGGGCGCTTAGGGTTAGGAAGTGGCTGGAGTCGGGCCTTGGGATTGTTGCTGTGGCCTATGGGCCAGGAGGGATGGGCCAGGGAGGAGAGATGGCCAGAGAGGCCTGGAGGCTGATGGCCAGGGAGGAGATGGGCTGGTTCTGGCCTGGCGGCTGGGATCTCCTGCTGAAGCTGGGCTGCTCTCCTATTTTAAGAGTGAAAAGGAAAAAAAAACAGAGAATGAAAGAAAGGAGAGACGAAAAGAAAGGGAAGCTAGGCAAGAATTTGCACATGAGGTTATTCTCTCGGGCTCATAAAAATGAGCACGGTCCGAGAAAAACATAAAAGGCATGAACGAGATTTAATTCAAACTTATTTGAATTTAATCAAATGGGTTTGAACTAAGACTTGATTTATGAAGTGTCCAAAAAATGTTCACATTTTTGGAGGAACCTCGATAAACGAGAAAAGAAATATAGACAAGGAAAAATGGGTGAAACTTGAAGCAACAGAGGTCTGGAGAAATTGCAAGTGTGTTGGGTTAATTCCAAACAAACGGAATATTTATTATATAGCTCCCTAAATATCGGGAGGGTATATGTTATAAAGAGAAGTCACTCTTCCCTCGATTTAAATGGACCGAAGGTCCACACAATTTATTTAGGTTGAGATGCAAAAAAATATGACATGAAGGCATGATGACATGATGCAATGCAAAAATAAATAACACAAGCACAAAAGAAACACACGGAAGAACCCGGAACATCTGGAATCTTCTGGAATCTTCTGGGATCTTCTGGGACGTCGGTCTTCGGGCGTCACAACTCTCCCACACTAACAGAGGATCTCGACCCGAGATCCTAGAGATGGCACCGGTTAAAAACGGAAGAGGAAGAGGTAAAACAAAGTTGCTTCTTTGACAGACGAGTGAAACCAAAGAACCTGAGAGGTTAAACAAGTTGAATAAAGAATACAATGGAGACGAACGAAGATGAAAACACTCCGTCAGAAAAGAGGAACAAGGAACATTATGAGAACCTTGCAGGTGAAAGACATGAAACAAGAGCTCACGGACCAAAAGAATATGAAACTGCAATGGTATAGCCAAGGAATAAGAATGGCATGATTTGGACAGCACTCCGTCTGAAAATGGAAGGAATTAACATGAGCTTGAGAAGATGGGAAGATACTTGATGAAAACAACAACACACAGCCTCCGAAACAATGAAAGGATGGCACAAGGGGTAAGAAAGACTCAGACAGCACTCCGGTTGAAAAGAGAGGCAAAACATGAAAGGTGAGAGAATTAGAATGGAGGATACAACACTCCTGTTAAATAGATAAACAAGGAAAGAACATGATCTTGATAAAAACGAGATGATGGTCAAAGAGAGCAATATCACAAAGCCTCCGGAATGAAAGAATAGCATAGGTCGTTGGAAAGAAAAGAACGGAGAAGAAAATGACAACTTCTCCCACGAATGAATATGAAAAAATCATCCTTACGAAGAAGGGTTGAATGGAGTTGTTGGAAAAAACAACAACGAAAACGAATAAGCTTGATGTGGGCTTATGGAAAACATCTCAAAATTTAGAGGTGACAACCAGCCACTAACGAAAACATTTGCTTGGATTGAGATCAACAAGGAGACGAAAGAGTTAATTCACGGAGAGGATAAATGAAGAACTTGGGTCATTTATAAGCACCATAATAGCAAAAATTCTCAAGGAAAGCTTTTAGGTGAAATATAACCCAAGATAACTCCAACGAATAATTAAAGGGTTGCAAAGATCTCCTGAACAAAGAAAAAGATGGGTTTAAATATCTCATTCCTGACAACTTGTGAATCATGAAACATGAAGGAATTGACAAGAATGACATACCACCACCTCAAAAGATAAGGTAGAACGGATTGCAATTGGAATGCATGATGAAGAATGCTTAAGCTCCAACAAGAATCTTGATGAAGACATCGAGGATGAATTAGATCATGATGAACCACCATGAAAACTCCGGTAATGAAAGCATGAGAAGTGAAAGACGAAAAGAATAAGATTCAAGGCCTGCGATGAATTAGATGGAGCTTTGAAATGATATAATTGAAATAACTTGGAACTCCGGAAAACAAGATGAACAACTTAGAACCAAGGATATGATATGATGAATAGCTCCAGACAAAAGAATTAAATCACCTTGAAGCAATAAGAATAAGAATTATGTCATGCATCTCCTTCACCAATTTAAATTGATGACAACCAAAGGATTTGGCATACTACTTATTCTCGTTGCAAAGAATTAAAGAGAGATCTAACACAACCTTGGGTAATCTTCAACGAAGCACCGGTAGGATTGTGAAAAGAACAAATGAATTAAAATGATAATAACGGAAGGTTAATCTTGAACGAGCCACCGTAAGAATATGGAGACGAACGAAGAGGCGTCAATGAAGAATAGTTGGAGGTTGAAGTTGAAAACTGAGAACGAAGAAATATTCTGAATTGATGGCCTTCGGAGGAACACAAGGAAAAGAATTCATGAAATGCTCCGGACGAGTATAAAAATTATTCCTCATAATCGGAACAATAATGAGGATGGCATGAAGCTAGAACCACGAATCTCCAAAAGAAGGGGCCAAGATTTAAGAGAAACACTTCTCCGGTCTTCAAATGTTGAGAATGAAGGCGAGAAATGCCAAGAAGAATTGTTGAGCACTCCGGAATGAAGAATTAAAAAGGTTGAACCAATGATGAACAAGAATTTGAAAGTGATCTTGGAGAAGGCATGTGACTGACGGAAATCATTCTTACGTCACACTTTGAAAGGAATTTGAGTATAACTCCAGAAAAATTGGAAGAGTTAGGTAAGATCCTGGAAAGACCTGTGGGTTAGGGTCCACTAAAGAAATCACCGTTGGAAAAGATTGCTAAAGAGATATTGCACCGGTTGAATTAAAAGGCTTGAGTAAGATGACAATCCTCAAAATAATTTGAACGGATTAAGAATGGCATTATGAATCTTCAGCACTCCGGATATGAATAACAAGAGGAGAATGATTAATTGGAGCACCGGAATAAGAAAGCATTGTGAAATGAGGAAAAGGATAAGATCAACACCGAAGCTTGAATTACAACCACCGGCAGAATTTGAGAACAAAAGAATGATGAACTTGAAACTCTTGAGCATCTACACGATAAATCACCGGATAAGAACATAGAAGGAAAAGAATGAAGAAATATCACAAGAATAAAAAGGATATTTGATCTGAGAATTTCTTGCTCCGAGAAGAAGAAGGGTGGGAGGGTGGGAAAAAACAAAGACAACTTGGGATGATTGAAACAGACAAATCGTCGGATTTCTCAACGGCGTCCGTATGGAATAATTTGAAGAGAAGGCACACCGGTTGAAAGGATTAACATGAAGATCTTGATGGTCAAGTAGAATTAGCACTCCCATAGAAATATGAGAACACTGCTTAGGAAAGGTATGGAATCAACATTTGACATCGAAGCAACTCGAATACCAGAATCAAAACAAGAACAAAGGATAGATGTGTAGCAGCCTAATCTTCACAATATCATTCGAACAGAGACTTGAACGAATGAATTCCGCAGGTACATCAACTAGTCGAGAAGCCACTTGGAGAACAAAATGTAAATAAAAAAGGAAAAAGGATCAGATAGAACAAATACAAGATAGAAGCTTCATCCCACATATTCGTGCTGAAAGCTCATGGAACGTGTTACAAAAGGGTTTTGCAATCCCCGGATCAGCATAGCCAAGGACCCTTTAAGATGCAACTCCCGATCGGAACAAGCCCATAAAACCATTTCACTCAATGTAGAACCCCGAACTTCATATCGTGCATCCGTTGGAAGAATGCCTAGAACTACTGGATGAACCCACCTATTAATTTCCGAAAGTTTCCAGTTATGCAATCAGGTGTTGGGGATACAGGGGAAGCACCGCGCACTCAAGCCTAAACCTACATCCAGCTGTATCCATCCTTCAACACATAACCAGTCTTTCCCGGAAACCGTTTACCTCGGACCTTCAAAACGCATCTACTATACAAGCTATGGCAATACTCCCGAACTACCTCCCCAGTACTGGGTGATGTCGGGGTTATCTTGCCACTAACCGCATAGGAGAGTTTTCGATGTCGGCCGTCTTAAGTATTCTAGTACTGCCGCGATGGATTTGTGACGACAACACCTCGGAGCTCAACTCCCCGGGACACTGCCACAACCCCTAATGACAGGAGGCATCAAGAACAATGTTCTCGTCACAAAGACATCGGAACAATCCAAACAATACTCGCGAGATCCTAAAAAAAATTTGGTGAAATTTTTGAAAGTAGAAGAGGCAAGAGTAATCGTCAGGAGTCCTCACCAGAGTGAAAAGAGACGAGGAGCAAAGAATTCCTACTCTCCGATATATATATAGGACTCAATACATTTTCAGTGTGTGCCTAGACTCAACCGTCAACGATTCGATCAATCAGTGGGGGCTTCTAGGTCGGAGAAGGCTCTGATACCAACTTGTAATGCCCAGGATGGGACTATATCTCCTACGTGTCGAGGCACGACTTAAAGATATAAGCCCATTCTGGAATGATCGCAAGTTTTGGTATCTTTGCACGACTCATGTAAAAGAGGCATTAAATTGCAAAAGAAGATAGTTGGCTTACACTCGCCACTTCACACAATACATTACATAAGCAAAACATCATCCAAAACATCACAACCCGACTACGGGCGAAGATCCAAAAGAAAGATACCAAAACAACATAAAAGCCACAGGTCAGGATCGAATCCTAGTAGAAACCACTACTGATCGTCGAAACGTCACAAGCATACGGCCAAACTCTTCATCGAGCTCCCAGTGAAGAACTTGAACCAGCTTCTGCATCATTCTCGGCTGAACCTGCATATGGTGTTGTAGTATCTGTGAGCCACGAGGATTCAGCAATCCCATAACCATGGGTATCAAGACTAGCAAAGCTTTAAGGGGGTAGGAAGAGGTAAAGTGGTGAGGTTGCAGCAGCGACTAAGCATAATATGGTGGCTAACTTACGAGTACAAGAATAAGATGAGCACCTACGCAAACGGTCGCAAAAGTAGTGATCGCTACAGATCCTAAACTACATACGAGTCAAACATAACCCCACCGTGTTCTCTTCTCAAAGTGAAAAGAGACAGTCACGGTTACTCACACAGTTGTGTGTTTTACTTCGGATCCTCTGTCAAGTTTTCTACAACCGGACATTAACAAATTCCAATCTGCCACATAACTGTGGGCACGACTTTCGAAAGATCATAACCCTGCAGGGGTGTTCCAACTTAGCCCATCACAAGCTCTCACGATTAGCTGAAGCGATAAATATAATATCATCACTCCTTATCTTAGGGAAAACCGATCAGGCTCGGCATCCCGGTAGCACAAGACATTTCGACAATGGTAAAACAAGTCCAGCAAGACCTCCCGGTGTGTCGACACCCTGATAGTATCCGCACGTATCTCGTCTCAGGACATGACCGGATGGGCGATTCTACAGGTTATACCAGATACGTCGGGTTTCCCCAAGGCGGCCCCGCAGACTCCCCGTTTGGGACCAACACCATCAGCACTGGCCCCCTGCTATGTAGAAAGAATCCTCGGGTAGCGCTAACTCCCTATGCAATTTAATTAATTAATTAAGTTGTTATTATGAGGCAAATTAAAACCAATGTTGGGCCTTGCTGGAGGAGTTTTATTCAAAGTCGAACTGTCAAGGGGTCCCCATCCACCCATCGTGTAAGGAACGCAAAATCAAGGAACATAATGCCGGTTTATCGGCGCCTAAGGTGGCATGAGTGGAACAAAACACCGAGCAAAAGGCCAAGCCTTCCACCCATGCCCAGTATATAGGTGTGTTAATAATAATTATAGATATTGTGATATAACAACAACAAGTTCCCTCCTGGAACGATCTTCATCTTCACCTGCAACTAAAAACGCTATAAGAAGGGCTGAGCAAGCGGGTAACATAGCCAAACAGTGGTTTTGCTAGGAAGGTTTCAAATGTTAGAGGTTTCATGGCAACAAGGAGAGGCTGACATAAAAGATGGGTAGCTCGACATGTAACGATATCATCGAGACAACTAAGCATGGCAATGGTAGTAAAGGTATCCAAGGGTATGATCATCTTGCCTGGGATTCCGCAAGGGAGAAGAACGAGTCCAAGAAGTAGACGGAGCAACAGTCGAGCGAATCCTCACAACTCCGGAACGAAACCGAAGCTAACAAGAGAAGCAACCGGAAAGAAGCAAAACAACACGGTAAACACCCAAGCATAAACATGGCATACGATGCACATCCAAGTATGATGCATGTCCGGTTTAATTATGCATGGCATGGCAAAGTGCACAAACAAGTACTACAAGTTAAGTGGTGCTCAATATGCAACGAGTTGCATATTGACGAAACACCACATTATAATTATTTAATTGACTCTCGTTATTTACAAGACAAGATTAATTGTTTTTAACATGGCAAGAGGTGAAGCATAAGTAAACTACCTATTTAGACATTTTAAAATGGGACCGGAAAATAACAACAACAATTCCGGAAAATCCCCATGAGCATGTTTAGCAGTTTAAGCAACAACAAAACACACATTTAAATGTGGTTAACATGATGCGGATGACATGATCAAGTTTATGCAATTTTAGTTAAGGTTGACATGAAGAGATATGGAGCACTTGTCACCGTGGTGGAAAGGAAAGGGTGCCACGGCAACGATCCGAAAATGATGCAACGCAACATCTCGGTTCCGGTAACTCGTTGAGAGACCGGTGCAAAAGAAAGATGGCGGAGAGCGTGTCGCACAAGATGATGGGGTGCTCCCGGCTTCCGGGTTCCCACGGGTCGACGACAAAAGAGGGCACAACGGACACGGTGCAAACAAGGGAAACATTTCATACAACACAAGCATTACACGGGTCATCGTCACGGGGTTATACCTTCGAAGCGTTCGTTCTCGAAGCGGTTCGAGACGTCGAGGGACGTAGTGGAAGTAGTGGAAGTAGACGTTCACGGTCATCGGTAGGGGTACTCGTTCCGTAGTGGGAAGTAGTTGTTCCGTTCGGAGAGGTACTTGGCGAATCCCTCGTTTCCGGGGCGACGGTAGTCGTTCACGTTGGCGACGGTAGTGGAAGTAGTTGTACTCGCGGTCTTCGGCGATGGTAGACGTTCACGTTGCGTAGATGTACAAGTCGTCGGTAGAGGAAGTAGTCACTCGGGCGTCGAGGTACTTGGCGCATCGTTGCACTTGGCGTAGTCGAACTTGACATATCCGAAGGGGTACTTGGCGGGTCGTCGTGGGAAGTAGTGGTACACGTTCGTAGTCGTTCACGGAGCTCGTAGCCGTTCAGTCGTCGTGGTACTTGGTCGTATCGAAGAGGAACTTGATGCATCCGAGAGGTACTTGGCGGTCTTGGGGGTCCCTCGTTCGACGAACTTGGCGTCCACGGCTGCAAGCAAAAGAGGCGCGGCAACATGGCAGCAAGCAAAAGCAGCAGCTGGCCGGAAGAGACGCTGGAGGAGACGAGGCGCTGACGACGGCGGCCGGTGGAGGAGATCCTCGCGCGGCTGGACGAGGGCGAGGCCTCGAGGAGGTGACCGGAGGAGAAGGAGGGGCACGGCCGCTGCGGTGCTGCTCCGGAGAGGAGGTCGACGGGGCGACCCTGGCGTTCGCGAGGAAGAAGGGCGCCGCGCTCGGGGGACGCGGGCTGCTCGAGGAGGCTGGCTGCCGGCGCTGGACTGGAGGACGGGCGCTGGAGGACGGGCGCTGGAGAAGTGGCGCGGCGCGTGCTCGGCCTGGAGGGCGCGCAGAGGCGAGGCGAGGAGGAGCCATGGCGAAGACGAACGGGGTGGCGCAGTCGAGGCTCGTCGGTGGCGCTGGACGGACGCGGGCGGCGGAGGGGCTTGGCGTGCGGCCTGGAGGACGCTGACGAGGGACGGGCGGCTCGGCTCCTGGCCGCCGGGCTTGCTCGAGGGCTGACGCGAGTAGGGATGAGGAGGGGCGCTCGAGTGGAGAGAGGGAATCGGGGCTGCGGCGATGGGGTTCGGGCAGAGCGAGCGAGCGCCCGAGAGGAAGGGTTCGAGGGGTGGCGGCGGTGACTGAGGGAAAAACGGGGGAGGAGAGATGGGGTCGGGCTCGAGGCGCTTAGGGTTAGGAAGTGGCTGGAGCCGGGCCTTGGGATGGTTGCTGTGGCCTATGGGCCAGGAGGGATGGGCCAGGGAGGAGAGATGGCCAGGGAGGCCTGGAGGCTGATGGCCAGGGAGGAGATGGGCTGGTTCTGGCCTGGCGGCTGGGATCTCGTGCTGAAGCTGGGCTGCTCTCCTATTTTAAGAGTGAAAAGAAAAAAACAGAGGATGAAAGAAAGGAGAGACGAAAAGAAAGGGAAGCTAGGCAAGAATTTGCACATGAGGTTATTCTCTCGGGCTCATAAAAATGAGCACGGTCCGAGAAAAACATAAAAGGCATGAACGAGATTTAATTCAAACTTATTTGAATTTAATCAAATGGGTTTGAACTAAGACTTGATTTATGAAGTGTCCAAAAAATGTTCACATTTTTGGAGGAACCTCGATAAACGAGAAAAGAAATATAGACAAGGAAAAAGGGGTGAAACTTGAAGCAACAGAGGTCTGGAGAAATTGCAAGTGTGTTGGGTTAATTCCAAACAAACGGAATATTTATTATATAGCTCCCTAAATATCGGGAGGGCATATGTTATAAAGAGAAGTCACTCTTCCCTCGATTTAAATGGACCGAACGTCCACACAATTTATTTAGGTTGAGATGCAAAAAAATATGACATGAAGGCATGATGACATGATGCAATGCAAAAATAAATAACACAAGCACACAAGAAACACATGGAAGAACCCGGAACATCTGGAATCTTCTGGGATCTTCTAGGACGTCGGTCTTCGGGCGTCACACATATATGATGCATAAACTAAGAAGATGGTGGTGTGTAACAAAGTAGAAGTAATGCAAGAGGTCATATGCAAAATATGTGCGACCAATACAACCTTGCCAAGTTAGAGCAACCACCTTGATGGGTGAATAAGATAGGCCATCCTCCACCATGCCAAGTTTGTTAGCCAGTGGATTGTTCCGCAATATTCCTCTCATGCGCCCATTCTCATATTCATTTTGAACACGTTCAATACCTGACATGCATGAAGGGATTATCTATGTAATGCAGAAGTGATTCTAGTCCAATACTGCCTCCCTATAAACCCCTTTGTGCTATCTCTGCAATTCTTCTGAGAGATGCCATGCATGCTATAATTTGGTGTGTGCATTAATATAATGTGGTCTACTACTCAAAATATGAGAGCTCCAGAAGTGATGATACTTCACAGATGATAGCTTCAAAATATAGTAAAGAAGAACAAGTCGACCTGACCTGACAGATTTAAAATACACTAAGGGAGAACAACTCGACCGCAAATGTCTCTGCTACTCTTCCTAACAAGGAAAACACTTATTAAAGAAGAGAAGAGGATCATGTTAAAGAAGAGCATAAGAGTAAGCAGATTGAAGATATTACAAGTCTTTCTATACAATGTCTGTTACCCACCCATGATGAACCAAAGCGCACATAGAAATACTATTCCTTCCGGTCTCTCCA
Organism: Secale cereale; assembly: GCA_902687465.1. NCBI lineage: Eukaryota > Viridiplantae > Streptophyta > Magnoliopsida > Poales > Poaceae > Secale > Secale cereale. The sequence goes on from LR738713.1 coordinate 408,463,895, forward strand.
TATGTGGCTCACAGGCATTTCGAAACTAAAGTAGGAACATTTAGCTGACCAATTAAACATGTCTCAGTTTTAATAATATCAGCATAATATCATATTTGAGTTTGTACAACTAAGATTGTTTAGCTCGATGGGTGGAGCAGTGCTATTATGACAAAAACCACGTAGGCTGATTGTGGTCATCACAAAATGGGGAAACCGTAAGCATGATGAGTATAATGTTGACCGTGGCAGTGGGATGTCAGATCTGAAGCTGCAAACCACGCAAAGGGTAGTTAGCAACCGATGTTTGCTTTGAAATAACAACTAAGATTTGGTATGGACAAGAAAGTACAATCAACAAGTGACAAAGAAATGCAATTATGCCGCCTCTCTATATGTCGCGACATGCATTTGGAAACTCAAGTGGGACCATTAGCTAACCAATTAAATGTGGCTGTTAACTAATAGCAGTATCATATCACAATCATATTTCAACAACTAAGCTTTGGAATTATGAGTGCTGTGTTATTTAGCTTGAAGGGCGGAGTACTGCTAGTACGACAGAAATCACCTACGCAGATCATAGTATGGTATATAAAGGGGGAAAACTATAAGCTTTACGAGTATAGTGACCGTGCCATGGAGGATCTGAAGGTGCAAACCGGACAAAGGCTACTTCGCAACCAATGTTTGCTTTCAACTAGCCACTAGGATTTGGTACGGACAAGAAAAGTAAAGTAAACAAGTTACGATCTATTTTCTGGGTGAGATCAATAACTTAAGCAGATATGAAAGAGTAGCACCTCTCTTGCGACGCTGTGTAGGCCCCTGCTAATATGTTGAGGGTGCTGCGGGTGCGATGGCTGTCGGCAGCGCGGAAGAAGACTTTAGACGGCAGATGGCCGGGTCGGGGGATAAGGCTGATTGCCGTGGATGAGGCGGTCGTTGGAGCGGCAAAGGCAAGGTGGACGACGACACCGATGAAGCGAGAGGACGCGATGAAAGGATCCTCGTCCGACGCCGTAGATGAGAGACACCCATCTCTTGAAGTGGGCGACGGGGTAGGGGTAGCGGCTCCGGCAAGGTGGAGGATGGGGTGGCGGACGGAGGAGGCTGGGCGGAGTGGGGAGGTTGTTGTGGCACCAACGGTGTATGAATGGGGAAATGGAGGGGGAGTGGGGGGGGGGTATCAGTCTTTGGGACGTGCTTGTCTGAAATGTGGGAAAGTTACGAATTAGCCCCCGTTTAAAATTTCAGACATCTCACTGGTTGGGGATAGGACGGTTATCTCTCATCTCACCAATAATTGTCGATAGCGATTCCGAGCGAGGAGAAGGTGTTTTGCCGCCCACAGTTGGCGCCCACGGTGTATGAACGGGGCTAACAGGTAGGGCGGTTGTGTCATGTCCGAGGGAAGTTACACATCTGCCCCTATTTAAAATATTTGCCGACATCAATTTCGGACGAGGAGAGTTTGGTTTGCCGCCCATCGTGTATGAATGGAGAAATCAAGGGTGAGAGACCGGTCTTTCCGTTGAGCTTGAATCAAATGTGTTTTGCCGCCCACCTTTGGTGCCCACCGTGTCTGAATGGGCTCATAAGCGGTCGTGTCACGTCTAATTGAAGTTACTAGTCTACCCCTAGCGACGGCAGTGGAAATCAGATAAATTAGGATGTGAAGTGTCAGGGGTAGACAATAATTTCCATCTCGCAAACACTTCCTTCGGGAAGCCGACACACGATAGTGGTTGTTTTGTCGCTTCATTCAAAATTTGGAAGAATTAGCATTCACGATTACCCAGGGCCCTGGGAAAAAAATTCAAATCGAATTTGTATTCGATTACGAATATCCATACATCAATCTGCGTTTTGTTGTTATTTATTTCTTCAAAACCACGAGAAAGATTTATTCCACCTTTACATATGAATATGATTTAGAAATGTCGTGATCTTCAAATTCAATAGGTTGGATACACGTTGAGTCAAATAGTTATTTCATCCAATACAATATCCTCACACGAAAAACAGTTCACCTTATGCCAATCATACAAGTACCGAGGATTATCTCACCTAAAAAATTCAGATCATTACAACATATGGACAACACAGGGGGTCTTACAACATAATCCATTCAGAGAGATGAAACAACATGCAAGTATACGAATCTAATGACAATTTCAACTGGTATCTGAAGAAGAACTAGGATTACCTTGGGCTTCAGATAGCAGAAGCAGCAGGACCTCCTCCGTCTTCAAATGCAACATTCTTACTTCCTCCAATTCTTGGGTTGCTTGCATAATGCGTGCGGCTAATTGCATAATTTCCAGCCTCAAGATCAAAATTATCTCATTCATGGCAGCCACACCATCTCTTTCTGCCTCTAGTAGAGCCTCAAGAACAATAATATATGTGCTCAGACTGCTCTCCAGCGGTGTTACCTCTAAACCGCTACCATCTGGTAGCATGGATGGCGCATTGCTTCCACAAATAGATTCTGGGGTTGTACATTGTGTCCTAGTGTGAAAGGCATCCTGAAAGGTTTCTGCTGGACGTAAGTAAGAGATAATTATCACATGATCCAGGCAGTAAGCTTACATGGTAAACGACATACGAATTATTGCCGAGTATGGCAAGCTATATTTAAATGGTTCGAAGCAGCATCAGCCGAAAACAAATTAAAATGGTAAGCTGAATAGGGATGTAAGTGGCAAATAAATGGCATCTGCCAGTCCCATCTAGTTAGTTTTTGCTAGCTTTCTAGTTCATTTTCCTAGAAAAAACTCTTTTGAACTATCATACCATGAGTGGACTTTAATCGAGATTAAACGGGACCTAGTTTGACATCCCTAGATAAAAGGCCGTGTACCACCACTATATTGAAGTTGCCCTGACATCTAAGCAGTTGAAATAATATGAGAAAACACTTAACAGTGTGGTCTGATATAAACTACGAAGACAGACTTGTGATGAAGTTCATAGGAAGAGTCAAGGACTCAAATGAACTAGGCATGCATTTCTTTATGATAGTACAACAAGCACTGCTAACATATTGGCCAACTCAGGTATAGCCTAACAAGTAACAAACAAGCATTCGAATCAAGCAATACAACAAAGCAGACAACCGAACTATTTGTAATTCTATAGGATTACAGGTTGAGGGCACACGCCAAGAAAGCAGGCCACATGCATTACATTTCACATGTACTAAAACACACTAGCTTACCATATGTTGCTGTGAAGCCTCGCTGCTGTTGCAATGTTCTTTGATGATATCGTCAGCATCCCGTGGTTGGAAATCTAGTTGTTGTAGGTTATTCTGCACCCTCTATTTAGGTAAAATTACTTTTAATCACATGCACTGGTTCAAATTGATCATCATTGGTTAATCTAAACTAATGAAAGAAGGGTGTGTGTGCTTTCAAGGAAAAACTATGTGCTTCACTCTATTTTTATGCTTGTTTGAAGTGCCGACCCCAAAAGAACAAATATTTTGCTTGATGGGGTTGGCAGCTCCATAATTAATAGAAGCATCGAATTAGTCACTCTACTTGGGAAGATCAAGAACGCACAAAAAAGTAATGAACAGAGGCTCGGAGCAGTGATGTAATAGCTAGCATCGGAAGATGTAGGGTAAAACGAACAAAAAGCAGCGGAACCACAAGCTAGTTTGTTGATGTGTAATTAAGCATAGAGAACATGGAGCAGTCTGATGTGACCAATAGGTGGCATCAAAACAACACCATTATCATCTATATCTATATCTATACCCCTATATAGTGTGTGAATAACTTTGAAAGATGGTCATTGGATGAAACCAATCTGACGGTGCAAAGATGGCAAATCCGAGCACTACTAGCCGTTGGATATCATCTACATTCCACTAGATTTTGCCACATGTACAATCTAGAAGACTCCATGGTTGAACTTAAGCAGAACGATACCCGCACCCTCCAAATTTACAAATAAGGCCTTCCCTCGTTCATCTTTGTCTCCCACAAGATAAACAACTCGTATAAATGCATCTTGATGTTCCGTGCAACACATGGGCCTCTTGCTAGTATAATATAGATCTTGCTAGTAATACTCAGGACAAAATAAGAGCATCGTAACTATATGTGCACTGGTTTGTAATTTAGCACATGTAACATGTTCACTGCCAGAACTACGACCCTACAAGTGCAAGCAGAATAACGCGTCTCATGAAAAATTGAATGATGCCCTGAAGAAATTTGAAGGTAGGGTGCTTATGCTAAGAAAATGAACTTAGGCGCTGGCTGTTGGATAATAGTACCTGATTCTTGGTGGCGTATGGGTATTGTTGTCATACTTGATAGCTAAGGATCGTCGATGGTGCTCGTGTTGCAGTTAAGTTTGGGCCGGCTGTCGCCGTTGCTGAAGCGGCTCGATTGCTTCGGTTGCGGTGCCTGTCGACATACAAGAAAGCTCGTCTGTGGTAAGTGAATAGTTCCACGATAAAGAAGAGAAAAACTGAAGGACTACAAATCAAAATAACCTAATGAGGTTGTGACGTCAGTAAAGTAGGGTCTGTGGAGTTGAATATGGCGTCCGTGGAGCGGGTCCGGTGCAGTGGACGAAGGCGTCGGCGAAGCACATCTGGCGCGGTGTACAACGCTTTCGGTGAGGTGGATCTGTTGCGGCGGACGTGGGCTTGTATGAAGGGCCAGCTATGGGGTTGACGAGGGAGTTAGTGAGGGCCTACACCATGGTGGCCGAGGGCGCCGGTGAAGCACATCCGGTGCGGTGGACCATGATGGCGGTCAAGGAGATCTGGAGTAGCGGTGGACAAGCCAGTCGCTGAAGCGGCTCCGGTGAAGTGGTGAGTTGGAAGTTGGGGGTCCCAAGGTGCGGAAGGTAGATCCGGTGGGGTGTGAGGTCCACCGCTACGGCGGAGGACTAGATTCGACGGCTTGGCATT
>LR738713.1:408468906-408545989 GCA_902687465.1 Secale cereale
GCGGATGGGAAGGGGAGGGGCTCTGGGGAAGAATGTTCGAGGCAAAGAGGGGAAAACAATGGAGTTACCAAAGCAACCCTTTTCCGTTCATGTGGCAGGGGCAAAACAGGAATATTGCAGGGCTAAAATTTTGGGCGCGAGATATTTCGATGTGAGCAGGAAGTTTGAAAACTTTTGGCGGCTGAAATTAAGTGTTCTGCTCTTGTACGGCCGACTAAGATATCATGGCCGAGAATTTATTTGTTTTGCACGCAAAAAAGTGCAAGTTTCGAAAATCATTGTCTCCAACTCTAAATTTAGATTGTCCATTCAATTCAAATATGGATCATTGAGCTAGTGGAAGCAAATACCATCATATGGATCATTGTCCGTTTAAATGAAATTCCAAATGTGTTTATCCTAAATATGATGACAAAGACAAAAATGTGTATGTGTATGAATAAAGTGGATGATTATAAGGTTTGAACATGGTCGTATGTGTATATCTCTAGGTTTGATATATGAATTTGAAATCATGAAATCCCGGCGTAAAAAATGTACCTCCGTTTAAATGAATTACAAAAGCTAATGATGGAGTCGAATTCCAAAATTCCAATTTTAGGTTTGTAATTCTTGTACTTCAAAGTATATCACGCATGTTCAAAAGTATCGCTATCTCATAGTACAAACTGTGAAACAAATTGATCAACCATGAGTGCACACACTATTGACCATGTATATATCTCAATTACGCTAACGTCTCTCAAATATAGACAACTCACTCTTTACCTGAAGCCACCCCCCACACAAGCCGTTCTCTCCCTCGACATGAACACATGAGCACATCAATCCCCCTCTCTCTTCTAAGTACGGACCCCAATTTAGGTCTCTATCACTTTGTCTCTCGGGCATGAACACATCTCTTTCCCCACTCTCTAGGTCTCCCAGCTTCTCTCTTTCCCAAGCACACGCACTATATAGAGTGTATCTTGCCCATACACACAAAACGTCTATCTCCCTAGTTATGTGGCTCACACACACTCACCTCACTCACCACCGCCCACTACAAACAAGCACCCTCTATCTCCTTGTGCACCACTCTCCTCTTTCTGTCTCTCCCACATGCCGACCCGACCCAGCTCCTTCCCTATATACACATATGTCATGACTCGTTCCATAGCTCCCTAATGTATCATCGTTCTCAATCTCGCTCGTTGTTCTCTACACCATCTATTCTAGATCTCCCATGAAGTCTCTATCACACACATGATGACTCGCGTCCCTTGCGTCTTTGTACATAGGTCACTTTCAAACAACATCAACCTTGTCTCCCTATCTATACGCCACTCCCGCACACAAACGACCCCTTTCTCTCCCCCTCTCTTCCTCTCTCTCTCCCTCGCTAGGTCTATCTCTCTCGCTCTCACACCCCTCTACCACACACACTCGATGTCTCTTCCAAATAGTCTGCTCCACGCCTGCACCCATGCTATCCCGCTACTACACATGACTTTCTCTCTCTTTGGCACACATGTCACACCATTCCCCTTTCCCTACTAGGTTTACATCATTAGTAGTCTCTCTTCTCCACATATACACACTCCCTCTCACACAAACATGCGCGCACAAACACGCACAAACACCCATCTATCTAGATCCTTCTTTTAAGACACACACCCTTGCATATTCTCTCCAGCTCTAGGTATATATGTATATATTCCCCTCTCTCTCTCTAGCTCACATGCACACCAAAAATCTCCATCTCTCTAACTCACACATCTCTCCCATGTCCGCATGTGTATCTCACACGGTCACTCTCTCATTATGTCTATGTGTCTCCATGTTACACAACACAAAGCCCCATGCACATGTCTCTCTATATCCCCAACACACAGAGACACAACGATCAGTCTCTACACATATCACACACGCATACGCTGTCTCTCTCTCGCACACACGCTCAACCAAAAGGTTTTCTCGTGAATAACTTACCGTCTATTCATCAATAGTCATCATAGTACGATGAACACGATACGTGAAAAGGAAAAAATCTACACGTCCGTAGACCACCTAGTATGACTACTAGGACTAGAGCTAGCCGATAGCGCGCCGCCGTCACCCCCTCCTTATCGGCGACAGGAAAACCTTTGTTTTACACAGTTGACAAGTCATCGTGCTAAGGCCCCACATGCTCAGCCATTGAATAGAATGTAGATCCAAGTTTATGGAAACAAGTATCGATAATACATTTGCATATCCAATCTTCTTCTTATATCTTATAAAAAACCGAGTTGGTGATGATGGTATAGCTCATTTTGTGGGTTCGATCCCGGCCGAATGCACGGCGGCCTTTTTTGAAGTCGAACGGACATGTCACACCACAATCTGGGTGCACTGGATAGCCCTGCCACGTGAACGGGTTTTCCCTCCCATCATCTCGTGGCTCGCCTACTAGAGTAGCACTCCTATATATCATTTCACACCATGCAAAGTTTCCCGTTTGCGTGCATGCCCTCGCCGCACCTCGCTTATAGCTTCCTCATCAGCCACCATATTTAAACTAGTGCCTACCAATTAAGCCTGAGGAGCTGTGAAAGCACATTTGCTCCCCGGGTGGTTTTGGTAATTAATGACAACATACTTTGTGGTTGGACTAATGCTTTTATCAAGTATGTTTCAGGAAATTCAATCACATTGGCATGGCAAAAGGACTAAAGAAGTGGACCCCTCAAAATGCTAAGGCAAGCATTGGCAAAAGCTCAAGACTCCATTTTTGGTTTAGTGATCCAAGATCACATTGAGTCCATAGGAAAAGCCAATACTATTAAAAGGGGATGAGGTTATGATGATGATCTGGTTGCTCAAGTGCTTAGTGATACATCTCCTAAACTATCAGCAACTTTCACTGCCATATACACTCATAAGCAGTCTCGGTCCCACCGATATTCCAAACTCAGTCACACCGAGATGAACCACCTCAGCCATAAGCCAAACCCTAGTAAACTCGGATTTTCCGATTCTGAACTCGGTCTCACCGAAACATGAGTTGCCAAGTTTCTGTAACCTTCTGTCATCAAATCGGTGTCACCGAGATGATGAAGTCGGTCCCACCGAAACTGGCATGCTCTTGTCATTGCACGAATCGGACTAACCGAGATTGTATATTCGGTCCCACCGAAAATCCCAACGTTCACATTATTTGAACTATCGGTCTCACCGAGTTATCCACTTCGGTCCCACCAAGATTGCTCAAATGTGTGTAACGGTTGGATTTTGTGTGGAGGCTATTTATACCCCTCCACCCCCTCTTCATTCGTGAAGAGAGCCATCAGAAAGAACTACCACTCCTACCTTACATTTCTGAGAAGAGAACTACCTACCCTTGTGTTGAGATCAAGTTGCTCCACTCCCACCATATGAAGCTTGATCTCTAGCCTTCCCAAGTTGCTTTCCACTCAATCCTTTCTTCCACCACAGCCAAATCAGTGAGGAGAGTTGAGTGTTGGGGAGATTATCATTTGAAGCACAAGAGCAAGGAGTTCATCATCATCTACAACATCTATTACCTTTTGGAGGGTGGTGCCTCCTAGATTGGTTAGGTGTCGCTTGGGAGCCTCCGTCGTCGAGATGTGGAGTTGAACCAAGAAGTTTGTAAGGGCAAGGAGATCGCCTACTTCGTGAAGATCTACCCCGAGTAAGGCTAGCCCTCCGTGGGCGTAGGCCATGATGGAATAGACAAGGTTGCTTCTTCGTGGACCCTTTGTGGGTGGAGCCCTCCGTGGACTCTCGCAGCCGTTACCCTCCGTGGGTTGAAGTCTCCATCAACGTGGATGTACGATAGCGCCACCTATCGGAACCACGGGAAAAATCATTGCGTCTCCAAATTGCGTTTGATCTTCTCCACTTCTCTTTACTACTTGTGCAATTCACTTTCCGCTGCCCATACTCTAGAATTGCATGTGTAGTGTGCTACTTGACTTGTGTGTTATGCAAAATCTGCCAAAATCTGTCCTTGATAAAAGACAAAAATTTTATCTTGTCGAGTAGTCTAATCACCCCCCCTCTAGACACTCTCACCTTCTTCGATCCCTCAATTGGTATCAGAGCTTTGGTCTCCATTGCTTTGGTTTACACACCATTGGAGGAAGATGGACGTGTCTACGTTTGGGAGTGTTAGCCATAGAGTGCCTATTCTTAATGGAGTGTCCTATAACTCGTGGAGGATTGAAATGCTTATTATCTTTAAGACGTACAATTTGCGCAAATATGTTGAGACCCCCTATGTGCCTCCATTTGACCCCTTGCACCCTACCATGGATGAAGAGCTTGATTTGCTTCGTAACCTTAGGACTGTAAATCTTATCATTAGAGGGTTACCCGATAACTTGCTTGAGCTCGTTACAAACTTTGAGTGCGCCTATGCTATGTGGAAGTTCTTGGAAGAACTTTATCCGGACTACTCTTTGAGAGGTCTTGATGAAATTCTATACAAGACTATTGAATTTGATATGATGCGCCCCAATGATCCCAACTTTGATAAATGCTTCTTTGAGCTTCGTGATCTTATGAAAAAGAAGGGTGATCCCGGTCTTATCAATGTTTTAATTAGAAATGCTCTTGTATTGCATTCCGATGATTAATGTCACATTGACAAAACTAATGCAAGTAGTTATCAAATTGACCTAGGTGTTGATGATGAACAATCTATGGGTCAATATGATGATGAGCATGAGCTTGATGATGATTACTCCGATTCGGACACCGAGCTAGACAAGATCATGAAGAGTCTCAATCTTATGGCAAATCTGAGAGACTACATGTCCGGCGGAAAAGAGTGGATTCTTGATAGTGGATGCACCGACCACATGACCGGAGACAAAGACATGTTTCGAGAGCTTGCAAAGAACGATGGTCCACGCAAGTATGTGACTTTTGGAGACAACTCCAAGGATAAGGTACTTGGCCTTGGTAAGGTGGCCATATCTCATGATAGCTCTATTCAAAATGTCATTCTTGTAGAATCTCTTGGATACAATTTACTTTCAGTGTCTAGATTAGCTGACTTTGGATTCAATGTGCTATTCACTGAAGTAGATTGCCAAGTCTTTCGTCGTGACAATCATAACATGGCGTTTACCGGTATCCGTAGAGGTGATCTATATATTGTTGATTTCACTAAGAAAGCCCAACCTAGAGCTTGCTTCATTGCTAAATCCTCTAAAGGTTGGTTATGGCATAGAAGGCTTGGACATGTTGGTATGCGTAATCTAGACAAGCTGATCAAAGGTGATCATATTCTTGGCGTTAAAGATGTTTTCTTTGACAAAGATAGACTTTGTAGTGCTTGTCAAGCAGGAAAACAAGTAGGTGGAAGTCATCCCGTGAAGAACATCATGACCACATGGAGACCGCTTGAGCTTCTTCATATGGATCTCTTTGGTCCCAATGCTTACAAAAGCCTTGGTGGTAACTCCTTTGGTCTAGTTATAGTTGATGATTATTCCAGATTTACGTGGGTATTTTTCCTTGATGACAAATCGCAGGTTCAGAGAATCTTCAAAACCTTTGCCAAAAAGGCCCAAAATCAATTTGAGGTGAAGATCAAGAAAGTTCGGAGTGACAATGGAACGGAGTTCAAGAACGCCAATGTAGACTCTTTTCTCGATGAGGAAGGGATTCTACATGAGTTCTCGGCTACGTACACTCCTCAACAAAATGGAGTTGTTGAGAGGAAGAACCGAACACTCATAGAGATGGCGAGAACGATGCTTGATGAATACAAGACACCGAATCATTTTTGGGGGGAAGCGGTCGAGACAGCTTGTCATGCTATCAACAGGCTTTATCTTCATAAGCTCCTCGGCAAGACATCATACGAGCTCCTCACCGGTAACAAACCCCAAGTGGGATACTTTCGTGTCTTTGGTTTGAAATGCTATATCCTTGATAAGCATCGTCAGTCTAAATTTGCTCCTAAATCTCATGAAGGCTTTTTTCTTGGTTATGGATCAAACTCCCACACCTACCGTGTCTACAATAATTTCACCCGAAAGGTTGAAGAGCGGTAGACGTGAAGTTTGATGAATCTAATGGCTCGCAAGTAGAGCAAATGCCTATTGATGTAGGAGACAAGGACCCATCGGAAGCTATCCAAGATTTATCTATTGGAAAGATCCGTCCCATGGAAGTGAAGGAGAGTACCTCATCTACATATGTGGAGCCCCCTACCTCACGGCGAGATGAACCTCAAGGCAACATGGAGGCCTCCACAAGTGGAACTCACCAAGATGAGGAAGTGCAACAAGAAGATCCACCACAACCTCCTTCTCCACCGCCTCAAGACAACACCAACAACAATGAAGAAGAAGAAGAGGAAGATGAAGATGATGAGGAAGCTCAGCCACATCCTCAACAAAAGCTATCCCAAGTCCGAGCAAGAGTCAAGAAAAATCATCCCGTGGAACAAATGATGAACGACATCAACTCCGGGAGAATTACTCGCTCTAAAACTCGCTTAGCTAACTTTTGTGAGCATTACTCATTTATCTCTAGTATTGAACCTATGAAGGTAGAAGAAGCACTTGAAGACCCGGATTGGGTGAACGCTATGCACGAAGAACTACACAACTTCGAGAGGAACAAGGTATGGACTTTGGTAGAGAAGCCCAAGGATGATCAAAACGTCATTGGAACCAAATGGGTGTTTCGGAACAAGCAAGATGAAGATGGACAAGTCATCCGCAACAAGGCTCGTCTCGTAGCTCAAGGTTACACACAAGTCGAAGGTATGGACTATGGTGAGACCTATGCCCCCGTTGCTAGACTTGAGTCCATTCGCATTCTTCTTGCTTATGCCAATCACCATGATATTACTCTCTATCAAATGGATATCAAAAGTGCTTTCCTAAATGGTGAAATTGAGGAGGAAGTATTTGTGAAACAACCTCCCGGATTTGTGAATCCCAAAAAGCCTAATCATGTTTACAAGTTGCACAAAGCTCTTTATGGTCTTAAACAAGCTCCTAGAGCTTGGTACAAATGCTTGACTAGCTTTCTTCTTGAAAAAGGCTTTGAGATTGGAAAGATAGACCCAACGCTGTTCACGAAAAGGGTTAATGGTGAACTATTTGTGTGCCAAATATATGTTGATGATATTATCTTTGGTTCAACTAACCCTCATTTTAGCAAGAAGTTTGGAAAGCTCATGTCGGAGAAGTATGAGATGTCCATGATGAGTGAACTCAAATTCTTCCTTGGGTTGCAAATCAAGCAATCTAAGGAGGGTACCTTTGTCTCACAAACAAAGTACACCAAGGATCTCTTCAAGAAGTTCAACATGCAAGAAAGCAAAGGTATGAGAACCCCCATGCCTACAAGTGGACATAATGACTTGACAAAAGATGGAGAACCCGTTGATCAAAGGGTTTACCGATCTATGATTGGTTCTCTACTATATCTTTGTGCTTCTCGTCCTGACATAATGTTGAGTGTATGCATGTGTGCTCGATATCAAGCAGCCCCTAAAGAATGTCATCTTAAAGCTGTTAAAAGGATTGTGAGATATTTGATACACACACCAAACTTTGGCATTTGGTATCCTAAGAGGGCCTCTTTCGACCTTGTTGGCTATTCCGACTCGGACTATGCCGGTGACAGGGTTGATAGAAAGTCAACTTCGGGTACGTGTCAATTCCTTGGTCGATCCCTTGTATCTTGGTCCTCCAAGAAACAAAATTCGGTATCATTATCCACTGCCGAAGCGGAATATATTGCTGCTGGTTCGTGTTGTGCTCAATTGCACACAAACGCTTAAGGATTATGGGATACATGTGAGACATGTTCCCTTTCTTTGTGACAATGAGAGTGCGATTAAAATTGGACACAATCCCGTGCAACACTCTCGAACGAAGCATATTGAAGTTCGTCACCATTTCATTCGTGATCATATTGCCAAGGGTGACATCAATCTTAAGCATGTTTGTACTAACAAACAACTCGCTGATATCTTTACAAAACCTCTTGATGAGAAGGTGTTTTGTCGCTTAAGGAGTGAGTTGAACATCATTGATGCTTCAAACTTGGAGTGAGAACTCCATTGATGCATGCAAGGCATGAGCCCACTTGACTAATCCTTGATATTTCTCTTATGATGGTGATCATATGTCTTGGACACATTTGCCTCCTTGTATTGCATCTAACTCCTTGCAGGTACTTGGATGATCTACATTCCACAAGATTACCACACACTCAAATCATGAGTAATCTTGTCATTGACCAAGTATCTAGCCCTTTGGGATGTTGAGTTCAAGGAACAAAATTCCACATATCCTTTTTGACATCTTATACATCTAGTATTTCACTCTTGTCATCTTGGATATCCTCGAGTATTTCCTTGCTTGCCTAACCCATGTAGGAAGATGAACTACACAAGTGGAAATGGCGCTCCAACATCACATTCAATGAGCACCTACATCAAGTTTACCTACATGAGCAAAGCAACAACAAGCCCAAGGTATGTTCTTCACATCTTTAAGGAGCTTTGCTCAAAGTCATGAGTACAAGCAGCTTCATAAGATGTGATCACATCGAATGCTTAACCGAAAAATGGCAACCCCATTTTGAGCTTAAATGATGAGTATGACCTATGATCAAATGTCCTCATTCGACTCCTAAGTCAATATACTCAAACATAGGTGACCTTGTCGCCGACCTTTATCTAGATGAAGTACATATGTTTTGGAGTCTTTCTATTTTCTCTTATGTTCTCTCACTGAGTTTTCATTAAAAAAAAACTTCATCTAGGAATCTTTTTCATTTCTATTCTTCTGTCTTTGTGAATATCCTTCTGGCTCTGATCAATTCCTCGAAAATCATTCACAAATTCATTGCAAATCCTTTGAAACATTCCTCGCAAAGTGAGCTAAATTATTTCTGTATTTCCTTGGAATTAAACTCGGCGTCACCGATTTAAATATTTCGGTCTAACCGAAAAGGATCTACCCTAAGTCCCTGACTTTCGGACCCACCGATCCATCTTAATTCGGTGTCACCGATTTATTTCTTCCAGGATATCATCTTCTGCAGCTCCACTCAATGATTCTCTATGCATGTTCCTTTTTGCCCTGTTGTGATTCTTAAGGATCCCACTCCTTTCTTTCCATCTTCCCTGACCTTCCTAGTTTGCTGTCCTTTTCGGCACTTGATGTCAAAGGGGGAGAAGACTTAGGGGGAGAAGAGAAGATTTAGGGGGAGAAGAAGAGCAATCTTACCTTAAGGGGGAGAGAATCACATCAAAGCTTTGCCGTGTTTTTCCTTATAAGAGAATTTCTTGCCGTGTTTCACATTGGACATTACAATTGGCGTCATTCTCATTTGGCATCATTCTTTTGATTTTGCTCTTTCCATCAAACCCCTTGATCTGAGAGAACTCAAAGGGAGAGGAATCTTCACAATTGATATCTTATGGAAGGCAAAATCTCTCAGTGTTCATTGAAAATCTTTTAGTTTCGGACACATGTTTGCTGATTCAAGCTTGTGCTCAATATGAGACACTCTTTATACATGTCATCCCTGGCTTGGTACTCTTGATGTTCTTGCAGTTGGTTGAAGAAATACTCTTGTGTTATCTAACCTTGTTTTCCCAAGTTTATCTCTTCAGGTACAATGCCAAGGAACCTCAAGGTAAGTATATGCACTTTGCAGAATGTGCATGCTGGTGACTTGCTTGTGAATACTTGTTTGCAAGAAATCACCATGCACATATGCATTATCACTCACTTCTTTTCATCTGCTCTGATGCATATAGCCAAGCTGCATGTAGCACATCTTGCTTATCTCTCTTGTGTGCTTGTGGTAGTCCAAAACCATAATTTATGAAAATCTTGCACACTTGTAGGGGGAGCCTGTGTACTACATGTTTGTCAAAGCTTTCGTGATAATTCTGTCTTTCTTTCAATAAGCTTTGATGTCTTGTTTAGTGTGTTGCCATCAATTAGCAAAAAGGGGGAGATTGAAAGCACATTTGCTCCCCGGGTGGTTTTGGTAATTAATGACAACATACTTTGTGGTTGGACTAATGCTTTTATCAAGTATGTTTCAGGAAATTCAATCACATTGGCATGGCAAAAGGACTAAAGAAGTGGACCCCTCAAAATGCTAAGGCAAGCATTGGCAAAAGCTCAAGACTCCATTTTTGGTTTAGTGATCCAAGATCACATTGAGTCCATAGGAAAAGCCAATACTATTAAAAGGGGATGAGGTTATGATGATGATCTGGTTTCTCAAGTGCTTAGTGATACATCTACTAAACTATCAGCAACTTTCACTGCCATATACACTCATAAGTAGTCTCGGTCCCACCGATATTCCAAACTCAGTCACACCGAGATGAACCACCTCAGCCATAAGCCAAACCCTAGTAAACTCGGATTTTCCGATTCTGAACTCGGTCTCACCGAAACATGAGTTGCCAAGTTTCTGTAACCTTCTGTCATCAAATCGGTGTCACCGAGATGATGAAGTCGGTCCCACTGAAACTGGCATGCTCTTGTCATTGCACGAATCGGACTAACCGAGATTGTATATTCGGTCCCACCGAAAATCCCAACGTTCACATTATTTGAAATATCGGTCTCACCGAGTTGTCCACTTCGGTCCCACCGAGATTGCTCAAATGTGTGTAACGGTTGGATTTTGTGTGGAGGCTATTTATACCCCTCCACCCCCTCTTCATTCGTGAAGAGAGCCATCAGAAAGAACTACCACTCCTACCTTACATTTCTGAGAAGAGAACTACCTACCCTTGTGTTGAGATCAAGTTGCTCCACTCCCACCATATGAAGCTTGATCTCTAGCCTTCCCAAGTTGCTTTCCACTCAATCCTTTCTTCCACCATAGCCAAATCAGTGAGGAGAGTTGAGTGTTGGGGAGATTATCATTTGAAGCACAAGAGCAAGGAGTTCATCATCATCTACAACATCTATTACCTTTTGGAGGGTGGTGCCTCCTAGATTGGTTAGGTGTCGCTTGGGAGCCTCCGTCGTCGAGATGTGGAGTTGAACCAAGAAGTTTGTAAGGGCAAGGAGATCGCCTACTTTGTGAAGATCTACCCCGAGTAAGGCTAGCCCTCCGTGGGCGTAGGCCATGATGGAATAGACAAGGTTGCTTCTTCGTGGACCCTTCGTGGGTGGAGCCCTCCGTGGACTCTCGCAGCCGTTACCCTCCGTGGGTTGAAGTCTCCATCAACGTGGATGTACGATAGCGCCACCTATCGGAACCACGGGAAAAATCATTGCGTCTCCAAATTGCGTTTGATCTTCTCCACTTCTCTTTACTACTTGTGCAATTTACTTTCCGCTGCCCATACTCTAGAATTGCATGTGTAGTGTGCTACTTGACTTGTGTGTTATGCAAAATCTGCCAAAATCTGTCCTTGATAAAAGACAGAATTTTTATCTCGTCGAGTAGTCTAATCACCCCCCCTCTAGACACTCTCACCTTCTTCGATCCCTCAAGCTGGAAAAGCCTGGCACGGCATTGGTAACTGTACAATATGGCTCTATACGTAAAATGCTACTCTGTAGCTTGTGGCGTTGCACGCATGGACTTCGCTCCATTATCGGCTCTAAACTCTATAAAAAAATTCCTATTGACATGATATCTTTTTTTTGAAATGGAGGCAAAAGCTTTGGCTCATCTCATTTGTAAAGATGGAACTAACAAAGTTCGACGAGATCCATTACACCTCCACAAATGGAAGGGAAAAGCCTAGTCTCACGTATCAAAGAACTCAAATCTTCTGCCCCCGCAGTAACCGTCGCTAATAAACAGGCTGCTAGTGTGTGCGTGAGAGGAGCGGATGAGTAGGCCAGCTACGCGCTTGAATAGAGCACAGAGAGTACGCACTACGCAGGTGTACAATCCCTGGATTGATAGTACATCGATGGTTCTAGAGAACAGTTGTACCCTCCACTTGCAACTATAGCTCCTTGGCCTTGAGATTCAAGAGTTCAAAACTGGTGCACTATAGAAGTACAATACATCGCACTACTAGTTGAGAAAGTAGTAGTACTACTGCTACAGTACAATGCAATAAATAATAACCTCACCATCACGGGGCACTAGGCACTGCCACTATGCGTGGCCACATAACTTCCTTAACGAAGGGACGAGGCCCCGCGGTTACGCTCTTATCTCCTCCTCGCCAGTTCCCCTTCCCCCAAAGAGACCAAGGCAGTTCGTCGCTGCTCCCATGGATTCGCCCGGTTCTCATCCTCGTCGGGGCTGGGAGACCTTGGACGATGATCCTCTAGGAGAAATCACACGCCACTCCGACGTCCTCATCGCCGCAAGACTCGGTGCTTCCTGCACCAACTATTTTAAGACGGTGCTTAAACATGCTTGGGAAAAGGCCATGCTTGTTGGTCTTCCATGCGTCCTTGAGGAGAAGGTTATTCTATGGGACAATCCATCGAACAGCCCACCGCTCCATGGCCATGGTTGCACGTTGACTCCGCTAGAGTTGCCAATGTTGAGAGGTAGTCAGATTTTTTCCGATGAGCATGTCAGTCATGGAGTTTGATCATGTAGTGTATTTTCTAAATACAGTACTGTACTTAGTTATTCCATCCCATAATTTCTCTACTGCCCACTGTCTTATATATAGGTCTGGGTTGGTGCCAACGAAGATTGGCTTGCATACCTCCGGCCGGATACCACCATCATTTTGCACAACATCCACAACAGCGCGTACGTTCTCGTAGACTCCTTCTGCACCATTGGGATCGGCCTTCCAGACTGGCTGGGCTTGAATACATATGATGATGCATACATGAGATTATAGAAGATAGCAATTGCGGACCCGCCGACAAAGCGACACGGCTACGATGATTACTATCTCATTGCGGTGTTCGACATAAGGATTGCCATCAATACAAGAGGCAGTAACGACAGAGGCTGGCACATTTTGGCCGCAACAGATTTGTACCCCTACACGTTCGAAGACACCGTGTGCCATGTAGGCCGCATCTTCGCGGTGACAAGCCAGGGGACTTGTTTCATCTGGTCGCCATCCTACGGTACATGAGATTACAAACGGAATGCACAAACCATCATTTGCATCCCTAACGGTAATCCATTATTTTGCAGGGACCAGTCATCCCCCGATCAAAATAAGATCGCCGATCCTGGATGTGCATTTGCATCCACAATTCGGTCGAACCTGGAACCTTGTAGCTGACTTTGGCATATTGGGATCCACTATCTTAGAAGTCATTACACATGGTACCACTGATGTGCAACATGGTGCTACCTCTTGAGCTTGCGTTGTATTCCCTCGAAGAGGAAAGGGAGATGCAGCACAGTAGCGTAAGTATTTCCCTTAGTTTTTGAGAACCAAGGTATCAATCCAGTAAGAGACCACGCGCGAGTCCCTCGCACCTGCAGAAACAAATAAGAACTTCGCAGCCAACACGATAAGGGGTTGTCAATCCCTTTACGGTCACTTATAAGAGTGAGATCTGATAGAGATGATAGTTTATATTTTTGGTATTTTTGGTTTAATAAAACAGCAAATAAAAGCGGTAAAAGTAAAGTAGATGTAGATTGATATGTTGGGAATAGACCCGCGGGCCATAGTTTTCTCTAGTGGCTTCTCTCATGATAGCGATATTCTACGGCGGGTAAACAAATTACTGTCGAGCAATTGATAGAAAAGCGAATAATTATGAGACTATCTAGGCATGATCATTGTATATTGGCATCACGTCCGAGACAATTAGACCGACTCCTGCCTGCATCTACTACTATTACTCCACACATCGACCGCTATCCAGCATGCATCTAGTGTATTGAGTTCATACGAATAGAATAACGCTTTAAGCAAGATGACATGATGTAGAGGGATAAACTCAAGCAATATGATGAAAACCCCATCTTTTTATCCTCGATGGCAACAATACAATACGTGCCTTGCTGCCCCTACTGTCACTGGGAAAGGACACCGCAAGATTGAACCCAAAGCCAAGCACTACTCCCATTACAAGAACTATAGATCTAGTAGGCCAAACCAAACCTATAATTTGAAGAGACTTGCAAGGATATTATGAGCACACATAAAAAGTTGAGAGAGGAACCAAATATCTGTCGGGACCCCGATCCCAAGTCACACCGGTCTAGCATGTAACACACCATATCACTTTGCGGCCTCACGCACGGTATCCCCACGGGTGCCACCTTACTTTGCCCGGGACCGTTTGCGCATTTTGGCTCACGTATATGATAGTGTCGCTAGCATCCATATGATAGAGAACCCGGGCCGACATGACCAGTTATAAACCAAAAGTGCACTAAATTACAGAGACAGGCATACATGACCCAGCAACGAACATGTCGGTCATCAACGTATGGACCCAAGTCGTAGCAAGCTACAAGGACTTTAAGGAACAACGCGTGACATTTCCCCTAAGGGACAGACACAGGAACGAAGAAGGACACATGCCGGTCAGCCTAAGTGTTCCGAAGCAGTAGCAAGCTACCAAGGCTCAGTGGAAACACTAGGAGACATTTCCCTGTAAGATAGGCTACCAAGGGTAAACAACTAGGTGTCGGATCACACACATACCAAGCATTTCAATAACATACACACAATATGCTCAATATGTGCAAATACAACATGGCATCACAACAAGACTCTAAGAAACAAAGTATTTATTCATTAGGCTCCGAGGAGCCAGATATTACAAACATGGGTCTCACGACCCAACATTCAGAGCATACAAGCAACAAGCAGAAGCACAACATGTCTGAGTACAGACATCTACAAAGAAAAAGGCCGGAGAGCCTGACTATCTACAACACTCGTCCAAGAATGTAGCTGAGGTATCAAGCTACTTGTCAAAGTCCAAGTGGATCTACTAGTGAGACAACAGTCTCATCTGCAAAACATAAATTAAGCAAACATGAGTACAAAGGTACTCAGCAAGACTTACATCAGATCCTATCATACATGCACTTGTATCAAGAAGGCAAAGTGGGGTTTAGTTGCAGCAAGCCAGCTTTGACTCAGTGGCTATCCTATTCTACGACTGCTGGTAACTCTTTTGAGGTGGCGCACACGAGTCCACTAAGCACCACACAATACACCACTATGGATTCATCCCCGTCTCCCTACGAGAAGGCCATCCATAGCACTCACACTTGTCTTGAGTATTTTATAGTATCCACTTCAAGTTGTCTATGTACCACGTAAGTATCCAAGAAGTCCATAACCGTGGACCCGGCTATTCGAATAGATCATGATAACCCTGCAGGGGTGTACTTCTTCACACACGCTCTCGCCACTTACCGCCATGTACATCTCGTGTATCTCTGTAACCTTCAAGCGGAAGCCTGGCGAGGGTGTCGACCACGACCTGACTAACCACACAAGACTCTAGTCCAGGTTTATCGCCTATTCGGGTTCCGTCCGTAAGGAGATCCGGCCGGGGTGTCTCTCACGGCCCCAAATGATGTGCGCAGGGTTCCCAAGCCCACCTCGCCGAGTGGATCTACGCTTGGTACACCGTGCCACGGTGCCTAGTCTGTCCCAAGCCCACCTGGCCGAGTGCCACTTGGTAGACTACTAGCACTACCTACAAACACCAGAAACTAGTTGCAACTCCTGGACAGAGATCATGTTGATTAATAAGTCGAGAGGGGTCGAGTTACCGGAACCCAATGTGTGGTAGTAGCTAGTTACCGGAACCCAATGTGTGGTAGTAGCTAGTCATTGGACAACATACACAGAACTCAATTCTTAGGAACGGTTCCAGTGAGACAACCCACCATGTACTCCTACATGGCCTCTCACCGCTACCTTTACCAAAACGTGTTCACACACTTGACTCTCAGCATTAGAACATTTCACTGCTCTCCAATTCATTCCCGATGAATCAGACCTGACACACTCTAAGCAATAGCAAGCAAGGCATGGTAAGATCACATCATTGCTTCAATCAACTCCTACACATGCTAGTGGTACTGTGGCAATGACAGGTCATGTAGAGGAATGGGTTCAACTACCGCAGCACAAAGTAGCAGTTGAATCGTTGTTGTCCTAATGCAATAACAGAGAGCAGGAGCGAGAGAGGGGTTGTATCGGAATGAACAAGGGGGTTTGCTTGCCTGGTAAAACAACGTGTAGAGCACGGCTCCTCTGACAGGTACTCTGGAACGGTCTCCGGAGTTGGACCTATCGAGAAGAACGGTGCCGACAATCAAACACAAGCATATGCAACAATATGATGCATGAACATGGCATGAAGATGTGATGTAGTTTGAGCTAATGCAACTAGCATTTTATTTGGAAGAAGTCCATTTGAACCAAGGGTTCAAATGCAACTCTAAAATAAGCATTTTTAAATGCCATTTATGTGTTTTCATATAAATAGTAGGTATAACTTCAATTGTCATGCATGAAAAAGGTACAGATGGATAGATTGAATTTCTCTGATAATTTTTCATATATAAATTATTTCATTCTAAGCTACTGTTGAATTTCTGTGATTTTTTGAAGTTTAAACCAATTTCTGAAATAAATAAATCATTTAAGATTTATTTAAATTCCAGAACTGGAATACTGCGTCAGCATGACCCAAGCCTGACGTCAGCAGGTCAACCAGGCTGACCAGAGTCAAACCTGACAGTGGGGTCCACTGGTCAGTGACTCAGTTAATTAACTGGGTTAATTAACACTAAAACTAATCTTAACAGAAAGTCAGCAGGGCTGGGCCCACATGTCAGTGGCTAATCTAATTAACAAAATTACTTAATTATAACTAAACGGTCAACTAACTAGAGGGGTGGGGGCCCACCTGTCATTGACCCAGGGGGTCAAATCCTGGTCAACCCCCGGCTAACACGCCGGCGTTTAGCCGCCGGCGGTAGCAAACGTGGCGGAGGCGTCGGGATTGGGCCCCCGGCGTCCAAATGGACGGCCGAGGCCATCTGCAGGCAGCGGAGGCTCGCCCGCATCCATTCACCCGACGGGAGGGTGCAGGGGCGTCGGAGCTGGCCGGAACGAAGCTCGCGGCGGCGCCGGAGTTCGGGCCTCGTCGGAAACGCCGCTTCAGGGCACGGGGAGGCCAACGGATGGGTGATACGGCCTCCTGGTGAGGCACTGAGTGCGGTGACGTGCTCGGTTTTGAGCGTGCGTGGCTGTGGCCACGACGGCGGCATCGCCGGCGGCGGCGAGCTTCGGTCAGCAAGGGGGCGTCACCTAGAGGGCGTAAACGACGGCAAGGACAGGGGGAAAGACCAAGGGGCTCACAGGGATTGCAACGCGTCGAACGGCGAGCTCGTGCAGGTCCTGGAGCGGTCGGGGCGGCGAGGGGGATCCACGGTGGCCGGCGGTGAAGACGAGCTCGAGGACGAGGCCTCAGGGCGTCCGGGGTCCTGTGATTCGGCGTAGAGGTTCACGGCAGCGAGGCGGAGCTCGGGGGCTCGTCGGAGAGGCGAGGGGGAGGCGGTGGCTACGGCAACGGCGAGCGGCAGCAACGGCGGCGCTCGGCCGTGGCGAAGAACAGACGAGGGAGAGGCGATGGGGGAGAGTGAGGGAGTCAGGGCGTTCGGGACGGCACCGAGGAGATGCTTCAAGGCGTCGTGTTGTCCCGGGGAAGCAGGCAGGCAGCTGGCGGCATGGCACACTCGCCGTGCGCGCGCGTCGGCCACGCGCCTCGCCTACTGGCGCGAGGAAGACGACAGGGGAGGCCAGGTGGGCTGGGCTGGCCAGCTGGGCCGGCCAGGCCGCACTGTGCTGGGCCAGCACACGTAAGTCTCTCCTTCCTCTCCTTTTTTTTATTTGTTTCTGTTTTCTATTTCTGTAATTATGTTTTGATTTAGTTTCTAAACTAAATCAATTATTTTCTTCTGACATTTTTATTTTGCAGGGACCTAGGAATTAATCCAAGCCCCTCAAAATAAAGAATCAAAATTTTGGACATATATAAAATATATAATAAATATATATCCAAGCAAATAACTATTGCATTAATTCCAAATGCCCAAAATAAATATTTATGAGCTCCTAATAATATTGGTTTGATTTTTTTATCTCTAACCAATATTTTCAGAGAGCAACATGAACATTTTCTTGGACCTTTTTGGAGCAATTTATATCTGGGTCATTTTCAAAAATATTTCTGAGGCTTTCACATGTCCTCAATTCAATTTCATTTGAAATTTTAAAGATGATGCAAACAACAAGACTAGCCTAGTGCATACCAGAACTAGGGTTGTGACAACTCGCCCCCACTCGAAAGAATCTCGTCCCAAGATTCAGGAGTAGACGGAAAGAAGGTGGGGTACTCCAGTCGGAGACGATCTTCTCGCTCCCAAGTAGCTTCTCTCTCGAAATGATGAGACCATTGAACCTTGAGAAACTTGATGTTATGACGTCGAGTGACACGCTCTGTTTGATCCAAAATGCGAACGGGATACTCTCGATATGTGAGGTTATCTTGGAGATCAAGCGTTTCGTGGTCCACTCCGCGGATGGGATCCGAGAAGCAACGCCTGAGTTGAGAGACGTGGAAGACAGCATGAACTCGAGCAAGATGTGGGAGTAGTTCCAACTGGTAGGCAACCTCTCCTCGTTTAGCGAGAATACGAAAAGTACCAATGTAACAAGGAGCCAACTTGCCCTTGGTACCGAAACGATGGGTACCCTTCAAAGGGGTAACCCGAAGATAAGCTTTGTCGCCAACTTCATAAGCCACTTCCTTATGATGACGATCATACTGGCTCTTTTGACGAGACTGGGCTGTTTTCAAATTCTCACGAATGATGCGAACTTGCTCTTCTGCTTCCTGGATCATGTCCGGTCCAAAGAATTGTCTTTCACCGGTTTCTGACCAGTTCAAAGGTGTTCGACATCTTCGTCCATAGAGTATCTCAAAAGGAGCTTTCTTGAGACTGGATTGATAGCTATTGTTATAAGCAAACTCGGCGAAAGGAAGACATTTCTCCCAATCCATACCGAATGAGATAACGCAAGCTCTAAGCATGTCTTCGAGAATTTGGTTGACCCGTTCCACCTGACCACTTGACTGAGGGTGGAAAGCGGTACTGAAGGAAAGATGGGTGCCCATGGCAGTCTGGAAACTCTCCCAGAAATGAGAAGTGAAAAGACTACCACGGTCTGAATTGATCACCAGTGGAACACCATGAAGTAACACTATTCGAGAAATATACAAGTCAGCGAGCTGACTAGCGGTGATACTCTCTCGAACAGGTAGAAAGTGAGCCACTTTGGACAGACGATCAATGACTACGAAGATAGCATTATTCCCTCTCTTGGTCCTGGGGAAGCCGGTGATGAAGTCCATACCAACTTTATCCCATTTCCACTCAGGAATAGCTAGAGGCTAAAGGGTGCCAGCAGGTCTTTGATGCTCTGCTTTAACGTGACGACAAACGTCGCAATTAGCAATGAACTGAGCGATTTCTCTCTTCATCCTAGTCCACCAGAACCTCTGGCGTAGGTCCTGATACATCTTAGTACTACCGGGATGAATCGTGAGAGGAGATTCATGAGCCTCCTTAAGGATCAGTTGCCGAAGATGTTGCTTCTTGGGAACCACCAGCCGGTTTTGGAAGAAAACAACACCTCGATCATCTATGGAGAAACTACCAGCAATACCCTTGGCTATGTTTCTCTTGATTCGGGTAATCCCGGTATCATGCTTCTGGGCTTCTATGATATGATCCACAAGAGTAGGTTTCGCCACCAAGGTAGAAAGGAATCCGTGAGGAGCAATGTGAAGGTTAAGCTTACATAATTCCTCATGGAGAAGTGGTTGGCCCTGCTGCAACATGAGATTGTTGCAATAGGACTTAC
The DNA here is from genome assembly GCA_902687465.1 of Secale cereale. NCBI lineage: Eukaryota > Viridiplantae > Streptophyta > Magnoliopsida > Poales > Poaceae > Secale > Secale cereale. The sequence continues at coordinate 408,488,759 of LR738713.1, forward strand.
GACTTAGCGCATCAGCCATGACATTTCCCTTGCCTGGGGTGTAGGTAATCCCTAAGTCGTAATCTGAGATCAACTCCAACCAACGTCTTTGCCTAAGATTCAAATCTGGTTGGGTGAAGATATACTTGAGGCTTTGGTGATCGGTGTAGATCTCGCAACGGTTACCAAGGAGGTAATGTCGCCAGGTCTTAAGTGAATAGACTACGACTGCAAGCTCTAGATCATGTGTAGGATAATTCTCCTCATGTGGATGCAACTGTCGAGATGCATAGGCAATCACATGGCGATCCTGCATAAGAATGCAACCTAGTCCCTGTCGTGAAGCATCACAGTAGATAACAAAGTCCTTAGTGTAATCCGGTGGCACAAGTATGGGAGCAGAAGTCAGACGTCTTTTCAGTTCCTGAAAACTGTGCTCACACTATGGGGACCACTCAAACTTTTTATCTTTCTTGAGAAGTTCCGTGAGAGGTTTGGCCACTTTAGAGAAGTTCTCAACAAAGCGGCGACAGTAACTGGCTAGACCAAGGAAACTCCTAACTTGTTTAACTGTTTCAGGTGGAGTCCAATCAAGGACGGCCTGAACTCTCTCGGGGTTGACAACAATGCCCTTACCAGAGATTACGTGGCTGAGATAGGTCACTTCTGGCAACCAAAATTCGCACTTGGAGAACTTGGCATAAAGGCGGTGCTCTCTGAGTTTTTCTAGAACAAGTCTAAGATGTTCGGCATGCTCTTCCTCATTCTTCGAGTAGATAAGAATATCATCGAGGTAAACCATGACGAACTTATCTAAGTACTCCATGAAGATCGAGTTCATCAAGCGGGAGAAAGTGGCTGGAGCATTGGTTAGACCGAAGGACATGACGGTGTACTCGTACTGACCATAACGAGTGACGAAAGCCGTCTTGGGGATGTCCCCATTTCTAATCTTGATTTGATGGTATCCTAACCTCAAATCCATCTTGGAAAAGACCGAGGATCCAGCGAGCTGATCATACAGGTCGTTGATCCTGGGAAGCGGATACTTGTTCTTTACCGTGACCAAATTAACGGGACGATAATCTACAACCATCCGATCCGTACCATCCTTCTTCTTAACGAAGAGGACGGGGCAAGCCCAAGGAGAAGAACTAGGACGGATGAAACCCTTTTCCAAGGACTCATCAAGTTGTTTCTTAAGCTCAGCTAGTTCTAAGGGTGCCATCTTGTAAGGTCTCCTAGAGATTGGAGCGATTCTTGGGATAAGCTCTATAACAAACTCTACATCTCGGTCAGGTGGAACACCTGACAGTTCCTCTGGAAAGACATCCGGAAAGTCACGGACTACCGGAACATCTTCAAGGTCTGGAAGAGGGCTGGCATTAAGAGAATAGAGTTGACACTTTGCAACTCTAGTGGTGATAGTGACTATCTTGCCAGATGGGTGTGTAAGCTGAACAGACCTAGTGGAACAATCAATCTTGGCATAATGGGCTGTCATCCAGTCCATACCCAAGATGATATTAATATCTGAAGACTTGAGGGCTACAAGTGATGCAAGGAACACAAGTCTGTCGACAAGGATTTCATTACCATGGCTTACACTAGAAGTTTGCCATTTGGATCCATGGGTTTGAATGAGTAATGGGGAGGGCATATCACAAAATGACATGTCGTGTAAGCGGGCATAACTTTCGAAACTGAAAGAATGAGATGCTCCAGTATCGAATAGAACCGATGCCGGATGACAATTGACAAGGAGTGTACCAAGAACGACATCGGTATCATCACGAGTGTTTTTGGCTAAGACGTGATGCACACGTCCATGTTCGGTGGGAGCTGACTTGACACTGATCATCTTGCGTGATGGCTTATCACGGCCAACAGATTTCTCGGACTGGGATGGAGCAACACGGGTCTGAGTGCAAATACGGGCAATGTGGCCAGGCTCTCCGCACTTGTAACAAATCCTGGAGGTAGGACGTGGACCCGCATTGGCAAATGGTCCATCAATAGGCCTGGGTGGAGCATACTGCTGAATTGGAAGAGGTACCACATAAGATGGCCTCGGTGTACAACTGGGTGGAAGAACAGAGTTCGGAACCCAAATCCGGCGCTTCTGAGAACTAGAACCGGAAGAAGATCAAAAATCAAGGGTGTGCTTACGAGACTCCTCGTAAGTGAGCTGAGCTGTCTCTGCATTGATGGCCTTGTTCACAAGAGCCTGGAATGTGTCGCAATGATGTAAGTGGAGATCACGACGCAGCTTGGGGTTGAGACCCTTCCGGAACCTAGCCTGCTTCTTGGCGTCCGTGGATACTTCTTCTGTAGCATAGCGGGCGAGATTCTCAAACTCTCTACTATAAGCATCAACAGCCATCTTAGTCTAGGTAAGACTACATAACTCTTCTCTCTTACGATCAATGAGAGCTTGAAGGATATGATGCTCGCGAAAAGCCTCTGTGAAGTCTCCCCAGGTAGGAATTTGGCCAGCTGGAATCATGGCCTCATAGTTCTGCCACCAAAGAGTAGCAGGAACTTCTAGGTGATAAGTGGCATAGATGACCTTGACACCTTCAGCTACGTTCGCAGAACGCAGCTTGTGAGTGATACTACGGAGCCAGTCATCCGCATGGAGTGGCTCAATGGGATGATGGAAGGTGGGCGGTTTCAGACGAATGAAGTCAAGGATGGTTGCTGATTCCTTGCACTGATGTGCGGTGTTCTCCTCAATACGTGCCAACAAGCGGTTAGACTCTCGCTTGTTCCTCTCCATCTCAAACATTAACTCTGCCAACGAAGGCTGGTCGGGAGGATCCTCCTCATCCCTACCACCTCCGTGGTTCTGTCTACGAGCAGCTGAGCTTCGCTTAACTGAAGACATCCTGAGAAGCGAAACCGAGGACGGAAACATCAACAATTATAGGATGCAAAAGGTAGAACAAGTAATTAGTATCTCTCGAACTACTAGGATAATTCCGGCAGCATAACGGCAGTAAAATGCTTAGAATGAGACATCCTGCTAACAAAAAGGGTAGTATAACAACTCAACATCATCACTCAAGGTTCTGTGATGGTACTAAAACAACTTCACCGGAAGAACTTGAAACAAGAGTAGGACTCTGATCAACCAATCCTAAGGGACTACGGAGTAGTAACTCGTGATCCTGATAGACGGAAGAGAAAGCCTAGTTTCTTAACCCATAGGAAAGGTAGGATGACTCAGATCAGAAGGCATGGGGTATAAGGAGTAAAAAGAGCCTTACATTCCCTTCCACAATCAATTCCCTTATATAACTAAAGAATTTCTAGACTCAACTTCGACCAGTTTGGCTTGGTAATCGTACATGCAGTCAGGCTCTGATACCAAAGCTGTTGGGACCCCGATCCTAAGTCACACCGGTCTAGCATGTAACACACCATATCACTTTGCGGCCTCACACACGGTATCCCCACGGGTGCCACCTTACCTGGCCCGGGACCGTTTGCGCATTTTGGCTCACGTATATGATAGTGTCGCTAGCATCCATATGACAGAGAACCCGGGCCGACATGACCGGTTATAAACCAAAAGTGGCACTAAATTACAGATACAGGCATACATGACCTAGAAAAGAACGTGTCGGTCATCAACGTATGGACCCAAGTCGTAGCAAGCTACAAGGACTTTAAGGAACAACGCGTGACATTGCCCCTAAGGGACAGACACATGAACGAAGAAGGACATATGTCGGTCAGCCTAAGTGTTCCGGAGCAGTAGCAAGCTACCAAGGCTTAGTGGAAACACTAGGAGACATTTCCCTGTAAGATAGGCTACCAAGGGTAAACTACTAGGTGTCGGATCCCACACATACCAAGCATTTCAATAACATACACACAATATGCTCAATATGTGCAAATACAACATGGCATCACAACAAGACTCTAAGAAACAAAGTATTTATTCATTAGGCTCCGAGGAGCCAGATATTACAAACATGGGTATCACGACCCAACATTCAGAGCATACAAGCAACAAGCGGAAGCACAACATGTCTGAGTACAGACATCTACAAAGAAAAAGGCTGGAGAGCCTGACTATCTACAACACTCGTCCAAGAACGTAGCTGAGGTATCAAGCTACTTGTCGAAGTCCAAGTGGATCTACTAGTGGGACAATAGTCTCATCTGCAAAACATAAATCAAGCAAACATGAGTACAAAGGTACTCAGCAAGACTTACATCAGATCCTATCATACATGCACTTGTATCAAGAAGGCAAAGTGGGGTTTAGTTGCAGCAAGCCAGCTTTGACTCAGTGGCTATCCTATTCTACGATTGCTGGTAACTCTTTTGAGGTGGCGCACACGAGTCCACTAAGCACCACACAATACACCACTATGGATTCATCCTCGTCTCCCTACGAGAAGGCCATCCATAGCACTCACACTTGTCTTGAGTATTTTATAGTATCCACTTCAAGTTGTCTATGTACCACGTAAGCATCCAAGAAGTCCATAACCGTGGACCCGGCTATTCGAATAGATCATGATAACCCTGCAGGGGTGTACTTCTTCACACACACGCTCTCTCCACTTACCGCCATGTACATCTTGTGTATCTCGGCAACCTTCAAGCGGAAGCCTGGCGAGGGTGTCGGCCACGACCTGACTAACCACACAAGACTCTAGTCCAGGTTTATCGCCTATTTGGGTTCCATCGGTAAGGAGATCCGGCCGGGGTGAGCTCTCACGGCCCCAAATGATGTGCGCAGGGTTCCCAAGCCCACCTCGCCGAGTGGATCTATGCTTGGTACACCGTGCCACGGTGCCTAGTCTGTCCCAAGCCCACCTGGCCGAGTGCCACTTGGTAGACTACTAGCACTACCTACAAACACCAGAAACTAGTTGCAACTCCTGGACAGAGATCATGTTGATTAATAAGTCGAGAGGGGTCGAGTTACCGGAACCCAATGTGTGGTAGTAGCTAGTCATTGGACAACATACACAGAACTCAGTTCTTAGGAACGGTTCCAGTGAGACAACCCACCATGTACTCCTACATGGCCTCTCACCGCTACCTTTACCAAAACATGTTCACACACTTGACTCTCAGCATCAGAACATTTCACTGCTCTCCAATTCATTCCCGATGAATCAGACCTGACACACTCTAAGCAATAGCAAACAAGGCATGGTAAGTTCACATCATTGCTTCAATCAACTCCTACACATGCTAGTGGGTTTCAACTATTTACTGTGGCAATGACATGTCATGCAGAGGAATGGGTTCAACTACCGCAGCACAAAGTAGCAGTTGAATCGTTGTTGTCCTAATGCAATAACAGAGAGCAGGAGCAAGAGAGGGGTTGTATCAGAATGAACAAGGGGGTTTGCTTGCCTGGTAAAACAACGTGTAGAGCACTGCTTCTCTGACAGGTACTCTGGAACGGTCTCCGGAGCTGGACCTATCGAGAAGAACGGTGCCGACAATCAAACACAAGCATATGCAACAATATGATGCATGAACATGGCATGAAGATGTGATGTAGTTTGAGCTAATGCAACTAGCATTTTATTTGGAAGAAGTCCATTTGAACTAAGGGTTCAAATGCAGCTCTAAAATAAGCATTTTTAAATGTCGTTTATGTGTTTTCATATAAACAGTAGGTATAACTTCATTAGTCATGCATGAAAATGGTACACATGGATAGATTGAATTTTTCTGATATTTTTTCATATATAAATTATTTCATTCTGAGCTACGGTTGAATTTCTGTGATTTTTTGAAGCTTAAACCAATTTCTGAAATAAATAAATCATTTAAGATTTATTTAAATTCCAGAACTGGAATACTGCGTCAGCATGACCCAAGCCTGACGTCAGCAGGTCAACCAGGCTGACCAGAGTCAAACCTGACAGTGGGGTCCACTGGTCAGTGACTCAGTTAATTAACTGGGTTAATTAACACTAAAACTAATCCTAACAGAAAGTCAGCAGGGTCGGGCCCACATGTCAGTGGCTAATCTAATTAACAAAATTACTTAATTATAACTAAACAGTCAACTAACTGGAGGGGTGGGGGCCCACCTGTCATTGACCCAGGGGGTCAAATCCTGGTCAACCCCCGGCTAACACGCCGGCGGCAGCAAACGCGGCGGAGGCGTCGGGATTGGGCCCCCGGCGTCCAAATGGACGGCCAAGGCCATCTGCAGGCAGCGGAGGCTCGCCCGCATCCATTCACGCCGACGGGAGGGTGCAGGGGCGCCGGAGCTGGCCGGAACGAAGCTCGCGGCGGCGCCGGAGTTCGGGCCTCGTCGGAAACGGCGCTTCAGGGCACGGGGAGGCCAATGGATGGGTGATACGGCCTCCTGGTGAGGCATTGAGTGCGGTGACGTGCTCGGTTTTGAGCGTGCGTGGCTGTGGCCACGGCGGCGGCATCGCCGGTGGCGGCGAGCTTCGGTCAGCAAGGGGGCATCACCTAGAGGGCGTAAACAACAGCAAGGAGAGGGGGGAAAGACAAAGGGGCTCACAGGGATTGCAACGCGACGAACGACGAGCTCGGGGAGGTCCTGGAGCGGTCGGGGCGGCGAGGGGGATCCACGGCGGCCGGCGGTGAAGACGAGCTCGAGGACGAGGCCTCAGGGCGTCCGGGGTCCTGTGATTCGGCGTAGAGGTTCACGGCAGCGAGGCGGAGCTCGGGGGCTCGTCGGAGAGGCGAGGGGGAGGCGGTGGCTACGGCAACGGCGAGCGGCAGCAACGGCAGCGCTCGACCGTGGCAAAGAACAGACGAGGGAGAGGCGATGGGGGAGAGTGAGGGAGTCAGGGCGTTCGGGACGGCACGGAGGAGATGCTTCAAGGCATCGTGCAGTCCCGGGGAAGCAGGCAGGCAGCTGGCGGCGTGGCGCACTCGCCGTGCGCGCGCGTCGGCCACGCGCCTCGCCTACTGGCGCGAGGAAGACGACATGGGAGGCTAGGTGGGCTGGGCTGGCCAGCTGGGCCGGCCAGGCCGCACTGTGCTGGGCCAGCACAGGTAAGTCTCTCCTTCCTCTCCTTTTTTTTATTTGTTTCTGTTTTCTATTTCTGTAATTATGTTTTGATTTAGTTTCTAAACTTAATCAATTATTTTCTTCTAACATTTTCATTTTGCAGGGACCTAGGAATTAATCCAAGCCCCTCAAAATAAAGAATCGAAATTTTGGACATATATAAAATATATAATAAATATATATCCAAGCAAATAACTATTGCATTAATTCCAAATGCCCAAAATAAATATTTATGAGCTCCTAATAATATTGGTTTGATATTTATCTCTAACCAATATTTTCAGAGAGCAACATGAACATTTTCTTGGACCTTTTTGGAGCAATTTATATCTGGGTCATTTTCAAAAATATTTCTGAGGCTTTCACATGTCCTCAATTCTATTTCATTTGAAATTTTAAAGATGATGCAAACAACAAGACTAGCCTAGTGCATGCCAGAACTAGGGTTGTGACAATATCTTTCATAGATAACCTTGATCATAAACTCACAATTCATCGGATCTCGACAAACACACAGCGAAAAGAGATTACATCGAATAGATATCCTCGAACACCGAGGAGAACTTTGTATTGAGATCCAGAGAGAGAGAAGAAGCCATCTAGATACTAGCTATGGACCCGAAGGACTGTGGTAAACTACTCACAACTCATGGTGAGGGCGATGATGATGATGATGAAGGCCTCCGTGATGGATCCCCCTCCGGTGGAGCTCCGGAACAGGCTCCAAGATGGGATCTCCACGGGAACAGAAGCTATGGCGGTGGAATTAGGGTTTTCTCTCTGCGTATGGAGTTTCTGGGTACGTGGATATATATAGGAAGAAGGAGGGCACCGGGGGCCACACGAGGGAGCCTCGAGGCAGGGGGCGCACCCTGGGAAGGGGGGAACGCCCCCCACCCTCGAGGGCAGCCCCTCTGTCCCCTGACTTGGTCCTGAAGTTTCCTGTGCGTGATTTTCTCCAAAAATATCTCTCGCGAAGGTTTCATTCCGTTTGGACTCCGTTTGAAATTCCTTTTCTGCAAAACCCTGAAATAGACAAAAAACAACAATCTAGACTGGGCCTTTGGGTTAGTAGGTTAATCCCAAAAATGATATAAAAGTGAAAGATAAAGCCCATTAAACATCCAAGACTTCATAAATAATAGCATGGAACAATAAAAAATTATAGATACGTTGGAGACGTATCAAGCATCCCCAAGCTTAATTCCTCCTCGTCCTCGAGTAGGTAAATGATAAAGAAAGAATTTTTTATGTGGAATGCTAAGCAATATAGTTTTTCAATGTAATTCTCTTAATTGTGGCATGAATGTTCAGATATGAAAGATTCAAGATAAAATTCTATATTGACATAAGAAATAACAATACTTCAAGCAATACTAACAAAGCAATCATGTCTTCTCAAAATACCATGGCTAAAGAAAGTTATCCCTACAAAATCATATAGTCTAGCTATGCTCCCTCTTCATCACACAAAATATTCATATCATGCACAACCCCGATTTCAGTCAAGCATTTGTTTTCATACTCTATCTTTTCAAACATTTCAACTTTCACGCAATACATGAGCGTGAGCCATGGATATAGCACTATAGGTGGAATAGAGATGGTTGTGGAGAAGACAAAAAGGAGGGAGATAGTCTCACATCGACTAGGCATATCAACGGGCTATGGAGATGCCCATCAATAGATATCAATGAGAGTGAGTAGGGATTGCCATGCAACGGATGCACTAGAGCTAAATATGAATGAAAGCTCAACAAAAGAAACTAGTGGGTGTGCATCCAACTTGCTTGTTCACGAAGACCTAGGGCATTTGAGGAAGCCCATTGTTGGAATATACAAACCAAGTTCTATAATGGAGATTCCCACTAGTATATGAAAGTGACTAAGCATGAGACTCTCTACAATGAAGAACATGGTGCTACTTTGAAGCACAAGTGTGGAAAAAGATAGTAGCAATTGTCCTTTCTCTCTTTTCTCTCATTTTTTTTGGAGGGGCTTCTTCTCTTTTTTTTATTAGCCCCTCTATATTTTTTTTGGGCCATCTCCTTTTTTTATTGGCCTTTCGTCACATGGGACAATGCTCTAATAATGATGATCATCACACTTTTGTTACAACCCAAAATTACAACTCGATACTACAACAAGTATGACTCTACATGAATGCCTCCGGCGGTGTACCGGCATGAGCAATGAACCAAGAGCGACATATATGAAAAATTATGCATGGTGGCTTTTCCACAACTACGAGGTCAACGACATGATCATGCATGGCACTATGACAATATGATGCGTGTCATATAAACGGGACGATGGAAAGTTGCATGGCAATATATCTTGGAATGGCTATGGAAATGCCATGATAGGTGCGTATGGTGGCTGTTTTGAGGAACAATATGGTGGCTGTTTTGAGGAAGGATATATAGTGGGTTTATGGCACCGGCGAAAGTTGCGCGGTACAAGAGAGGCTAGCAATGGTGGAAGGGTGAGAGCGCATATAATCCATGGACTCAACATTAGTCATAAAGAACTCATATACTTATTGCACAAATCTACGAGTCATCGAAACAAAGCAATCAACGCATGCTCCTAAGCGGGAGGTTGGTAGGAGTTAACCATCGCGCGCCCCCGACCTCCACACAAAGGTTGGCACTCTACAAATACCTCATGCTCTAACTTCGTCACATAGCGGTTCACCATACGTGCATGATACAGGAATCACTAACCTTAACACAAGTATTTCTCAATTTCATAATAACTCCACTAGCATGACTCTAATATCACTATCCTCATGTCTCAAAACAATTATCAAGCATCCAACATCTCATTCTATTCAATGCACTTGATGTGATTTTTTTACTACATTGACATTGGATGTTTATCATGTGAAGACTAGTTTCTTTAGCCTAAACACATTACCATGCTGTTTTAATAGACTCTCAAATAGATATAAGTGGAGCATGAGGGTTCAACAATTTCTACAAAATATTACCACCACCATGCTCTAAAAGATATAAGTGAAGCACTATTCAACTCAAAAGATATAAGTGAAGCGCATAGAGTGTTCTAACAATTCCTAGGCCATTTTTAACTCTCTCAAATAGGTGTGTCCAGCAAGGATGATTGTAGAAAACTAACAAGCAAAGACTCAAATTATACAAGACGCTCCAAGCAAAACACATATCATGTTGCGAATAAAAATATAGCTCCAAGTATAGTTACCGATGGATGAAGACGAAAGAGGGGATGCCTTCCCGGGGCATCCCCAAGCTTAGGCTTTTGATTATCTTGAATTTACTTGGGGTTCCATGGGCATCCCCAAGCTTAGGCCTTTGCTACTCCTTATTCCATAGCCCATCAAAGCAATACTCAAAACTTGGAAACTTCACAACACAAAACTTAGACAAAAATTCTCGTGAGCTCCGTTAGTATGAGAAAGCAAACCACTACTCAAGGGTACAACAATGAATTCATTCTTTGTTTATATTTGTGTTAAAACTACTGTACTCCATCTTCTCTATGATTCATATCCTCCAATATTACTCATAGATGCATCGGAATAAGCAAACAACACACGAAAAACTGAATCTGTCAAAGACAGAACAGTCTGTAGTAATCTGCAGGGTTCGCCTACTTATGGAACTCCAAAAAATTCAAACTAAATTGGTAAATTTGAGAAATTTATCTACCAACCATCAGAAAAAAGAATAAACTAAAAATCACGCTCCAGTAAAACCCCACGACTACTTTAGCGAGCACTAACGATTCTGTTTTTCACAACAAGATCATATAAACTTCCCACAAGTCTTCCCAAAGGTTCTACTTGGCACAAACACTAAACAAAACATGAAACCACATCTAATCAGAGGCTAGATGCAATATTTATTCCCTAACAGCAAAAAAAACATAAGATTGGGTTGCCTTCCAACAAGCGCTATCGTTTTACGCCCCTAGCTAGGCACGATACAAGATAGATCTAGGTATTGCCATCTTTGGAAGGCAATCCATAAGTGGCTCTCATGATAGATTCATATGGTAATTTGATTTTATTTCTAGGAAAGTGTTCCATGCCTTTCCTTAATGGAAATTGGAATCTAATATTTCCTTCCTTCATATCAATAATTGCACCAATCGTTTTAAGGAAAGGTCTACCAAGAATAATAGGACATGAAGGATTGCAATCTATATCGAGAACAATGAAATCTACGGGCACATAATTCCTATTGGAAACAATAAGAACATCATTAATTCTTCCCATAGGTTTCTTAATAGTGGAATCCGCAAGGTGCAAATTTAAAGAACAATCATCAAGCTCATGGAACCCTAGCAAATCACACAAAGTTTTTGGGATAGTGGAGACACTAGCACCCAAATCACACAAAGCATAGCATTCATGATCTTTATTTTTATTTTTATAGTAGGTTCCCATTCATCATAAAGCTTTCTATGTATAGAAACTTCCAACTCAAATTTTTCTTCATAAGATTGCATCAAAGCATCAACTATATGTTTAGTGAAAGATTTATTTTGACTATAAGCATGCGAAGAATTTAGCACAGATTGAAACAAGGAAATACAATCAATGAAAGAGCAATTATCATAATTGAATCCCTTGAAATCCAAGGTAGTGGGTTCATCACTATGCAAAGTTTTAATCTCTTCACTCCCACTTTTAGCAATTTTAGCATCGAGATCTAAAAACTCCGAATCATTGGGACACCTTAAAGCAGAATCATCTCCAATCCTATTCTCATCAAGATTAATACTAGAAAACGAGGATCTAATAGGAGACACATCAATAACTTTCAGATCTTCATCTTTATTTTCATGATAACTTGAAGAACATGATTTAATATAATCTTCTCTTTTAGCACGCATCCTAGCGGTTCTTTCTTTGCATTCATCAATGGAAATTCTCATGGCTTTGAGAGACTCATTGATATCATGCTTAGGTGGGATAGATATAAGTTTCAAAGAATCAACATCAAGAGTAATTCTATCCACACTTCTAGCCAATTCATCAACCTTAAGCAATTTCTCTTCAAGCAAAGCATTGAAATTATTTTGTGAGACCATAAACTCTTTAACACTAGTTTCAAATTCATAAGGCATCTTTCCATAAGAGTTGTTGTAGGAATTATCATAATTATTAGAGGAATTACTAGGAAAAGGCCTAGGATTAAAATTACCTCTATAAGCATTGTTACCAAAATTATTCCTACCAACAAAATTTACATCCAAAGATTCATTGTTATTCTCAATCAAAGTGGACAAAGGCATATCATTAGGATCAGAAGAAGCACTCTTAGCAGCAGACAATTTCATAAGTTCATCCATCTTTCCACTCAAAGCACTAATTTCCTCGATAGCATGCACTTTTTTACTAGTAGATCTTTCGGTGTGCCGTTGAGAATAATTAACCATAATATTATCTAGGGGTTTGGTAGCTTCTCCTAAGGTGGTTTTTATGAAAGTGCCTCCCGCGGCCGAATCTAAAAGATTTCTAGAAGCAAAATTCAAGCCAGCATAAAAGTTCTGAATAATCATCCAAAGATTCAAACCATGTGTAGGGCAATTACGTATTATCAATTTCATTCATTCCCGGCTTGTGCAACATGCTCATGATCTAGTTGCTTAAAATTCATAATATCGTTTCTAAGAGAGATGATATTAGCAGGAGGGAAATACTTAGAGATAAAAGCATCTTTGCACTTATTCCATGAATCAATACTATTTCTAGGCAAAGAGGAGAACCAAGTTTTAGCACGATCTCTAAGTGAAAACGGAAATAACTTCAATTTTACAATATCGTTATCCGTATCCCTTTTCTTTTGCATATCACACAAATCAACAAAGTTGTTTAGATTGGTAGCGGCATCTTCACTAGGAAGGCCGGAGAATTGATCTTTCATGACAAGATTCAACAAAGCAGCATTGATCTCACAAGATTCAGCATGGTAATAGGAGCAATCGGAGTGCTAATAAAGTCATTGTTGTTGGTATTGGAGAAGTCACACAATTTGGTATTGTTCTGAGCCATAGTGACAAGCAAGCAATCCAACACACACAAGCGAACAAGAAGCAAGCGAACGATAAACACACGGCGGAAGAAGGGCGAATAAAACGGCAAGGGTGAAGTGGGGGAGAGGAAAACGAGAGGCAAATAAATGTAATGCAAAGGATAAGGGTTTGTGATAGGTCCTTGGTATATGACTTTTGCGTGAGTGTCGGTGTACTAAGGTAGGGGTACCTCAGTACCCCAACTTGTGCACGGGCAGTCGCAGCTTCCCGCGGCAGGGTTTACCACGCGCTCGCCGGAGACCTTCCTGCTCCATGTCAAACCATTCAAAAACGAAGTATACAAGAAAGAAGATCGAGACCCCGGCAAGTGGAGCTTGCCGGGAAGGCCGTACCAGGCTCAAGATTACATCACTCACGCAAGGCCCTGGCAAGAGGGGCTTGCCAGGAAGATTAGAAGATTCCATCGTAGAAGACACGCCCCGGCGAGGGCCCGGGGAGCGGCAAGCTCCCGGGCCCGGCAAGACCAAGACCCCGGCAAGGTGCTTGCCGGGAGAGTTGCGCTGTGTGCCCGCGCTCCAGCTCATCGGCCCACGCGTCGCCCTGGGGCCTATCCAGGGACGCGTGGCGGATGGCTGTGCAGCCTGGGGGACACGGTGGCATTCCACGGTGGTGGATCCATCGCCGTGGCAGACGGAGACGCAAGGGCGGGAGCTTTTGGGGTCGACGGCGACGGGTATTAAATGCCCTTGTCCCCCACTGTCAAAGTAGGTAGCGACCACTGTTCGTGCACTGTAGCTCCACTGTTCCCGCACTATTACAACTACCACCTCTTTTACGTTTTTACCCCTTTCTCCTACGTTGACACCTGTCGGTGACCCCTTGCACTATAAAAGGAGGCCCATGCACAACGTAGAAAGGGTTCGGAAACTAGATCATTCACACGCTCGGTGTAGCTGCTTCTTCAAGCTCCCGAGCTCTCCAACTCAATACACAACCAAGCAGGAGTAGGGTTTTACGCGTCTACCGCGGCCCGAACCTGGGTAAAACTGCCCGCGTGCTCGCTACGATCTGCTCTTCGTGCTCCCTCCGCCCTCGTACCGCACAGTCAAGGGGCTCCGGTCCCATAGGTGTTCGCGGCGGACAGTTTCCCCCGACATCTTTGGCGCGCCAGGTAGGGGGCGTCGAGGTTGTGCGAATCTGATCCGGCGTTCGCGCGGGCGCATTCTCCATCAACCTCTCCAGTTTCATCAGCAACTTCATCAGCAACAGCTCCATGGCTCCGAAGAAGAAGGCTTCGGAGGTCGGAGGCCCGTCCGCGTCTCATCCGCCGCCACCAGAGCCAACGGTGGGCGGGGGAGACGCCGTCGGAAGGGTGGTCGCCGGCGAGGACACTCGCGGCGCCACCAAATCCAAGGACAAGACGGATGACCGAGCTTCGGTCTCCGTGGACGCGCCGCGTCCATCTCAGCACACGACAACCCAGCAGCGCCATACCATAGGAGGTGGTATCCGCTTGCTGGGGCAAGGGCAAACCGGAGGCTCGCGGGACGCCCCGGACCACCGTCCGGGCACAAGCAAGGCGAAGGCGCCGACGCAGGACCCTGCTCCTTCTAACGTTGTTAGGAGTCCGAGCATATCCCGCTCCTCGCACCGCTCGCCCCCGTTCCCCTCCACTCCGGCAGAAGCGCTCGCAAGGGCGCAACTGCTCCTCGACTTCCCTCCAGCGGCAGACAAGGCCGAGGACTGGAGGGCCACCATCCAGAGCCTGATCGCCTTCGCCAACAACGATTCTCCACAACAGCCGACGGCCTCGCGGCCGCGGCAAGCTGAGAAGACGAAGGCCGACGGCGACAAGACCGGCGGGGGTGCGACAAGCGTGCACTCCCCGCCGCGGAAGCAGAAGACGCCGCCCCGCCGAAACAACGCCGACGACGGCTCCACGGCGTCGTCGGATCCGCGGGCCCGTCGGGACCAGCGCCAGGTCCTTGACGACCGGCGACAGGAAGACGCTCGCACGACAATCGAGCGCCGCCGAGAAGCTCGGCGACAATCAGATCAAAGGGCTGGAGACGCTGTCGACGCGCGCGCGCCCGGTGAACCAGGCGACTTGCCGTACGCGGCAGGTTGCCCTGCGTTCACCCGCGAGCTGCGGCGCGTCCAGTGGCCCAGCATGAAGAATTTCAAGCCCGACGTACCGGAGAAGTACGACGGCAAGACGCACCCCTCGGAATTTCTCAGCATCTACACCATTGCAGTGCAAGCTGCCGGGGGGCGCGATGAGAAAATCTTGGCGAACTACTTCCCGCTCGTGCTTAAGCCGAACGTCCGTTCGTGGCTTATGCACTTGCCGGAAGGCTCCATTTCTTCTTGGGCAGACCTCTGCCATCAGTTTGTTGGCGCCTTCACCGGCGGCCACAAACCCCACGGCCAGGAGAGCGATCTCCACATCTTGGCCCAGAAGGAAGGAGAGTCCCTGCGCAAGTATATCCAACGCTTCAGCCGTGTACAGCACAACATCCCTGATGTCCACCCTGCCGCGGTTATCAGCGCGTTCCACCAGAACGTGCGTAACCGTCGCATGCGTGAGGAAATGGCGATGACCAAGATTCGGGATGTCAGCGAGCTCTATGCTCTGGCTGACAAGTGCGCACGCGCAGAAGAGGGGAGGAGACTCCCCGGGGAAGATGCTGGCGCAGGAGGAAGCGACAGCGACGACGGCGCCCCGACAAAGAAGGGCCGGCGGCGGAACAACAGAAGGAAGAACAAGAAGGAAGTGCTTGCCGTCGAGAAGTCCGGCAAGGAGGCCCCCGCCAAGCAAACACAGGCTGGCGGCTCCGGCAAGGAGCCTGCACCAGTAGCGGCGGCCGACAAGCAGGACGGCTCCGACAAGCAGTACTGCAAGATCCACCGCACCAAGGGCCACGATCTCTCCAACTGCAAGCGCGTCGAGTATCTCGTCGAGCAGCAGAAGGCTGAGTACGAGAGGCGCGACAAGGAGAAGGCCCAAGGTGGCGGCGGAGAGCCAAGCAAGAAGCGGCCATTCAATGGCCGGGGAGGACGCCGCGGCAAGGCCAAGCAGCGGCAAGGTGATCGACCTCCCCAGGGCCGCGACAAGGATGAAGAGGACGATGATGAAGACCTGGAGGACGAAGATAACAGCGAGCAGGAGTTCCAGAAAGCCACGGAGGTCCTGTGCGTCGACGGTGGCGCCTCTCTGCACACCTCCCACCGCCAGCTCAAGCAGTGGGTGCGTGAGGTGAATGCAGCGGAGCCGCCCGTGGAGTCACGCAGGCTCCTCAAATGGTCCAGCACGCCCATCATTTTTGATCTTGAGGATCACCCTGACCGCACTACCGCGGTCGGGTGCTTGCCGATGCTGGTCTCACCCACCATCCGCAACCTCAAGGTCACCAAAATGTTGGTTGACGGCGGGGCCGGGCTGAACTTGATCTCCTCCGCTGTGATCAAGAAACTCCAAATTCCAGATGGCGAGCTCGAAGAGACCGGTTCTTTCCAAGGAATCAACCCGGGAAGGAGCAAGCCCAAGGGGAAGATCACTTTGCCGGTGACCTTTGGCGGGGAGCTCAACTTCAGAACTGAGCGCATCACTTTCGACGTCGCCGATATTCCATTGCCATACAATGGAATACTTGGCCGTCCTGCCCTCGCCAAGTTCATGGCAGCGTCCCATTACGCTTACAACGTACTCAAGATGCCAGGGCCGATAAGCGTCATCACTGTCCATGGCGACAAGAAAGATGCGCTTGTCTGCGCCGACAAGATCTACCGGGATGCAGCAGCTGCGGCCGAGAAGGACACACTTGCCGCTGAAGCTCCCGGGGGGAAGAAGACGAAGTCCAAGTCCGGCAAGTGCTCTGGGGCCCACTCCGGCAACCGCACCTCTTCGGAGTGCTGCGCTGCCGTCGAGGACGTCCCATCGAGCTCCACCGGCAAGTGTAAGAAAGGAATGGCCGCTCCTCCGGCAACTAAGAAGGTGTCCGCCAGGGAGGACGGCACTGGTGGTACCTTCACCATCAGTGCCACGCTTGACAGCAAATAGGAAAGCGCGCTCGTTGCCTTCCTGCGGGCGAATGTCGATGTGTTTGCCTGGCAACCATCTGACATCCCCGGTGTTCCCAGGAAGGTAATTGAGCACAAGCTTGCTGTTTGTCCTCATGCGCGGCCCATCAAGCAAAAAGTGAGGAAGCAAGCCGTGGAGCGCCAAGAATTCATCAACGAAGAGATCAAGAAACTAGAGGCAGCAGGCTTAGTTAGAGGTGTGATCCATCCGACGTGGTTAGCAAATCCAGTCGTCGTGCGCAAGGCCAACGGGAAGTGGAGACTGTGTATAGACTTCACCGATGTGAATAAAGCATGTCCCAAGGATCCATTCCCTTTGCCGCGCATTGACCAGATCGTTGACTCCACTGCCGGATGTGAGCTACTCTGTTTTCTTGATGCATATTCAGGCTACCACCAAATCTTTATGGCCAAAGAGGATGAAGAGAAGACTGCATTTATCACTCCATGTGGCACTTATTGCTTCATACGCATGCCATTTGGACTGAAGAATGCAGGATCAACATTCGCAAGGGTAGTGTACACTGCTTTCGAGCCACAGATCCACAGAAATGTAGAGGCTTACATGGATGATATCGTGGTGAAAAGTAAGAACAAAGAAACCCTAGTCCAAGATTTGGAAGAGACATTTCAGAACCTGCGCAGAATACAGCTCAAGTTGAACCCCGAGAAGTGCGTCTTTGGAGTCCCCTCCGGCAAGCTTCTCGGGTTCTTTGTATCGCAGAGGGGGATTGAAGCCAACCCCGACAAGATTAAAGCCATTGAGCAGATCGAGGCCCCGAAGCGCGTCAAGGATGTCAGAAGGCTTGCAGGTTGTGTGGCTGCCCTCAGTAGGTTCATTTCGAAGTCTGCAGAGCGCGCCCTACCTTTCTTCAAAATCTTGAAGAAGGCAGGTCCCATGAAGTGGACTCCGGAGGCGGAGGCAGCGCTGCAGGATTTGAAACGGTACCTGTCCTCCACTCCAATACTTGTCGCACCAAAACCACAGGAAAAGTTGTTGCTATACCTAGCGGCAACCAACCAGGTGGTTAGTGCTGCGTTAGTAGCGGAGAGGGAGTCCGACGAGGAGTCAGCACCACCGGCAAGCGAATCCAGCGACAAGCAGGGGGCTGCTCCAGCAAGCTCTGGCCCCGACAAGGACAACTCTGCGCAGGAATAGAATGAAGCACGGAAGAAGATGGTGCAGCGCCCGGTGTATTTTGTAAGTTCCCTTCTCCAGGGGGCTAGATCAAGATACTCCGGGGTGCAAAAGTTGCTTTTCGGCCTCCTCATGGCCTCGAGAAAGCTGCGCCACTACTTCCAGGCACATGAGATAACAGTGGTCACTCGCTTTCCGCTGAAGAGGATATTGCACAATCCGGAAGCAACAGGCAGGATCGTTGAGTGGGCACTGGAGCTGTCGAGCTTTGGACTCAAGTTTGAAAGTACTTCAACCATACAGAGCCGAGCTTTGGCAGAATTCATAGCTGAGTGGACCCCAACGCCCGATGAAGAAGTCCAAGAAACAAGTGCACCCGTACAAGAAGCGACAAGTGAATGGGTAATGTATTTTGATGGTGCCTTCTCGCTGCAAGGCGCCGGTGCTGGCGTGGTACTTATCGCGCCCACCGGAGAGCACCTCAAATATGTTATCCAGATGCACTTTCCCTGGGAGCAAGCGACAAATAACACTGCTGAATATGAAGGCTTGCTTGACGGCCTCAGGATTGCGGCCGAACTTGGGATCAGGAAGCTGATTGTGCGGGGAGATTCTCAGTTGGTGGTCCGGCAAGTCAACAAGAGTTATCAGAGCCCTTTGATGGAAGCTTATGTAGATGAAGTGAGGAAGCTTGAGGAGCACTTTGAAGGTCTGCAAATGGAGCACGTCCCGAGAGCTCAAAATGAAATAGCAGATGGCCTTTCAAAGTGCGCTTCGATGAAGTTACCTGTGGAACCAGGGACCTTCTTGCTCAAGCTAACTCAACCATCCGTTACACCATCAATTGGGCAGTCCAAGAAGAGAAAGTTGGTCTCCGGTGACTACTTGCCGGCGGATCTCCCTGAAACCGCCGCCAAGGTCCCCAAGACCAACAACCAGAATGCTGAGGAACGATTTGCTCCTGCAGGTCCTCGGGCCTGTACAGTTGAAGCAAGCGTTCCCGACAAGCCTCGCCCCGGCGAGCTTGCCGGGGGACCATCAGCTCCGGCAGAGCCAGAGGTTCTTGCCGTAGAAGCTGAGGTTCCCGCGGCGGCCCTCATGCCTTTAGTCCTCGCCGTTGAGCCTCAAGCTCCGGCATGGGCACAACAGATAGTCCGTTTTCTGCAAACTGGAGAACTTCCCGACGACCCAAAAGAGATAGAAAAGATAACCAGGCAGTCAAGTATGTATCAGTTCGTGGACAACGAGCTATACAGAAGAAGGCTCAATGGTGTCAGATTGAAGTGCATCTCCAGGGAAGATGGACAGAAGCTGTTGGCAGAAATACACGGAGGCATATGCGGCCACCACGTTGGCGCAAGGGCGCTTGCCGGGAAAGCTTTCCGGCAAGGGTTCTTTTGGCAAGAAGCCCTCCAAGATGCAACTGCACTAGTAACCAAGTGTGAAGCGTGCCAGTTCCATGCAAAGAAGATTCATCAACCAGCTCAAGCTCTCCAAACAATCCCTTTGTCCTGGCCCTTCTCAGTCTGGGGGCTCGATATCCTCGGCCCCTTCCCCCGAGCCGTCGGGGGCTTTGAGTACTTGTACGTTGCAATCGACAAGTTCACAAAGTGGCCAGAAGTGGAGCCAGTGAGAAAGGTGACAGCACAGTCAGCAGTCAGGTTCTTCAGGTCGATTGTTTGCCGTTTCGGAATCCCTAACAGGATCATCACCGACAACGGCACACAATTTACTAGTCGCACCTTCATGCAGTACGTCCAAGACCTTGGCGCCAAGGTCTGTTTCGCTTCTGTTGCTCACCCGAGGAGCAACGGTCAAGCGGAGAGGGCCAATGCTGAAGTGCTGTGCGGACTCAAGACAAGGACCTTTGACAGGCTGCGCAAGTGCGGAAGAAATTGGATAGAGGAGCTACCGGCGGCTCTTTGGTCAATCAGAACGACACCAAGTCGAGCCACCGGACAGACACCCTTTGCTCTAGTCTATGGATCAGAGGCAGTTCTCCCCACGGAACTCGTATACGGATCTCCTCGAGTGCTCGATTATGATGAGCTCGAGCAAGAGCAACTGCGACAAGACGATGCATTGCTCCTTGAGGAGGGACGTCTCCAGGCTGCTGTACGAGCTGCTCGATACCAGCAAGCCTTGCGCCGCTATCACAGCCGCAAGGTCAGAGCCAGGAGTCTCGAGGAAGGCGACCTTGTTCTTCGGCGTGTTCAGTCCGCCAAGAATTCCAACAAGTTGACGCCGAAGTGGGAAGGCCCTTATCGGGTGAGACAAGTTACGAGGCCCGGCGCTGTCCGCCTCGAGACCGAAGAAGGCTTACCGGTGAGCAACTCCTGGAACATAGAGCATCTTCGCAAGTTTCACCCATAAGGCGCGGTTGCCGTGATCCGTTCCGGCAACCACCTTTTGTACAAGCCTTGCCGCCGTTGCATGTAACCCTTTGTACAAAGCCGGGCGCAGACCCCGCGCATCAGTAAAGTTTTCGTGTTTTGCGCTGATTGCCTTTTGCATGCCTTTCTTTGCTATTTGCATCTTTTGTTTGGCATTTGGTGCAACACTCGAGTATTCGGTAACCATTAGCGTGCCGAAAGGCCATATACTTGTTTCCCTCTTCTTTTTCTTTCCTCTTAAGCAGAAGGAATGTTCCTCGCGCACAAGTTTGCCGGGGGGGAAGGAGATGGAGGAGGAACCAAGTGCTGTTCAAGAAAGAGAGGCCTTACCGGGAAGCAAGCAATATATGAAAGCTAAGTTATTAGAATTTGACCAGTTCAAAATTTTAAATTTTAGTTGTCTTCCTTGAACAATCACGCTTTGTATGGAAAACCTGTGCGCGGAGGAACCTACCCGTAGCTAGCCGCACCCTTGTCTTGTTTTCGAGTACGCTCAACGATCTAAGCGAGCTGCGACAAGTGTCGCGCCCTTACTTCGTTTTCGAGTTCGCTCAGCAAGCTAAGTGCGTTGCGATTAGCCGCGGCAAGGTTGCTTGCCGGTGAGACCTTGGCCAGCAGGCTGCTCAGAGTCCAGCACTCAGCGCTCGCGGCAAGGGCCCCTTGCCAGCAAGCTCCCCGGGAGCGTAGGGTGAAAAGCATACAAAGTATATGACCAAGACAAGGAAGATAACATTGCACTGATTGACCAAAATGAGATAAATATCTTACAAAGGGTAACTTGTCACAATGGACTAATGAGTTCATAACACCCTGTGCAGCAACAAAAAGAGGTAAAAGATAATGGAGGCTTAATCTACGCGGTCGCCCTCGATCCTGGAGATCTTAGCCACCTTGGCAATGATGTGGGCGACCTGCTCCTTCAGAGCCTCCATGTCCGCATCAGCCGGCAAGCTGCGAAGAACGTTGGTGAGATTTATGCCCGGATTGCGGTATACGATCTTCGTCAACACGCGCTCCAAGGTTCCCGTGCAGAGCAGGCGCGTCTCCTCAGCCAGTTGCGCGGGGATCTTCTTCCGCAGATCTGCAAGGGCCGGCGCAATTCCCCTGAAGAAGAGGCTGAGCTTGGCGCTGTGAGGGAGGTTTGGATCCGGGGAGTAGATGAGGTGCTCCAGCTTCAACGCCAGCAGCTCTTGGTCGATGTTGGACGCGCAAGATACTAAGTCCTCGGTCCATACCTCAACGGTTTTGCGGAAGAGCTCAGCCGCTTTGTTGGCGCTGTCCACCAAGGTCCGCTCCTTGCGGAGCTCCTCCTTCAGCTTGGTCTCCCGAGCCCGGGCAGCGTCGAGTCAATCCTTCAGTGTAGAGACCTTCAACTCCAAGTCCTCGATGGAGTCCTTGGCGGCCTTCAACTCGTCGCCCCTCTCAGAAAGATGCACCTGGAGTTCTGAATTGGTGTGGGCGTCCTTCTCACGCTCCATGATGAGTGCGGCAACCTTCTCCGCGCTCACCTTCAGCGACTTCTCCAGCTGCGCGACCTTGGCGGCAAGCTCCTCCTTGGCGGTCTCCGCGGCAGCCGCGGCAGCTTTCGCCTCCTTCAGCTCCCCGCCAAGGGCCTGCTCCCGAGCGGCAAGTTCTTCCTCGTGGGCGTCGAGGTTGACCTTCCGCTGGGCGAGTTCTCCTTCTCGCCGGGACAGCTCCACCCCGGCGAGCCGCTGCTGTTCCTCGGCCTCGGCTTTTTCCAGCACCCACTCCTGGTATTCGCCGGCGAGTCGCTCGCGCTCCTCCGCCACCTCGCGGAGGGCCGCCTGGTTGGCGGCGCTGAGCTCCGCCGCGCGCTTCTCCATCTCCGCGGCGGCCTTGGCGGCGAGGGCCTCCCGAGAAGCAAGCTTCGCCTGCCTGGCCCGGTAAAGGGCCAGGAGCTGGTGAAGCAGCTTCTCCTCTTCGGGCCCGTTGCTTCCGTCAGGCGCCTCGACGACTTTCAAACCCGCGGAGGCGAGGATCTCCCCATCAAACGCCTCGCCCTCCGCGGGAGCTCGCGACGAAGACCCCCAAGGCACCTGGATGAAGACGCCGTTGGGGGCTTCGAGGTAGTAGCCGGCCTGCTCCTTTCCGGCGGAGGGGTCGGCGGCCGGCGCAGCACTTGATGCTCCCGCCGCCTCCGGGTCGGCGGTGCGGTCGCCGTCCCCCTCCCCGGTCGCTGCGTCCGCAGCCGGAGCGGCCTCTGGCGCAGCTGGCTCGGCGGCTCCCGCCGTGTCCTCGGCGACAGGGACGTCGCCGCCGCCGCCCTGCGCGCCCTCCTCCTCCTCGATGTTGATGACTTCCGTCTCCATGTGCTCGGGGGGAGGAGGATCTAGAAGAAGAAGAAGAAAAAGAAAGTTCAAGCAAATATCCAAAAAGAGACAATGCCAAGAAGACAAAGTTACAAGACCTACCTTGGCGGACGTCGTCAGTGGCGGGCTCCCTCGCCGGGGTGCTCTGCCTTGGCGGGGTGGCCGCCCTCGCCGGGCTGCTCGCCCTTGGCGGGGTACTCGCCCTTGGCGGAGTACCCGCCCTTGGCGGAGCGCTCTCCCTTACCGGAGAGTTCGGCCTTGGCGGGGACGGCGGGGCCTGCAGCTCCTCGGGGGCGGTCTCCGGACGCTCCTGCCGCTGTGGCTCCACCCCTGCGCAAGTCAAGACAAAGACATCAAGATATTGAAACGAGACAAAATCCCCAAGCGCACCCCGACGAGCGGAAGGATGGAACCAGACTTACGCTGGGGGCTGCGCTGGGGGCTGCTCCTCGGAGCAGCGCTCGGGTCCGGCAGGCTTGGCTCCGGCGCGTCCCCAGTTGCCGCGGTGGCCGAATCTTCCGCGACCTCGACCACAGGCGCCTTGGCTTTCTTCGCCACGCGCTGAACCAAGGTCCTGAAATCAAAGCAACGGACAAAATTAGCATCAACAATAATCAAGACGAGACTTGAGAAGGTGTAAGATCTTGGATTCTTACTCCTGATCCTCCTCGTCGTCCTCGCTCAAGGCGGAGAAGTCATACTCCACCTGGGGCGCGTCTGCACGAGGAGCGGAAGACGAAGATTCCCTCGGGCGCTTGGCGGTCCCTGGGGCTGGGGGCTGCGAAGACCCAGCCCCTGTGGTAGCCGGAGCCCGAGGAGCGGGCGGAGCCGCTGCTCCGCTCCGAGAAGACCCCTGTCGGCTCGACGCCGGCCTGCGAGGCGCCTCCGCCGTGGCCTGCGCGCGGGCCGCCTCCGCCGTGGCTGGTCCGCCGGTCGCCCCCGGCGCAGCTTGGCTCCCCCGGGGAGCTGCCCGGCGAGCCGGTTGTTGCCGGGGCGCCTGCGCCCTCTCTCCCGTCGCCGTCCTGCGGAGACGCTTCAGTGGAGACCGCCTTGGGCTTGCCGGGGGCGGGGAGGTCTCCGACGAGGAGAGGTCATCGGCGTAGAGCTCCGTAGATCTGTCGGAGTCCTCGGCGGCCTCGGCCTCCTCCTCCTCCTCCTCCCCGGCTGGGTTGCTGGGCCCAGCGCCCTGCGCTGTGGCCTCTTTTCCTCTGGCGCCTCCGCTCCCTCCAGCGCCTCTGCTCCCCGCGGCGCCTCTGTTCCCTCCGGCAGCGCCGCCCTTTGCCGCGGCCTCGGTCGCGATTCCAGGGATCCCGGAGTGCCTCAGAGAGGGGACCCCGGCGAGCGCGTCGGGAGGAAGTTGCAGCAGTCTGCGGATCTTCGCCTCCTCCGCCTGGCAGGACGCATCCGCAGCCTCCGCCTCGTCAGGCGTATATCCAAAATCTCCTGCCGCTGCGGCTGCAGCGGCCTCTTCAGCCCGAGAAGCCATGTATGCAAGCTCCTGGTCGGTGGTGTCCCGCGTGTGCTCCTTGATGTCATCCTTGTTCTTCGCCACCTCCACGAGGTTGTCGAAGAAGTTGAGGACGTCTATGGGCTTGGGCGGAATCCACGTGCGGTCCATGCCGTGCGAATCACAAGCGGGCATCATGGCGCGGAGAGGATCACAAGCTGTGCTGTTGCAGAGGGGCACCACTCCCCGGGGAGGTCTGAACCACTCAGGGTGGGCCGGGTCATATTTGAAGAGTTCCCGGACCATCCCCTTCAGCTCTAGCGTCGTGAAGTTGAAGTTCAGCCCGGGGCGCAGCCTCATTATATCCGCTGCGTTGCCGTACTCCCAGGCCGGCCTTTTCCTGTCTTGGAGAGGGGCGATGCGGCGGCGGAGAAAGTCTGCGCCTACTTCTGCAACGGACAGCCTAGCTACCCGAAGACGAAGAATCCGGATGAGGGCGACGTCGAGCTTGATGTCGTCCGAGTCTAGCTCGCTCCAGTCCCTGCCGCGCACGATGGGCGTTGTGCGCGGCGCGGTGAAAGATTGCGGCTGGTCCTCGACGACCCAGCACCAGTCTGCACGCCACTCCTCCCACTTGCCGTGGAGCTCCCCCGGCAAGTACGACTCCTTCTTGTTCAGACGAAATATCCAAGAAATTCCCCCGGAGTGGGGGGCGCCGGCCTCTGCTCTAGGAGTGAAGAAGTGCCTAAACAGCGCTACATTTGGGTGTATCCCTATGAAGTTTTCGCACATGTGTGCGAAAACCGCCATTGTGAGGATGGCGTTGGGGGTGAAGTCAAGAAGATGGAGGCCATAGGTGTGCATGATGTCGCAGAAGAAATCAGAGAAAGGAGGGCAAAGACCGCAGTGAAAGAAGGCTGCGAAGAAATAATACCCGCCGGGGTAGTGGTCCTTGGCGGCGGCCGGATAAGCTCGAGTGCGGGGGTGCGCCTTGGTTTCCTTGGCCCAGAACAAGTAATACTTGTTCCAGAGCTCCCGCGCGCCGAGCTTCGGCGGGAAGACGAGGTTCCGCTTCCGATACGCGGCAAGCTTCGCCGCTTGCTCCGATTTCTCCCTCTTGGCCTTCTCCGCCTTCGCCTTGTCGGTCTTCGGGGCCATGGCGGGGGCGGCGGAGGAAGGGGGACGAAGAGCCCGGCGACGCCGGAGATGCAGACGGCGGCGACGGAGGTATGGAGGCGGAGCGCAAAGAGGGATCTCTGGAGGAAGAAGAAGAGGATGCAATGAAAGCGCAAGGAGGGGTACCGCTCCTGCTTCCTCTGCTTTTATGGGGAAGTGGGGGGCGTTTCGCCCTTTCCATTAAGAGAACGTGGGCACGTCCCATCCCACGACGCCGCAATCGACGCGTGCCGTTACGAGGGGATGCGGCAGATACGGAAGTGGATTCGGCGCGCCGTGGGCCGCGTGTGCCCGTGCACTGTTTTGGGCCTGGCCCAACAGCGCTCGGCACCGTGTGTGGCCCAGGCCCGGGGGCTCCTGTCGGTGTACTAAGGTAGGGGTACCTCAGTACCCCAACTTGTGCACGGGCAGTCGCAGCTTCCCGCGGCAGGGTTTACCACGCGCTCGCCGGAGACCTTCCTGCTCCATGTCAAACCATTCAAAAACGAAGTATACAAGAAAGAAGATCGAGACCCCGGCAAGTGGAGCTTGCCGGGAAGGCCGTACCAGGCTCAAGATTACATCACTCACGCAAGGCCCTGGCAAGAGGGGCTTGCCAGGAAGATTAGAAGATTCCATCATAGAAGACACGCCCCGGCGAGGGCCCGGGGAGCGGCAAGCTCCCGGGCCCGGCAAGACCAAGACCCCGGCAAGGTGCTTGCCGGGAGAGTTGCGCTGTGTGCCCGCGCTCCAGCTCATCGGCCCACGCGTCGCCCTGGGGCCTATCCAGGGACGCGTGGCGGATGGCTGTGCAGCCTGGGGGACACGGTGGCATTCCACGGTGGTGGATCCATCGCCGTGGCAGACGGAGACGCAAGGGCGGGAGCTTTTGGGGTCGACGGCGACGGGTATTAAATGCCCTTGTCCCCCACTGTCAATGTAGGTAGCGACCACTGTTCGTGCACTGTAGCTCCACTGTTCCCGCACTGTTACAACTACCACCTCTTTTACGTTTTGACCCCTTTCTCCTACGTTGACACCTGTCGGTGACCCCTTGCACTATAAAAGGAGGCCCATGCACAACGTAGAAAGGGTTCGGAAACTAGATCATTCACACGCTCGGTGTAGCTGCTTCTTCAAGCTCCCGCGCTCTCCAACTCAATACACAACCAAGCAGGAGTAGGGTTTTACGCGTCTACCGCGGCCCGAACCTGGGTAAAACTGCCCGTGTGCTCGCTACGATCTGCTCTTCGTGCTCCCTCCACCCTCGTACCGCACAGACAAGGGGCTCCGGTCCCATAGGTGTTCGCGGCGGACAGTTTCCCCCGACAGTGAGCCTCCCCGGCAATGGCGCCAGAAATTCTTCTTGCTACCTCTTGAGCTTGCGTTGTATTCCCTCGAAGAGGAAAGGGAGATGGAGCACAGTAGTGTAAGTATTTACCTCAGTTTTTGAGAACCAAGGTATCAATCCAGTAGGAGACCACGCGCGAGTCCCTCGCACGTGCACAAACAAATAAGAATTTCACAGCCAACGTGATAAGGGGTTGTCAATCCATTTATGGTCACTTATGAGAGTGCGATCTGATAGAGATGATAGTTTATATTTTTGGTATTTTTGGTTTAATAAAACAACAAATAAAAGCGGTAAAAGTAAAGTAGATGTAGATTGATATGTTGATAATAGACCCGGGGGCCATAGTTTTCTCTAGTGGCTTCTCTCATGATAGCGATATTCTACGGCGGGTAAAGAAATTACTGTCGAGCAATAGATAGAAAAGCGAATAATTATGAGACTATATAGGCATGATCATTGTATATAGGCATCACGTTCGAGACAAGTAGACCGACTCCTGCCTGCATCTACTATTACTCCACACACCAACCGCTATCCAACATGCATCTAGTGTATGGAGTTCATACGACCAGAGTAACGCTTTAAGCAAGATGACATGATGTAGAGGGATAAACTCAAGCAATATGATGAAAACCCCATCTCTTTATCCTCGATGGCAACAATACAATACGTGCCTTGCTGCCCCTACTGTCATTGGGAAAGGACACCGCAAGATTGAACCCAAAGCCAAGCAGTTCTCCCATTGCAAGAACTATAGATCTAGTAGGCCAAACCAAACCAATAATTCGAAGAGACTTGCAAGGATATTATGAGCACACATTAAAAGTTTAGAGAACAACCAAATATCTTTCATAGATAACCTTGATCATAAACTCACAATTCATCGGATCTCGACAAACACACCGCGAAAAGAGATTACATCGAATATATCTCCTAGAAGACCAAGGAGAACTTTGTATTGAGATCTAGAGAGAGAGAGAAGAAGCCATCTAGATACTAGCTATGGACCCGAAGGTCTGTGGTAAACTACTCACAACTCATGGTGAGGGCGATGATGATGATGATGAAGGCCTCCGTGATGGATCCCCCTCCGGTGGAGCTCCGGAACAGGCTCCAAGATGGGATCTCCATGGGAACAGAAGCTACGGTGGTGGAATTAGGGTTTTCTCTCTGCGTATGGAGTTTCTGGGTACGTGGATATATATAGGAAGAAGGAGGGCACCGGGGGCCACACGAGGGAGCCTCGAGGCAGGGGGCGCGCCCTCGGAAGGGGGCGTGCCCCCACCCTCGAGGGCAGCCCCCTTGTCCCCTGACTTGGTCCTGAAGTTTCCTGTGCGTGATTTTCTCCAAAAATATCTCTCGCGAAGGTTTCATTCCGTTTGGACTCCGTTTGATATTCCTTTTCTGCAAAACCCTGAAAAGGCAAAAAACAACAATCTGGACTGGGCCTTTGGGTTAGTAGGTTAGTCCCAAAAATGATATAAAAGTGAATGATAAATCCCATTAAACATCCAAGACTTCATAAATAATAGCATGGAACAATAAAAAATTATAGATACGTTGGAGACGTATCACATGGTCACACGATCTACCACGATCGGACTGTCACCATCTACCCAGGTATTCCATTTTCTCATTGTTGTGTGTTAAAAGTAATAGTAACTTGTTAGTTATTTTCTTTTCTTGACTAGGACATGATTCTATACCACTACATAGTGTGCCAATAGATTCAAATATTAGCCGTTGGATATGCTCCATCCAACAATCGAGAGATGGCAAATCCGAGCATTATGACCAGTTGGATAAAGTTTCCAACTTATATGATTTATGCCACGTGGCCTTCTAATTGAACCCCCAGCTCTACCATCTCATGTTTTCTAGAAGCATCTTTCCACATACTTATCTGATACTCGATAGAAAGAGACTAGAACAATCTGGATTCTAGAGACGTAAAAACCAAGTTGGATCTTGTCAAATAAGACTGTAGGAAAGGAAATACACATTCAAATGTTTCCCATGTTTATTATACTTAAATAACGTGCAAAGCACGTACAATTTACTAGTATTGTACTAGTAGTACTACATTTTAGTATTAGATTTTTTAACCCTCTCGCCTTCTCTTTCATTGTAGTACTACTACTTTTTACCTTGGAGGACGTGTACAACTAGCTAGGCCCTTGAAGACTTGAACCCACTAGCTCCCACCATTTTTGTTTTTCCATGTCTTACTATCTCATCCATGTAGCCAAGAGTGTCTATATATAATAAGCCGGTTAATTTACTTCCTCTATACGGATATACCGGAGTAGTACTATTTGCTGCACAATATTACTGACCGCCATATTTGAGCACAACATTATTATGCATGGACCTTGACCATGTACGTCACCATGTGTCCAGATCTGAGATGCCGCGTGTACCAGATGAACGGCGCCGAGTTCGACCCCCGTGATGCTATGTGGTTGCCGAGGAACACTCTTGGAGAGTACTCACTTTTCATTAGGGACATTTACCCCATTGTAAAGCGGATGCCACCTTTCGTGCACGAACCCAAGGCCTACCGTTCATGAAGCATGGTTGTGTCTTCAGTGCACACCACCAGATGAATGATATGCTGGAACACGCTATCCCTGATTTATGCCGCTTCAGCTTGGTTGAGTCTTCATCGTGTGGAACCGGACTAGAAAGCTGCAACAATGATTCCCGTTGCCCACCGCTATGGATCGTGCCATCTATGAAGAATGCCTGGGACTGGAACCTGGAGGAGGACATGGGGCCCATCTATAATGTGTAAGTGGAGTGTGGTAAATTGTGATTGGTAGCGATGTAAATATATGTACACTAGCCGTGCACAAATTTATCACATGAAGTGGAGATGAACTTGTGTGGCATACTGGCATTTGTCCTTTAGAATTTATTTACTAGTAAATGTGCTATGTGTATGGGCAACTTGTGTGCCTATTGCACATGCTTCAACATGCGCTTCAACATGCTCTGTGAGAAAAAAAGGTGGCATAGCTTTGGATATAGGTGAGTGGCGGCATCATACAGTAGCGATCGTTCGCTATAGTTGTAGTACTAGGACGACAAGTCCTATAAACCTTGCGCTTGGATCTTTGACTCTTCGAGAGGTTCAATAGTTCATACTCCTGTGAACCTTGCATCTGGCTCTTCGCCTGTTCGAAAGGTCCAACAATGAGATACTACAATACAATATGCTTCTGGCGATCTGACACCGGATGAACTGTTGCACTGCTACTTCTCGAGCTTGCGTTGTATTCCATCAAAGAGGAAAGGGTGATGCAACACAGTAGCGTAAGTATTTCCCTCGGTTTTTGAGAACCAAGGTATCAATCCAGTAGGAGACCACACACAAGTCCCTCGCACCTGCACAAACAAATACGAACTTCACAGCCAACGTGATAAGGGGTTGTCAATCCCTTCACGGTCACTTACGAAAGTGAGATCTGATAGATAGGATAGGATAATGTTTTTGGTATTTTTGGAATAAGAACATAAAGTAAAGAAAGCAAATAAGCAACGGCAACAGAAATTGGCTATTTGACGGGAAAGTAATATGATAAAGATAGACCCGGTGGCCATAGGTATCACTAGTGGCTTCTCTCATGATAGCAGAATTCTACGGTGGGTGAACAAATTACTGTTGAGCAATTGATAGAAAAGCGCATAGTTATGAGAATATCTAGGCACGATCATTATATATAGGCATCATGTCCGTAACAAGTAGACCGAAACGATTCTGCATCTACTACTATTACTCCACACATGGACCGCTATCGAGCATGCATCTAGAGTATTAAGTTCATAAGAACAGAGTAACGCCTTAAGCAAGATGACATGATGTAGAGGGATAAACTCAAGCAATATGATATAAACCCAATCTTTTTATCCTTGATGGCAACAATACAATACGTGCCTTGTTGCCCCTACTGTCACTGGGAAAGGACACCGCAAGATTGAACCCAAAGCCAAGCACTTCTCCCATTGCAAGAACTATAGATCTAGTAGGCCAAACCAAACCAATAATTCAAAGAGACTTGCAAGGATATTATAATCATACATACAAGATTCAGAAAAGAATTATATATTTTTCATAGATAATCTTGATCATAAACCCACAATTCATCGGATCTCGACAAACACACCGCAAAAAGATTACATCGAATAGATCTCCTCGAAGATCGAGGAGAACTTTGTATTGAGATCCACAAAGAGAGAAGAAGCCATCTAGCTAATAACTATGGACCCGAATGTGTGTGGTAAACTACTCACAACTCATTGGTGAGGCTATGGTGTTGATGTAGAAGCACTCCGTGATCGATCCCCTCCGGCGGAGCTCCGGAACAGGCCCCAAGATGGGATCTCACGGGAACATAAGGTTGCGGCGGTGGAATTAGGGTTTTCTCTGTTGCCTCGATGTTTTCAGGGTACGTGGATATATATAGGAGGAAGGAGGGCACCAGGGGAGTCAGAGGGGGCCCACGAGGGTGGGAGGCGCGCCTGCCCCCCCTGGGCGTGCCCTGCCCCCTCGTGGCCGCCTCTCTCGTTCCCTCGCATGTACTCCAAGTCTTCTGTGAAGATACAATTCCAAAAATAAATCTTCCGAAGGTTTCATTCCGTTTGGACTCCGTTTGATATTCCTTCTCTACGAAACACCGAAATAGGCAAAAAAATAGCAATTTGCACTGGGCCTTCGGTTAGTAGGTTAGTCCCAAAAATAATGTAAAAGTGTATAATAAAGCCCATTAAACATCCAAAACATAATATATAATAGCATGGAACAATCAAAAATTATAGATACGTTGGAGATGTATCACGCACGTCCACCGCGAGGGCGAGGGAGAGGGAGGGGGAGCTGTAAGCAAAACCTCTCCTCGTCCTGCAAGCCACGCACGCGTGGGTGAGGGAGAGGGTGTAGGCGTACGTAGTAAGCAAGCCTCTCCTCTTGTGAGCCACCTCGCATGGGCGAGGGAGAGGGCGTAGCAAGCTTCTCCTCGTTCGACGAGTTGACGGGACACATCAAAGTAGCACTACTAGTCCATACTGCGTCCTTTCCGGTTAGACTACCCAGAGTGGGAGTAACATAGGTGGTAACATCACACTTATCGAGGCAAAAATAGATGACATGGCATGTAATTAATGAAGGAAAAGAGTCATGTGGTAACATAGCTAGTTACTGTAACATCACACATATAAAAAATGAGTCTAAACCTAATAAAAGAAGTGATGCATGACATAACACATATGTTACTACCTCATGTTACTACTCTAAGTTACTTCCCACTGTGACTAGTCTTAGAGCATGGTTAGTACAGCC
The DNA here is from genome assembly GCA_902687465.1 of Secale cereale. Classification (NCBI taxonomy): domain Eukaryota; kingdom Viridiplantae; phylum Streptophyta; class Magnoliopsida; order Poales; family Poaceae; genus Secale; species Secale cereale. The sequence continues at coordinate 408,521,024 of LR738713.1, forward strand.
GGCTGCTGGCTATATAGAGTTGACACGTCAGCTGTAGCCAAGCTTATAGCCGGCAAGTAAGTATAATATTTAGATGTAAATAAGTACTACTTTATTGATACATGGCCCACTCTTCACTCTCACAAAGTGTCTAGGAGTAGTTAGTAGCCCACTTCTTCTCTCTCTCCTCTTATCTTCCTTTCAACTCAGCACAAATATACTATTTTATGTCTTACAGCCCGCCTACATCATCCTATTATACTTGCTCTTAATATGGCTTAATTTGAAACAAGAAAAATACACTGGTGGTCAACGTATGTAACAATACGGTCATTACGGTCACTATGTAGTTTTGCGGTGATTATGCGGTCGCTATCTCACCGTAGAGCTAGAGCACCGTGTAGGATCGAAAGTATGTCTAGAGGGGGGGTGATTAGACTACTTGACAATATAAAAAATCTGCCTTTTGATTATGCAAAGTTTTTGGCAGTTTCACAATTAAGATCAATTCAAGTATCACCCTACACATGCAATTCTAGAGTATAAGCAGCGGAAAGTAAATTGCACATGTAGTAAAGAGAGGTGGAGAAGATCAAACGCAGTTTGGAGACACGGAGATTTTTGTCGTGGTTCCGATAGGTGGTGCTATCGTACATCCACGTTGATGGAGACTTCAACCCACGGAGGGTAACGGCTAAGCGAGTCCACGGAGGGCTCCACCCACGAAGGGTCCACGAAGAAGCAACCTTGTCTATTCCATCATGGCCTACGCCCACGGAGGACTAGCCTTACTCGGGGTAGATCTTCACGAAGTAGGCGATCTCCTTGCCCTTACAAACTTCTTGGTTCAACTCCACATCTCAAAGACGGAGGATCCCAAGCGACACCTAACCAATCTAGGAGGCACCACCCTCCAAAAGGTAATAGATGTTGTTGATGGTGATGAACTCCTTGCTCTTGTGCTTCAAATGATAATATCCCCAACACTCAACTCTCCTCACTGATATGGCTGTGGTGGAAGAAGGGATTGAGTGGAAAGCAACTTGGGAAGGCTAGAAATCAAGTTTCATATGGTAGGAATGGAATGACTTGATCTCAACACAAGGGTAGGTGGTTCTCTTCTCAGAAAGTGTATGGTAGGAGTGGTAGACTTTCTGATGGCTCTCCTCACGAATGAAGAGGGGGTGGAGGGGTATATATAGCCTCCACACAAAATCCAACCGTTACACACATAATTGAGCATCTCGGTGAGACCGAAGTGAAAACTCGGTCAGACCGAAAGTTCAAATATAGTGAACGTTGGGATTTTCGGTGGGACCGAAAATACCATCTCGGTGTGTCCGATGTGAGTCAAAGGTAGGAGCTTGCCATTCTCGGTGGGACCGAAATTAACAACTCGGATATTCCGATATGATGTCAATTGGTTACAGAAGGTTGGCAGTCCAGTTTCGGTGAGACCGAACTCAAAATCGGATGGACCGAAAAATTAGGGTTTGGAAGAATAGCTGAGGTGGTTCATCTCGGTGGGACTGAGTTTGCAGAATCGGTTTGTCCGAGATTACTTATGAGTGTGTTAAGTAGTGAAGGGTGCTGATAGTTGAGGGAGCTAGATCACTAAGCACTTGAGCAACCAGATCATCAACACAACCTCATCCCCTTTTAATAGTATTGGCTTTTCCTATGGACTCAATGTGATCTTTGATCACTAAACCAAAAATAGAGTCTTGAGCTTTTGCCAATGCTTGTCTTAGCATTTTGAGGGGTCCACTTCTTCAGACATTTCCATACCCATATCATCGAACTTCTCTGAAATGATTCTCAAGTAAATATTAGTTCAATGATATATATGTTGTTATTAATTACCAAAACCACCCGGGGATTAGTTGCACTTTCAATCTCCCCCTTTTTGGTAATTGATGACAACATATAGATCAAAGCTTCGACAAAAGATATAATCAATGAATAATATCGTCGCTTTGAGAAGTATGTGATAAACAAGAGCTTCCCCTAAATTTGTGCATTATTTAAAATTTGCGTTTGAATGCAAATGCACAATCGATTAGGATTATGGGTCACTCTTCCATGTCACATACATCTTGGTGGAGCGCACAAAATGATAAGAATGAATAACATGCACTCAATCACCAAGACAAGAGTAAATAGCCATACAATAAGGAATAGCATATGATAAGCATTAAGCACACATTAAAGCATAGTATGACCAAGCACTCATTAAGGTAGCATCAAACGTAGTAGCAAGCACACTGAAAGTTTCGAAAGACCAAAAGAAACCAATGTATCTCAAAGGAAACCGGCAAAAGAACGAAAGAGCACTCTCTCTCTCGAAGCCCTATGATCTATACAATTTCTCCCCCTTTGGCAACAAGTTACCAAAAAGTTCGAAAAGGTATAGAGCTAAGCGTCACTGCGGGCTCTGCTGGCGGCTCCCGTCTGGGTAGATGTCGGAGTAGAAATGACGGCATCGGCGAAGACTTCTGCTGATGTCTGCGCTGGAGGAGTGGATGCTGGAGCTGGAGTAACTGCTGGAGCTGTGGCTGGTGCTGAAGTGGTAGCCCTGGAGTCAGTCACTGGGATAGCTACAGATCTGGATCCTCTGGGAACCTGAGCAGTCTGGCGATGAGAGTCCTGGACTAGATCATCCTGCATGAGCTCTGCTCTCTCCTGCCTTGCTTCCTCCATGTCTGCCTCAAGCTTGTTGACGGACACCTGAATCTCTGTCAGCTTCACGTCCAGAGCGTGGATCTTGTCCTCAACAATCCTCTCTAGGCTTTCCTGAGATTGCTCAATGCTGGCCAGGCGTTGTTCAATCCTCTGGGTAGCTTCAAGAATCTGCTCTCCGAAGCTCTTTGGTTTAGCTGCTGCTGCTGCCTCTTTGTCAGCTTTAGCTTTCTTCGCAGCTTCGATTTTGGCTTGTCCTTCAACTGAGGTTGGATCCTCCTCATCCATCACAACTACGTTGTCCTCATGCTCTGGCTGCAGTGGCAAGTGCTTCCTATCCAACATGAATTTGCCCGTGCCAAACTTGGCATTGATGAGCATCTGAATCTGCGGGGCAAACCCACATGACCTCTTCTGGTCAGCTGCAGTCCTCTTAATGGTCTCTACCATTAAGTCCATCACCTTGAAAGGTGCCTTCTCATCAAGAATGTGCAGCATGTTGATAGAATAGCCTCGAATCATGCGGTGGTCTCCAGACTTGGGCATCAATGTATGCCTCAAAATAGTGTTAGTGGTGGTCAGACCTGCCTGGAGATAGTACACTGAGCCAAGCTTCCACCCTTCCAAATCAGCAGCGGGGATCTCCTTGTACATGTTCTTCATGGAATCATGACTCTTCTTAGGAATCCCATAGACATCAATGGTGTCCTCTCTCTGCACTGGAGCATTCAGAAGTTCTGCCCATTCTTCAACAGACGAAGAAAACCTTTGACCTTCAGTCATCCAGGTGATCTTGCCATCAGGATAGAAGTGGGCTGTGGCGTAGAACTGCATGATCATCTGGTCATTCCAAGCTGTCAGCTCTTGACCCACAAAATCAGCAACTCCACATGCAGTAAAGCTCTCATGCACATGGGGAAAGAAGTCTCGGTGCTCTTCACTGTCAATGTATTTCCAGTCAACATACCTGGTGTCAGCAACAATAGGCTTCTTATCCATCAGCACGGTCTCATAGAAGTCCTGCTGCTCTCTGGTGTGGAATCTAGGGTCCACAGCAGTCCTTCTCCTCACGGCATATGGATCAGACTGTCTCCATAGCCTGAGACCTTTATCCTTCCTTGCCTTCATGTCCTCAGCTTGAGGATGAGCATCATTGTGGAGTGGCAACTTAGGACGGAGCTTAAGCAACACATGCTCTTCATCTGACTCAGACGGTGGCATCTCACCTTTGTTCTTCTCAGAAGCTGGAATGCTCCTGGTTGTTCTCTTGGGCTTGGCTGGAGCTGCCTTGGCTTGAGCAGGCTTCTTGGGCTTAGAGGAGGCTTGAGCCCTAATAGCATCACCCATGAACTTAGCTTTCTGAGGAGGAGGCTGGGGTGCATCTTCTTCTTCTTCTTCAGCAGCTGCATCAACTTGAGGTTCAGCATATACTACCCTCTTCCTCTTGGAAGTTTTCTTCACCATACTTGGAGCTGGCTCTTCCAAGTTTAGCTTCTTTGCAACAGCTGACTGCTTTACCTTGCTTGTGCCTTTCCTCGACTGCTGCCCTTGGTGCTCTTTGGCAACAACATTCCTCTTGGGCTTGGAGGTAACTTCCTCAGCAACGAAGTCAGAGTCCTCATCATCAGAATTTCTCTTCTTCCTGGTTCTGGTGGCTGCAGGAGGCAAACCACTAGGGGTGCTCCTCTCACCATCATCACTGGAACTGCTAGCCTCAGGACTGGTATCTGCCTCTGGAATCTCTGCAAACGGTGATTCAGACCTGTTCTGGCTGTCACTGACATCTGACATGGCTGACAACCTGTGAAAATATAAGGTATAGGCAGAGTAGAAGAGTTATCACAACTGCAGAGGTTTTTGCCAAAAAAATGAGTTCAAATCTTAGTTTTGAGTTTTCACAGAATGCATTTCGGTCAAACCGATTTTAAGTTTCGGTGAATCCGAAGTGTATACAGAAACCTACACACCACTTTCGGTCAGACCGAAATGGGTTTCGGTCCTACCGAAACACTAGGGTTTCACTGAAACTAAGTTTCGGTCACACCGATTTGCACAACTCGGTTAGACCGAATGGTGCAGTGCAATGGCCAGAGGCCAAATCGGTCATTCCGAGTTTCAAAATCGGCTTCACCGAGATGCGTTCCGTGGAAACCTAAACCTAAGAATTTCGCTCGTAACTAGAGGATCTGATCTGATGTTTAGGGAATATCTCAAACGCGGATAGATTCATGGCAAGCCAATCGTGCAAGAATCAGATGGGGAGCACGAAAGGGATCGGGACTCACCCTAACTTGGTGGAGTCCCTCTACGGCGGCAACGGCGCGGAGAGGATTACCGTTGACGGCGGCGGAGACCTGCGGCGAGGGCGCACAGGCGACGACGGCGACAATCCGAAGACCAGGGCGACGGCAGCAGGGGACTTGGGGGCGAAGCGGTTTGAAGAGTTAAATCGCGCGCAGCCCTCAGGTATATATATCCCCATACTGTCGGTGGGACCGAGTTGAAAAACTCGGTGACACCGAAATGGCTAACTGCTGTGCAGTTATTCATATCGGTCACGCCGAGATTTTATACTCGGTTTCACCGAGATGAAACCTAGATCAGTCTAAGCGTTTCGGTTGGACCGAGATGGAAAAGCCGGTCAGACCGAAATGGACTTAGAAGGTTTTGGAAGTCAGCCTTAGACGGATCGGTGGCTCCGAGTGCTCCTCACTCGGAGGGTCCGAAAATGACTTGTTCAAAGTTGTGATATGAGCATGAATAGAATTTGAGACAAGAAAGCATAGATAGCTAGGGAAGGTGCTTAGGCATTCTTGTCCATCCATTTGGCCAGAAAAATCAAAACAATCAAAACAACAAATGGATGTCCTTGAATGGATAAAATCATGCATTCAACATGCTCACACAATAAGATAGCAACTGAAATATGTGTCAAACATGCACAACCAATACTCTAGCTACTAGCACACAATTTGTCGATGACTAGGTCATCTATATATGAGTATTTTGACTTAGGAGCCAAATGAGAACATTTGATCATAGGTCATACTCATCGTTTAAGCACAAGTGGGGTTACCACTTTTACATAAAGCATTGATGTGTTCACATCATTTGGAGATGCTTTAGCTCAATTTTTAGAGCAAAGCTCCCCCTAGATGTGAGAACCCCTTTTAAAGGGTCAAACTAACCTTGGGTTGTCGTAGAAGACTTCATGTAGATGTTGAAGATGTGGATGCTCAATGTTGATGTGGATCATCAAGAGTTGGGAGCTATCCTTTGGATTAGGGCACTTTCAATACCTACATGGGTTAGTCCCACAAGGAACAAACAAGGATATCCATAGACATAGATTGAAGTTCACAAAAGATGATGTCCTATGAAAGCAATGATTACCTTGTCCCTTGACTTACCAACAAGAGGGTTTGTGACTCCATGAACTAGTGCATGATGTGGAAGTTGATTGCACAAGTTCTTGCCAAAATGAATGTGAGTGAAGTATGTTGGCGGAGTCACCCTCAAGAACCTTCTAGTTCTTCTTCTTCGGGATCCTTGGGGTTGTAGTTGAGCTTGACGAAGTAGAACTTGACGTGTCCTTGGGAACCCACTTGACCATGGCTTGAGGTGCTTCAATGAATGCATCAATCTCCTCTTGAAGCTTGTCCTTGGCTTTTAGCTTGTGGTCTTGTGGTGGAAGGTCATCTTGAGCTTGTTCCACATTGGAAGAAGTAGGATCATACTTCTCCTTTTGAGAAACAAACTGTGGAGTAGGGTATTGACCTTCTTCCCACTCAACACCTTCGGCGTTGAACTTTCGCTCAAAACCAATCCCTTGATTCTTCCGGTGCCTTCCTTGTTTGCGAACAATTTCCTCAAAGTTCTTGCTTCCGGCAAGACTCTTGTAGACACCTTTCTCTATGATTTCCTTCAATAAGCTATTTTCTTGCTCAAGTGTAACTTGGCTTGAAACATTGTTAGTGGAATCAAGAGAACTACTAGAAGCAACAATATTTGATTTAACATGGTTATTGTTACTACTAGAGGAAGAATTTATCTTATGCTTGTCATGCTTAGTCTTAATAGGTGGCAAGAAATTAGACAAGAGAAGTCGTTTGGCAAGATATGAAGAACTCTTCTTTCGAAGATCGTCATTGATCGCTTTTAGAAACTCATGTTCTTGCTCTAGAGTGAGCTTCTCGAAGCGTAGCTTCTCATGAGATCTTAGGAGTTCTCTATGATCTTCTTGAGTTGTTTCATGAGCTAACTTAAGAGTGTTTAGTTCTTTAGTTAGACGCTCAATCTCCTTCATAGCATTGTCATTCGACTCTTCTCGACTATAAAGACTACTAGCATTTTCATCATTACTAAGCTCACTAGATTTATCATGCAAGAGCTCATCTTCACCAAGCAAGTCATCCTCATCACTATCAAAGTCAATGAATTCAGGGTGTGTTACCTTGGGGCCTTTAGCCATGAAGCATCTTCCAATTCCCTCATTTGGTGAATCAAATAAGTCGTAGGAGTTGGAGTTGGAGGATACGAGTGCAAGTCCGGCAACACCTTCATCTTGACTGTAGTCGGAGTCGGAGTGATAGCTTCCATCGGATTGATTGTCGGAGTCGGAGCCGGAGACCCATTCACCTACATGAGCTTGATGTCTTCTTCTTGTGTAGCTCCTTGATGACTTGTCTTTCCTCTCCGAATCCTTGCTTCTCCGAGAGGGTCTTCGTTCATAACGATCATCTCTACTCTTTCTCTCTCTCTCCGAGGTGACTCATCTCTTGCTCTTCTTCTTGGAGATTCTTCTCTTCTCTTGTGGGGAGCCGTACACTCATTTGAGAAGTGTCCGGGTCTTCCACAATTGTAGCAGTTTCGATCACGACTAGAAGATCTCTTTTCATCATATGATCTAGACTTTGAGCTTCTTTCTTTGCCTCTATTCTTGTAGAACTTGTTGAAGTTCTTAACCATTAGGCTTATCTCTTCGAAATTAACTTGTCACTTGAGGTAGTGGGAGCATCACTTGTAGCTTTGTAGGCACCACTTGACTTGTTGTGAAGCTCTTCCTTATCCTTAAGTGTCATCTCATGAGCAACAATTCTTCCAATGACTTCAGTTGGCTTGAGTGTCTTGTAGTTTGGCATCATTTGGATCAAAGTGCACACGGTGTCATACTTTCCATCCAAAGCTCTTAGAATCTTCTTGATGATGAATCGGTCGGTCATTTCTTCGCTTCCTAAGCCGGCAATCTCATTTGTGATGAGAGCAAGCCTAGAGTACATTTCAGCGACTCCTTCACCATCCTTCATCTTGAACTTGTCAAGTTGACCTTGAAGAATATCTAGCTTTGATTCCTTCACAGATTCAGTACCTTCGTGCATTTAAACCAAAGTATCCCAAATCTCTTTAGCATTCTCAAGACGGCTGATTTTGTTGAACTCCTCGGGACACAAAGCATTGAAGAGAATGTCACAAGCTTGAGCATTGTTTTGTAACATCCGCAACTCTTCCGGTGTAGCTTCGAGATCCGGAACTTTTCCTTCTTCGAAGAAATCACCTTGCATACCAACACAAATAATGCCCCATGCGGTTGGGTTATGACCAAGAATATGCATTTTCATTTTATGCTTCCAACTAGCAAAATTTGTACCATCAAAGTAAGGACCTCTACGATAATTACCCTCACTAGACGCCATACTCTCCTAGGTTGTGAAACCAAGCTTATGGAGTCCACTGCAATGGAAACCAAAACAATGGAGACCAAAGCTCTGATACCACTTGTAGGATCGAAAGTATGTCTAGAGGGGGGGGGGTGATTAGACTACTTGACAATATAAAAAATCTGCCTTTTGATTATGCAAAGTTTTTGGCAGTTTCACAATTAAGATCAATTCAAGTATCACCCTACACATGCAATTCTAGAGTATAAGCAGCGGAAAGTAAATTGCACATGTAGTAAAGAGAGGTGGAGAAGATCAAACGCAGTTTGGAGACACGGAGATTTTTGTCGTGGTTCCGATAGGTGGTGCTATCGTACATCCACGTTGATGGAGACTTCAACCCACGGAGGGTAACGGCTGCGCGAGTCCACGGAGGGCTCCACCCACGAAGGGTCCACGAAGAAGCAACCTTGTCTATTCCATCATGGCCTACGCCCACGGAGGACTAGCCTTACTCGGGGTAGATCTTCACGAAGTAGGCGATCTCCTTGCCCTTACAAACTTCTTGGTTCAACTCCACATCTCAAAGACGGAGGCTCCCAAGCGACACCTAATCAATCTAGGAGGCACCACCCTCCAAAAGGTAATAGATGTTGTTGATGGTGATGAACTCCTTGCTCTTGTGCTTCAAATGATAATCTCCCCAACACTCAACTCTCCTCACTGATATGGCTGTGGTGGAAGAAGGGATTGAGTGGAAAGCAACTTGGGAAGGCTAGAAATCAAGTTTCATATGGTAGGAATGGAATGACTTGATCTCAACACAAGGGTAGGTGGTTCTCTTCTCAGAAAGTGTATGGTAGGAGTGGTAGACTTTCTGATGGCTCTCCTCACGAATGAAGAGGGGGTGGAGGGGTATATATAGCCTCCACACAAAATCCAACCGTTACACACATAATTGAGCATCTCGGTGAGACCGAAGTGAAAACTCGGTCAGACCGAAAGTTCAAATATAGTGAATGTTGGGATTTTCGGTGGGACCGAAAATACCATCTCGGTGTGTCCGATGTGAGTCAAAGGTAGGAGCTTGCCATTCTCGGTGGGACCGAAATTAACAACTCGGATATTCCGATATGATGTCAATTGGTTACAGAAGGTTGGCAGTCCAGTTTCGGTGAGACCGAACTCAAAATCGGATGGACCGAAAAATTAGGGTTTGGAAGAATAGCTGAGGTGGTTCATCTCGGTGGGACTGAGTTTGCAGAATCGGTTTGTCCGAGATTACTTATGAGTGTGTTAAGTAGTGAAGGGTGCTGATAGTTGAGGGAGCTAGATCACTAAGCACTTGAGCAACCAGATCATCAACACAACCTCATCCCCTTTTAATAGTATTGGCTTTTCCTATGGACTCAATGTGATCTTTGATCACTAAACCAAAAATAGAGTCTTGAGCTTTTGCCAATGCTTGTCTTAGCATTTTGAGGGGTCCACTTCTTCAGACATTTCCATACCCATAACATCGAACTTCTCTGAAATGATTCTCAAGTAAATATTAGTTCAATGATATATATGTTGTTATTAATTACCAAAACCACCCGGGGATTAGTTGCACTTTCACACCGTACTGCACCCTACTGACCGGTCACATAGTCGACGTGGCACTTTGTTGACTGGTTAAATTAACACCTGGTTTCTGGGTCCCACTTGCCAGTTGGCAGAGCAAAGAAGTCAGTTAAACAAAACTTTACGCAGGCGCGACAGGAGTCGCGCGAACCACACTGAATGTGTATGTTAGTGCATGCACGTGTACTCCCTCGGTCCGTGAAGAACTATACATCTAGCATTAGAAAACACGACATGCAGTGGTCAGTTCATTGCATGCAATGCTATTAATTAGCAAATAAACATTAAGTTCTCTTTTTTTCCACTCTGCCTTGGTTGCTAAATATAAGTCTTCGTAGAGATTTCAACAAGTGACTACATACGGAGCAAAATAAGTGAATCTACACTATAAAATATGTCTACATACATCCGTATGTTGTAGTTCATTTGAAATGTCTAAAAAGTAGGAATGGAGGGAGTACATGTCTATCCTTAATTACAACACGCAACAACCTTCATTTAATATTCTTCTGTCAATGGTCGCATGGACACATAAGTCTGCTACTTTTGGGCGTTAATATGCCATGAAGTTTCGGTTCCTCTTGGTCAATGTGTAAATCTCTATATGTACTTCACGGACAGAGGGAGTTGGTTGAGCAGTTGAGCATGAGCGTGTGTGTTGCATCGTGTGTTGTATGCCGCATGGATGCGTGAGTGTTGCGTGCGTGCATGTGTACGTGTGAGTTCTGTATGTTGTCGGGTGGCTTGGCGCATGTCATAAAAAGCTATACCATTAAAAGCTATGTTCAATACAAATCCGGTGTTATGATTTTTTATGACATGCATTAACATTTTATTAGTTAAATAAATGGTCAAAGTTTGACACAATTTACTACTAGTACTCCTACATTATTGGCGTTGGGTGCCCTGGCCAATGTTTCATCTTGTTGGACAGGATGAGAGTAGAGGTATAGGAATAGTGTAGATAGGGAGTCTCGGCGATCCATTATTCCCCATCTCCATGAGAGAGAACTATTCAACTAGTCTTCACAGTGAAGTGACAATACACGCTGCATCAGATGGGACACTTAATTAATAAGCTGAACTAATGTGTCGGTGTTACTGAATCAGCCTTATCCAGTACTGCCAACATGTTTTTCAGTGGAGCACGCATCCGCAAAAACGCCTACACACCTCTGTCTTCCATTATCTGACATACTGGCCCTATGGAGGTAGAGACCCACATGTCATCGGCTTAACTATTTACACTCCGAAGGATGGTATATCCTGGAAGTAGTACTAGTAGAATTGAGATAACGAGGATGCACCTTCTTGCCCGTCTTTCCCTCTTCTTCCTCCTCTCTTCTTCTTCCTCCTCTCTTCCCCATCGTCGGCCGTACACCATTTCCCCCCGCTTACTGCTCGCCCTCTCGCGCCATCTTCCTTGGTAGCTCGCGCGTACCATATCCCCCCCGCTCACTGCTCGTCCACACGCGCCATCTTCTTCCCTCACCCACCCGAATCTACTTCCCTGCTTGCTCGCAGGCACCGAAAACCCTAATCACTCAGCGCCCTAAAAAAACCTATGGCAGAACAGACTGACACATAGAGTCGCGATTGGAATTCCCTCCCCGATGTTCTCTTGGAGTAGATCTGTAATCGTATGGACCTGCTCAGCACCGTGCGTCTGGCCGCATGCTCAGTGTCTTTGTACCGTCTACTCGTCTGCAACCGTCTGGCCCTTTTCAAGACACCCTACTTGCTGAAGCCCGATCCTTGCAGGTGGCCCAGACAGCGACACGCTACCACTACCCATCCACCTGTCCTTCATGCGCGGCCACTACTGGGCGGGCATGAAGGCCAACTGGATCGTCCTCATCCACCAATCTGGTAGTCCATGCCGTCTCGTGGATATCTACACCTAGCTAGAGATCACCCTTCCATCGTTGGATACCACCGACATCGAGGCTCGCGGCCCTCCGGACACTCCTGCCTACTACGCACGAGACGCGTCGAGCTTTTGGTGCGACCTCCGTTTGTTGAAGGTTGTAATCTGCGAAGTGCCCACACCATCAGAAGACTACATGGATTACAAGCTCATTGCCTTGTTCAACATGGGATTAGTCTATCTAGAATTCGGTCGCCATACATGGTTATGGCTCATCATCAATCCTGTTGACCCTCCATTCCTGTCTGATGCTATAGTACACGATGGCATCGTTTACGCGGTCGACACACTTATTGGCTGCATATACTGGTGGAATCTATCGCGTGTAATTGTTCTATCTCATCTCGTCTTTACCTTATGAATATGAATGCCTGTTGATTGTTAGAAATTTAGAATAGATAGTATGTCTATAACCACATCATTGATATATGTTCCTCTCATTTCCTAGATTTTTATGACCACAATCTTATTGTTGGAGTTGATAAGAGAACAGTTGTCATCTAATGATTGTTGGAATAGATACTAACTTGGGGTATGATTATGACCATGGCATTGCAATTCTCTCTCTATGATATGTGTCACTGTTATAATAATCTTAATTCCACACATACTCTGAACATGATTGTATATTTTTGTCCTTTTGGTCTCCAATTTTATTTTTTGCAACAGACGCTAATGCGCTGGCCTTCATAATTCGAGGACCTGGAAATATACAAGTCAATGGGTGGTGGTTTATCGCTCATTCAACTGACGGCGGTCATTTGATGCTCATTCGCACGTACCAAATTGACCAAACCATTTCATCAAACCACACGAAGTACAATGCCTAGGGCATTCTTGACTGTGATGGCTATGGACACTTCATGTTCGAGAAAGATCACAGTTCCGTTGGGCCAGACGTATTCAACTGGAGGTGGGTTTACAGCCTCGGCAACCACTCCATGTTCCTCGGGCTCAATTATCCGAGCATCCAAGCAATCATCGATCATATCACTGGCGATGATTACCGTGCCATGCAACTTCCATTCGCCAGCGGGAACTGTGTTTACACATCGTACCATGGGTTTCATGAATCACCATATCCAGAGGTTCGTCGACGCAGCTTGTTGCCAGATAATCTTTAGTGTGTGAAAGGCATCAAGCTTCCAAGCGATGGATGGCTTTTGCAAACCCGACATGCGGCGATGTGGTTCATGCCAACAACAAATATGCTCAATTTGATTCATAGTGATATCTAGACTGAGCCATGTATCCTGCTGCTGTAGCATGACCCTCTTTTGTAGGATATTATGTACTGTAGTTAGTTTGAAGGATAGATACCTTTCTGGGACCAAGTGCATCCTAACTCACCTGCGTAGGATGTACTGATAATGATGATGGAGATGCTGTGCAGAAGCCATATATATATTTCAATTAGGCTTCAAGTGCGTACTTGTTGGTGAAAGTGTTGTTCAATGGGAATTATATTTTGTACTCATGTAGCCTACAAAGTCTGTCGCACAGCCTTGTAACTTCGTACTACTCCATTTCTAAATTTGTACTAGTCCTCTATACCGAATATTGCGCTACTCGTACTACTACCTCCTTCCTGGTTTATTGGTACCCTTCATAATTTGTGTCAAATTTTGACCATAAATTTAACTAACAAAATGTTAATGCATGTCATAATTTTTTTATTGTTGGATTCGTATTTGAACATAGCTTACAATGGTGTAATTTTCGGTGACATACATTGACACTCTGTTAGCTAAACCTATGGTTAAAATGTGACACTAAATACGACTAGTATGTAGTACAATAGTACTAGTATACATCGGTCAAATTATTCATCATGTCCTCACATTGAATTGACGTGACAACACGCTGTGCGTGAGGTGACACAAGAGTCCCGGCGGCATGTTTGGTTCACCAAAGTGAGCCTCACCCTACAACAGCACTCTCGCATTCTCTACAAAATCAGTCTCCCATTCTATCCTGGTCACCCCGCCTCCCAGCCGCCGCCTTGTTCCGATCCATTTGGTACAATGCGTGATGAGCTACTAGAGTTGCTATACTTCATTGCAAGTAGTAAAAAGGGAGATGCTGAAAAACTCGATCTCAACAAGGATGCTTTTCAAGCTAGCCGGATGAAGGAAGGAACCAGCGAGGCCGCTCCTGTGAGTATTCATCCCGTCGCCATGTATGATGATTTCGATCTTTATGGGGGTTTTCAAGTCTGTAGAGTCTACATGTAGAAATGAAGCCTAGACCCCAGTTTGTTCGAGTATTGTGGACTTCAGATTTGGAGTTCCACTTATCTATGAAAATCTTTCATCATTTACTCAAAATAGTTGATTGATCATACATTGAGTACCATTTAACTGGAATTAACCGATGCAAGTCCAAGAAGGTGAAGGAAATATGCCCTAGAGGAAATAATAAAGTTATTATTTATTTCCTTATATCATGATAAATGTTTATTATTCATGCTATAATTGTATTAACCGGAAACTTAGTACATGTGTGAATACATAGACAAACAGAGTGTCACTAGTATGCCTCTACTTGACTAGCTCGTTAATCAAAGATGGTTAAGTTTCCTAGCCATAGACATGAGTTGCCATTTGATGAACGAGATCACCTCATTAAAGAATGATGTGATTGACTTGACCCATTCCGTTAGCTTAGCACTTGATCGTTTAGTTTGTTGCTATTGCTTTCTTCATGACTTATACATGTTCCTATGACTATGAGATTATGCAACTCCCGAATACCGGAGGAACACTTTGTGTGCTATAAAATGTCACAACGTAACTGGGTGATTATAAAGATGCTCTACAGGTGTCTCTGGTGGTGTTTGTTGAGTTGGCATAGATCGAGATTAGGATTTGTCACTCCGATTGTCGGAGAGGTATCTCTGGGCCCTCTCGATAAAGCACCTCACTATAAGCCTTGCAAGCAATGTGACTAATGAGTTAGTTGCAGGATGATGCATTACGGAACAAGTAAAGAGACTTGCCAGTAACGAGATTGAACTAGGTATGGTGATACCGACGATCGAATCTCGAGCAAGTAACATACCGATGACAAAGGGAACAACGTATGTTGTTATGCGTTTTGACCGATAAAGATCTTCATAGAATATGTAGGAGCCAATATGAGCATCCAGGTTCCGCTATTGGTTATTGACCGGAGATGTGTCTTGGTCATGTCTACATAGTTCTCGAACCCGTAGGGTCCGCACGCTTAACGTTCGATGATGATTTGTATTATGAGTTATGTGATTTGATGACCGACGTTTGTTTGGAGTCCCGGATGAGATCGTGGACATGACGAATAGTCTCGAAATGGTCGAGACGTAAAGATCGATATATTAGAAGGCTATATTCAGACATCGGAAAGGTTCCGAGTGATTCGGGTATTTTTTGGAGTACCAGAGAGTTACGGGAACTCGTATTGGGCCTTAATGGGCCATACGGGAAAGGAGAGAAAGGCCTCACGGGTGGCAGCGCCCCTTCCCCATTGAGTGGTCCGAATTGGACTAGGGAAAGGGGGCGCCCCCTTCCTTCCTTCTCCTCCTCCCTTCCCCTTTTCCTATTCCATGTGGGAGGTGGAATCCTACTAGGACTAGGGAGTTCTAGTAGGACTCCACACTTTGGCGCGCCCTATGAGGGCCGGCCTCCTCCTCCCTCCATCCTTTATATACGTGGGGAGGGGGCACCCCATAGACACACAAGTTGATTTTAGCCGTGTGCGGTGCCCCTCCCCACAGATACACACCTCGGTCATATCGTTGTAGTGCTTAGGCGAAGCCCTGCGCTGGTAGCTTCATCATCACCGTCACCACGCCGTCATGCTGACGAAACTCTCCCGTGACGCTCAACTGGATCAAGAGCTCGTGGGACGTCATCGAGCTGAACGTGTGCTGAACGCGGAGGTGCCGTACGTTCGGTGCTTGGATCGGTTGGATCGCAAAGACGTTCGACTACATCAACTGCGTCACTAGACGCTTCCGCTTTCGGTCTACGAGGGTACGTAGACACACTCTCCCCTCTCATTGCTATGCTTCTAGTAGATAGATCTTGCGTGATCGTAGGAAATTTTTGAAATACTACGTTCCCCAACAGTGGCATCATGAGCCAGGTCTATGCGTAGATGATATGCATGAGTAGAACACAATGAGTTGTGGGCGATAATAGTTATACTGCTTACCAGCATGTCATACTTTGATTCAGCGGTATTGTTGGATGAAGCCGCCTGGACCGACATTACGCGTACCCTTACGCGAGACAGGTTCTACCGACGTGCTTCACACACAGGTGGCTGGTGGGTGTCAGTTTCTCCAACTTTAGTTGAATCAAGTGTGGCTAAGCCCGGTCCTTGTGAAGGTTAAAACAACACATACTTGACGAAAAATCGCTGTGGTTTTGTATGCGTAGGTAAGAATGGTTCTTGCTAAGCCCGTAGCAGCCACGTAAAACTTGCAACAACAAAGTAGAGGACGTCTAACTTGTTTTTGCAGGGCATGTTGTGATGTGATATGGTCAAGACGTGATCATGTTTTGTAAAGTTATCGGCAACCGGCATGAGCCTTATGGTTGTCTCTTTATTGTATGAATTGCGAAGGCCATGTAATTGCTTTACTTTATCACTATGCGTTAGCGATAGTAGTAGTAGCAATAGTTGGTGAGACGACCACGACGCTACAATGAAGATCATGGTGTCAAGCCGGTGACAATAGAGATCATGACGATGCTTTGGAGATGGAGATCAAAAGCACAAGATGATGATGGCCATATCATGTCACATATTTTGATTGCATTTGATGTTTATCTTAGCATGCTTCTTATTTTGCTTAGTACGGCGGTAGCATTGTAAGACGACCCCTTACAAAATTTCAAGGTGCAAGTGTTCTCCCTGAGTATGAACCGTTGCGAAAGTTCTTCGCGCTGAGACACCATGTGATGATCGGGTGTGATAGGCTCTATGTTCACATACAACGGGTGCAAGAGAGTTTTGCACGTGCGGAATACTCGGGTTAAACTTGACGAGCCTAGCATGTACAGACATGCCCCGGAACACTGGAGACTGAAAGGTCGAGCGTGAATCATATAGTAGATATGATTAACATAAGATGTTCACCATTAAAAACTACTCCATCTCATATGATGATCGGACATGGTTTAGTTGATTTGGATCACGTGATCATTTAGATGACTAGAGGGATGTCTATCTAAGTGGGAGTTCTTTAGTAATATGATTAATTGAACTTTAATTTATCATGAACTTAGTCCTGGTAGTATTAGTGCCTCTATGTTGGAGATCAATAGCTCGCGATGTAGCACCCCGTTTATTTTTATATGTCCCTAGAGAAATATAAGTTGAAAGATGTTAGTAGCAATGATGCAGACTTGTTCCATGATCCGAGGATTTTCCTCATTGCTGCATTGAAGAATTATGTCCTTGATGCACTGCTAGGTGACCGACCTATTGTAGGAGCAGATGCATATGTTATGAACGTTCTGACAAAAGCTCGGTATGATGACTACTTGATAGTTTAGTGCACCATGCTTTACGGTCTAGAACCGGGACTTCAAAAATGTTTTGAATGCAATGGAGCATATAAGATGTTCATAAGAGTTGAAATTGGTATTTCATACTCATGCCTGTATCAAGAGGTATGAGACCTCTAACAGTACTTTGCCTACAAGATGGAGGAGAATAGCTCAACCAGTGAGCATGTGCTCAGATTGTCTGGGTACTACAATTGCATGAATCAAGTGGGAGTTAATCTTCCAGATAAGACAATATGACAAAGTTCTCTAGTCACTATCTCCAAGTTACTAGAACTTCGTGATGAACTATAATATGCAAGGGATGACGAAAGTAATTCCCGAGCTCTTCGCGATGCTGAAATCGACGAAGGTAGAAATCAAGAAAAAGCATCAAGTGTTGATGGTTGACAAGACCACTAGTTTCAAGTAAAAGGGCAGAGGAAAAGAAAGGGAACTTCAAGAAGAATGGCAAGCAAGTTTCTACTCCCTTGAAGAAACCCAAAGCTAGACCCAAGCCTGAAACTGAGTGCTTCTACTGCAAAGGAAATGATCACTGGAAGTGGAACTACCCTAGAAACTTGGTGGATAAGAATGATTGCAAAGTGAACAAAGATATATTTGATATACATGTTATTGATGTGTACTTTACTAGTGTTAATAGCAACCCCTCGGTATTTGATACTGGTTCAGTTGCTAAGAGTAGTAACTCAAAATGGGAGTTGTAGAATGAACAGAGACTAGTTAAGGGTGAAGTGACGATGTGTGCTGGAAGTGGTTCCAAGATTGATATGATCATCATCGCACACTCCCTATACTTTCAGGATTAGTGTTGAACCTGAATAAATGTTGTTTGGTGTTTGCGTTGAGCATGAATATGATTTGATCATGTTTATTGCAATACGTTTATTCATTTAAAATCAGAGAATAATTGTTGTTCTGTTTACATGAATAAAACCTTGGATGGTCATACACCCAATAAAATATTTTGTTGGATCTCGATCGTAGTGATACACATATTCATAATATTGAAGCCAAAAGATGCAAAGTTAATAATGATAGTGCAACTTATTTGTGGCACTGCCGTTTAGGTCATATTGGTGTAAAGCGCATGAAGAAACTCCATGCTGATGGGCTTTTGGAATCACTTGATAATGAATCATTTGATGTTTGCAGACCATGCCCCATGGGCAAGATGACTAAGACTCTGTTCTCCAGAACAATGGAGCGAGCAACCGACTTATTGGAAATAATACATAATGATGTATGCGGTCCGATGAGTGTTGAGGCTCACTGTGGGTATCGTTATTTTTTGACCTTCGCAGATGATTTGAGCAGATATGGGTATATCTACTTGATGACACATAAGTCTGAAACATTTGAAAAGTTCAAAGAATTTCAGAGTGAAGTGGAAAATCATCGTAACAAGAAACTAAAAGTTTGTATGATCTGATCGCGAAGGCGAATATTTGATGTTACAAGTTTGGCCTTCATTTTAAACAATGTAAAATAGTTTCACAACTCATGCCACCTGGAACACCACAGCGTAATGGTGTGTCCAAACGTCATAACCGCACTTTATTAGATATGGTGCGATCTATGATGTCTCTTACCGATTTACCACTATCGTTCTGGGGTTATGCATTAGAGACAGTTGCATTCACGTTAAATAGGGCACCATCTAAATCTGTTGAGACGACACCGTATGAACCATGGTTTGGAAAGAAACCTAAGATGTTGTTTCTTAAAGAAGTGAGTGGGAGGAAAGTGGAACTTAATGAGGTAATTGTACCTTCTCCCGAATTGGAAAGTAGTACATCACAGAAACTAGTTCTAGTGATTCCTACACCAATCAGCGAGGAAGCTAATGATGATGATCATGAAACTTCAGATCAAGTTACTACTGAACCTCCTAGGTCAACCAGAGTGTGTTTCGCGCCAGAGTGGTACGGTAACCCGGTTCTGGAAGTCATGTTACTAGACCATGATGAACCTACGAACTATGAGGAAACGATGATGAGCCCAGATTCCGCAAAATGGCTTGAGGCCATGAAATCTGAGATGGGATCCATGTATGAGAACAAAGTGTGGACTTTGGTTGACTTGCCCGATGATCGGCAAGCCATTGAAAATAAATGGATCTTTAAGAGGAAGACTGACGCCGATGGTAATGTTACTGTCTACAAAGCTCGACTTGTTGCGAAAGGTTTTTGACAAGTTCAAGGTGTTGACTATGATGAGATTTTCTCACTCGTAGCGATGCTTAAGTCTGTCCGAATCATGTTAGCAATTGCCACATTTTATGAAATCTGGCAAATGAATAACAAAACTGCATTCTTTAATGGATTTATTAAAGAAGTGTTGTATATGATGCAACCAGAATGTTTTGTCAATCCTAAAGGTGCTAACAAAATGTGCAAGCTCCAGCGATCCATCTATGGACTAGTGCAAGCATCTCGGAGTTGGAATATACGCTTTGATAAGTTGATCAAAGCATATAGTTTTATACAGACTTGTGGTGAAGCCTGTATTTACAAGAAAGTGAGTGGGAGCACTACAACCTTTCTGATAAGTATATGTGAATGACATATTGTCGATCGGAAATGATGTTGAATTTTCTGGAAAGCATAAAGGAGTGTTTGAAAAGGAGTTTTTGATGGAAAGACCTCGGTGAAGCTGCTTACATATTGAGCATAAAGATCTATAGATATAGATCAAGACGCTTGATAAGTTTTTTCAATGAGTACATACCTTGACAAGTTTTTGAAGTAGTTCAAAATGGAACAGTCAAAGAAAGAGTTCTTGCCTGTGTTGCAAGGTGTGAAGTTGAGTAAGACTCAAAGCCCGACCACAACAAAAGATAGAAAGAGAATGAAAGTCATTCCCTATGCCTCAGCCATAGGTTCTATAAAGTATGCCATGCTGTATACCAGACCTATTGTATGCCCTGCCCTGAGTTTGGCAAAGGAGTACAATTTTTATCTAGGAGTATATCACTGGACAACGGTCAAAATTATCCTTAGAGGACTAAGGAAGTATTTCTCTGTTATGGAGGTGATAAAGAGTTCATCGTAAAGAGTTACATCGATGCAAGCTTTGACACTGCTCTGGATGACTCTGAGTCTCAATCTGGATACATATTGAAAGTGGGAGCATTTAGCTAGAGTAGCTCCATGCTGAGCATTGTAAACATAGAAATTTGCAAAATACATATGGATCTGAATGTGGCAGACCCATTGACTAAACCTCTCTCACTAGCAAAACATGATCACACCTTAGTACTCTTTGGGTGTTAATCACATGGCGATGTGAACTAGATTATTGAATCTAGTAAACATTTTGGGTATTGGTCACATGGTGATGTGAACTATAAAGTGTTAAATCACATGAGGATGTGAACTATTGGTGTTAAATCACATGGTGATGTGAACTAGATTATTGACTCTAGTGCAAGTGGGAGACTGAAGGAAATATGCCCTAGAGGAAATAATAAAGTTATTATTTATTTCCTTATATCATGATAAATGTTTATTATTCATGCTAGAATTGTATTAACCAAAAACTTAGTACATGTGTGAATACATAGACAAACAGAGTGTCACTAATATGCCTCTACTTGACTAGCTTGTTAATCAAAGATGGTTAAGTTTCCTAGCCATAGACATGAGTTGTCATTTGATGAACGGGATCACCTCATTAGAGAATGATGTGATTGACTTGACTCATTCTGTTAGCTTAGCGCTTGATCATTTACTTTGTTGCTATTGCTTTCTTCATGACTTATACATGTTCCTATGACTATGAGATTACGCAACTCCCGAATACCGGAAGGACAATTTGTGTGCTATCAAACATCACAACGTAACTAGGTGATTATAAAGATGCTCTACATGTGTCTCCGATGGTGTTTGTTGAGTTGGCATAGATCGAGATTAGGATTTGTCACTCGGATTGTCGGAGAGGTATCTCTGGGCCCTCTCGGTAATGCACCTCACTATAAGCCTTGCAAGCAATGTGACTAATGAGTTAGTTGCGGGATGATGCATTACGGAACGAGTAAAGAGACTTGCCGGTAATGAGATTGAACTAGGTATGATGATACTGACGATCGAATGTCGGGCAAGTAACACACCGATGATTAAGGGAACAATGTACGTTGTTATGCGGTTTGACCGATAAAGATCTTCGTAGAATATGTAGGAGCCAATATGAGCATCTAGGTTCCTCTATTGTTTATTGACCGGAGATGTGTCTCGGTCATGTCTACATAGTTCTCGAACCCGTAGGGTCCGCATGCTTAACGTTCGATGACAATTTGTATTATGAGTTATGTGATTTGATGACCGACGTTTGTTCAGAGTCCCGGATGGGATGACATACATGACGAACAGTCTCGAAATGGTCGATACGTAAAGATCGATATATTAGAAGGCTATATTCGGACATCGGAAAGGTTCTGAGTGATTCGGGTATTTTTCGGAGTACCGGAGAGTTACGGGAATTCGTATTGGGCCTTAATGGGCCATACAGAAAAGGAGACAAAGGCCTCAAGGGTGGCAGCGCCCCTTCCCCATGGAGTGGTCCGAATTGGACTAGGGAATGGGGGCGCCCCCTTCCTTCCTTCTCCTTCTCCCTTCCTGTCGGGGATATTACCCCGCGATATGAACCGGCCGGAATTATAACCCGGCCGGACTGGATATTTTACTTAAGATGGTTTACATTTGGCAAGTCACTGGTAACCCGGCAGGAGGATCATGAATGACAAGGCCCAAGGCCCAGAAGGCTGGTTCATATTAATAGTGGGCCGGTTTAATAATAAAGCGCAAGGAATATTCTCCATAAAGGAAGCAAGACTAGGACTCCTTGTAATAGATCAATCCTAGTCCTACTAGGACTAGTCATGTAAACCCGCCCCTTCAACATATATAAGGAGGGGCAGGGCTCCCCAAAGGGGACAAGTCTTTCATAAGTTTAGACAGGCTCTCACAAGTTAGTTTAGACAAGTTTCTAGGGTTAGACACCAAGAGCCGGTTTACCGGCGACACCATCATAATGAGACCTAGCCTCAAACAGCACGTAGGGTTATTACCGGATGATGTTTCCCGGGGCCCGAAGCTGTCTAAATCCGTGTCTTGCATCGCGTCTCTCGATTCCGCTCAACCCCTTCAAGCTACCACATAGATGCGCGCCTCAACACTAAGTCCGTTGATCCGGACATCTGCCGTGTTATTTCCACGACAGTTGGCGCCCACCGTGGGGCCTGCGCACGGTGGTGTTGAGTTCTTGGAGGGATCTCTCATAAGGAATCGAGAATTTATAATCCTCCGAATGAGAAGTTCGTAATTTTTTAAGTGAAAAAAGATTCAGCGTGGAAGGATTGGCATCAATTCTGAAATCAGGGAAGTATTGTAAGTCGCCATGGATGAGTTACAGTTGTTTCCCGGTTGGCCATGGCTGTCAAGTCGCCGTATCTACGGAAAGAGGAATAGAAATTACCGTTTCGATCCGATCCGCAACAAAATCAAGTCGAAGTATAAAGAGCTGAAGGTCTGACCCTGGCCTCGTCATCGTGTGTTGATTGCAAATCGGAGTCAAGGAATTAAGGAAAGGAAAGCAATTGTAAAAAAAAAAAAAAAATACGCCAGGGCCCGTGCGTTTAAATCGCCGCGGCGTTGAGACGATGATGCGGTAATTTTTTCTGGCTCCTGCCTGGGCCGAGTGGCCCGCCGCTTGTTTGCTGTTTTGAGAGAATCATCAGCTGCTGCTGTTTCGAGTCCCAAGGGCCTTCACGTGAACACGTCAAGCCACAGAGAGCACGCGTCTGGGCGTTCCGTCGAATCCAGATGAAAGATCAATTTTTTACTGCCACAGTTGCGTGTTGCCGAGATCGACAGGAATTGCACTGCAACCACCGGACGTCGTGTCAGATCAGTCCACCTACGAGTGCTATTTTTCAAAGGGAAGGAAGCCACGACCCGGATTTTGCTCCATTGCCGAGTCGCTCGCGGCGTGCAAACCGCCTCCATCTTGTACAGCATTGGGGCCTCCTTCTCCGCTGGCGGGTCTTGCTACTACGGCCGTGTGGCCGCAGCCTCTGCCGAGTCACTACGGGCTGAAGGAAAATCCGGGCGACCCCACAACAATTTGCCGGCCTGCCACCTCCGCCTTAGGTACCTGCTTGGTGGGAGGACAGGCGGATTAATCCTGCGCTGTTAAGAAGAACAGAGATTATCTACGGACATTGCGTGCAGATCATCTGTCGTACTAAAACACCAGGTGATATTCATCCAGTTTACTTTATCAGTAAATACTTATTAATTTTTTGTGAAAACAACCACTCTTCCCTGTAGTGTTGTTATATACAGGTAAATTATTCATTATAAAAATGGTGTTACACCACGGATGCACGGTCGGCTATGTTGCGCAACTTCACGAACATGCGTGTCGTGTTTACATCAATACGCCGGCCGGCTCGTCAGTCCGCACCCGCGCGCGCCAGGCTCCAACGCCACGACCGACTCCCTCACCAATGGACGAGCGCACGCCGCCGTTTTTACGGTCCGGTCTACATTAAACACGCCAGTGCCGTACCCGTCCTCGTAAACCGGCCCAACAGATACGCGTCTCACCGGTTTACAGATACCACGTTCAACACATCTGTTGTCC
Organism: Secale cereale; assembly: GCA_902687465.1. NCBI lineage: Eukaryota > Viridiplantae > Streptophyta > Magnoliopsida > Poales > Poaceae > Secale > Secale cereale. The sequence continues at coordinate 408,545,086 of LR738713.1, forward strand.
GGGCGGATCAGGTGATATCTTTCCTATTTATTTTTAATACATATTAATTCATCCGAGCAAAAAATACCTCGCCCTGCTGTATTTTGCATGCAGAAAAATCATTCATTACAAAAGCGATATTATACCACGGAGGTGGAGGCACGCCAAACATTGTTCCACACAAGTGATCGTCGTTATTCCACGGATTTAAGCGCCAATTACAGCTACGGCCGGTTCACGCATCCGCCCCGGTTTACAACACGGAGGACGACTTGCTCATCTCCGCCGGTTTACAACCCCACAACCGGTTTAACTGTCCGAGCCGCCTCTGATACTGCGGTCGTTTACTGTCCACCCTGTGATCCGGTCCATTCAACATGCCGGTTCAAATACACTCAGGTGATATCCATCTACAATATTACTTTCTCTTATTATTTATTATTATTTTTTTTTTAAGAAAACAAGATGCTTTGATCAGTCTATCTGGTTGTGCAGGGCATATGCACAAAGGAGCGGTAGAACTCTCAAGAACATGAAATCTTATCCGGTTCAAGAAGAGGAAAACCTCATAAAAAGGAAAAACCCCGGCCGGGTTAGGAGGAATGTCAAAGGCCCCTGAGGACAGTGGTATCGCCCACACACCTCTTGAATGGTTATATTATGAAATTTTGGGTTCCCCGAACAAGTCAGTACCAATCCGCAGTCGGTATCAATCCGGAGTCGGTATCAATCCACAGTCGGTATCAATCCGGAGTCGGTATCAATCCGCAGTCGGTATCAATCCGGAGTCGGTATCAATCCGCAGTCGGTATCAATCCGGAGTCGGTATCAATCCGCAGTCGGTATCAATCCGGAGTCGGTATCAATCCGCAGTCGGTATCAATCCGGAGTCGGTATCAATCCGCAGTCGGTATCAATCCGGAGT
>LR738713.1:408550790-408573472 GCA_902687465.1 Secale cereale
TGTTGCCACAAGGGGGAAAACAACGGTGCTTGTGCCCGCGGGTGCAAGGATTGTTTACTTTACGCAAAGTTCTTTTAATGCAGTTGTCTGTTGCATTGAGTTTACACTATGGGTGGGACTCGCAACTTAATACCAGCGAGATGTTCTGGATAGATATCTCAAGGTGGATGATTAGTAGTAGACATTGATGGATTTCGGTCTACTTACTTTGGCGTACCGCCCATGCTTTGAACCTCAACCTTTCTTGCAATGTAGTCAGCATTGGTTTGCGTTCGTGGTCCTGTCAATTGCCCAGCTGTAATTTGTTTACCTCACATAGCTGTTTTATCGTCTTTTGGGAGAGAGACATCACTAGTGAACATCATGAGACTCCGGTCCATATTACCATCATTGATCACACCCGCTATTTACTTTCCGTTATTATTTACTATTGCAAAACACTATCTATCACTACTATCATTGCTTTTAATCCTTTGTGAACTACAAGGCCGGAGGGATTTACAACCTCTCTGTACTCGTTGGGAGCAAAGTTATTTGTATCTGTGTGCAGGTCCACGTTGATTGCTACTAATCTGGCGCCGTAGCAATTGACACCTACTTGTTGAACCTAGGAGTCTCTGGGGATTCGATCCTTGGTATCTTTGCTCTGGGAAAACACTTCTACTTACTGCATCTTACACCTTCCACTTGGGGTAACCAACGAGGGGTTCGAGGCCCATTAAGGAGTATTTTTTGGCGCCGTTGCCGGGGACTCCACTCTTCAGGATTGGGGAGTTGCATGCTATCTTTTACCTTTGGTTTTTAGTCTTGTTAGTTTACCTTTCAGTTTTTGCTTTAGTACCTTTTTATCGAAAATCACAAAAATAGTTATCTTGCTTGCTTGCTATTATGGGTCCTACCAAAAACACTAAATGGGAGGAGTACACCCCTTCTTCCATTACCCCAATTACCACTGTCGGGATTTACAAAAGTGATAAACCTTGTGATTATATTAGTCTTGACGGAGGGTTGTGCCCATGGCATGGTCTTCCAGGAAAAGAGTATGAGCCTTAGTTTAAAATTGCTCCTAAGCTTCCCCAAACTTGGGAAGATGTTCAAACTCTTATAATAGAGAGCGAATTAAACAAAGAGGATGACACTACAATTCTGCCCACTAATGATAAAATTGATTTTGATAATTGTAGTATTTCAGAAGTTGTCACCTTTCTACAAGGAATGGCTAAAGATCCCCACACTAGCACGCTTAATCTTGCCTTCACGGAGCATGTCACTAATGCTCTCATCAAAGCTAGGGAGGAGAAACTTAGAGTAGAAGCCTCCATACCTAGAAAGCTAGAAGATGGTTGGGATTCTATGATTAAAATTAAGATAAACAATTTCTCATGCTATGCTTTATGTGATATTGTAGCTAGTACTTCTATTATGCCCAAAAGACTATATGATATGCTTAAATTGAAACCTTTTTATTCTTGTTCTTTTGGTAATGTTCTCGTTGATTCTTCCATAAAGAAACCTTTGGGGAGGATCAACGATGTTCTTATCGTTGTCAATGATAATTATGTGCCCGTTGATTTCACTATTATGGATATTGAATGTGATCCTTCTTGTCCAATTATTTTGGGACGTCCCTTTTTGCGCACCGTTGGTGCTGTCATTGACATGAAAGAGGGTAATATAAAATTTCAGTTTCCTCTCAAGAAAGGGATGGAACACTTCCCTCGTAAGAAGATCAAGTTACCCTTTGAGTCCGTTGTACGGGCTAGTTATTCTTTTACTCTTGATTAAACTTGATCTCTATGCATTATGCCTAGCTTAAAGGCATAAAAGAAAGCGCTTTTGGGAGGCAGCCCACATGAATAAATTTTTTGCTTTTGTTGTGTCTTGATGTTGTTTACTGCTGTAGAATCATCATTGTATCTTTGCTTTTCATATTTGTGCCAAGTATAGCCTCCGATTGCTAGAAAGTTCAAAAGTTGTGAGGTGCTGTCCAGGAAACAGATTCTGTCCTTGGATAGAAAAATTCGTATAAAATCACCAGATCATCTTTTTGGTCTAAATTTTTTCGACAGAGTTCTCTATATAATTGTCTTTCGTGCATCTGTTCTGAGTTTTTTGATTTGAGTTGCAGAAGTATCCCGAATAGATCAATTACTACCTGCTGTTGTGTTTTTCACAGATTATGTCCTGTTTTGCCTTACCTTCACTTTGCAAATCAAGAGCTTGCTTTTTCTTTGCAAAAACCTTTTGTCAATCTTGAGAAACAGTAGAACTTCAAGAATATCCTTATTTCCAGCAAGGTATAATTATTTTATTAAGGGTACTAACCTCGCTAATCAGATTATGATGAGTTATGTATGAAGGGAGTTTTCAAGTGTGCGAGGGAAGATGATAAAAAGATTCAGGAGTGTCAAGCGCTCAAGCTTGGGGATGCCCCCGTGCACCCCCAAGAAATATTCAAGGAGACTCAAGCGTCTAAGCTTGGGGATGCCCCCGTGCATCCCCTTCTCCATCAACATTATCAGTTCGTCTCTCGTTTCGCTATATTTTTATCACTTCATGTGTTATGTGCTATGCTTGGAGCGTCTTGCTTTTAGTTTTCTTTTTAGTTTTTCATAACGAGTCGGAACTCAGCATTCCTTTATGTGGGAGAGAAACACGCTCCACCTCTACCTAGAACATAACATAGAATTTTCATGTCTATCTTTGCTGTGTGTGTTCTTTGTCTTTTAAATAGCTACTATCGTGCTCTGCTCTTAGTATTCATGCTTATCTTTTCAAGAGCTTTTGTTTAGTTGGTTGCTTGAACTCTCTTTAATTATCATGCTCACCTTATTAAGAGAGTTTGCTTCCATTGCATTGGTTAATGTGTCTATGATAAAGATGCTACTTGCATGATGGTGCTTAGTAGTTCAGGTTTTCTTATGGTTAATCTCAAATAGCTGGGGGGTTCCCAATGTGTTATTGGAGTACCAACTTGATTTGTTTGCCTATGATGTGGTATGGTTTAGTAATATCTTCCTTCGAGAATTTATTTTGATTGACTTGGCGTATGCTCACGCATATTTAAGACTATAAAGAAAGTCTGTCAAGCCTTGATGATCTTTTATTTCTGAGTAGCGATATAACTTCCATGCCTGATTCAATATTGCTTTGTCGCTCTGCATGATTATGACCGTCATTGCTCTCTTAGTTGGTCGCTCCCAGTCTTTTGCTAACCTCCACCTGTACTAAGCAAACTAACCATGCAATACATAGCTCATGGGAAAGTAGCCTAAAAACTATTGTGGTAAAGAATATGTTGCCTATGTATCTTATTTCTTATGAGTTGCTTGCTGAGCGGTAACCATGTTTCTGGGGACGCCATCAACTGTCACACTTTTGTTGAATATCATGTGAGTTGCTATGCATGTTCGTCTTGTCCGAAGTAAGGGTGATTTGCCGTGGGTTGAATTAATATGCATATTGTTAGAGAAGAACATTGGGCCGCCAACCAAAGCCATGCATCATGGTGGAAGTTTTAGCTTGGACCTTAATCCTCAATCTCTCATGAGAATATGCTTATGCATTAAAGAGGAGTCCATCATCTATTTTCTATGTTGTCCCGGTATGGATGTCCTCAAGTTGAGATTTATCAAAAACGAGAAATCAAATGCGATCTATCTCCTTGGACCTTTGTACAGGTGGCATAGAGGTACCCCTTTGTGACACTTGGTTGAAACATATGCAATGCAATGATAACCCATGTAAATCCGAGCTAATTAGGACAAGGAGCGAGCACTATTAGTATTCGATGCATGAGGCTTGCAACTTATAGGATGTCTTATGCATGACACATATGAAGTACTACTACCGTTGACACAATTGCTTCCATGTTTTCAAAATAAAAAGCTCTAGCACTTAACCTTTCTTTTACTTTTATGTTGAAGCACCAACTACTGAGAGCATGATTGTCATTCTGAGTGTAATGTGCATTGTCCCAAAGTAGCATTGTCTTTTGCATGATTGTGATATCGTTTATTCTGAAATCATTGTATCTAGTCATCACTTAAACCTTGAAGGTGCCCCTGCATTTATGTTTTGCATCACTAAAGGGGGCAAGCAAGATATCACTTTATCATATTTGCACATCATGTTCATTGCAAATCTTTTTGATGTTTCAGTTTCATATTGTAAAACTTTCAGTCATTTGTGATTTTCTCATGAGGCAACTTAATTACTATAGAATCATTGTCTCAGTAAGCTTTTGTCATATGACTATGAAAAAGTCTTATATGGTTAATAGCATGTCACCACAGAAATTATTCTTGTTATCATTTACCTACTCGAGGACGAGCAGGAATTAAGCTTGGGGATGTTGATACGTCCAAAACGTATCTATAATTTCTGCTTGCTCCATGCCACTTTTGGGTGATATTGCTATGATATTCGTACACTTCCATACACTTTTGATCATATTTAGACTAACTTACTAATCCAGTGCACCCCAGTGCCAGTTTCTGTTTTCGGCTGTTTTTGTATTTCAGGTTTTCACGTTTCAAGAACTGCCCAGAAAAATCCAGAAAAATTATATAAAAAATCAGCGATCCGGAAACAACACTGCGTCCGAAGGGCAGCCTGGGGGGGCCACCAGGGCTCCAGGCGCCCTGGCGGCGCCCCCCCCCTGGGCCGCGCCGGGGGGCGCCTGGGCCCCCCGAAGCCCGTCCGGTGCCCCCCTTTGGCATATATTTAGAGGGTCCTCCGAAACCCTCAGAGGAGGAACTCTTTTCGCGATCCCATCTCTGTTCCGCCGCCGCCGCTTCCAAGATCGGGAGCACCAGGAGAACTCTTCCCGGCACCCTGCCGGAGGGGAGGATCACCACCGGGAGCTTCTCCACCACCATGGACGCCTCCCGGATGACTCGTGAGTAGTCTCCCTTGGACCATGAGTCCATGACCAGTAGCTATGTGATGTTCTTCTCCCGTTCTTGTGCTTCACTAATTAGTCCTCGTGAGCTGCCCTACATGATCGAGGCACCTATGTAATCCTTATGCTGTTGCTATGTTGAGTTTGCTGGGATCCGATGGATTATGAGATTATGTTCAGATTGATCTTGAGTAATATATTTGATTCAACTCTTTTATATTTTTGTTCATAAGTAATTCTTGCATGTTCTCCGTTGTTATTTATTGCTTTGTCCGAGTAATAGGTAGTGACTCCAAGAGGGAACGTTATGCTCGATTGTGGGTTCATGCCCCTCGATGACTAGCTTGAGTGACAGAAACATGAGTCTAGGGGATGTTCTATTGCCACAAGGGGGAAAACAACGGTGCTTGTGCCCGCGGGTGAAAGGATTGTTTACTTTACGCAAGTTCTTTTAATGCAGTTGTCTGTTGCATTGAGTTTACACTATGGGTGGGACTCGCAACTTAATACCAGCGAGATGTTCTGGATAGATATCTCAAGGTGGATGATTAGTAGTAGATATTGATGGATTCCGGTCTACTTACTTTGGCGTACCGCCCATGCTTTGAACCTCAACCTTTCTTGCAATGTAGTCAGCATTGGTTTGCGTTCGTGGTCCTGTCAATTGCCCAGCTGTAATTTGTTTACCTCACATAGCTGTTTTATCGTCTTTTGGGAGAGAGACATCACTATTGAACATCATGAGACTCCGGTCCATATTACCATCATTGATCACACCCGCTATTTACTTTCCGTTATTATTTACTATTGCAAAACACTATCTATCACTACTATCATTGCTTTTAATCCTTTGTGAACTACAAGGCCGGAGGGATTGACAACCTCTCTGTACTCGTTGGGAGCAAAGTTATTTGTATCTGTGTGCAGGTCCACGTTGATTGCTACTAATCTGGCGCCGTAGCAATTGACACCTACTTGTTGAACCTAGGAGTCTCTGGGGATTCGATCCTTGGTATCTTTGCTAAGGGAAAACACTTCTACTTACTGCATCTTACACCTTGCACTTGGGGTAACCAACGAGGGGTTCGAGGCCCATCAATAGCCTAGTTCTATTTTCCTTTAAAAATGCCATGTCCTACTTCCCTTTACTTAAGTAAACATTTTAATCATGCAATAAAGACCTAGCTATCCTTCTAAAAAACCTTCCGTTTTCTGATCTCTACCTATAGTGTTACTAGTTCACGTAGATATATTATTATATTGAAAATACGTAGAGTTCACTTTTCATGTTTACATCCTTTTTTCCCTCGCAGCACTGATTTTTTTTACCACTGGTTTTCCCTTAAACCAACTAAATTGTCGCACGTCTTATTAGCTTACAAAAAGAAAACAATATTTTATTTGGTAAATCAATAAGTTCTTAAAAAATAAATGTTTATCATTTTTGGATTAAAACAGGTCGGACTCCACTGAAATATGTAAAATTAGGTTGAACTTTTTGACCGAGGTCCTGGGCAGAAAATGGGTTGTAATAAATTCCTTAAGAATTAGCAAATGGGCTGCAATTTATTAAAGAAATAGCAAATGGGCTCAATGTTCTCTGCCATAGATTTGGAGGCTTGGGGGCCTACTAAGTTCATGCATACACAAGGTTTCTCAAAGAAAAAAACTTAGTACAATCGACTCTACCAGTGTCAGACCATTACATGTCAATCCGACGACAATCATGCTTCTTCAGTCTCTGATCTCCTGCTACAGCCGCCCAAACCAGTGCCGACGGAACCGCCTGCCCCCGCCTCCCGTGGCCGGCTGTGCTGCCAGGCAGGCCTCATGGCCCCACCCTACCTGGCCATCCCTCTACTCACCCACACATCCTGTTATTCTCCGGCGACGGCAGCCTCACACTGCAGCCGTTCTAGTAAACCCTCGTACCCCCTCCGTGTGGGAAACAATTGCCGAGTCTTTGTCGGTTCAGGGCCGTTCCCTTACTTGGCCTCACCGAGTCGCTGTCGTCCACTGCCTTGGTGCTCTCGGCGCGGCGTGGTCAACGTGGTCAACAATCGACATCCAGAAGAGGATTGTGCGTGGAGAGGCTGTCAGCTGATTCCATGGCCACACACAAGGAAGTGCCTCCTTATTACGCACAAAATAATTATTCATCCACGTGACAGCGGGGACCTACCGGAAGGGCCTTTGTTTGTCGCAAGAAAAAACGTTCCTCCCTCTGACAACTCGGACCCACCAGCTATATCTTCGCACGTAAGAAAGTGCCTCCTTAGTATGCACAAAAAAAGAACATTCCTCCTACTAGCTGGGACCCACCCAATTTGGAGGCTGACTTGTGGGCCTACAAAGTTGATGCGTATGCAGGGCTTTGTCAACTTATAGTCAACAAATGATTCTAGGTACAGTGACCATTGGATGTTAATCCAACCGCCATTGTGCTTCTTCAACCTCTGGTCTTCTTGCTCTAGCCACCCAAACCAACGCCAGCCGTGCCACCTGCTCCTGCCTCCCGTGGCCAGCTGTGCTACCGCGCAGGCCTCACCACCCCACCCTACTCCCAATCGCTGGCCTAGCCATCCCTACACTCACCCAGACCTCCTGTTATTCTCCGGCGACGACAGCCTCGCACTGCAGCCGAAGCAGTAAACCCTCGTACCCCCCTCCGTGTGGAAAACGGCTTCCGAGTCTTCCGCGGCTCTAGATCAATCTCTTCCTATGCCTCGCCGTCATCCACCACCTTGGTGCTCTCGGCGTGCCACATTCAACGTGGTCAAGGAACGACTTCCATCGGAAGAGGACGGTACGTGGAGAGGTTGACAGCTGGGTCCACGACCGCATGCAAGGAAGTGCCTCCTTATTACGGGCAAAAAATTATTCCGCTCCTGACAGCAGGGACCTACCGGAAGGGCTCTGGATTTTGGCTTAGCTGTATTTTGCGAAAAAACGTTTTCCCCTTGACAGCTGGGAGCCTGGGACCCACCAACTATATATTCGGACGCAAGGAAAGCGTCCCATATTAGGTGCGGAAAAAATGAATGCCCCCCTGACAGCTGGGACCCACCAGCTATATCCTCGCACGCAAGGAAGTGCCTCCTTATCCTCCCTGACAGCCGGGACCCATCTGGTCGAAGCGTACGTAGCATTATCATTCTGGTTGCGAACGTGTATGTACGTACTGGTCGATTGGTCTCTCTGCAACGATGAACCGTGGCCGAGCAAGAAGCGACACGTGTAGTAGTAGAGCACCCGACATAGTAGTTCAGGCAGTCCCTTCAAAACCGTGTACACGTACGCATAGCCACATGGCAAAAACATGGCTATGTACGTACATACGGGCGGAGTCTCGAACGCGTACTCGCGCATACATATGGCCAGGACTGGCGTACATGGAGAGGCAGCAGACGGCAATAATGGCGTCGTGTTCATCTGCAGCCAACAGGCAGGGTCGGAATGGAGGAACAACGTCGTGTTCATCGGGAGGCAATCGGCTTCGATGGAATAGCCGAAACGAGGCCTGGCGTACCGCAGAACGGAGGAAACGGCCTTTTGTTCGACCGCCTACGATCGAAACGAGGTCATGTTCATCGGGAGGGGTCTGGCGTACCGCAGAACGGAGGAAACAGACTTGTGTTCGAGCTCCTACGGTCGAAACAGGATCCAGTTCATCGGGAGGGGTCTGGCGTACCGCAAAACAGAGGAAACGGACTTGTGTTGGAGCGGTACGGTCGAAACATGGATCCTGTTCATTGGGAGGGGTGTGGCGTACCGCAAAACGGGACTCCATAGGCTACTGTTCACCCACCGTCGACTTCCTCCAGCCTCCACCTGCACTGTTCATCCACCGCGTCTTCCTCTGCCTCCACCGGCTGCTGTTCATACAACCCTCCATGGGGTCCTCTTCCAGTAGGGATCCACCGCGTCTTATTCTGCCTCCACCGTGCCATCAAAAGTCTTCGCTGCGTGCCCCGTCTTCGATGGCACTAATTACCCCTACTGGAAGAATAAGATGCGCATGCATCTAGAAGCTATAGACAACGATCTCTGGTATGTCATCAAGACTGGCATTCCCAAGGCTGGTGAAGGTGTCACCCCTGCTGATGTCAAGAAGTTCGCACAACTGGACTCAACCGCCAAGAACATCATCTGTGGTCATCTGACCAAAGGATAATACAGACGTGTGAGTGCTCTCGAATCCGCAAAGCTAGTCTGGGACTGGCTGTCCAAAGTCAACGAAGGTGTCTCAAGTCAAAGAGACTCAAGAATTGATGTTCTTCGCAATCTCTTAAATCACTTCAAGAGAAACGACAACGAAAATGTCCAGCTTACGTTTGATCGCCTCACTGGCATCACCAATGAGCTTCACGCTCATGGCGCCACTAAGACCACTAAGCATGAAGTTGTGAAGAAGCTACTGAGATCACTTGAAAGCTCATTTGATACCTTGGCCCTGATGATTCAAGAATTCCCTGACTTCAAAGATCTCGATCCGTCTGACATACTTGAGAGTCTCGCCACACATGAGTTCCAGTTGTCTGAGAAGAGTGATATCTATGGCCCCAACTATGGCCGATCTCGCGCATTGAAGGCAAAAGTCGTGTCCTCATCTGAAGAAGAATCTGAGTGCAGTTCTGATGATCCTGAAGACATTGACAGAGAGCTAGCAATGGTTGTAAGAAAGTTTCAAAAGTTCTCCAAGAAGAATCACTTTGGAAAGTCTTCAAGATCCAGCTCAAGAAATTACGAGGCTTCCTCTCGTGACTACAAGAAGAGAACATGCCACAAGTGCAAGAAGCATGGCCACTACATATCTGAATGTCCTCAATGGGACAAGGAATCCAAGAAAAAGAAGAAGAGCAAGGAATATGATTCTAACGACAAGAATAAGAAGAAATCTTCAAAGTCTTCTTCCAAGTCTTCATCAAAGTCTTCGTCTTACAAGAAAAGTTCATCAGGAAAGGCTCGTGCGTTCATTGGTAAGGAAATGGATTCAGAGGAGGAGTCTGCTTCTAAGGAGGCAGAGGTGGAGTCTGCGGAGGAGTCTGATTCAGGTGTGGCAAGCCTGGCTCTAGCTTCAGCACCCATCACCAAGTCCATCTTCAACACTGAAGACAATGGTCACGCCGCCGACGCTAAAGCCAATGATGAGTACGACTCTGCTCCAACCTACTGTTTCATGGCACGTGGTGCAAAGGTAAACTCACGTGATGCCTACTTTCAAACCTCGAGTGAAGATGACTCTGAATGTGAATCCAAACCCAGCTATAAAACCCTTGCTAAAATTGCAACTGAACACCAAAATGCAATGGAACATATTCAAAAGTTGCTAGACAAAAGAGATGACCTGTTGGACACAGAAATGAATCGAACTCAGTCCTTAATTGAAGACATACAAAATCTCCACGTTAAGTACACAGAGCTTGAAAGTCATCATGATACCATCTCAGCCACTCGTGAGAAGCTTTCCTATGATTATCTTCAAAGGAAGGAAGATCTAGAGAAATTTAGAGCGTCATGAAGATCTTCAAAAAGAGAATGATTCACTACTCGCTCAACAGATTAGTTCCACTCAGGAAGACTTTGTGCCACCTTCTCTAAAATTTCTTGAGCATGACAATGCTATTTTTGTTGCTGAATTCTCTAATGCTTCTGAAGTTGAAATTTCTTTAACTGTTGATGTGGTAACTAACCCCTTTTCTGAGGAAGCCACTACTATTGCTGATGAGAATGCTAGGTTGAAGACATTGCTTGAAAGAGGCATCTACAAAAGCCTCAAAGGACATTAGAAACTATGCGATGTCCTCAAGAAACAGATTATGAACCAAAACCCTAGGAAAGAGGGTGTTGGTTTCGAGAGGAAAATGAACGTTGATGCTTCGTACTAGAAGCTTAGCAATACCCCGAAATCGCATGGGTTGCTGCAAAGGGCCCACCAGTAGATCCTTCCGCTTTATCTAGCTTCACTTGTGCTAACCTTATTGTCATTGACGAGTCATTTGATTCAAACTATAAAATGTTCAAGGATTAGAACGGTAAAGTGTTTACCAGGTTCATTGGAACTAACTGCAGGAATGGGTCACCTATGAAGAAGATCTGGGTTCCAAAAAGTCTTCTCGATAAGCTTCCTGTGAATGTCATCATGACACGACCAGGGAAGAAGACAAACCCCAGACCAAAGGCTTCGTATGGCTCAAAGGCTTCATACAGACAGAGGACCTCACAAGGTCACCCTAACACAATTGTTTTGCAGGGAGTTTATCATCAGTCTCATGAATATGAGCATGTATCATCTAACCACTATGTTCATAAATCAAAGAACTTCTCTGCATATTCATATGAGTATTATTCACCCCCTGCAAAGATATTTGCTAGGGCTCCCAAGCCAAAGTTCTTAGATGCTGCACTTAGACTTATTGCTTCGAAGTCACCCCTAAAGATGTGGGTGGTTAAGAAGAATTAACTTCTCTTGCAGGGAAAGGTCGATCTCCAGCTGGAAATCAAAGACTTCTGACGCCAATGCTGGGGACCTAAAACATATTGTGGGATGCAAGATAAAATGCCAAAATGGTCTTACCATGTATTTTGTCCCGTGGTTTCTTGACAAGCTTCCTGTCTTACCAAAACACGGACCTTAACTTTGATAGTATGCTTGTTCGTTAAATTTTTATGCTTCACACTTCTCTTTGTGAAGCTTATCCCACTAATTGTACTGTAGGGTACGACATCGGAAGCTTCTAAGTGGATAATCGACAGTGGATGCACGAACCACATAACTGTTGATCGATGTCTTCTCATGGATTCAACCCTACGTCCTTCTACTAAAAGACACATCACATTCGCTGACACTGGTAAAAGCAAGGTATTGGGTCTAGGTAGAGTTTCTATTTCGAAGGATCAACACATGGATAAAGTGATGCTTGTTGAATCCCTTGGATACAACTTAATGTCAGTCTCAATGCTATGTGATCTAAACATGATTGTGATATTTGGAAAATATTGTTGCCTTGTGCTTATGGAATCTGACAAATCTCTATTCTTTGAAGGATATCGAAGAGGTGATATGTATATGGTAGATTTCTTCGTAGGACCACAACTTGCTGTATGTCTTCTTGCAAAAGCTTTAGAGTGCTGGCTTTGGCATCGAAGGCTAAGACATGCGGGCATGAGGAACTTGCACACTCTTGTCAAGAAGAAGCATATCATTGGCATCGAGAGCGTCAAGTTCAAGAAGGATCATCTATGTGGTGCTTTTGAAGCCGGGAAGATGACTAGGGCCAAGCATCCCTCGAATACAATCATGACTACATCACGTCCCTTCGAGCTGCTTCACATGGACTTATTTGGCCCTACTCACTACTCTACTCTTACTACTGCTACTTGCTTATATGGCTTCATGATCATTGATGATTATTCTATATATACCTGGGTGCACATAATACTCTATAAGATTGTCAGTACGAAATGACACCTATGGGATCACTGGAATCCCTTCTACAGTTGGCGGGCGCGGAGTTGTGCGAAGAGCAGGTCTAAGAGTCAGCACAACGATCGTTTACCCAAGTTCGGGCCGCGAGGACGCGTAATACCCTAGTCCTGCTTTGGTGTATATTTGAGTGTTCTTGAGTTCTTCATCTAGCTATCGTGCCTATCCAGCTTTCCAATGTCCGAATCCTCTTCCAGTACGCCGCGGGCCTCCTTTTATAGTCTAAAGGGGCTACCACAGTGGCACACAGGAAGTGGAAAGGTGTACATTGTATAGGCTTATCCCATGCCATTATGGGACAAGGCGCATTCAATGCGCTGCTTAGGTGTCTATTTACTTTATCGGGGACGGGAAAGAAGCTCGTCCTGTCCGTGGCCGCTCTGTCTGGTCACGACACGCGTAGAGGCAGGCAGCTGAGGTGGTGTCGTGGTAGGGTCTTCACGAAGATCTGCATGCCACCACGCAGGTGCTTGTCTAGCTGGCCCAGGAACCACGTATCGCCACGTGGGTGCCTGCCTGGGCTAGGGGGTCAGTCGCCGATCTAGGGCGGCGATGCTACAGCAAGAGCTTGCCGCAGACTTGCTTCTGTTCCTGGCAAGGGTCTTGCCGGGGCCTCCGTGAGTACCCCATGGCAAGAGGTTTGCCGGGGCTTCGGGGTGTCTTCAGCAAGGAGCCTTGCCGGGGCCTCGCGGGCGTCCTCGGCAAGGAGCCTCGCGATCACCATGTCCTCTGGTTCTCATCTTGGGAGTCATAGATCTTTGTCTTCACAAAGATCTGCATGCCATCACGTGGGCGCTTCCTGAGCCTTGGCTCTAATGTTGTTGGTGTCATTGGAGCCCATAGGCTTCAAGGGTGGCCGCGACGGAGGCGTCTGAATGGATCGCCCCGGCAAGAGCCCTTGCAGGGTGGCGCGCAGGCCGCCCCGGCAAGAGTCCTTGCGGGGGGAGCCTATCTCCTTGCTTGGTCTTCTCGTGCTGTCTTTCTTGGCGTTTGTCCTGGTAACTCTGTGTTCACCGCTTCCTCCTTCTGCCTTGTTATGTTTGGCCTTAGGCGTGGCTCTGACTGTCTGTGCACAAGTAAGGGGTAAAAAAGAGCGCCCCTACTTTTGTACACCGATAGGAGCCCCCGGGCCTGGGCCACTCAAAAGCACAACGCATTTTTTGGGCTAGGCGCAGGACGATGCGCAGGCAGTGAGGCTGGATTCCCTTTTTACCGTAGTAACTCCTCCGATGGTTGCGCTTCCCACGATCCACGCTGACGTGGGGGTCGTTCGTGGGGGCGGTTTACTGCATCCTGGTGTCATGTCGCAGTAAATGGTGGTGGAGGGTGGCCCGTGCCTTCCCCATAAAAAGGGGAAAAACCGCAGGCACGTCTCCCATTTACCCTCTGGGCCCCTCCAATCTCGCGCTCGCCGTTCTTCTCATTCTTCCCCAAGCCAGAGCCTTGGCCTCCGCCCGCCGCCGCCGTGCTCCCTTCTGTCTCCGACCCCTTTCTTCCCGTTGTGGCTACAATGGCGCCCAAGTCCAGCAGGGGAAGGCAGTGGCCGAGATCGCGGGGGAGAAAGAGTTCCCGAGAGTGAGCTAGCGGCGCTGCGGATGAAGCACGCCTATTTCCCTCTGACGGTCGACACGGTCCAGCTCAGGGACTACTTCAAGCCCTTGTGGGAGTGTGAGACGACGGGGCATCCAGCCACGCACGTCATCCCTGCCCAATGCGCAGAGGCCGGCCCAAATCGATATCCTTTCTTTGTCGATTACTTCTACTGCGGCCTCTGTCCCCCTTTCTCTGATTTCTTCAACGACATCATGCACACCTACGGCTTCCATCTCCTCGATTTCACGCCGAACGCCCTGGCGTGCATGGCTTTTTTCGCCCATCTCTGCGAGGGTTTCGTCGGGGTGGTTCCAAGCACGGCGCTCTTCCCTCGTATCCAAGGGGGAGAAGCCATCTCCGGCTATGTCACCTGGATTTCACGGACCCAGGAAAAGGGTACGTATCTGGATGGTGCGTAGAGGGAGAAGTGGGACGAGTGGAGGAGCCGGTGGTTGTGGATAGAGGAAGAAGACCCACTGGAGTTCTGTCGAGTCCGTCGGAGCCCACAGGTTCCCAAGGGAGACTGGGGGCTTGTCGACGTAAATGACAAGAAGCTCTCGATCGCCACCACCAGGATTCATCGTCTTGTCCAGGCCGGGCTCACCCTCGAGATGATCGGGGCTGATTTCATCCGCCGCTGGATCGCCCCGCTGCACAACAAGGGGAGGCCGGCTTGGCTTTTCGAAAACGCGACCGACATCATGAGGCTTTGCCCCGGCCTGAAACACAACTTCACAGTGATGCAGCACGGTCACATCTGCCAGAAGCTCTTCTAGCTTGATGTGAACCGTGATGGTAGGGCCGAGAGGACCGGCAAGGCTGCCAAGGCCGGCAAGGGAGTGGACCTGCTAAGCAATAACTCCCGCTAGCCCGACATCATTGCCATGATGCCGGAATTCAATGCGCACGGCCTTGACCCATCATTGGCCGAGCCGTCGACGGATCAGGTGCAAGAGTTATTCGACACTCTGTCGGAGAAACGCATCCGCGACGAGCCGGTGCTCGTCCACGACACCACCCAGGCCGAGCTCAACTACATTGCCGCTAGGGCGGCGGAGGCAGCCCTTGCCCTGGAGGCCGGCAGCGCTGGCCATGTGGAGGACGAGGCCATTGTGGCCGCCGAAGAGGAGGAGTTTTCCAGGTGGATGAAGACTGCTGGGGAGGCCCTCCGCGCGAGCACCGACGCCGACGCCCCCCTTGTCAAAGATGTGGTCGAGGAGTCGACCAACAAGGAGGCCAAGGCTGCTGACCATCCTGCCGTGACAAGGCGGCGGGTCCTGCGGCGGGCCGGTTCCGGCAAGCCGGTCCGGTCCGGCAGCATCGTGCGGCGGCAACCGCCCTCTGAGCGGCGGCGGCAATAGCCCCCGGAGCAGTTAGGGCGGGAGACGAGGTCGATGGCGGCCGCGGCGGGGAGAAAAAGGGGAAGACCGCGGTGGCGAAGAGGACGGCAGTTGCCTCCTCTTTGTCCAGGCGTGGCCGGACCCCATCTCCTTTTCCCCCTCCCGCAGGTGCTGCCATGGACGTCGACTTCGATCTTGGGTCCCTTAGCCCAAGGAGTAAGAGGAGGATACCAGAGGATGAGGAGGAAACAGAAGACGAATAAGCATCTCGCCCCTCGTGTTATCTCCTGGTTTCACCTCTGTATTATCTCTCTTTGACCCAATGTCGTCTCTGCAGGGATATGGAGACGCTAGCCCAGAGGGCGGCAAAGAGGGCCTGGGCGTCGTCCGTCGACAAGCCCCCGACGGGAACTTCAGTCACGCCACTAGTGGTGGAGAGCAGCCCGGACAACAACCCTCGGCGTAAGTTTACCACTCATCATCATTTTTTATGGGCGGACACGGGGGCGTGAATTCTTGATGCTGATCTTGTCGGCTTTGTAGGTGGGGACCGGCAGCAGGAGGGCCCACAGGGGGCCACCCCCAACATGTCGCCCCCTTCAACTACACCGCCCCGGGGGGCATCCCCGGCAAGGGCACCGACGGCTGAGCCCACGCCCATGGAGGAGGAGGAGAGGGACTTGAACGCCGGCGGCTCCTCCCCGGACAAGGTTGTTGGCGAGGCGAGCGCCGCTCCTTCCTGCTTGGTATGGACGATTTGCTTTTGTTCTTCAAGTTGAGCCCTTGAACTTGGGCATCGTTCACTTTTTCTTTTGGCTTTTAGACCCACCCATGACGGATCAGACGGATGGCGAGCCCAGCATCGAGGAGGTCATCACGGACGCTGAGGCTGAGGCTGAGGCCGGCAAGGCTGCTGGCGAGGAGACCGCCCAGGCCACGGCAAAGGAGGCGGCCCAAGGGTGTGCCGGAGGGACCGACGACGCCAGTGCCGAGGGGGCTGTTGACGGGCCTGCCAGAGGAACCGGCGAGGCCGCTGCCAGGGAGGCCGGCAAGGCCGCTGTCGAGGAGGCCGACAAGGCTGCTGCTGAGGACCAGCCTTCCTCCTCTGCCGCCTCTGGCTCGGGCCGCTACCTGAAGGTGAGCAACGACTTGTTCGTTCACCTCCCCTGGATGCCAAGCAGCAGGGCGCCAACAGAGCGGGAGGTGTTTGATGACGAGGCGCTCGCCGTCGCTGGTTTTGAGGTCGTCGACGAGCCGGGCGCCGGCGGCGGCGGTTCTCAGGAGGAGCAGTTTCTTCGGGCCATGAGCGCCAGCTTCCAGAAGCTCCAGGTGCTTTACCGTGCCCGCCTGGACAAGGCAAAGTCCATGTCGGCAGTGGTGGACAAGGCGGAGGAGGACTTCCAGGCGCAGGTTGCCCAGACAAAAGTATGGTTTGACAAGGCCCGGAACGAGCTGAGGATTTCCTAGGAGAAGCTAGATGAGCGCGCCAGAGACCTCATTCTGGCGCAATCTGATTTTCAGAAAGCCCAGGAGGAGGCCAAGGAGCGAGCCGCCAATGATGAGGCCATCCACAACTAGCGCCAAGCCCAACTGAACTCGCATGAGGAAGATCTCGTCGCCCGTGAGCAGGCACTCGCCGCCACCCTCCGCGACAAGGATGAGTAGATCGACAGGCTTGTTGTGCGGCGGACCCAGGGCTGGAACAGAGGCACCTTGATGCTCTCAATGCTCAGGCTCGGGTCCACGCCGGCAAGGTGACGGAGCTGAAGGTGGAGCGGGATGGCTTGAACAAGCGGGTCCTGGAGCTGACCACAGAGAGGGACACGATCCATGCCACTCTGATGGAGGCACAGTCTGAGGTCCTCGGCAAGGCCGAACAGCTCTCCACGGCCCAGGATTCTATCAAGGATCTGAAGCTGGAGTTGGAGGGCCTCATGGGGACGCTCACAGAGGCCAATGCTCGGGCGGAGGCTCTGAACAAGGGTCTGGAGGAGGAGAAGCGGCTGCAGAAGGACGACGCCGCTGGCTACGTAGAGTACGCAAAGGGTGTGGACCTTTGGATCAGCCGCCTTGTCGCCATCGCGGAGAAACTCACGGCGCAGCTAGCCACCATGGGCATGCCAAGCTTCAGGTTTTCCCGGGAGGTGAACCTCTCCATCCACGCCAGCTTGACCGTGTTCTTCGAGCGGGTTCTTGAGGCCCTGGGAAAGCTCCACTCCGACTGGGCGGCTTGTCTAGCCGATGAGTCCCAGAGGCTTTGCCGAGGTGCCCTGACCAAGGTCCTCACCAAGATGGCCTACTGGAACCGCGAGCTCGACTTCGACGCCGCACTGGACAGCTTGCCGAATGATGTAGATCTCACGGCACTCAAGGAGCGTATCAAGCCCATCATTGATTGCGTCGGCGGAGTCCTGAGGATAGAGTTCCAGCGTCGGGATTAGGCACCCCGTTTCTTGTTGCCGCTGCGGGTTCAGAACCGAGATAGTTTTTATCTTTAGTCAGAACCGCAACAACAATTCATGTAACATAACTCTGCAATATTTCGTAGCAATACATGTTATCTTACTGTTTGATCCTTCCCTGTATGTCCACCCTATGTTTAATTGGGAGGGCTCGCCGGCGTGTAACCCAGGCCATGGCGTTTTGAGGGCAGACCCTCAATAGCCTGCCGGGTATGCTTGCTGCCGGGCAAGCCAGCTTACCGCTCTCGACGCGGCTGTTTGAGCTGTCGAGTGGACTCGAAACAGGACAAAAGCGTTGCTAGTAACGGAAAGGTTCCCTTGCCGTTCTCGACGCGGCCACTTGAACTGTTGAGCGGTCTCGAAACAGAGCGAGGGCCTTGCCAATAGTGGAAGGGCCCCATTGCATACATGTTTATCATACATAGGGCAAGATCTCCAAGGAAAATAACCTTTATGTGAAAACGGAATTATTCAAAGACTTGCGTGACTTATCTTTTTTATTTGTCGTCGCATGGGCGTTCACCGAATTCGTTGATGATGCCCCACACTTGGCCATTTCCTTCTCGGGAAAACTATGGCCATGAAGAACTGCCACACTAACTACCAGACCAGATATTCACAACTGCGCCCCCTACCTGGCGCGCCAAAGATGTCGGTACGAAACGACACCTATGGGATCACTGGAATCCCGTCTATGGTTGGCGGGCGCGGAGTTGTGCGAAGAGCAGGTCTAAGAGTCAGCACAACAATTATTTACTCAAGTTTGGGCCGCGAGGACGCGTAATACCCTAGTCCTGCTTTGGTGTATATTTGAGTGTTCTTGAGTTCTTCAGCTAGCTATCGTGCCTATCCAGCTTTCCAGCGTCCGAATCCTCTTCCAGTACGCTGCGGGCCTCCTTTTATAGTCTAAAGGGGCTGCCACAGTGGCATACCGGAGGTGGAAAGGTGTACAGTGTATAGGCTTATCCCATGCCATTACGGGACAAGGCGCTTTCAATGCGCTGCTTAGGTGTCTATTTACTTTATCGGGGACGGGAAAGAAGCCCATCCCATCCGTGGCCGCTCTGTCTGGTCGCGACACGCGTCGAGGCAGGCAGCTGAGGTGGCGTCGCGGTAGGGTCTTCACGAAGATCTGCATGCCACCACGCAGGTGCTTGGCTAGCTGGCCCAGGAACCACGTATCGCCACATGGGTCCCTACCTGGGCCAGCGGGTCGGCCGCCGAGCTGGGGCGGCGACGCTGCGGCAAGAGCTTGCCGCAGACTTGCTTCTGTTCCCGGCAAGGGTCTTGCCGGGGCCTCCGTGAGTGCCCCGCGGCAAGAGGCTTGCCGGGTCTTCGGGGTGTCTTCGACAAGGAGCCTTGCCGGGGCCTCGCGGGCGTCCTCGGCAAGGAGCCTCACGATCGCAATGTCCTCTAGTTCTCATCTTGGGAGTCATAGATCTTTGTCTTCACAAAGATCTGTATGCCATCACGTGGGCGCTTCCCGAGCCTTGGCTCTAATGTTGTTGGTGTCATTGGAGCACATAGGCTTCAAGGGTGGCCGCGACGGAGGCGTCTGAATGGATCGCCCCGGCAAGGGCGCGCAGGCCGCCCCGGCAAGAGTCCTTGCCGGGGGAGCCTGTCTCTTTGCTTGGTCTTCTCGTGTTGTATGTCTTGGTGTTTGTCCTGGTAACTCTGTGTTCCCCGCTTCCTCCTTCTGCCCTGTTATGTTTGGCCTCAAGCGTGGCTATGACTGCCTGTGCACAAGTAAGGGGTAAAAAAGAGCGCCCCTAGTTTTGTACACCGACAAGACTGAAGTGCAGGATGTCTTCAGACTCTTCGCCAATCGCGCCATGAACAACTATGGCATCAAGATCAAGCACATCAGAAGTGACAATGGGACTAAGTTCAAGAACACATGTCTCAATACTTATCTTGATACACTCGGCATCTCTCATGAGTTCTCTGCTCCATACACACCCCAGCAGAATGGCGTCGTTGAGCGCAAGAACAGGACCCTCATTGAGATAGTACGTAAGATGCTTGATGAGTACAAGACTCCAAGAAAGTTTTGGCCTAAAGGCATTGATGTTGCATGCCATATCATCAACAGAGTTGATCTTCACAAGTTTTTCAAGAAAACCTCCTATGAACTTCTGACTGGTAAGAAGCCAAACGTTAGTTATTTCAAAGTCTTTGGTGCCAGGTGATGGATCCAAAATCCATATCACACTTCCAAATTTGCACCGAAAGCACATGAAGGTTTTATGCTTGGTTACAGAAAGGATTCACACACCTACCAGGTCTTCAACCTAGCTCTTTCACTATAAAGTGGTTGAAACCATAGATGTGCGGTTCGATGAGACTAACGGCTCACAAAGAGAGCACCTATCAAATGTGCTAGATGAAGCTTCACCTAGTGAATCTATCAAGAAAATGGGTATTGGAGAAATCATACCCGCCGAGGAATAAACTTAAGGGGAAATCATCATTTCAACATCTAATCAACATGAAGACAATGCTCAGTCTGAAGCCAATACTGAAAATGAAGAGAACCGACAGCAAGAGCAAAGTCTTCGCCCTATTCATCCTCTGGTGGCAAATGAAGTTCAAGTTGAAAAGATTATCGATAACATCAATGCAACTGGTCCTCTCACTTGTTCAAGAGCAACTCAGCTAGCAAACTTCCGTGGGCTTTCTGCATTCGTATCAATATCCGAACCCAAGAAAGTTGATTAAGCCTTTATGGAACCTGAATGGATTCAAGCTATGCAAGAAGAGCTTCAACAGTTTGAGATGAATAATGTCTGGGAGCTAGTCAAACGTCTCGATCCCCGCAAGCACAATATTATTGGCAACAAATGGATCTATCGCAACAAACAATATGAGCATGGTCAAATTTTCAGAAACAAGGCTCATCTAGTTTCCCAAGATTACACACAAGTGGAAGGAATTGACTTTGATGAAACCTTTGCTCCTGTGGCTAGGCTTGAAGCCATTCGTATACTGCTAGCCTATGCTAATCACAACAACATTCTTATGTATCAAATGGATGTGAAGAGTGCCTTCCTCAATGGCAAAATTGAAGAAGAAGTGTATGTTGCTCAACCTCCTGGCTTTGAAGATCCGAAGCATCCTGATATGGTGTACAAGCTCAACAAGGCACTGCATGGCCTCAAACAAGCACCTCGCGCTTGGTATGACACACTCAAAGACTTCTTGAAGAGCAAAGGCTTCAAACCTGGTTCTCTAGACCCACTCTCTTCACGAAGACATCTGATGGTGAACTATTTGTATGCCAAATCTATGTGGATGACATTATCTTCGGCCGCACTGATAAGAGATACAGTGATGAGTTTGGGTATATGATGCAAGAGCAATATCAAATGTGCATGATGGGTGAGCTGAAGTTCTTCCTTGGTCTTCAAATTCGCCAGCAGAAAAATGTCATCTTCATATCTGAAGAGAAATACCTCAAAGACTGCCTGAAGAAGTTTGGAATGCAAGATTGCAAAGGGTACATGACGCTAATGCCAACCAAAGGCCAATTGGGCTCCGACGACAATGGTAAAGAGTTTGATCAAAAGGTATACCTCTCCATGATTGGTTCTTTACTTTACTTATGTGCATCTAGGCCTGATATAATGCTTATTGTTTGCATGTGTGCCCAATTCTAAGCAGCACCAAAGGAGTCGCATCACCTCGCAGTGAAGCGAATTCTTCGATATTTGGCTCACAACGCGATACTAGGATTATGGTATCCCAAGGGCTCTATATTTGATCTAGTTGGATTCTCAGATGCTGATTATGCTGGTGACAAGGTTGATCACAAGTCCACATCAGGCACATGTCACTTTCTTGGACGATCTCTCTTGTCTGTTGGTCTTCAAAGAAGCAAAACTCTGTGTCACTCTCCACTGCTGAAGTTGAATACATTGCTGCTGGATCTTGCTGCGCTCAGCTCCTATAGATGAAGCAAACTCTCAAGGACTATGGCATCAACATGATGAAGGTGCCTCTCTATTGTGACAATGAAAGCGCCATCAAGATTGCTCACAATCCAGTTCAACACTCGAAGACAAAGCACATTCAGATCCGTCAGCACTTTCTTGAAGATCTTCATTTAGCGTCATGATTGCATTATCTTCGTATTTGTTTTTGTCTTCAACATCACACACACACACACACACACACACACACACACACACACACGCACGCACGCACGCACGCACGCACGCACGCACGCACGCACGCACGCACGCACGCACGCACGCACATATTCTCATAACACCCCTTAAGACCTTATTCTCATAACAAAAACCTTATTCTCATAACACCCCCACTTAAATAGGTTTCTAGCACGGAGCGCCCCGAGGACAGCAACCACTGCCCCGCCTCCTACCCCCGCGCTGGCGCCCCCCTCCTTCCTCCCGCACCGTCGCGCCGGCTCCTACCCTGATGCAGTGCGGTTTTCTTGTGCAGTTCGGAAGCGCAAAAAAATGCTCGCTGCCATTATTCGTTGGTCGCACCGTTTTTAAAACTGCTCTTAAACCGTGCGGAATCTCAAAAAGTGTTCAACATGGCGAAGTTGCGTCTACTCCATAGCTTTTCAACGGTACATTACACGCATAATTCCGATAAACAGTTTAAAAACTAGAGCAAAAAAGGTACCGAAAAAACAACACGTACAGTTTTTTCAAACATGTAGTTCACCGTTTTCAAAACTGCTCTTAAACCGTGCGGAATCTCGAAAAGTGTTCAACATCGAAAAGTTGCGTCTACTCCATAGCTTTTCAACGGTATATTACACGCATAATTCTGATAAACGGTTAAAAAACTAGAGAAAAAAGGTACCGAAAAAACAACACATACAGTTTTTTCAAACATGCAGTTCACCGTTTTCAAAACTGCTCTTAAAC
>LR738713.1:408576675-408782855 GCA_902687465.1 Secale cereale
TGTGTGTGTGTGTGTGTGTGTGTGTGTGTGTGTTATGTCCTCTACATCATTCAATTATAGCCATGTCTTCAAACTTGCCATTTTCTGAACTAAGTGAATGTGATCGGACCCTAACCTCTTCTGTGCTTCTTCCTCAAATTCTTTCCATCTCTTCATATGCATTATATTAACACGTGTCAAATGTCTTCACTATGTCCTTGGTAGCTGAAGATACATAGACACACATTTAAAACTATTTTTAATGCCTTATCTCTTTTGCCTGAAACCGGAGAAGCCGGAACGACCACCCGACAAACCAGGTGTGTGTGGGATCGTGGCTCAACTCTCAATAAGTTGCATGCACACCACGTGTCCTTCAGATGTGAACCGCTAGGGGCACCTGCGTAATTGCGCTGCGCTACCCCTTCTCCTTATAAATAATCACCCGCATGGTCATTATCTCCTCTCCCACCTCACCATCTTGCTCAAACCCTAGCGCCATCGCTAGCTCTAGTCGACGCCGGAGACGAAGCGCTTAGCCGCCGTGACCTCTTCGATGACGTCTTCACGCCGGCCACGGATCTCATCTTCTCCGCCGCCGCCAAGTTAGGTCGTGGGAGATCGGCTGCTCAGCATCCTCTTCGCCTTGTCTAGCAGTTCCTCGAGCGGTAAATAAATCTCACTTTTTACCATCTGTTTGATCCATTGAAACCATGAACATCCACCAAAAGAGGTTTCTGAACTTCCAAATTTGTTTCTTTCTGGTTCTACATCTAGTATCATGCAAGTATATTCACTTATGACTCATAACTAGTTAGATTCCTCACTTGTACTTATTCTTGGATTCATACAAATCTAGAACCAACTCACTCGAAATAATTGAATGTCTTCGTACTATGAGGTCAATGTCTTTGAACTGATTTATCTTCAAAATCTTCTGAGAATGCATATGACCTCTTCCCTCCCCTCACATCTCTAATGCTATCACAAGTACATGTCTGTGGAAGAATCCCTTGGTTCTCATAGCCTGCATTCATTTGCAGAATTCTTACACCATCATATTGAATCTCCTGAAGATAGTTCTTGTATGACCAGTCGCCGAAAGAAGAACATAGTTGTGAAGCCTTTTTGTCTAAACCCAATGGCTTCTAACAAATCTTCAAAGAAGGGTGGCAGACAGAGAAACACTGATACTGCTAAGGATCTACCTCCAGATTTGTTCAAGCTGTACAAGTCTGATCTCAAAGAAATGTATGATGAGCACAAGTCCCGAATCCAATGGATTCGAAGATATTGGGCAGAGCAATGGTTCCTATATCACTTCATGACTCGGAATATGCAACCAAGAATGCCGTATGTCCTATATGGGGCGATGCCATCTACAAGAAGCTGCAGCCCAAGAGCAAGGCTGAAGCCATTGCCAAAGGTTTCTTCCCTTATATGGTCAGAGGACCTATGCCAGAAAATGTCGACCCATCCAGTCTTAGATGGTGTCATGAAGATGATCTTTTTGAAGAAAACTACATGTTTGTCAAGAATTCTGCTACGCTGAACAAGAAGGAGTTTGGTCTTGACTTCAATCTTGGTCCAGCTAGACCTCGACCTGATAGCAGTCGTGAAGCCAATCAAAATCGCATTGGCCCCTTCAATGGCCCTGATGGGCTACTCTCCCACATAGTTGCACAACAGGCTACAGTGGAGCAAGCTATTGCTGATGAGGAACCTGAAGATGTTCCTAAGCCCTTGAAGCCAAAGAAAAAGTCAAATGCTTCAAAACCCTCTGCTGCACCCAAAGCTTCAAGTGTGAAACCATTAAAATCTGCACCTCCTGAATCAAGTGTGCAGTCTGAAGACCAATCTCGCATCTCCAAGAAGTCCAAAGAGCTCATAAAGCCATCAGGACAAAGTCTCACACCTAGAAGCATTCTGCGCAATGATGAAGACATTATTGATCTTTCCAGTGATGATGTCCTTGCTGATGACGCCCTTGAGATACTGATCAAGAGCAAGCAGCAGGCTGAAATCTTTAATGATTTGCCTCTGTTTGACGCTGATATTATTAATAACTTCATTAATGAGTGGTTCGAAGATACCTCTCTTACCCTCAATGATCTCCAGCATCCAATTGATATCAGCGTGACCTTTCAAGGCTACATTGCTCAAGAGCTGACTATTGCGCAAAAGGTCATTAAGCAGATGACCAAGATTTTGACCATGGAAAGGTTGTCTTCAAGAAGCATATGGCCAAACTTGGCGCTCAAGAGGTTCAAAACTTCAAGACCATGTTGACAGATCTCAAGGCTGAATTTTTCAAGTGCTGTGATGAAGCAAAGGGCTCAAGAGAGCGTCTCAAGCACTATGCGCATAAATGCGTTCAGGCTCATAATGAAGCCTTGAAGCAAAAAAGCACTTGGTCGTCCAGGCATTGACCCGAAGATGGTTGCCAAGAAGAATAACAAGCCCGCCACTGTTGAAACTAAAGTTCCACGAAAGGAAAGACCAAACATTGTCTTCCCTTCCAGCATGACTGGCTCGATGCCAAAGGTCCCTTCAGCGGCTTCTGAACAAAAGAAGTCACGGCAGGCTGAAGCTGAAGCCAAGAAGAGAAAGCATCGTGATGCTCCTGATGCAGCTCCCTCCCAGAAGAAGCTGAAGACAAAGTCTTCAAAGTCTTCTCTCAAGAAACGTGCTGCTATCCAAGAACCACTAGTTGTTGAACCAATTTCGGTTGCACTGCCTGCCCCCACAAATTGTGAACGATGTCTAGTTTTGCATGAGCGTGCTCCCAAAGAGGCTCATGAGCCTGAATATATTCCAGCTGCTGACTCCACCGCAGCTGAAGACATTGGTCATGACGACAATGTTGTTGATGATGAAGTCCTTCCTCTGCTCGAGCCCCAACCAGTATCATCGCCCGCTCTCACGAGTAATGAACTCATAAGCATTTGCGGTCCCACGACACCAATTTCTCAAGATGAATTTTGGGAAGAGCAACACCCAAACACCCCCCCTGCATGAAGTCATTGCCCATACTCCCCCAGCTCAAGTCACCACTCCAGTGCTTGATGATGACATGGAACAGACCACTCCCTCACCACAAGCGTCGCCCGCATTTCGAAGGTTGCACAAAGGCCCTAGGCCCCAGGTCTCCATGTCGAGCATTCCCGAAGAGGATGTGCAACCCACAAGCTCAGTAGCACGTCAAGTGTTCCCTGAAGCCACCCCTTCAGCGTCTGCTTAAGAATCTGAAGCCAAAGTGGTTGAAGATATTCCGGCTGCATCAGCCGATGAAGAGAAAGAAGAAGATCGTGAAGTTATTCCCCCTGCGAGTGATCCTGTTGTGCAAGAAGAGAATGTGATTGTGCCAGACCCCACGGTCCAAGAAGCCACTGATGGTGAAGCAGATGCGGTTTCCACCCACACTACTAGTGAAGCCAATGATGTTGTCATGGCTGAAGACAATGTGCAGCCCGAAGTCATTGCTGCCACGGCGGTGAATGTTCCTCCCCCTGTGCCTCACACCATACCACAAGCCTTCAATCATGAAGGAGAGCTCGCTACTGTCCGGTGGCCAATATTGACGCCTCCCACTCCTCCAGGTCCCCAATATGAGTATCATGTGGAGCAAAGGCCTCAAACGCAGAAGCCAAATCCCAGGTTGCCAAGGCTTCCAAGTGCTATCGCTAAGAAAGGCTCATTCAATGTATGAAGCTTCAGAGAGCACACCACCTTCTTTGACTCTGACAAGAACCCATACAACAAGCCAAAGATCACCTCAGATAGGTAAAGAGCTTCCGACAACACATCTACTATTCCTGCATTCTATACAACCAAGACATGATTTTTCCACACCAGCGTCTTGATTGTGATGCCATTGCTGGGCTGCCATGCCTTCAAGAGGCACTTGATTGCTTCAGAGATGTTGGGCTGCTCCAGTTTGTGACTACTAAGGAGCATTGGAATGAAGAGCTTCTGTTGCAGTTCTACGCTACACTTCACACCAGAGGCTACAATAGGGATCCGAAGACATGGGTCCTTGAGTGGATGATAGGTGATGTACATCATGAAGCCAAAGCTCAGGACGTCATCGAGCTTACTTCCCTACCCACTCCTGGTGAGTTGTTTGAACCAGGTTGCCAGCTTCATCAGAATTTACTGCAAAGCATTTTCTAGAAGCCTGAGCCCAACATGAGTCAAATGCTGAGTATGATGAAGCCTTTGCCCATAGGGATGTTGAATATCCCAAGGAATTCTTTGTAAAAGACCCTGAGTACTTGCCTCACACCATTTATCACATTCCGAGGCATACTCTATGTCCTATCAAGGGACATTCTTCTGATGCCAAACTTGAAGGCACAATGAAGATATTGGTCTTATACATTCTCAATGGCATCAGATTCAACGCCTAAGACTTCTTCATCCGGCAGCTGGCTGCCTCTCGCATTGATCTGTTTAGTCTCAAGTTTTATGCTCCATGGGTCATGCGACTCATTAAGCTTCACTCTACAATCACCTATCAAGATTCAGCGCGCAATGATGTTGTATTCTTGCCTGAGGTTGATATGTCTTATGAAGCCATCTACCCTGAACCTGCCAAGAGGCCACTTCAACTGCTCAATACTGACCATCAAAGCTTCACTCAGCAAATTGAAGGTATTCATGTGCCAAATTCTGTTGCTCCTGCTTATCCTCTTGCTGGCAATTTGCATCTTCCGCATCGTGCCAACACCGATGCCACAGCCAGCACAATTACTCAAAGGCCTTAGAAGCATCCTCGTGTCCTCAACGACCGAGAGCTTATTGTATCACTTCACATGAAGCATGATAGGCATCATGACTAGTTGAAGCACCAGATGTAGAGTCTTCTCGTTGATGTCAATCGCATTCGCAACCTGGCAAACAAGAACTCATTTCTTGCCCATGAAGCCTGCCGGCGGTCCTAGAAGAGCCTCACACTGCTTTGCTCTGAAGATGATCTTCAAGCAGACGGCTTCACTGAGCGCTTCAAGTTTGACTCCAGGCCACCACAATCTAAGAGTTGGCGTCCCACTCCCTCCATTGAAGATTCTGAGTATTCATCTTCGGCTGCAACGGTTGTTGCACGAGTCATAGATGAAGAAGACGAAGCCACTTCACCAGCAATGGCTTCTGCATCACGATTCTACGTCAGGCCCATCTGCAGCGCCCAACTCCAACGTCGACTCAGTTGGCCCAACATCTTCACCACCTGGAAATGAGTGCACACTCTATGTCTTCAAACCTTTTTGGTCATTACTAACAAAAGGGGGAGAAGCATATGAGTTGATAGTCCTCACGCGGGTCCATATATGGGTCAGGTGTTTATTTTTGCTAAGTTCTTACAACTCCCGTTTTGAAACTATTTGGCTCTTGAGTTGTAACACTTAAACGTGATGGTCGTCTGCTACATTTTGTACTGTTACTATTGCGTGGTTGAATATCTATCTTACGAAGACGCCCATTTTCCATTATGCATATCAATATCTTCACTACATCTTTGTATGGATGATGTATTGTCTTCATAAGATTAAGGGAGATCTCCACAAAGCAAAATCTTCCATGTGTGTTTTGCATTCAAAGGCAAATTACTTATATGCACATCTTCAAGGGGAGCCTTCTCAATTTCATGAAGCCAATGGTTGCGTTCTATAACTTTCACATAATTTTATCCCCGTTGAAAACTTCAACCAGTTTGTCATCAATCACTAAAAAGGGGGAGATTGTGAGTGCATCTAGTGCCACCCCTAGCTGGTTTTGGAGTATTGACAACAAACTTGGTTGAGGGACTAATGTGTTTGTGAGAATTGTAGGATAACACAGGTAGTAGTGCCTTACTGATTCAGTTTACCTACCAGAGATGACCCCTAAAAATGTGTGAAGACATTGAAGACAATGGTGGTTTGTGAAGACATTCACTTGAAGATAATGACCTATGAAGACATTCACTTGAAGACTATGGAGTGCGAAGACATAGATTCTTTAATAGTTCCTTTTCTTCTTTCTTCAGTCATAGGAACCACCGTACTGTTAAGTGGGGTCCAAGTGAACAAAGTCAGATGACTGAAGTGATGCTCAACCAAAATCCTATGTCTTCGAGCGAAGACAATGAGAGCAAATCTTATCCAGAGTTGGATGAGTCTGCTTTGCTTGTAGCCCAAGCCAAGCTACCGCGTGTGTTTGAAATCTGACCGTTGGACAAGTGTCAGTTCCTTAGTGACCCATGGTCATTTCAAACAGACCATGTCGGCTATAAATAGCCCACCCCCTACACCATAAATTGGTGGCTGCTTCAGAGGAAGTACACGACTTTTGTCGTTTTGAGAGCAACCCACCTCCGAAGCCTTTTGAGAGAAAGATCATTGCGAGGACAAAGCCCAAAACACCCAGAGCCAAAGAGTGTTAGGCCTCACTGAAGCCTTTCTATCTGCGTGATCTAAAGACTTGTTACACTTGAGGACTGTGCATCCTCCAGCCGGTTAGGCGTCGCGTTCTGAGCATCCAAGAGCCATTGTGGATTGCCAATGAACAAAGTTTATGAAGGTTTGGAAGTCTATCTTGAAGACTTACCAGAGTGATTGGGCGAGGACTCGGTGTCCTTAGCTCAAGGGGAATAAGGTGAAGACATGGTCTTCTGAGTTCAATCTCAGCCTCCCTAACCAGATGTACAGTTGTCACAGCAACTGGAACTGGTCAACCAAATCCCTGTCGTCACCAAGCTACTGGTTCTATCTTCCAACTCATTTACATTTCATTTTTTCTTTGTGAAGTCATTGCTTGCTTGCCTGATCTGATTGACTTCACTGTGTGAAGACTGATTACCTGTTTGGCTTCACTCTGTCTTCCATTCTGATCCATACTACCTAGCTGCTGATAGTCTTCGTACTTTCACAATACTGCTTACTTGACTATGGCTTGTCTAGGGTAGTCTACCCTTCGCTGCATATCAATAGGTTCATTTCACCTATTTGTCTTCAAAGACCCCGTGTTTTGAAGACTTTCATAAAAATCGCCTATTCACCCCCCTCTAGTCGATAACTAGCACTTTCAAGATTTTATGTGGTAAATGTTTGCGCAAGGTGGCCTGATACGTCTCCAACATATCTATAATTTTTGATTGTTCCATGCTATTATATTATCTGTTTTGGATGTTTAATGGGCTTTAATATACAGTTTTATATTATTTTTGGGACTAACCTATTAACCGGAGGCCCAGTGACAGTTACTGTTTTTTTGTGCCTATTTGAGTGTTTCATAGAAAAGGAATATCAAATGGAGTCCAAACGGAACGAAACCTTTGCGAGGATCTTTCTTGCAACAAACGCAATCCAGGAGACTTGGAGTGGAAGTCCAGTAAGCATTGAGGTGGCCACGAGGGAGGAGGGCATGCCAAGGGGGGTAGGCGTGCCCCCACCCTCATGGGCCTCTCGTGGCTCCACCGACCTACTTCTTTCCCCTATATATACTCTTATACCCTGAAAACATCCAGGAGAGCAACAAAACCACTTTTCCACCGCCGCAACCTTCTGTACCCGTGAGATCCCATCTCGGGGCCTTTTCTGGCGCTCCGCCCGAGGAGAATTTGATCACGGAGAGCTTCTACATCAACACCATAGCCTCTCTGGTGATGTGCGAGTAGTTTACCAAAGACCTTCGGGTCCACAGTTATTAGCTAGATGACTTCTTCTCTCTCTTTGGTTCTCAATACAAAGTTCTCCTCAATGTTCTTCGAGATCTATTTGATGTAATTCATTTTGCGATGTGTTTGCCGAGATCCGATGAATTGTGGGTTTATGATCAAGATTATCTATGAACAATATTTGGTTCTTCTCTGTATTCTTATATGCATGATCTAATATCTTCGCAAGTCTCTTTGAATTATCAGTTTGGTTTGGCCTACTAGATTGATCTTTCTTGCAATGGGAGAAGTGCTTAGCTTTGGGTTCAATCTTGCGGTGCTCGATCCCAGTGACGGAAAGGGAACCGACACGTATTGTATTGTTGCCATCGAATATAAAAAGATGGGGTTTATATCATATTGCTTGAGTTTATCCCTCTGCATCAAGTCATCTTGCTTAAGGCGTTACTCCATTCTTATGAACTTAATACTCTAGATGCATGCTGGATAGCGGTCGATGTGTGGAGTAATAATAGTAGATGCAGAATCGTTTCGGTCTACTTGACACGGACGTGATGCCTATGTTCATGATAATGCCTAGATATTCTCATAACTATGCGCTTTTCTATCAATTGCTCGGCAGTAATTTGTGACCCACCGTAATATATGCTATCATCAGAGAAGCCACTAGTGAAACCTATGGCCCCCGGGTCTACTTTATAGCATATAAGTTTCCGATCTACAATTCTAGTTTACTATTTATTTTGCAATCTTTATTTTCCAATCTATACAACAAAAATACCAAAAATACTTATCTTATTATCTTTATCAGATCTCACTTTTGCAAGTGGCCGTGAAGAGATTGACAACCCCTTTATCCCGTTGGTTGCAAGGTTCTTGATTGTTTGTGCAGGTACTAGGCGACTTGTGTGTAGTCTCCTACTGGATTGATACATTGGTTCTCAAAAACCGAGGGAAATACTTATGCCACTTTGCTGCATCACCCTTTCCTCTTCAAGGAAAACCAACGCATACTCAAGAGGTAACAAGAAGGATCTCTGGCGCTGTTGCCAAGGAGATCTATGCCAAGTCAATACATACCAAGTACCCATCACAAACTCTTCTCCCTCGCATTACAATATCTGCCATTCGCATCTCATTTTCCTCTCCCCCACTTCACCTTTGCCGTTTTATTCACCCTTTTTACGTTCGCCTCTTTTTCGTTCGCTTGCTTCTTGTGTGCTTGTGTATTGGATTGTTTGTTTGTCACGATGGCTCAAGAAAATACCAAATTATATGACTTTTCCAACACTAATAGTAATGATTTTATTTGCACCCCGATTGCTCCTGCTACTAATACAGAATCTTGTGAAATCAATGCTGCTTTATTGAATCTAGTCATGAAAGATCAATTTTTAGGCCTTCCTAGTGAAGATGTCGCGTCTCATCTGAATAATTTTGTTGATTTATGCGATATGTAAAAGAAAAGAGATGTAGATAATGATCTTGTTAAATTAAAACTATTCCCATTCTCACTACGAGATCGGGCCAAAACTTGGTTTTCTTCTTTGCCTAAAAATAGTATTGATTCATGGAATAAGTGCAAAGATTGTTTTATTGCCAAGTATTTTCCTCTCGCTAAGATCATCTCCCTTAGGAACGATATTATGAATTTCAAACAACTTGATCATGAGCATGTAGCACAATCTTGGGAGAGGATGAAACTTATGATAAGAAATTGTCCCACACATGGTTTGAATCTATGGATGATTATACAATTTTTTTATCCCGGTTTGAACTTTGCTTCTAGAAATCTTTTAGATTCGGTCGCGTGAGGTACTTTTATGGAAATCACTTTAGGAGAAACTACTAAACTCCTAGATAATATAATGGTTAACTATTCTCAATGGCGCACCGGGAGATCTTCCACTATTAAAGAAGTGCATGCAATTGAAGAAATTAATGTTTTGAGTGGAAAGATGGATGAACTTATGAAATTGTTTGCTAGCAAGGGTGCTAATGTTGATCCCAATGATATACCCTTATCCACTTCGATTGATAATACTAATGAATCTATGGATGTGAATGTTGTTGGTAGGAATAATTTTGGTAACAATGCTTATAGAGGAAACTTTAATCCCGGGCCTTTTCCTAGCAATTCCTCCAATAATTATGTAAATTCCTACAATAGTTCCTATAGAAATTATAATAAGATACCCTTTGATTTTGAGAATAGTGTTAAGGAATTTATGATTTCACAAAAGAGTTTTAATGCTATGATTGAAGAAAAAATGCTTAAGATTGATGATTTGGCTAGGAGTGTGGGTATAATTTCTCCTGACATTGATTCTTTGAAACTTAGATCTATCCCACCTAAGAATGACATCAATGCGTCTCTCAAATCCATGAGAATTTCCATTGATGAGTGCAAAGAAAGAACTGATAGGATGCGTGCTAAAAAAGATTGCTTTGTGAAAGCGTGTTCTTCTAATTATCATGATAATAATGATGAAGATCTAAAAGTGATTGATGTGTCTCCCATTAAATCTTTGTTTTCCAATATGAATCTTGATAAATATGGGACTGGAGATGAGTCAACTTTAGTTAAAAGGCATCCCAATGATTTAGAGTTTTTAGATCTTGATGCTAAAATTAATAAAAGTGGGATTGAAGAGGTCAAAACTTTACATAGCAATGAACCCACTATTTTGGATTTCAAGGAATTTAATTATGATAATTGCTCTTTGATAGATTGTATTTCCTTGTTGCAATCCATGTTAAATTCTCCTCATGCTTATGATCAAAATAAAGATTTTACTAAACATATCGTTGATGCTTTAATGCAATCTTACGAAGAAAAGCTTGAGCTAGAAGTTTCTATCCCTAGAAAACTTTATGATGAGTGGTAACCTACTATTAAAATTAATATTAAAGATCATGAATGCTATGCTTTATGTGATTTGGGTGCTAGTGTTTCCAAGATTCCAAAAACTTTGTCTGATGTGTTAGGTTTCCGTGAATTTGATGATTGCTCTTTAAATTTGCATCTTGCGGATTCCACCATTAAGAAACCAATGGGAAGGATTAATGATGTTCTTATTGTTGCAAATAGGAATTATGTGCCCATAGATTTCATTGTTCTTGATATAAATTGCAATCCTACATGTCCCATTATTCTTAGTAGACCTTTCCTTAGAACGATTGGTGCAATTATTGATAAGAAAGAAGGAAATATTAGATTCCAATTTCTGTTAAGAAAAGACATGGAAGACTTTCATAGAAATAAAATTAAATTTCCTTATGAATATATTATGAGAGCCACTTATGGATTGCATACCAAAGATGACAATACCTAGATCTATTATTGTTTTTATGCCTAGCTAGGGGCGTTAAACATTAGCGCTTGTTGGGAGACAACCCAATTTTATTTTCTTTGCTTTTTGTTTCTGTTTAGTAATAAATAATTCATCTAGCTTCTGTTTAGATGTGGTTTTATGTTTTAATTAGTGTTTGTGCCAAGTAGAACCTTTGGGAAGACTTGGGTGAAGTCTTTGCGATCTTGCTGTAAAAAATAGAAACTTTTGCGCTCACGAGAATAGCTGACATTTTTTACTGGAGAGTGATTTTATGTTTATTCTTTTTGCAGATGATTAATAGACAAATTCCTCACGTCCACCAATTTATTTCAGTATTTTTAGAGTTACAGAAGTATTTGAAAGTTACAGGTTTCTACAGACTGCTCTGTTTTTGACAGATTCTGTTTTTCGTGTGTTGTTTGCTTATTTTGATGAATCTATGAGTAGTATCGGGGGGTATGAACCATAGAGAAGTTAGAAAACAATAGCTTTAACACCAATATAAATGAAAATGAGTTCAATACTGTACATTAAAGTGGTGGTTTGTTTTCTTATACTAACGGAGCTCACGAGATTTTCTGTTAAGTTTTGTGTTGTGAAGTTTTCAAGTTTTTGGGTAAGGATTTGATGGACTATGGAATAAAGAGTGGCAAGAGCCTAAGCTTGGGGATGCCCAAGGAACCCCAAGGTAAAATTCAAGGACAACCAAAATCCTAAGCTTGGGGATGTCACGGAAGGCATCCCCTCTTTTGTCTTCGTCTATCGGTAACTTTACTTGAGACTATATTTTTATTCACCACATGATATGTGTTTTGCTTGGAGCGTCTTGTGTGATTTGAGTCTTTGATTTTTAGTTATCACAATCGTCCTTGCTGTACACACCTTTTGGGAGAGACACACATGAATCGGAATTTATGTGCTTCACTTATATCTTTTGAGCTAGATAAATTTTGATCTAGTGCTTCACTTATATATTTTAGAGCACGGTGGTGGTTTTATTTTATAGAAATTATGATCTCTCATGCTTCACTTATATTATTTTGAGAGTCGTTCAGAACAGAATGGTAATTTTCCTTGGCTATAAAATTAGTCCTAATATGATAGTCATCCAAGATGGGTATAATAAAAACTTCCATATAGAGTCCATTGAATACTATGAGAAGTTTGATACTTGATGATTGTTTTGTGATATGAAGATGGTGATATTAGAGTTGTTCCAGTTGAGTAATTGTGAATTTGAGAAATACTTGTGTTGAGGTTTGCAAGTCCCGTAGCATGCACGTATGGTAACCGTTGTGTAACAAATTTGAAGCATGGGATATTTCTTTGATTGTCTTCCTTTGTGTGGAGGTCGGGATCGCGCGATGGTTAAGTCCTACCAACCCTTCCCCTAGGAGCATGCGTGTAGAGCTTGGTTTTGATGACTTGTAGATTTTTTCAATAAGTATGTGAGTTCTTTATGACTAATGTTGAGTCCATGGATTATACACACTCTCACCCTTCCACCATTGCTAGCCTCTCTAGTACCGCGCAACTTTCGCCGGTACCATACACCCACCATATACCTTCCTCAAAACAGCCACCATACCTACCTATTATGGCATTTCCATAGCCATTCCGAGATATATTGCCCTGCAACTTTCCACCGTTCCATTTATTATGACACGCTTCATCATTGTCATATTGCCTTGCATGATCATGTAGTTGACATCGTATTTGTGGCAAGGCCACCATGCATAATTTTTCATACATGTCACTCTTGATTCATTGCCATCCCGGTACACCACCGGAGGCACTCATATAGAGTCATATTTTGTTCTAGTATCGAGTTGTAAATAAATAGAAGTGTGATGGTCATCATTATTAGAGCATTGTCCCGTGTGAGAAAATAAAAAAGAAAGAAAGATAAAGGCAAAAAAGAAGAAGAGAAAGAGTCTCAAAAAAAGAGAGGAGTCTCCAAAAAAATGAGAGAAAAAGAGAGAAGGGACAATGCTACTATCCTTTTGCCACACTTGTGCTTCAAAGTAGCACCATGGTCTTCATGATAGAGAGTCTCTTGTTTTGTCGCTTTCATATACTAGTGGGAATTGTCATTATAGAACTTGGCTTGTATATTCCAATGATGGGCTTCCTCAAATGCCCTAGGTCTTCGTGAGCAAGCAAGTTGGATGCACACCCACTTCGTTTCTTTTGTTGAGCTTTCATACATTTATAGCTCTAGTGCATCCGTTGCATGGAAATCCCTACTCACTCACATCGATATCTATTGATGGGCATCTCCATAGCCCATTAATATGCCTAGTTGATGTGAGACCATCTTCCTCCTTTTTTTCTTCTCCGCAACCACCACTCTATTCCACCTATAGTGCTATATCCATGGCTCACGCTCATGTATTGCGTGAAAGTTGAAAAAGTTTGAGAATAATAAAGTATGAAATGATTGCTTGGCTGAAACCGGGGTTATGCATGATTTGAATATTTTGTGTGACGAAGATGGAGCATAGCCAAACTATATGATTTTGTAGGGATGAACTTTCTTTGGCAATGTTATTTTGGGAAGACATAATTGCTTGGTTAGTATGCTTGAAGTATTAGTATTTTTATGTCAATATTAAACTTTTGTCTTGAATCTTTCAGATCTAAATATTCATGCCACAATATAGAAAATTACATTGAAAATTATGTTAGGTAGCATTCCACATCAAAAATTCTATTTTTATCATTTACCTACTCGAGGACGAGCAGGAATTAAGCTTGGGGATGCTGATACGTCTCCAACGTATCTATAATTTTTTATTGTTCTATTATATTATCTGTTTTGGATGTTTAATGGGATTTAATATACACTTTTATATTATTTTTGGGACTAACCTATTAACCGGAGGCCCAGTGCCAGTTGCTGTTTTTTTTGCATATTTCAGTGTTTCGCAAAAAAGGAATATCAAACGGAGTCCAAACGGAACGAAACCTTCGCGAGGATCTTTCTTAGAACAAACGCAATCCAGGAGACTTGGAGTGGAAGTCAAGGAAGCAACGAGGTGGCCATGAGGCTGGAGGGCGCGCCAGGGGGGTAGGCGCGCCCCCACCCTCGTGGGCCCCTTGTAGCTCCACCGACCTACTTCTTTCGCCTATATATACTCTTATACCCTCAAAACATCCAGGAGAGCAACAAAACCACTTTTCCACCGCCGCAACCTTCTGTACCCGTGAGATCCCATCTCAAGGCCTTTTCCGGCGCTCCGCCCGAGGGGAATTTGATCACGGAGAGCTTCTACATCAACACCATAGCCTCTCCGGTGATGTGTGAGTAGTTTACCATAGACCTTCGGGTCCATAGTTATTAGCTAGATGGCTTCTTCTCTCTCTTTGGTTCTCAATACAAAGTTCTCCTCGATGTTCTTGGAGATCTATTCGATGTAATTCTTTTTGCGGTGTGTTTGTTGAGATCCGATGAATTGTGGGTTTATTATCAAGGTTACCTATGAACAATATTTGGTTCTTCTCTGAATTCTTATATGCATGATCTAATATCTTTGCAAGTCTCTTTGAATTATCAGTTTGGTTTGGCATACTAGATTGATCTTTCTTGCAATGGGAGAAGTGCTTAGCTTTGGGTTCAATCTTGCGGTGCTCCATCCCAGTGACAGAAAGGGAACCGACACGTATTGTATTGTTTCCATCGAGGATAAAAAGATGGGGTTTATATCATATTGCTTGAGTTTATCCCTCTGCATCATGTCATCTTGCTTAAGGCGTTACTCCGTTCTTATGAACTTAATACTCTAGATGCATGCTGGATAGCGGTCGATGTGTGGAGTAATAGTAGTAGATGCAGAATCATTCTCGGTCTACTTGACACGGACGTGATGCCTATGTTCATGATCATGCCTAGATATTCTCATAACTATGCGCTTTTCTATCAATTGCTCGACATTAATTGGTGACACACCATAATATATGCTATCATGAGAGAAGCCACTAGTGAAACCTATGGCCCCCGGGTCTACTTTACATCATATAAGTTTCCGATCTACAATTCTAGTGCACTATTTATTTTGCAATCTTTATTTTCCAATCTATACAACAAAAATACCAAAAATACTTATCTTATTATCTTTATCAGATCTCACTTTTGCAAGTGGCCGTGAAGGGATTGACAACCCCTTTATCGCCTTGGTTGCAAGGTTCTTGATTGTTTGTGCAGGTACAAGGAGACTTGCGTGTAGTCTCCTACTCGATTGATACCTTGGTTCTAAAAAACTGAGGGATATACTTACGCTACTTTGCTGCATCACCCTTTCCTCTTCCTGGGAAAACCAGCGCATGCTCAAGAGGTAGCATGGCCTAACGCAAACAGTTTTCAAGAGAATGTCGTGTGTGAATGTTCATTGATCCAACACGGTTTATTCCTAGAAACTGTGTGCGTTGCGTGAGGTCATCGCCCACGGTGTTTTCTCAATAACCGTTTGGAATAGAAAAAACCCAATTAGCAGGTTAATTGCCCTATTATTAATAATCCATTTATTAATCTAATTGGCATTCATATTAAGCACAAAATATATTTCATTTCCATATTAAGGAAGCATGATATCATAATTGAAATACATCAGAGTACAACATGATATAGCTTCAACACTCAGCTACCCCATTACACAATTGCACCAGCACCAAGTTTCACATGCAACATCTAGAACCTTTCGAAATTAGCATCATAGACGGTACATAGACAGATGCATCTCATCCGGAAAACTTCAGAAGCGGAAGGCGAATATTGAGCCTTCATTCATGTTGAAGGTCTTTGCAACTTTCGGCTAGTGCATGTGGATGATTGATCGTCCATCCTTCGTCCTCTTAAGGAACACTTCAATATTGAACCGTGGGTGTTGTATGAAAACATTCCTTGCCTCCTAACCATAGAGGTGGTTTGAGAGGTAATCATCGGTGAACTGCTTTGGAAAGGCCTGAAAACAAGGATGTGCATAAATATCTTCTCTATATTGGAAATGGGGCAAAGGAATAAAAAAGGCAAGGTATAATAGTTAGTACCATCTTATAGTGAACTAATGTCTTCTTCATTGTGCAGACAAAGATCTTGTTGTTGTTTTTCGCTAATTTCTTTATCCTAACAATCTTTCTGAGTTTCTTGACTTGATTGATATTCATGGACAACTCATTTCCCCATATGCAAAAAGGGTCGAATAGTGGGTCAAAACCTGTGACAGCAGGACCTACATGTGCATTGTGCAAGACCAAATTGTTAAAAACCTAAATATTAGAATGGTTCCTTCAATTGGACAAACGATTCACATACCTTAACCCATGTTTGATGACTTTGAACGTCAAAATTTTTTGTTTGAATTTCCCTGGTTACAGTGGTCATCCACGTATTGCATAATTTGGGTGCACAAAGGAGACTACACACCCACACTTCTTAATCGAGCAAGTTCAACAATTAAATAGAGCTAGCTGACCTAAACATTACTCTAACAAATTAAAGACTGACGCTCTTAATTAAAAAAACAAAGAGTACTACTACGACTGGTGCTCGTCGATCTCCACCGCCTCCTCCGTGGCATCCATTGCACCTTACTCGGCAAGCATCACGCCATCCACGTCCGGCA
Source organism: Secale cereale (assembly GCA_902687465.1). Lineage (NCBI taxonomy): Eukaryota > Viridiplantae > Streptophyta > Magnoliopsida > Poales > Poaceae > Secale > Secale cereale. Next base: position 408,593,265 of record LR738713.1, read on the forward strand.
TCTCTTTGGGAAAGGCCGCCATGAGCTCGGCGTTGGCGGCCGCGATCTAGGCTTGGACGGGCTTCGCCGTGGCAAGGTATGCGGCAGAGGAACGGACGGCTACTCGAACGCTCTCGGCGATTGCCAACTCTTCGCCATGGGTTGCCGACCGTTGTCGGAGAAGCTTTGTTCGATTTGTGCGGTGACCGCCATGAGCTGGGCATGGGCGGCCTCGACATGGTCGTGGGCAGCCAACATCAGGTCTAAAGCTGCCGCTGCGGAACGGACATCTACTATGCCGCTCTCGCCAGTTGCTATCCCCGAGGCAGATGTTGCTGCCGCCATGTGAGAAGCCATAGTGGCCGTTTGGGCTGCCTTGGCCGCCCGGTCGCAGATTGTGGCCGCGCTCATGCACCTTGTTAGCACGCGCATGGCGGCTGCAGCCGCGCTCTCGCCGGAGTGGGCCACCGAAGTTCTCCTTACGATGCGGGTCCACGTCCCCATCTTTCACCAGTGACGATTGAACAGTGAAATGATATTCGGGTAGCGAGCTAGTGTGTTTGGCATGCCACCTGTGGACTGTAGCCGACGCACCTTCTCGCGTAAGCCGTAGGCATACTATACACCGACGGTGCTCCAGGATATTTTGTACCGCAACTCACATGGTTGGTGATAATATACTATGTGGGATCTACTTGATTTTTCATCTTGATTTGAATTACATAATGGGGTCACATCGACAATGGACGATGTTTGAATTGCTAGACTTTTATATGCATTGAACATGCAACTATATGTGTGTCGTAATAGAATTGGAATTATCCAGGGTCCGTTTGGACATTTTATACAATAATTGGTTTTCTAGCCATTTCAGGTGCACAATTCAAAATTAAACTACATGCACATGCTCCGGTGCATCAACATGGGTTGTAAAATCATATATGTGTCCATGGGTTTATGATTATGTCCCATGCAAGAAATGGGTATGAATTTCGAACACTACGACATCGTGGCTCTCCGTTGAACGTTGAGGTACTTGCTTTTGTAATTCTAGTAAATCCAAAACCCGTCTGAAATTCGTGAACCTTGGCATGCTATCATGGAATGGAATCAACATGCTGGGGTAAAAAACATTGTCCCATTTGGGGTAGGTTATGGTATAAGCTTCTCACAAACCAGAGCGTCTCAGAAGAAGCCTCATGGTTCCATTTGGGAAACGTGTCACCTTCGTGGATAAAATGATATTCGTCGCCTCTTCTTCCTTTCAATTGTTTTCCTGGTGTCAACATAGAACAACATGAGTGTCGTGTTAATTTTTTTGTCAGGGATCGTTTGGACATTTTTATACGTTAACTGAGTTTTCTAGCCATTTATGTGCATAATTCAAAATTGAACTACATGCACATGCTCCAGTCCATAAAAACGGGTTGCAAAATCAAATGTTTGTCCTTGGTTGCAAGCTTAGGTCACATGCAAGAAAACACCTTGACACAGTCGCTCGGCCGGTAACATTGAGATACATAGTTTTAAAATTCTAGTAAATCGAAAACTCGTCTGAAATTCATGAAAGTTGACATGATATCATGCAACGGAATCCACATGCCGTGGCAAAAATATTGTCCCATTTGGGGCTGGTTTGGGTATAAGCTTCTCGCAAACCATAGGTTCTCTCACTACAAGCCTGATGGTTTCGGTAGGGAACGTGCCACCTTGGGGGACGAAACAATATATGTTGCCTCTTCTTACATTCAAAATTGTTCTCATGTCAACATAGAACAACATGAGTGTTGTGTCAATTTTTGGGATTTTTTGGGGTTCCCTTGGACATTTTTATACATTAATTGAGTTTTCTATGCATTCCTATGCATAATTCAAATTTGAACTACATGCACATGATCCAGTGCATATAAATTGGTTCAAAATTGGAATCTGTGTCCTTGGTTACATGCTTATTAAGACGCATGCAAGAAATGAGAATGAATCTCAAACACCTTGCCACTGTCGCTCCGTCACTAACGTTGAGATACATGGTTTTTAAATTCTAGTAATTCGAAAACGCGTCTGAAATTCATGAAACTTGGCATGCTATCATGGAGCGTCATCAACATGTGGTGGTAATTTTTTTATCCCATTTGGGGCAGGTTTGGGTATAAGCTCCTCACAAATGAGAGCTTCTCACAACAAGCGTGATGGTTTCGGCAGGGAACGGTTCACCTTTCTAGATGAAACGATATCCGTTGCCTCTTCTTGATTTCAATTTTTTCTCTAGTGTCAACATAGAACAACAAGAGTGTTGTGTTAAATATTGGAACTTTTTGGGGTTCGTTTGGACATTTTTATACATTAATTGAGTTTTCAATGCATTTATGTGCATAATTCAAAATTGAACTACATGCACATGCTCTAATGCATATAAATTGGTTGAAAATTCAAATATGTGTCCTTGGTTGCATACTTAGGCCCCATGCAACAAATGGGAATGAATGTCAAACACCCTGCCACCGTCACTCGGCCGCAAACATTGAGATACCTAGTTTTTAAATTCAGGTAAATCCAAAACTCGTCTGGAATTCTTGAAACTTGGCATGCTATCATGGATCGGTATCAACATGCCGTGGTATATTTTTTGTCCCATTTGGGGCAGGTTTGGATATAAGCTTCTCACAAACCAGAGCTTCTCACAACAAGCGTGATGGTTTCGGTAGGGAGCGTTTCACCTTTCTAGATGAAACGATATATGTTGCCTCTTCTTGATTTCATTTTTTCTCTAGTGTCAACATAGAACAACAAGAGTGTTGTGTTAAATTTTGGAATTTTTCGGGGTTCGTTTGGACATTTTTATACATTAATTGAGTTTTCAAAGCATTTATGTGCATAATTCAAATTTGAACTACATGCACATGCTCCAGTGCATATAAATTGGTTGAAAAATCAAATATGTGTCCTTGGGTGCATGCTTAGGTCCCATGCAAGAAATGGGAATGAATTTCAAACACTAGGGCACTATTGATTGCCGGCAAAACGTTGAGCTACTTTGTTTTTAAATTCTAGTAAATCCAAAACTGGTCTGAAATTCATTAAAACTTGGCATGCTATCATGGAATGGCACCCGACATGCTGTGGTATTTTTCGTGTCCATTTTGATTGGCGCACTCGAATAACAGCCAACAAAGGCATTTTGAAAAAAATAGCTACCACTTTAATATCTCAAACGTTTGTATAATTTGAATGGGTGTTCTGTTAACCATTCAAGTGATGCCATGTCTCTTGGTTTTAATGGCTATAGTAGGTGGCGTGCGGACAGCTGCTTGACTGAACGGGAGGCGTGTGAGCGCAGTCCAGTGCGCAGCTTGACCGAGATGCGTGCAAGCTGTCCTCCAATGCGCATGCTCATCGGGAATCATGCGAGCTGTACGCTGCACAGGCTCACTCAGAAATGATCCCTTTGACTTCCATGGCTGCCGGCCTTCCTCTCCATTAATGGCGCCCGAGCCGCTGTTTAGTACGGGCGGCCTTACTGTTCGCCTCACATTCCCCTCCCTCCCGCAGACCTCCACCAACACCAAGGTGCAGAAGGACCATTTGCCACTAGTCTTCAAGTTTGGTGAAGTCGACAAGCCTCATGGACATGGCCCTGAACGAGCTGGCCGCGGCGGTTGCTGCCCCCGCTCCCGTCCCAGCTCCCGTCCCATCTCCCATCCCCGCACCAGCGACCATCCCCGTAACATTGACGGGCTAGTCGCCGAGCACTATCACAGAGCTAGAAGCCACAGGCGTCAGCGAGATCTCCGCAGACCCTCGCGAGCTCGTGTACATGCCAGCGCCAGCTCCCGTGCCCGTGCCCGTGTGTGCGCCCCCCTCAGCAGCATGGGACACCGCCGTCGACCGCTACCTCTCAGCGCCGCCAGTTTCCCTCCTCCCGCGCGCTGCCCGCCGATCGCGCTACGACATGATGTTTGATTTACAAGTGAAGAACATTCGGTGCTGCCTTGAAGACTTCAACAACGGCATCCCGGAGGACGACAACGACAACAACGGTGCAGCACGCCGTCTCCGCCACTGCCGGAATAGTATTTTGGGGGTTTAATACTGTATCTCGATCATATGAATATAAATTCGCAGTGTGACTGAATGAAAGATATGGTTTAAATGAACTTGCATTTTCTCTCTCTTTATGTATAGACTTATCAAACGATTTTCTTTTTAAAAACATGTCAATGGTTTTTAAATATAAAACACTCATCGCAAACGTTTTAGTTAGAACACCCGTATGGAAACAGACAGCTTCCCCAGGAAGCCAAGGAAAAATGGGCCGAGAAGGATTTGTGCAGCTCTTGATCGCAAACATTTTAGATAGAACACCCGTATGCAAATCCATACTTCGGTGCTAAGCCAAGAGAAAATGTGCCTAGCAGGATTTGTGCATCCCTTCAATGCAAATGGTTGTTTTGGATGACCCGTGTGCAACCACATACAAACAATTTTGTAAGATTTGTATCTGTCATATTGGGTATGTTGGCATTTGTCAAACTGGAAAGATTGATATTTGTTGATCTAGTAACATTGCCATTTGCCAACCTTGTAACACTGCGATTTGTCAAAATATGCAGTTAAAAATATGTAGCACTATCTAATTTTTGCAACTAAAATTCAATAATTAAGCATAGATTTCCTTCACAGATTAAGCAGTCATTCTTTATACAAACAGTTCAACTTGACAGCTGAACCGACCAAACTTTTCCCCAATTGTTGCCAACCACGCACTGAAATAGCTAGTTCAACTATATATACTAGCTAATTTTAAGTACGTTGTACAGTTCCACCACATCTATAGTCAGATGAACTGAACAAAATAGCCCCTAAATACTACTACTACGGAGGGGCTTTGTACTACTTCCGACAGCCTCTTCTTTGCCGAGCGTGCTCAATAAGAGGTAGAGGAGGAGGAGCCTACTGACGAGATGGACAACTGCAATACGGTGCCTACCGCTGCTGCACCTTCAGCGAAGCTCACCTCGAACGCCCTCTGCTACTCCATACGACCCCTCCCGAAGCGGTGGTTCTCCTCATAGATCTCCTGATTCCTCGCCTCTGAGGCGGCATGTGCCATAGCCACGGTGGCAGTAAGGCTCTTTGCATGCTCGACGAGGCGCTCCTCCTCCTTTCGCATGAACTCGGTGTAGCACGCAAGGTCCTGACACACGTGCGGGCCTCCGCCTCCCGCCTTCAGGCGGCGGTGGCGGAGCGAGTGATGATCCCGACAATCGACGGCGGGTTGGCAGCTACAGTTGCCGTCGATGGAGTGGGAGCCACGACCACCACCTCTCGCCTACGGGTCGCGGTGGCAGAGCGGGTGATGGCCACGGTGGCCGGCAGTGGGGTGGCGGCCACGACGGCCACCTCCCGCCTTCGGGCCATGGCGGTGGAGCGGGCGATGGCCCTGGCTTTCGACAGTGGTGTGGCGGCAACTGCGGCCTGCAATAGCTGCCGACGGGCAGCGGCGGAAGAGCATGTGGTGGTTGTTCCGCGCACACCCAGCAGGGACGCCACACGCACTACACTACGCCGGGAACTGTGTCACCACCGCGGTGTACCTCCCCGTTAGAGCTGTCCTTTGATGAAGGCGGAGTGGATGAGCGACAATGACGGACCGGTGCCATTGGCGATTGTGGGAGAAGCAGACGAGATAAGCTACAGGGAGGGAGGGGAAAATGCGATGCAGGACTCGCCGGCCGTGAGGGTTTATATAGCAGGCCGGTAAGCATTGGGATTTTTGGGGATTTCACCGAGTCTGGCGGGAAGCTTGTGCGGGAACATACGCGGTTGCGCGGCAATGGGCTCATCGATGATTCATTGGCGCCACTTCGAGTCACCGTTTGGCCAATAGAACGCCCCCCACGCACTGCGCAAGCTTGCGCTGTAAGCCGTCTGCGGCCGCGGGGTGACAAGACGTGCGAGAGGAGGACGAAAGATCACATACAAATACAGTTAATAAAAAAACATTTGTGATTTAATTACTTACTATACCCCCGTTCTGGTTTATAAGTAGGATTTAACTAATGAAATATGAATGCATGTTGCCAAAGATTATATAGTTGGGTTCATATTTGAACATAGTTTCCAATTACATAACTTTTATAACATGCATTAACATTTTGTTGGTTAAATTCAATGGCAAAGTATGGCACAGAGTATAAAGGGGAATATAGACCAAGATGGAGGTAGTTGCACACGGCCGCTCTCTACGCAGTGACGCAACTGTCAGCTAACTTGTAGGCTACCATTTCCTGCGTGTTCAACTGCTCTATGCGTGTGGTTGCTTGCGGTTGAGGTGGCCGCGACGCGCTTAGCTCGCGTCCCGCTGCGCGTGCTCTGCTGACGCATCTCTCCGGGTGCTCTGCCCTTGTCCCTCCATGCACGCTACCAGTGTTTGGGGTCGGCGCACGATCACGTATGTTTGTGTGAATGCGGTTGTGCCGGGCGCGGCTCAACGATGCAGTTACCCGCTGCAAAAATTGCCACGAGGACGCGTCGAGAATCCAGGCCGCCCGGCCCCCATTTATTCCTGCAGCCATTTACCTTCATCTCTCGCATCACACGACATAATAACCACACCCACGACGACACATACAAAGAGGACATCCAGCGGTTCCAATGGCGCTCCTAGCGGCCGATGATGAGAACGGCGGGCAGTTCACCACGCATCACATAGTGGACACCCACGTGAGAGGGAAGGCCCTCTCGGTGGTGTACACGAACGATCCTGTCTCGGTGGAGAGCTCCATCCAAACTATGGAGCAGTTCCTTGCCGAGGACAAGTACCAAGTGGTCGGCTTCAACCTCGAGTACACCATCGGTCATGTCGGGCTCGATCAGAAGGTTGTCGACGCCCAGTTGTGCATGTGACACGACGTCCTCATCTACCACTACCAACTGGCCGCAAGGCCTTGCGAGCGTTTCTCCAGGTTTATCAACATTTCCGACTACAGTTTCTCTACGGTGGACACCACCAATGATCTAAAAGCGCTCAAGGTTTCAGGCTTGAAAGGCCAGAATCTTGTCAACATCCAAGACCACTACAAGGTCTGGGGCAGCGACAACAACAAAAAAAACTCCCTGGTTCACCTCGCCTCGGCCATCATTGACCCCTACTACATGAAGATGAAGGATGAGAGAAAGAAGGATAAGAACACCTGTCATAGTGTCTGGCATGAGAGACTGGATGAACAACATGTCACGTACGCGGCCAAGGATGCGTACACAAGCTACGAGATGTACAATCAGATCGTTGACATGAGGAGTGTCTTATTCCTTCCCCAGACGAGGGATCGAGCCATAGAGCAGTGGCGGGAGCATCACAAGAAGTAGATGACTAGACGATTGTTTCTCCTAGTTTAGAATGCATACAATTGTTTATTGAGGTGTGTGTGAATGATCTGTATAGTCACTTATGTAATTCTTCTATAGACAGAGCAAATCACACGGCTTATTAGCAACAGTCATATGTGTTATCATTTGTCTTCGCACACATTTCTGATTACGGACCTGTTTGCCGCGTATTACACACATCTTGTTCAGTTGAACCGTTTCTATTGTGTTGCCTAATCACACACAGTTCATCCTAGTGAACTGTATGCAGTATATCGCACACACCCTCATCTAGCTGCCCATTTTTGTTGTTCTACATCATCGCAAACAGTTCTTCTGAATTAACCGTTTGCCACTCATCGCACACGTAACTCCAATATGAACCGTGTTTGGTGTTAGCGCCATCACACATATTTTGCATCTTTTTTTATGGTATTGTTACATCACCGTTTGTGATTGATGCATCGCACACAGTTTCGTCGAAGGGTCTCCGATTCGACTGTCGCGTTTGGACCATCCTGTAGTAGTGATGGAACAATAAAAAATTATAGATACGTTGGAGACGTATCAGCATCCCCAAGCTTAATTCATGCTCGTCCTCGAGTGGGTAAATGATAAAAACTTAATTTTTGATGTGGAATGTTGCCTAACATATTCATCATATTCTTTTATTTGTAGCATGGACATTTGGACTTTTAGATGATTCAAAGCAATAGTCTATGATTTGACATGAAGACTTTAATACTCAAGCATGTATGTAAAATATCCAAGATTTATAATATAACAACATGGAACAATCAAAAATTGTAGATACATTGGAGACGTATCAGCATCCCCAAGCTTAATTCTTGCTTGTCCTCGAGTAGGTAAATGATAAAAACATAATTTTTGATATGGAATGCTGCCTAACATATTCATCATATTCATTTATTTGTAGCATGGATATTTGGATTTTTAGATGATTCAAAGCAATATTCTATAATTTGACATGAAGACTTTAATACTCAAGCATATCAACAAGCAACCATGTCTTTCAAAATATCAATACTAAAGAAATCTATCCCTATCCCATTATGCTCAATGAGTGATCCATTCACGAAACACATCCAAATATTAGCTACATCAAATGCTCAAGTAAGATAATAGTGCTGCCTAGTTGGTGCTTTATAGGAGAAGATGGAGACTCAAAAAAAATGCATAAAAATAAATAGATATGCCCTTTGCAGAGGGAAGTGGAGATTTGTAGAGGTGCCACAACTCTTACCTTAAATTGAAAGATAAAATTATTTTGAGGGCATGCTTTTCCTGTCAATGAAAACGACCGATAATTCCCAATATCTTCCATGCTAGATAAATCATAGGCGGTTCCCTAACATAAAATAAAATTTAGTTCCTGTCCACCATTCTTTCACAATCCATGGCTAGCCGTATCCACGAGTGCCTTCCATACCAAAACATACCAAGAAATTTATTATAGTATTTTTTGCATTTCAGGACTGGGCATCCCTATTACCGCCACACTCTCGTGCAATGACAAGAGAATAAACACTCATCTTGAGAATAACATACCTAGCATGGAAAATATCGGCCACCCCCTACCACTTCATGAGCGGTACAAGCACACAAAAGAGAAATTTATTTTGAAAATTAGAGTTGGCACATACAAATTTACTTGGAACGACATGGAAATACCGCATATTGGTAGGTATGGTGGACTCATTTGGCACAACTTGGGTTTTTAAGAGTTGGATGCACAAGTAGTATTCCTTCTTAGTACAAGTAGAGGCTGATACGTCCATTTTGCATCATGATTTTGTACTGTTATTTATAATGTTTTTATGCATAATAATGCTTTCTAATGCCTTTTATCTCATAATATGCAAGGTTCACACAAAGAGGGAGAATACCGACAGCTAGAATTCTGGACCCGAAAAAGCTATGTCAGAGATACCTATTCTGCACATATCCAAATGAGCTGAAACTTTACGGAGAATTGTTTTGGAATATATAATAAATATTGGAGCAAATAACTACCAGAGACGGCTGACTGGTGCCCACAAGATACTAGGGCGCGTCAGGCCCCCCAGGCGCACCCTGGTGGGTGGTGGGAAGCCCATCCCACCCCTAGTGCCCATCTTCTGATATATAAGGTCTTTTGACCTAGAAAATAAATAAGAGGAGGACTTTCGGGATGGAACACCGTCGTCTCGAGGAGGAACTTTGGCAGGAGCACTTTTTCTCTCCGGCGGAGCGATTCTGCCGAGGATACTTCCTCCGGAAGGGGGAAATCGAAGCTATTGTCATCGCCAACAACCCTCTCATCGTGGGAGGATCAATCCCCATCAACATATTCACCAGCACCATATCATCTCAAACCCTAGGTCATCTCTTGTATTCAATCTTTGTATGAAAACCTCAGATTGGTACCCGCGGGTTGCTAGTAGTATTGATTACATCTTGTAGTTGATGCTAGTTTGTTTATTTGGTGGACGATAATATGTTCAGATCCATTATGATATTTATTACTCCTCTGATCTTGAACATGCTTATGCTTTTTGAGTAGTTACTTTCATTCTTGAGGCCACAGGAGAAGTCATGTTGCAAGTAATCATCAGAATTGTATATACGTTCGATATTTTGATGACGTGTATGTTTGTGATTCCCTTAGTGGTGTTATGTGAACATCGACTACATGACACTTCATCATCTTTGGGCCTAAGGGAATGCATTGTCGAGTAGTTATTAGATGATGGGTTGCGAGAGTGATAGAAACTTAAACCCTAGTTTATGCGATGTTCCGTAAGGGGCTGATTTGGATCCATATGTTTAATGCTATGGTTAGATATTACCTTAATTCTTCTTTCATAGTTGCGGATGCTTGCGAGTAATAATAAGTGGGAGGATTTTTCAATTAAGAACAACACCCAAGAACCGACCCACCCACATATCAAATTATGAAAGTAGCGAACGCGAATCAAACCAACAAGATGAAAGTGGCCAGACGCAATTCCCGTCACTTCTCAAGAACACTTTGCTTATTATAAGAAACCATTCCGCCCTGTCATTTGCCACAAAAGGTTTGGGCTACCTTTCTGCACTTATTGTTACTATTGCTACTTGTCAATTTTTAGTAATTATCTTGCTATCAAACAACTTGTTACCACAATTTCAGTGCTTGCAAAAATTACCTTGCTGAAAACCGCTTGTCATTTGCTTCTGCTCCTCGTTGGGTTGGGCACTCTTACTTATTGAAAGGACTACAATTGACCCCGTATACTTGTGGGTCATCAAGACTCTTTTCTGGGGCCGTTGCCGGGGAGTGAAGCGCCTTTGGTAAGCGGATTTTGATAAGGAAAAAATTATATTACATGCTGAAATTTACTTTCACTTGTCACTATGGAAAACAGTCCTTTGAGGGTTTTTTGGGGTATCTTCACCTCAACAAGAATCACAAAGAGTTGTCCCTCAACCTACTACACCTAGTGAAAATATTGGTTATGAAATTCCTTCGGGTATGATTGAGAAACTGCTAGCTAATCCTTATGCAGGAGATGGAACATTACATCCTGATATGCATTTAATCTATGTGGATGAAGTTTGTGGATTATTTAAGCTTGCAGGTTTACCCGGAGATGAAGTCAAGAAGAAGTTTTTCCCTTTATATTTGAGGGGAAAAACATTGACATGGTATGGGCTATGCGATGATATTGGATCTTGGAGCTGGAATCGATTGAAATTGGAATTTCACCAAAAGTTTTATCTCGTGCATCTAGTTCATCGTGATCAGAATTATATTTATAAATTTTGGTCTCATGAAGGAGAAACTATCGCTCAAGATTGGGGGAGGTTTAATTCAATGTCATATTCATGCACCAATCATGAGCTCTCGAGAGAAATGATTATACATAATTTTTATGCCTGACTTTCTCATAATGATCGATCCATGCTCGATACTTCTTGTACTGGATACTTTATGAAGAAGACTATTAAACTCAGGTGGGATCTTCTTGAAATAATTAAATGCAACTCTGAAGATTTGGAACTCAATGAAGGTAAATAGTGAGGTATAAAACTTGTGTTTGATTGTGTTAAAAAAATTATGGATACCGATGCTTCCAATGCTTTTCGCACTAAATATGAACTTGACTCTGAGATAGTAGCATCCTTTGGTGAATCATTTGCTACTCATGTTGATCTTCCCAAGAAGAAGTGGTTCAAATATCACCCACCTATTAAAAAAAGTTGAGGAACCAGTTAGAGTTTAAAAAGAAACTATCATTTACAATGTTGACCCAGTTGTGCCTACTGCTTATATTGAAAAACCACCTTTCCCTGTTAGGATAAAGGAACATGCTAAAGTCTCAACCATGGTTAACAAAAAGTATTATTAGAGCACCTAAACCCTCTAAACAAATTAAAGTAGAGCCTAGTATTTCTATGGTTAAATATCAATTGGTCGATAATATTGATGGGCATGTTATTTACTTCTGTGATGAAGAAGCTAGAATTGCCAAACCTGACACTAAAGATTTGGCATGCTTTTCGCCTTAGTTAAAATAGGAGATCATGGTTTATGTGATGTGGGTGCTAGCATGAGTGCTATTCCTTTCACTTTATACCAAGAAATTGTGTATGAGATTGCACCCGCTGAAATAGAAGATATTGATGTTACTATTAAACTTGCAAATAGAGGCACAATCACACCACTAGGGATTGTTAGAGATATTGAAGTCTCATGTGGGAACATAAAATACCCTACTGATTTTCTAGTCCTTAATTCTCTACAAGATGACTTCTATCCCATAATATTTGGTAGACCTTTCTTGAACACTGTCAATGCTACAATATATTGCGAGAAAGAAATTGTCACTGTCAGTTTTGGTGATGCGTATCATGATTTTATTTTTTCTAATTTTCATAGGCAACCCCTCAACAAGGAATTGTATATCAAAGATGAAATCATTGGTCTTACTTCTATTGCTATTCTACCTACTGATCCATTAGAACAATACTTGTTAGACCACGAAAATGATATGCATGCATGAAAGAAATGAAATAGACAAGATGTTCTTTAAAAAACAACCTATTCTCAGCACATCTTGCCTGTTGAAACTCTAGGAGGTCCTCCTCCACCTAAAGGTGATCCTGTGTTTGAATTAAAGCAAATGCCCGACACTTTGAAATATGCTTATCTTGATTAAAAGAAGATATATCATGGTATTATCAGTGCTAACCTTACAAAGCATGAAGAAAAGAGATTGCTGAAAACTATGAGGAAGCACCATGCTGCTATTGGATACACTCTTGATGATCTTAAGGGCATTAGTCCACTCTCTGTCAGCACAAGATTAATATGGAACCAGATGCTAAACCTAATGTTGATCATCAGTGATGACTAAATCCAAAAATGAAAGAAGCGGTAAGAAATGAAATTTTAAAGGTTCTGGAAGTAGGTATAATTTATCCTATAGCCGATAGTAGATGGGTAAGTCCCGCTCATTGTGTTCCTAAGAAAGGAGGTATTACTGTTGTTCCTAATGATAAAAAATGAACTTATTCCACAAAGAATTGTGATTAGCTATAGGATGGTAATTGATTTTAGAAAATTAAATAAAGCAACTAGGAAAGATCATTAACCCTTGCCTTTCATTGATCAAATTCTAGGAAGATTGTCAAAGCATATACACTTTTGCTTTCTTGATGGATATTCTGTTTTTTCTCAAATACCTGTTTCACAACTTGATCAAGAGAAAACCACCTTTACTTGTCCTTTTGGAACTTATGCTTATAGACGTATGCCTTTTGGTTTATGCAACGCACCTGCTACCTTTCAAAGATGTATGACTACTATATTCTCTGACTTTTGTGAAAAGATTGTTGAGGTTTTCATGGATGACTTTTTTGTTTACAGAACTTCTTTTGATGATTGCTTAAGCAACCTTAATCGAGTTTTGTAGAGATGTGAGCAAACTAATATTGTCTTGAATTGGGAGAAGTGCCACTTTATGGTAAATGAAGGTATTGTCTTGGGTCATAAATTTTTTGAACGAGGTATTGAGGTGGATAAAGCTAAAGTTGATGCAACTGAGAAAATGCCATGTCCTAAAGATGTAAAAGGTATTCATAGTTTCCTTGGTCATGTTGGTTTATATAGGAGGTTTATTACAGACTTCTCTAAAATTTCTAGGCCTCTTTCAAATTTATTACTCAAGGATATTCCTATTGTTTTTTATGATGATTGTGTAGAAGCTTCTGGAATACTTAAGAAAGCCTTAACCACCGCACCTATTGTTCAACCACCCGATTGGAACTTGCCTATTAAAATTATGTCTGATACTAGAGACTATCCTGTTGGGGCTGTTCTAGGACAAAGAGTTGATAAGAAATTAAATGTCATCCATTATGCTAATAACACTCTAGACAGTGCCCAAAGAAATAATACTACTACTGAAAATATTTTTTAGCAGTTGTGTTTGCTTGTGATAAATTCAGATCTTACATTGTTGATTCTAAAGTAATTGTTCACACCGATCATGCTGCTATAAATATCTTATGGAAAAGAAAGAGGCTAAACCTATACTTATTAGGTGGGTTCTCTTTCTGCAGGAATGTGATTTACATATCACTAATAGAAAAGGAGATGAGTATCCCGTAGCTGACAACTTATCTAGGTTAAAAAATATTCTTGGTGACCCAGTACCTATTGATGATAGCTTCCCTGATGAACAACTTGCTATCATTAATGCTACTCATAACACTCCATGGTTTGCTGACTATGCTAATTACATCATAGTTAAATATATACCACCTAGTTTCACCTACCAACAAAAGAAAAAAATCTTTGATTTAAGACATTACTTTTGGGATGACCCACATCTTTATAAAAATGGAGTAATATAGATGGTATTATTGGACGTTGCATACCTGAGCATGAGCAAGAACAAATCCTACATAAGTGTCACTCTGAGGCATATGGATGACACCATGCGGGAGATAGAACTGCACACAAGGTATTATAGTCTGGATTTTATTGGCCTACTCTTTTCAAAGATGCTCGTAAGTTTGTCATTTCTTGTGATGAATGTCAAAGAAATGGTAATATTGGTAGATGTCGGGAAATGCCTATGAATTAATCACTTATTATTGAACCATTTGATGTTTGGGGCTTTGATTATATGAGACCTTTTCCTTCCTCTAATGGGTACACACATATCTTAGTTGCTATTGATTATGTCACGCAGAGGGTAGAAGCTATTCCAACCAGTAGTGCTGATCATAACACCTCCATTAAAATGCTTAAAGAAGTTATCTTCCCGAGGTATGGAGTCCCTGGATATTTAATGACTGATGGTGGGTCACACATTATTCATGGTGCTTTTCGTAAATTGCTTGCTAAGTATGATGTTAACCATAGGATAGCATCTCCTTAACCCCCAGTCTAGTGGTCAAGTTGAATTAAGCAATAGGGAAATAAAATTAATTTTGCAAAAGACTGTTAATAGGTCCCAAAAAATTGGTCTAAGAAATTAGATGATGCACTTTGGGCCTACCGAACAGCTTATAAAAATCCCATGGGTATGCCTCCATACAAAATGGTTTACGGAAAAACATGTCACTTACCTCTTGAGTTAGAACATAAGGCATATTGGGAAATTAAGGAACTCAACTATGTATTTCAAACTTGCCAGTGAAAAGAGGTTATTTGTTATTAGCTCACTAGATGAATGGAGAATCGAGGCCTATAAAAATGCCAAATTATTTAAAGGAAAATTTAAAAGATGGCATGACAAAAGAACCCAAAAGCAGGAATTCAAAGTGGGTGAGCATGTTCTATTGTACAATTCTCGTTTTAGATTTTATTTGCAGGAAAACTTCTCTTAAAATGGGAAGGACCATATATTATCGAAGAGGTTTATCGTGTCTGGAGCTACTAAGATTAATAATCTGGAAGGCACAAATCCGAAGGTGGTCAATGGACAAAGAATTAAGCACTATATTTCAGGCACGCCTATTAATGTTGAAACTAATATTATTCAAACCATGACACCGGAGGAATACATACAAGAGACCTTCCAGAACACTCTGGAACCATGAAAAGGAAGAGGTATGTGATACGGTATGTAAACCGACTAAGAAAAATTCGCAAAAATATTTACTGTCAGTTTTGGAATATTAAAAAAACACGAGAAGGTAACCCGGGTGCCCGCGAGACACCAAGGCACACCCCCTTCCCCAGGCACGCCCTGGAGGGAAGTGGGCCCCACGGGCACCTTCCCGACTCCGTTTTCTTGTGGTACATGCATTTCCTTATTGATACGTCTCCGTCGTATCTATAATTTTTTATTGTTCCATGCCAATATTCTACAAGTTTCATATACTTTTGGCAACTTTTTATACTATTTTTTGGGACTAACATATTGATCCAGTGCCTAGTGCCAGTTCCTGTTTGTTGCATGTTTTTTGTTTTGCAGAATATACATATCAAACGGAGTCCAAACGGGATAAAAACGGACGGAGATTTTTCTGGAATATATGTGAATTTTGGGAAGCGGAACCAACGTGAGACGATGCCCGAGTGGCCCACGAGGGTGAGGGGCGCGCCTAGGGGGGCAGGTGCGCCTTGGTCCCTCGTGGCCACTCCGTAAGGCTGTTGATGCCCTTGTTTCGCCGCAAGAAAGCTAATATCCGGATAAAAATGTGTCCAAAATTCAGCCCAATCGGAGTTACGGATCTCGTGGAATTTAAGAAACGGTGGAAGGCCAGAATTGGGGAACGCAGAAACCGAGAGAGACAGAGAGACAGATCCAATCTCAGAGGGGCTCTCGCCCCTCCCTCACCATGGAGACCATGGACCAGAGGGGAAACCCTTCTCCCATCTAGGGAGAATGCCAAGGAATAAGAAGAAGAAGGAGGGGGCTCCCCCCTCATTTCCGGTGGCACCGGAGTGCCACCGGGGCCATCATCGTCACCGCAATCTACACCAACAACTTCACCACCGTCATCACCAACTCTCCCCCCCCTCTATGCAGTGGTGTAACCCCTCTTCCACCCGCTGTAATCTCTACTTAAACATGGTGCTCAATGCTATATATTATTTCCCAATGATGTATGGTTATCCTATGACGTTTGAGTAGATCTGTTTTGTCCTATGGGTTAATTGATGATCGTGATTGGTTTGAGTTGCATGTTTTATTATTGGTGCTGTCCTATGGTGCTCTCCGTGTCGTGCAAGCGTGAGGGATCCCCGCTGTAGGGTTTGCAACATGTTCATGATTTGCTTACAGTGGGTAGCGTGAGTGACAGAAGCACATACCCGAGTAAGTAGGTTGTTTGCGTATGGGAATAAAGAGGACTTGATACTTTAATGCTATGGTTGGGTTTTACCTTAATGATCTTTAGTAGTTGCAGATGCTTGCTAGAGTTCCAATCATAAGTGCATATGATCTAAGAAGATAAAGTATGTTAGCTTATGCCTCTCCCTCAAATAAGATTGCAATAGTGATTACCGGTCTAGTTATCGATTGCCTAGGGACAAATAACTTTCTCGTGACAAAAAGCTCTCTACTAAAACTAATTTAGTTGTGTCTTTATCTTAATAGCCCCTAGTTTTATTAAAGTACTCTTTATATTCTTGCAAACCTATCCCACAAAAACCACAAAGTACTTCTAGTTTCAAACTTGTTCTAGGTAAATTGAACGTCAAGCGTGCGTAGAGTTGTATCGGTGGCCGATAGAACTTGAGGGAATATTTGTTCTACCTTTAGCTCCTTGTTGGGTCCGACACTCTTACTTATTGAAAGAGTCTACAACTGATCCCCTACACTTGTGGGTTATCAAGACCTTTTTCTGGCGCCGTTGCCGGGGAGCAATAGCGTGGGGTTAATATTCTCGTGTGTGCTTGTTTGCTTTATCACTAAGTAGATTTTATTTGCTGTTCTAAGTTGTTCTCTATCTTTAGTTATGGATATGGAGCACTAAATACGAAAAACATTAGGTGTACTTGCTACTCATGGAGATGGGGAACCTCCAAAAACCCACGATGCCCATTATGTGAAAGATATTATGTACTACTTTGATAATCCTGAGAAAACCCCATTCAACTATATAATGGGAGTAACGTTGGATCAACGTGAATACTTTAGGGATTATCGCTTGACTCGTAAAGGGAAACTATTATGGGATCAAATTCATATGTTGCATTGGTATGCTCGGCAACTATGCTTGAGTTATGATTATACTAATTGCTCTAGGATGAAGGCTCCACACCTTCCCTTTTCATACAAATTTAATGATGATGAAACCTTATCTCCTTATGCTAATGGTATATATGATTTTTATGATGTGGAACAAATAGAAGAATTTGTTGCTTTTAAGGGTGCTTATGAAATTGAATCTCTGTTTAAAAAGAATGATGCTTTTGATGATGATGTTTATAGGCCTGAAAATCTTGCTATATTGAAATATTGCTATTTGAATTATGAATATAACTCCAATATTGATGTGTTTATTAAGAAAGTCTCCGCTGTCCAAGAAGAGACTAATATTTTGCAGGAGTCTATGGAAGAAGAAATTAATGACATTGTGAGCTCATTGGATGAAAAAGATGAGGAGGAGAGCGAAGAACAAAAGGAGGAAGAGCGGATTGATCACCCGTGCCCACCTTCTAATGAGAGTAACTCTTTATCTCATACATTGTTTAATTTCCCTTCGTGCTTACCGAAGGATGAACGCTATGATGATTGTTATGATCCCGTTGATTATTTTGAAATATCCCGTTTTGATGATGCTTGATATGCTTGTGGCCAAGATGCCAATATGAATTATGCCTATGGAGATGAACTTTCTATAGTTGCTTATGTTAAACATGAGATAGTTGCTATTGCACCCACACATGATAGTCCTATTATCTTTTTGAATTCTCCAAACTACACTATATTGGAGAAGTTTGCACTTATTAAGGATTATATTGATGGGTTGCCTTTTTCCATTACACATGATGCTTGTGATGAGTATAATATGCATGTGCTTGCTGCTTCTACTTGCAATTATTATGAGAGAGGAACTACATCTCCGCCTCTCTATGTTTCCAACACGATAAAATTGCAAGAAACTGCTATTACTATGCATTGGCCTTTACTTGATGTGCATGAATTGTTCTTGTATGACATGCCTATGCATAGGAAGAGAGTTAGACTTCGTTGTTTCATGACACATATCACTTTGTGCTCACTACTAAATGCCAAATCATTGCTAATTAAAATTGGCTTTGATATACCTTGGGATCCGGGTGGATCCATTACCTGAGCACTATATGCCTAGCTTAATGGCTTTAAAGAAAGCACTGGTAGGGAGACAACCCGGAAGTTTTAGAGAGTCAATTATTTCTGTTGTGTGCTTTTATAAAGTTTAAAAACAAAAAATAAAGAGGGGAACCTAAAACTTTTTCAAAAATAAAAGTGAAAGTAAGAAGGACGAGCACCGTTGAAATGGGGGAGCTCCTTGAACTTTGTTCATGCCCATGGAAACTTTGCAAATCTTGAATTATAGAAACTTTTCATCAAAAATAATTATCCCCTTGTAAAATTCCATTATATTATAAAAATAATGTGCCAAGAGTTTCCTTTAGGATGATTAAACTGCTTGTTGGTTTGTGCGGTGCAAAAATAGAAACTTTGGCTGTAGTTCGCGATTGTACTTTTTTTACTGGAACCTCGAAAGGATATGAAACTTTTTGCAAAGTCTTGATATAAAAATTGTTGATTTTTCCTAATTTTTCCAGAATTGTTAGAGTTACAGAAGTATGGTTAATGTTCCGATTACTACAGACTGTCCTGTTTTCACAGATTTCTGTTATAGCTTCATTATTTGCATATGTTTGAATTCTTGTTGATGCCTCCTTGACTTGGGGCCATAGAATTGTGATAGCATACAGTTGGTAATGTTTGTTTATAACTATACAATAATGTTAGAGCAGTACATGATGGGATTTTATTGATCATATGCACTAACCCCGCCACTAAACGTTCGGTTAAGTTTTGTGTGGATGAAGTGTTCGAAGATCGAGGAGATCTCGATGTGAGAAGAAGGAGGAGAGGCAAGAGCTCAAGCTTGGGGATGCCCAAGGCACCCCAAGTAAATATTCAAGGAGACTCAAGCGTCCAATCTTGGGGATGCCCCGGAAGGCATCCCATCTTTCTTCAACAAGTATCGGTATGTTTTCGGATTCGTTTTGTTCACATGATATGCGTAAACTCGTGGAGCGTCGTGTGCTTTTTATTTTTATTTTTAATAATTGCACCATGCTGGTATGAGATAGTCCTTGGTTGATTTATAGAATGCATCTTGTGCTTCACTTATATCATTTGAAGTTTGGATTGCCTGTTTCTCCTCACATAGAAAACCGCCATTTGTAGAATGCTCTTTAGCTTCACTTATATTTGTTAGAGCATGGGCATAACTTTTGTAGAAAGAATTAAAACTCTCTTGCTTCACTTATATCTATTTAGAGAGTTGACAGGAATTGGTCATTCACATGGTTAGTCATAAAATCCTACATAAACTTTTAGATCGCTGAATATGATATGTTTGATTCCTTGCAATAGTTTTGCGATATAGAGATGCTAATATGTGGGAGGTACTAGTGAATGATTGTGGTTTAGTAATAATATTGGTGTCAAGGTTTGTGATTCCCGAAGCATGCATGTATGGTCTCCTAACTATGTAACCAAATTGGCGCGCATTGTATTTTGATTGTTTATCTTTGCGTGAAGGTCGGGGGCGCGCGGTGGTTAACTCCTACCAACCTCCCCCCTAGGAGCATTAGTCATAGTATTTTTGCTTCGAGGGCTAATAGATTTTTTGCAATAAGTATGTGAGTTCTTTATGACGAATGTTGAGTCCATGGATTATACACACTCTCACCCTTCCACCTTGCTAGCCACTCTAGTAGCGCGCAATTTTCACCGGTGCATCAAACACCTTATATCCTTCCTCAAACAGCCACCATACCTACCTATTATGGCATTTCCATAGCCATTCCGAGATATATTGCCATGTAACCCCACCGTTCTATTTATTATGACACGCACCATCATTGTCATATTACCTTGCATGATCGTAAGATAGCTAGCATGATGTTTCCATGGCTTGTCCGTTTTTTTATGTCATTGCTACGCTAGATCATTGCACATCCCGGTACACCGCCGGAGGCATTCATATAGAGTCATATTTTTGTTCTAGTATCGAGTTGTAATATCAAGTTGTAAGTAAATAGAAGTGTGATGATCATCATTATTAGATCATTGTCCCTTGAAAAAAAGGCCAAATAAAAAAAGAGAAAGGCAAAAAAAAAGGGAGTCTCAAAAAAAGGAAAAGAAAAAGGGGACAATGCTACTATTTTTTCCACACTTGTGCTTCAAAGTAGCACCATGATCTTCATGATAGAGAGTCTCCTATGTTGTCACTTCCATATACTAGTGGGAATTTTTTGTTATAGAACTTGGCTTGTATATTCCAACGATGGGCTTCCTCAAATGCCCTAGGTCTTCGTGAGCAAGCAAGTTGATGCACACCCACTAGTTTTCTTTTGAGCTTTCATACACTTATAGCTCTAGTGCATCCGTTACATGGCAATCCCTACTCACTCACATTGATATCTATTGATGGGCATCTCCATAGCCCATTGATACGCCTAGTCGATGTGAGACTTTCTCCCTGCTTTTGTCTACTACCACCTTCTATTCCACCCATAGTGCTATGTCCATGGCTCACGCACATGTATTGCGTGAATAGTTGAAAAGGTTCAAAAAAGTAAACTATGAAAACAATTGCTTGGCTGACACTGGGATGGGCATGAGGGGTACCTTGTGTTAAAAAAGGGAGCATAAAAGACTATATGATTTTGTAGGGACAACGTTCTTTAGCATTGATATTTTGAAAGACTTGATTGTTTGTTGGGATGCCCGAGTATTAAATTCTTTTATGTCAAATGATAGACTATTGCTTTGAATCACTCGTGTCTTAATATTCATGCCATGATTAGATTACATGATCAAGATTATGCTAGGTAGCATTCCACATCAAAAATTATCTTTTTTTTATCATTTACCTACTCAAGGATGAGCAGGAATTAAGCTGGGGGATGCTGATATGTCTCCGTCGTATCTAAAACTTTTGATTGTTCCATGCCAATATTCTACAACATTCTGATTGTTCCATGCCAATATTCTACAACTTTCATATACTTTTGGCAACTTTTTATACTATTTTTGGG
The DNA here is from genome assembly GCA_902687465.1 of Secale cereale. Taxonomy (NCBI): domain Eukaryota; kingdom Viridiplantae; phylum Streptophyta; class Magnoliopsida; order Poales; family Poaceae; genus Secale; species Secale cereale. The sequence continues at coordinate 408,614,884 of LR738713.1, forward strand.
ACTAACATATTGATCCAGTGCCGAGTGCCAGTTCCTGTTTGTTGCATGTTTTTTGTTTCGCAGAATATCCATATCAAACGGAGTCCAAACCGGATAAAAATGGACGTGAGATCTTTTTTTGAAATATATGTGAATTTTGGGAAGCGGAACCAACGTGAGACGATGCCCGAGTGGCCCACGAGGGTGAGGGGCGCGCCCAGGGGGGCAGGCGCGCCCTGGGCCCTCGTGGCCACTCCATAAGGCTGTTGTCGGTGTACTAAGATAGGGGTACCTTAGTACCCCAACTTGTGCACGGGCAGTAGCAGCTTCCGGCGGCGGGGTTCACCACGTGCTCGCCGGAAACCTTTCTGGTCCCTATAAAGCCATTCAAAAACAAAGTATACAAGTCAGAAGATCAAGGCCCCGGCAAGTGGAGCTTGCCGGGAAGGCTACACCAGGCTCAAGATTATCGCATTAACACAAGACCCTGGCAAGAGGAGCTTGCCAGGAAGACCAGAAGACTACATCTCAGAAGACATGCCTCGGCGCACCCTGCGCCCTGGCAGGACCCGGGGAGCGACAAGCTTCCGGGCCCGTTAAGGTCAAGACCCCGGCAAGGTGCTTGCCGGGGGAAGCCTGCGCTGTGTGCCCACGCTCCAGCTCATCGGCCCACGCGTCGCCCTGGGGCCCTTCCAGGGACGCGTGGCGGATGGCTGTGCAGCCTGGGGGACACGGTGGCACGCCACGGTGACGAGGCTACCGCCGTGGCGAACGGAGACGCATGGACGGGTGCTTTTGGGGTCGACGGTGACGGGCATTTAATGCCCTTGTCCCCCACTGTCAAAGTTAGGTGAAGACCACTGTTCATCCACTGTTCATGCACTGTTCCCGCACTGTTACAACTACCACCAAAGTTACATTTTTGCCCTCCTCTACGTTGACACCTGTCGGTGACCCCTTGAGCTATAAAAGGAGGCCCATGCACAACGTAGAAAGGGTTCGGAACCTAGACATCTCACTGGCTCGGTGTAGCTAGCTCTTCAAGCTCCCGAGCCCAAGAACTCAATACAATCTAAGCAGGAGTAGGGTTTTACGCGTCCGTCGCGGCCCGAACCTGGGTAAACTGCCCGCATGTGCTCCTCGATCCGCTCTTCGTGCTCCCTCCGCTCCCTTACCGCAACGTACAAGGGGCTCCGGTCCCATAGGTGCTCGTGGTGGACAGTTTCCCCCGACATCTTTGGCCGGGGGGGAAGGAGGTGGAGGACGAACCAAGTGCTGTTCAAGAAAGAGAAGCTTGCCGGAGAACGAACAGATCATGAAAGCTAAGTTACCAGAATTTGAGCAGTTCAAATTTTTAAATTTTAGTTATCTTCCTTGAACAACCACACTTTGTATGGTAAACCTGTGCGCGGAGGAACCTACCCGTAGCTAGCCGCACCCTTACTTTGTTTTCGAGTACGCTCAACGACTTAAGTGAGCTGCGACAAGTGTCGCGCCCTTGCTTCGTTTTCGAGTTCGCTCAACAAGCTAAGTGCGTTGCGACTAGCTGCGGCGAGGTTACTTGCCGGTAAGGCCTTTGCCAGCAGGCTGCTCAGAGTCCAGCACTCAGCGCTCGCGGCAAGGGCCCCTTGCCGGCAAGTTCCCTAAAAGCGTAGGGTAAAAAGCATACAAAGTAAAGGACCAAAAGCAAGGGAGATAACAATGCGTCAATTCCTCGGAAATAAGATAATATATTACAGAGATAACTTGTCGCAATAACTAATTGATTCATGTTCATAACACACTTTGCAGCAGCGAAGGAAGCAGAAAAGAGGAAGCCTAGTCTACGCGGTCGCCTTCACGCCTTGAGATTTTGTTCACCTTGGCGACGATGTGGGCGACCTGCGCCTTCAATGCCTCCTGATCTGCATCGTCCGGCAAGCTGCGGAGGACGTTGACAAGATTGATGCCAGGGTTGCGGTAGACTATCTTCGTCAAGACGCGCTCCAAGGTGCCCGCGCAAAGCTGACGCGACTCCTCGGCCAGCTGCGCGGGGAGCTTCTCCTGTAGCCGTGCGAGCGCCGGCGCGATTCCCCTGAAGAAGAGACTCAACTTGGCGCTGTGGGGGAGGTTCACGTCTGGAGAGTACACAAGGTGCTCCACCCTCAGCGCTATCAGCTCCTTATCAATGTTGGTAGCAGAGGCGACCAGATCGTCGGTCCACTGCTCCACAGCCCGGCTGAAGTTGTTCGCTGAAGTGGCGGCGCTCTCCACTAGGCCTCGTTCCTTGCGGAGCTCGTCCTTCAGCTTCGTTTCGCGGTCCCGGGCAACGTCAAGTGAATCAGTCAAGGTGGAGACCTTCAACTCCAAGTCAGCGATTGAATCTTTGGCAGCAGTAAGCTCGTCGCCCTTCTTGGAGAGGCGTACCTGCAAGTCTGAGTTGGTATGGGCGTCTTTCTCGCGCTCCATGTTGAGAGCGGTGACCCTGTCCTCGCTCGCCTTCAGGTACCGCTCCAGTTGCTCCACCTTGAGCTCCAGGTCCCTCTTGGCGGTTTCCGCGGCGGCAGCAGCTTCCTTTGCCTCCTTCAGGGCCCCGCCAAGAGCCTGCTCCCGGGCGGTGAGCTCGTCGTCATGGGCGTCGAGCTCAACCTTCCGCTGGTTGAGCGCCCCTTCCCGCCGAGATAACTCCTCGGCGGCCAGCCGCTGCCGCTCCTCTGCCTCAGCCTTCTCCAGGAGGAAGGCTTGCTGCTCCTCGGCAAGCCCTTCACGCTCCTCTGCCAAGTTGCGGAGAGCTGCCTGGTTGGCGGCGCGGAGGTCGGCAGCGCGCTTCTCCAAATCGACTCCAGCCTTGGCGGCAAGAGCTTCCCGGGAGTCCAGCTTCACCTGCCTGGCCCGGTAAAGGGCCAGTAGCCGGCGAAGGAGCTTCTCCTCTTCGGGCTCGTCTCCACCGCCAAGTGCTTCGACAATCTTCAACCCCGCGGAGGCGAGGACCTCTCCATCAAAGGTCTCTCCCTCCACGGGGGCTCGCGACGAGGACCCCCAAGGGACTTGTATGAAGACGCCATTGGGGGCCTCAAGATAAACGCCTGGCTGCTCCTTGGCGGCGGAGGGATCGGCGGCCGGTGCAGCGCTCGACGCTCCTGCTGCCTCCGGGCCCGCAGTGTGGTTGCCGTCCCTCTCCCCAGCCGCGGTGTCTGCGGTCGGAGCAGTCTCCTCAGCAGCGGGCTCGTCGGCTCCGGCCATGTCCTCAGCGGCAGTGGCGTTGCCGCCGTCGCCTTGTGCGCCCTCCTCGCCGGCGGTCTCAGTCTCCATCCGCTCCGGCACAGGAGGATCTAGCAAAAGAAAAAGAAAAGAAAAGATCAAGCAAATATCCAAAAAGACAAGTTTAAGAAGATAAAGCTACAATACTCACCTTCGCGGACTTCTTCGACGACAGGCTCCCTCGCCGGGAGTCCTCCCTTGGCGGTGGAGCGGTGGCCCCTGCTGGCGGAGGGCCGCCCGCGCCCTCCCTTGGTGAGGTGGCCACCCTTGTCGGACTGCTCATCCTTGGCGGGGTACTCGCCCTTGGAGGAGTACCCATCCTTGGCGGAGCGCTCTCCCTAGCCGGGGAGCTCGCCCTTGGCGGGGAGGGTGGAACCTGCAGCTCCTCGGGGGTGACCTCCGGTTGCTCCTGCGGCTGCGTCTCCACTTCTGCGCAAGACAAGCAAGACAAACAAGGCAACAAGACATTAGTACAAGCGAAAACCTCAAGCGCACCCGACGAGCAGAAAGCTCAAGACCAGACTTACGCTGGGGGCTGCGCTGGGGGCTGCTCCTCGGAGCAGCGGGTTGATCCGGCAAGTTCGTCGCCGGCGCGTCCCCTGTCGCCGCGACGGGCGAGTCGTCTTCGACCTCAACCACGAGGATCTTGGCCCTCTTCTCCATCCGCTGGGCCAGGGTCCTGAAAGCAAAGCAAGAACAAGATCAGAATCATCAAGAAAGACCAAGACAAAATCGAAGAAGTTACAAGCAGCTAGTACTTACTCCTCTTCCTCGTCGTCGTCGGAGCTGAGGGCGGAGAAGTCGAACTCCACCTGAGCTGCTCCCGCGCGAGGAGCAGGAGGAGAAGGCTCCCTCGGACGCTTGGCGGTCTCCGGGGCTGGGGGCTGCGAAGACCCAGCCTCCGTTGACGCCGAGGCCCGAGGAGCAGGCGGAGCGGCCGCTTCGCTCCGGGAGGATCCCCCTCCGCTTGGCGCTGGTGCACGGGGCGCCTCCGTCGCGGCTTGGCTCGCCCTGGTGGCGCACGTCGCCCGGCGAGTAGGCTGCTGTCGAGGCGCCTGCGTCCTCGTCGCTGTAGCCGCCTTGCGGAGGCGCTTCCTCGGTGTTTGCTTAGGACTTTCCAGAGGCGGGGAGTTCTCTGAGGACGAGGAGGCATCGTCGTCAAGTCCTAGAGATCCGCCGGTGTCTTCATCGGCCTCGACGTCCTCCTCCTCCCCAGCAAGCCCGCTGGGTCCAACATCATGCCCTGCGGCCTCGCTCCCTCCGGCACCTCCGCTCCCTCCGGCACCTCCGCTCCCTCCGGCACCTCTGCTCCCTCCGGCAACCTCGCCTCCTGCGGCGGCCTCGCTCACAATCCCGGGAATCCCGGCATGCCTCAGGGAAGGAATCCCGGCAAGCTCGTCGGGCGGAAGCTTGAGCAGCCTGCGGATCTCTGCCTCCTTTGCTTGGCACGCCTCGTCCGCGGCCTGCGCCTCGTCGACGGTGAATCCGAAATCTCCCGCCGCTGCGGCTGCGGCGGCCTCTTCCATCCGGGAAGCAATATAGGCTATATCCCGCTCCGTGGTGGCCCGGGTGAGACCCTTGTTCTCCTCGGTGTTCTTGGGCACCTCGACCAGATTGTCGAAGAAACTCAGAATTGCGTCTGGCGGAGGCTCTATCCAGGTGGGGTCGACGCCGTGGGAGTCGCACGCGGGCATCATCGCGCGCAAGGAATCCCGGGCAGTGCTGTTGCACAGCGGCACCACTCCCCGGGGAGGTCTAAACCACTCCGGATGGGCCGGGTCATGCTTGAAGAGCTCCCGGACCATCCCCTTCAGCTCCAAAGCAGTGAAGTTGAAGTTCAATCCCGGGCGCAGCCTCATAATATCCGCCGCATTGCCAAATTCCCATGCTGGCCTTTTTGTAGGATCGAAAGTATGTCTAGAGGGGGGGGGGTTATTAGACTACTTGTAAATATAAAAATTCTGCCTTTTGATCAAGAACAGTTTTTGGCAGATTCACAATTATGATCAAGTCAAGCATCACCCTACACATGCAATTCTAGAGTATAAGCAGCGGAAAGTAAATTGCACATGTAGTAAAGAGAGGTGGAGAAGATCAAACGCAATTTGGAGACGCAATGATTTTTCCCGTGGTTCCGATAGGTAGTGCTATCGTACATCCACGTTGATGGAGACTTCAACCCACGGAAGGTAACGGCTGCGCGAGTCCACGGAGGGCTCCACCCACGAAGGGTCCACGAAGAAGCAACCTTGTCTATTCCATCATGGCCTACGCCCACGGAGGGCTAGCCTTACTCGGGGTAGATCTTCATGAAGTAGGCGATCTCCTTGCCCTTACAAACTTCTTGGTTCAACTCCACATCTTGATGACGGAGGCTCCCAAGCGACACCTAACCAATCTAGGAGGCACCACCCTCCAAAAGGTAATAGATGTTGTAGATGATGATGAACTCCTTGCTCTTGTGCTTCAAATGATAATCTCCCCAACACTCAACTCTCCTCACTGATATGGCTGTGGTGGAAGAAAGGATTGAGTGGAAAGCAACTTGGGAAGGCTAGAAATCAAGTTTCATATGGTAGGAATGGAGCAACTTGATCTCAACACAAGGGTAGGTAGTTCTCTTCTCAGAAAGTGTAAGGTAGGAGTGGTAGTTCTTTCTGATGGCTCTCTCCACGAATGAAGAGGGGGTGGAGGGGTATATATAGCCTCCACACAAAATCCAACTGTTACACACATAATTGAACAATCTCGGTGAGACCGAAGTGGAAACTCGGTCAGACCGAAAGTTCAAATATAGTGAACGTTGGGGTTTTCGGTGGGACCGAAAATACCATCTCGGTTAGTCCGATTTGAGTCAAGACAGGAACTTGCCAATTTCGGTGGGACCGAAATCATCAACTCGGTTATTCCGTTTTTGAGGACAAACGGTTTCAGAAGCTTGGCAGCCCATGTTTCGGTGAGACCGATCTCAAACTCGAAATGACCGATTTTTCTAGGGTTTGGCTTATGGCTGAGGTGGTTCATCTCGGTGTGACTGAGTTTGGAAAATCGGTTGGTCCGAGATTACTTATGAGTGTGTATTGTAGTGAAAGTTGCTGATAGTTGAAGGAGATATATCACTAAGCACTTGAGCAACCAGATCATCAACACAACCTCATCCCCTTTTAATAGTATTGGCTTTTCCTATGGACTCAATGTGATCTTGGATCACTAAACCAAAAATGGAGTCTTGAGCTTTTGCCAATGCTTGCCTTAGCATTTTGAGGGGTCCACTTCTTCAGTCATTGCCATACCCATATCACTGAACTTCTCTGAAATGATTCTCAAGTAGCTATTAGTTCAATGATATATATGTTGTTATTAATTGCCAAAACCACCCGGGGATTAGTTGCACTTTCAATCTCCCCCTTTTTGGTAATTGATGACAACATATAGATCAAAGCTTCGACAAAGGATATAATCAATGAATAATATCGTCGCTTGGAGAAGTATGTGATAAGCAAGAGCTCCCCCTAAATTTGTGCATTATTTTAAAATTTGCGTTTGAATGCAAATGCACAATCGATTAGGATTATGGGTCACTCTTCCATGTCACATACATCTTGGTGGAGCGCACAAAATGATAAGAATGAATAACATGCACCCAATCACAAAGACATGAGTAAATGATCATACAAGATATGAATAGCATATGATAAGCATTAAGCACACATTAAAGCATAGTATGACCAAGCACTCATTAAGGTAGCATCAAACGTAGTATCAAGCACACTGAAAGTTTCGAAAACCAAAAGAACCAAAAGTATCTCAAAGAAACCGCAAAAGAACGAAAGAGCACTCTCTCTCTCGAAGCCCTATGATCTATACAATTTCTCCCCCTTTGGCAACAAGTTACCAAAAAGTTTGAAAAAGCATAGAGCTAAGCGTCACTGTGGGCTCTACTGGCGGCTCCCGTCTGGGTAGATGTCGGAGTAGATATGACGGCATCGGCGAAGACTTCAGCTGATGTCTGCGCTGGAGGAGTGGATACTGGAGCTGTGGCTGGAGTGACTGCTAGAGCTGTAGGAGGTGCTGAAGTGGTAGTCCTGGAGTCAGTCACTGGAATAGCAGCTGATCGGGATCCTCTGGGAACCTGAACAGTCTGGCGATGAGAGTCCTGGACTAGGTCATCCTGCATGAACTCTGCCCTGTCCTGCCTGGCTTCCTCCATGTCTGCCTCAAGCTTGTTGACGGCCACCTGAAGTTCAGTCAGCTTCACGTCCAGAGCGTGGACCTTCTCGTCAACAATCCTTTCCAAGCTCTCCTGAGATTGTTCAATGCTGGCCAGGCGTTGTTCAATCCTCTGGGTAGCTTCAAGAATCTGCTCTCCGAAGCTCTTTGGTTTAGCTGCTGCTGCTGCTGCCTCTTTATCAGCTTTGGCTTTCCTAGCAGCTTCAATCTTGGCTTGACCTTCAACCGAAGTTGGATCCTCCTCATCCATCACAACAACATTATCTTCATGCTCTGGCTGCAGTTGTAAGTGTTTCCTATCCAACAGGAATTTGCCCGTGCCAAACTTGGCATTGATAAGCATCTGAATCTGCGGGGCAAATCCACATGACCTCTTCTGGTCAGCTGCAGTCCTCTTAATGGTCTCTACCATTAAGTCCATCACCTTGAAAGGTGCCTTCTCATCAAGTATATGCAGCATGTTGATAGAATACCCTCTGATCATGCGATGGTCTCCAGACTTGGGCATCAAGGTATGCCTCAGAATAGTGTTAGTGGTAGGTAGACCTGGCTGGAGATAGTACACTGAGCCAAGCTTCCACACTTCCAAATCTGCTGCGGGGATCTCCTTGTACATGTTCTTCATGGAATCATGGTTCTTCTTGGGAATCCCATAGACATCAATGTCGTCCTCTCTTTGCACTGGAGCATTCAGAAGTTCTGCCCATTCTTCAACAGACGAAGAAAACCTTTGACCTTCAGTCATCCAGGTGATCTTCCCATCAGGATAGAAGTGGGCTGTGGCATAGAACTGCATAATCATCTCATCGTTCCAATCTGTCAGTTTCTGACCCACGAACTCATCAACTCCACATGCAGTGAAGCTTTCATGCACATGGGGAAAGAAGTCTCGGTGCTCTTCACTGTCAATGTATTTCCAGTCAACGTATCTGGTATCTGCAACTATAGGCTTCTTGTCCATCAGCACAGTCTCATAGAAGTCCTGCTGCTCTCTGGTGTGGAATCTGGGGTCCACAGCAGTCCTTCTCCTCACGGCATATGGATCAGTTTGTCTCCATAGCCTGAGACCTCTATCTTTCCTTGCCTTCATATCCTCGGCTTGAGGATGAGCATCGTTGTGAAGTGGCAGTTTTGGACGGAGTTTCAGCAACACATGTTCTTCTTCATCAGAATCAGCTGGTGGCACATCACCCTTGTTCTTCTCAGATGCTGGAATGTTCCTGGTTGTCCTCTTGGGCTTGGCAGAAGGCTTTTCTGGAGCTGCCTTAGCTTGAGCAGGCTTCTTGGGCTTTGAAGTGGCTCCAGCCCTAATTGCATCACCCATGAGTTTCTGCTTCTGAGGAGCAGGCTGGGGTGCTTCTTCTTCTTCTTCTTCAACTGCCGCATCTGCATGAGGATCAGTATACACTACCCTCTTCCTCTTGGAAGTTCTCTTCACTTTGCTTGGGGCTGGCTCTCCCAAGTTCAGCTTCTTGGCAACAGCTGACTGCTTGACCTTGCTGGTGCCTTTCTTTGACTGCTGCCCTTGCTGCTCTTTGGCAACAACTTTTCTCTTAGGCTTGGAGGATACCTCTTCTTCAGCGACAAAATCAGAATCCTCATCATCTGAGTTCCTCTCCTTTCTGGTTCTGGTGGCTGCAGGAGGCAAGCCACTAGGTGTACTCCTCTCACCATCATCAATAGGTCTACTAGCCTCAGGACTAGTATCTGCCTCAGGAATCTCTGCAAAAGGTGACTCTGACCTGTTCTGGCTGTCACTGGCATCTGACATGGCTGACAACCTGTGAATAGATAAGGTATAGGCAGAGTAGAAGAGTTATCACAAACTGCAGAGTTTTTGCAAACAAAATGAGTTCAAATCTTAGTTTTAAGTTTTCACAGAATGCATTTCGGTCAAACCGATTTTCAGTTTCGGTGAATCCGAAGTGTATAACAGAAACTGTACACACCACTTTCGGTTGGACCGAAATGGGTTTCGGTCCTGCCGATACACTAGGGTTTCACTAAAACCATACTTCGGTCACACCGATTTGCACAACTCGGTTGGACCGAAAGTGCAGTGCAATGGCCAGAGGCCGAATCGGTCACACCGAAAATTTAAAACCGGTTTCACCGAGATGTGTTTCGTGGAAACCTAACCCTAAGAATTTTACTCGAAACTAGAACCGATCTGATGTTAAGGAAGATTTCAAACGTGGCTAGATATAGGGCAAACCAATCGTGCAATGAATCAGATGGGAGCACGAGAGGGATCGAGACTCACCCTAACTTGGTGGAGTCCCTCTACGGCGGCAACGGCGCGGAGGAGAATTCCGTTGACGGCGGCGGAGACCTGCGGCGAGGGCGCACAGGCGACGACGGCGACGATCCGGAGATCAGGGCGACGGCAGTAGGGGACGTGGGAGCGAAAACGTTTGAAGGAATAATCAACGCGCGCTGCCCTCAGTATTTATATCCCCTTGCTGTCGGTGGGACCGAGTTGAAAAACTCGGTGACACCGAGATGGATAACTGCTATGCAGTTACACATTTCGGTCACGCCGAGATTTAGAACTCAGTTTCACCGAGATGAAACCTAGATCAGTCTAAGTGCTTTCGGTTTGACCGAGTGGGAGAAAGTTGGTCTGACCGAAATTTACTTAGAAGGTTTTGGAAGTCAGCCTTAGACGGATCGGTGGCTCCGAGTGCTCCTCACTCGGAGGGTCCGAAAATGACTTGTTCAAAGTTTGTGATATAAGCATGAATAGAATTTGAGACAAGAAAGCATAGATAGCTAGGGGAGGTACTTAGGCATTCTTGTCCATCCATTTGGCCAGAAAATCAAAACAACCAAAACAACAAATGGATGTCCTCGAATGGATAAAATCATGCATTCAACATGCTCACACAATAAGATAGCAAATGAAATATGTGTCAAACATGCACAACCAAAACTCTAGCTACTAGCACACAATTTGTCGATGACTAGGTCATCTTTATATGAGTATTTTGACTTAGGAGCCAAATGAGAACATTTGATCATAGGTCATACTCATCGTTTAAGAACAAGTGGGGTTACCACTTTTACATAAAGCATTGATGTGTTCACATCATTTGGAGATGCTTTAGCTCAATTTTTTGAGCAAAGCTCCCCCTAGATGTGAGAACCCCTTTTAAAGGGTCAAACTAACCTTGGGTTGTCGTAGAAGACTTCATGTAGATGTTGAAGATGTGGATGCTCAATGTTGATGTAGATCATCAAGAGTTGGGAGCTATCCTTTGGATTAGGGCACTTTCAATACCTACAGGGGTTAGTCCCACAAGGAACAAACAAGGATATCCATAGACATAGATTGAAGTTCACAATAGATGATGTCCATGAAAGCAATGATTACCTTGTCCCTTGACTTACCAACAAGAGGGTTTGTGACTCCATGAACTAGTGCATGATGTGGAAGTTGATTGCACAAGTTGCCAAAATGAATATGAGTGAAGTATGTTGGCGGAGTCACCCTCAAGAACCTTCTAGTTCTTCTTCTTCGGGATCCACATCATCTTGATGGGAATCCTCGGGGTTGTAGTTGAGCTTGACGAAGTAGAACTTGACGTGTCCTTGGGAACCCATTTGACCATGGCTTGAGGTGCTTCAATGAATGCATCAATCTCCTCTTGAAGCTTGTCCTTGGCTTTTAGCTTGTGGTCTTGTGGTGGAAGGTCATCTTGAGCTTGTTCCACATTGGAAGAAGTAGGATCATACTTCTCCTTTTGAGAAACAAACTATGGAGTAGGGTATTGACCTTCTTCCCACTCAACACCTTCGGCGTTGAACTTTCGCTCAAAACCAATTCCTTGATTCTTCCGGTGTCTTCCTTGCTTGCGAATAATTTCCTCAAAGTTCTTGCTTCCGGCAAGACTTTTGTAGACACCTTTCTCTATGATTTCCTTCAATAAGCTATTCTCTTGCTCAAGTGTAACTTGGCTTGAAACATTGTTAGTGGAATCAAGAGAACTACTAGAAGTAACAACATTAGATTTAACATGGTTATTGTTACTACTAGAGGAAGAATTTTTCTTATGCTTGTCATGCTTAGTCTTAATGGTTGGCAAGAAATTAGACAAGAGAAGTCGTTTGGCAAGATATGAAGAACTCTTCTTTCGAAGATCGTCATTGATCGCTTTTAGAAACTCATGTTCTTGCTCTAGAGTGAGCTTCTCGAAGCGTAGCTTCTCATGAGATCTTAGGAGCTCTCTATGATCTTCTTGAGTTGTTTCATGAGCTAACTTAAGAGTGTTTAGTTCTTTAGTTAGACGCTCAATCTCCTTCATAGCATTGTCATTCGACTCTTCTCGACTATAAAGACTACTAGCATTTTCATCGTTACTAAGCTCACTAGATTTATCATGCAAAAGCTCATCTTCACCAAGCAAGTCATCCTCATCACTATTGAAGTCAATGAATTCAGGGTGTGTTACCTTGGGGCCTTTAGCCATGAAGCATCTTCCAATTCCCTCATTTGGTGAATCAAATAAGTCGTAGGAGTTGGAGTTCGAGGATACGAGAGCAAGACCGGCAACACCTTCATCTTGACTGTAGTCGGAGTCGGAGTGATAGCTTCCATCGGATTGATTGTCGGAGTCGGAGCCGGAGACCCATTCACCTACATGAGCTTGATGTCTTCTTCTTGTGTAGCTCCTTGATGACTTGTCTTTCCTCTCCGAATCCTTGCTTCTTCGAGAGGGTCTTCGTTCATAACGATCATCTCTACTCCTTCTCTCTTTCCGAGGTGACTCATCTCTTGATCTTCTTCTTGGAGATTCTTCTCTTCTCTTGTGGGGAGCCGTACACTCATTTGAGAAGTGTCCGGGTCTTCCACAATTGTAGCAGTTTTGATCACGACTAGAAGATCTCTTTTCATCATATGATCTAGACTTTGAGCTTCTCTCTTTGCCTCTATTCTTGTAGAATTTGTTGAAGTTCTTAACCATTAGGCTTATCTCTTCATTGGAAATTAACTTGTCACTTGAGGTTGCGGGAGCATCACTTGTAGCTTTGTAAGCACCACTTGACTTGTTGTGAAGCTCTTCCTTATCCTTAAGTGTCATCTCATGAGCAACAATTCTTCCAATGACTTCAGTTGGCTTGAGAGTCTTGTAGTTTGGCATCATTTGGATCAAAGTGCACACGGTGTCATATTTTCCATCCAAAGCTCTTAGAATCTTCTTGATGATGAATCGGTCGGTCATTTCTTCGCTTCCTAAGCCGGCAATCTCATTTGTGATGAGAGCAAGCCTAGAGTACATTTCAGCGACTCCTTCACCATCCTTCATTTTGAACTTGTCAAGTTGACCTTGAAGAATATCTAGCTTTGATTCCTTCACAGATTCAGTACCTTCGTGCATTTCAACCAAAGTATCCCAAATCTCTTTAGCATTCTCAAGACGGCTGATTTTGTTGAACTCTTCGGGACACAAAGCATTGAAGAGAATGTCACAAGCTTGAGCATTGTTTTGCAACATCCGCAACTCTTCCGGTGTAGCTTTGCGATCCGGAACTTTTCCTTCTTCAAAGAAATCACCTTGCATACCAACACAAATAATGCCCCATGCGGCTGGGTTATGACCAAGAATATGCATTTTCATTTTATGCTTCCAACTAGCAAAATTTGTACCATCAAAGTAAGGACCTCTACGATAATTACCCTCACTAGACGCCATACTCTCCTAGGTTGTGAAACCAAGCTTATGGAGTCCAATGCAATGGAAACCAAAACAATGGAGACCAAAGCTCTGATACCACTTGTAGGATCGAAAGTATGTCTAGAGGGGGGTGATTAGACTACTTGTAAATATAAAAATTCTGCCTTTTGATCATGAACAGTTTTTGGCAGTTTCACAATTAAGATCAAGTCAAGTATCACCCTACACATGCAATTCTAGAGTATAAGCAGCGGAAAGTAAATTGCACATGTAGTAAAGAGAGGTGGAGAAGATCAAACGCAATTTGGAGACGCAATGATTTTTCCCGTGGTTCCGATAGGTAGTGCTATCGTACATCCACGTTGATGGAGACTTCAACCCACGGAGGGTAACGGCTGCGCGAGTCCACGGAGGGCTCCACCCACGAAGGGTCCACGAAGAAGCAACCTTGTCTATTCCATCATGGCCTACGCCCACGGAGGGCTAGCCTTACTCGGGGTAGATCTTCACGAAGTAGGCGATCTCCTTGCCCTTACAAACTTCTTGGTTCAACTACACATCTCGATGACGGAGGCTCCCAAGCGACACCTAACCAATCTAGGAGGCACCACCCTCCAAAAGGTAATAGATGTTGTAGATGATGATGAACTCCTTGCTCTTGTGCTTCAAATGATAATCTCCCCAACACTCAACTCTCCTCACTGATATGGCTGTGGTGGAAGAAAGGATTGAGTGGAAAGCAACTTGGGAAGGCTAGAAATCAAGTTTCATATGGTAGGAATGGAGCAACTTGATCTCAACACAAGGGTAGGTAGTTCTCTTCTCAGAAAGTGTAAGGTAGGAGTGGTAGTTCTTTCTGATGGCTCTCTCCACGAATGAAGAGGGGGTGGAGGGGTATATATAGCCTCCACACAAAATCCAACCGTTACACACATAATTGAACAATCTCGGTGAGACCGAAGTGGAAACTCGGTCAGACCGAAAGTTCAAATATAGTGAACGTTGGGGTTTTCGGTGGGACCGAAAATACCATCTCGGTTAGTCCGATTTGAGTCAAGACGGGAACTTACCAATTTCGGTGGGACCGAAATCATCAACTCGGTTATTCCGATTTGAGGACAAACGGTTACAGAAGCTTGGCAGCCCATGTTTCGGTGAGACCGATCTCAAACTCGGAATGACCGATTTTTCTAGGGTTTGGCTTATGGCTGAGGTGGTTCATCTCGGTGTGACTGAGTTTGGAAAATCGGTTGGTCCGAGATTACTTATGAGTGTGTATTGTAGTGAAAGTTGCTGATAGTTGAAGGAGATATATCACTAAGCACTTGAGCAACCAGATCATCAACACAACCTCATCCCCTTTTAATAGTATTGGCTTTTCCTATGGACTCAATGTGATCTTGGATCACTAAACCAAAAATGGAGTCTTGAGCTTTTGCCAATGCTTGCCTTAGCATTTTGAGGGGTCCACTTCTTCAGTCATTGCCATACCCATATCACTGAACTTCTCTGAAATGATTCTCAAGTAGCTATTAGTTCAATGATATATATGTTGTTATTAATTGACAAAACCACCCGGGGATTAGTTGCACTTTCACTTTTCCTTTCTTGTAAAGGGGCAATGCGGCGGCGGAGGAAATCTGCCCCTACCTCTCCAATGGTCAATTTGGCTACCCGGAGGCGAAGTATCCTGATGAGGGCAATATTGAGCTTGCCGTCCTCCGGGGCCAATTCGCTCCAGTCTCTGCCGCGCACTATGGCAGTTGTGCGCGGTGCAGTGAAAGGCTCCGGCTTGTCCTCCACTACCCAACACCAATCTGCGCGCCATTCTTCCCACTTGCCGCGGAGTTCTCCCTTCAGGTATGAATCCTTCTTGTTCAACCGGAAGATCCAGGAGATGCCGCCGGAGAGGGGAGCGCCAGCCTCTACTCTAGGCATAAAGAAATGGCGAAAGAGTGCTACGTTTGGATAGATCCCCACATAGTTTTCGCACAGATGTGCGAAAACCGCCATCGTAAGGATGGCGTTGGGGGTAAAGTCTAGGAGGTGGAGGCCGTATGTGTTCATAATATCACAGAAAAACTCCGAGTACGGAGGGCACAATCCACAATGGAAGAAGACAGCAAAGAAGAAATACCCGCCGGGAAACAAATCTCTGGCGACGGCGGGGAAGGCTCTGGTGCGGGGATGAGCTTTGGTCTGCCCGGACCAGAAGAGGTAGTACTTGTTCCACAGCTCCTTCGCGCTGAGCCGCGGCGCGAAGACCACATTCCTGTTCCGCAGGGCGGCAAGCTTCGCCGCCTGCTCGGACTTCTCCTTCTTGGTCTTCTCCGCTTTCGCCTTCTCGCTCTTCGGAGCCATGGCGGAGGCGGCGAGGGAAGGGGCGAGGAGCTCGACGGCGCCGCGGATGCGGAAGACGGCGGAGGAGGGGTGGAGGCAAAGAGCAGCGGAGGTTTTCTGGAGGATGAAGGCGCAATGAGGACGAAGGAGGGAAACTGCCCCTGCTTCCTCTGCTTTTAAGGGGGGAGTGGGGGACGCTCCGCATTTACCATTAAAGAACGAGGCCACGATCTCTCCCACGACGCCGCAATCGACGCGTGCCGTTAGGGAGGGGCGCGGCGGATGCGGAAGGGGATTCGGCGTGCCGTGGGCCGCGTGTGCCCGTGCACTGTTCTGGGCCTGGCCCAACACCGCTCGGCACCGTGTGTGGCCCAGGCCCGGGGGCTCCTGTCGGTGTACTAAGATAGGGGTACCTTAGTACCCCAACTTGTGCACGGGCAGTAGCAGCTTCCCGCGGCGGGGTTCACCACGTGCTCGCCGGAAACCTTTCTGGTCCCTATAAAGCCATTCAAAAACAAAGTATACAAGTCAGAAGATCAAGGCCCCGGCAAGTGGAGCTTGCCGGGAAGGCTACACCAGGCTCAAGATTATCGCATTAACACAAGACCCTGGCAAGAGGAGCTTGCCAGGAAGACCAGAAGACTGCATCTCAGAAGACATTCCTCGGCGCACCCTGCGCCCCGGCAGGACCCGGGGAGCGACAAGCTTCCGGGCCCGGCAAGGTCAAGACCCCGGCAAGGTGCTTGCCGGGGGAAGCCTGCGCTGTGTGCCCACGCTCCAGCTCATCGGCCCACGCGTCGCCCTGGGGCCCTTCCAGGGACGCGTGGCGGATGGCTGTGCAGCCTGGGGGACACGGTGGCACGCCACGGTGACGAGGCTACCGCCGTGGCGAACGGAGACGCATGGACGGGTGCTTTTGGGGTCGACGGTGATGGGCATTTAATGCCCTTGTCCCCCACTATCAAAGTTAGGTGAAGACCACTGTTCATCCACTGTTCATGCACTGTTCCCGCACTGTTACAACTACCACCAAAGTTACATTTTTGCCCTCCTCTACGTTGACACCTGTCGGTGGCCCCTTGAGCTATAAAAGGAGGCCCATGCACAACGTAGAAAGGGTTCGGAACCTAGACATCTCACTGGCTCGGTGTAGCTAACTCTTCAAGCTCCCGAGCCCAAGAACTCAATACAATCTAAGCAGGAGTAGGGTTTTACGCGTCCGTCGCGGCCCGAACCTAGGTAAACTGCCCGCGTGTGCTCCTCGATCCGCTCTTCGTGCTCCCTCCGCTCCCTTACCGCAACGTACAAGGGGCTCCGGTCCCATAGGTGCTCGTGGTGGACAGTTTCCCCCGACAGCTGTTGATGCCCTTCTTTTGCTGTAAGAAAGCTATCATCCGGATAAAAATCATTTCCAAAATTCAGCCCAATCGGAGTTACGGATATCCGGGAATTTAAGAAACGGTGGAAGGCCAGAATCAGGGAACGCAGAAACAGAGAGAGACAGAGAGACAGATCCAATCTCGGATGGGCTCTTGCCCCTCCCATGCCATGGAGACCATGGACCAGACGGGAAACCCTTCTCCCATCTAGGGAGAAGGTCAAGGAAGAAGAATAAGGAGGGGGGCTCTCTCCCCCTCGTTTCTGGTGGCACCGGAGTGCCGCTGGGGCCATCATCGTCACCGCAATCTACACCAACAACTTCACCACCATCATCACCAACTCTTCCCCCCTATATGCAGCGGTGTAACTCCTCTTCTACCCGATGTAATCTCTACTTAAACATGGTGCTCAATGCTATATATTATTTCCCAATGATGTATGGCTATCCTATGATGTTTGAGTAGATCTGTTTTGTCCTATGGGTTAATTGATGATCGTGATTGGTTTGAGTTGCATGTTTTATTATTGGTGCTGTCATATGGTGCTCTTCGTGTCGCACAAGCGTGAGGGATCCCCGCTGTAGTATTTGCAATATGTTCATGATTTGCTTACGGTGGGTGGCGTGAGTGACAGAAGCACATACCCGAGTAAGTAGGTTGTTTGCGTATGGGAATAAAGAGGACTTGATACTTTAATGCTATGGTTAGGTTTTACCTTAATGATCTTTAGTAGTTGCGGATGCTTGCTAGAGTTCCAATCATAAGTTCATATGATCCAAGAAGAGAAAGTATGTTAGCTTATGCCTCTCCCTCAAATAAGATTGCAATAGTGATTATCGGTCTAGTTATCGATTTCCTAGGGACAAATAACTTTCTCGTAACAAAAAGCTCTCTACTAAAACTAATTTAGTTGTGTCTTTATCTTAACAACCTCTAGTTTTATTAACGTGCTCTTTATATTCCTGCAAACCTATCCCACAAAAACCACAAAGTACTTCTAGTTTCAAACTTGTTCTAGGTAAAGCGAACATCAAGCGTGCGTAGAGTTGTATCGGTGGTCGATAGAACTTGATGGAATATTTGTTCTACCTTTACCTCCTCGTTGGGTCCGACACTCTTACTTATCGAAAGAGGCTACAACTGATCCCCTACACTTGTGGGTTATCAAGACTTATGTAAAAATTCTCTATATATACTCTTGGATGATTTGACCACCACATCGTCTAAATATCCTCTGTCCTGGTTTCATGTTGTTTTCTGGCCAGATCTGAAAATATGTCTTCTCAAGATTCGGAGGGAGAGAGCTATGTATCACACTACTGTGCAAACCCGAGGACCTATGGGGATATCTGCCCCTATGTGGGGAATTCGGAGGAGGAAGAAGACTTCGAGCTGGAGGAGACAAAGGATGCGAGCTTGGATGAAGACGATGTCCCTCTACCTCAACTTGGGGATATGCATGTGGAGTTCAAGAATTAAAGTCTCCCAAACAGAGCAAATAAATCTAAAGTCCAATTCATCCCATCTCGTTTTCCGCAGGAAAGCCAAAGTGATGCAAAAGGGTGTTGAAACTAGAGTAAGAGAACGATGACTTGTGAGAAGGAAATTTTATTCTAAGGTTTAAGTTGGAGAGGACAACTCCCCCTTCCTAACCACCTTCATCATCAAAGAAGGAGACTTGAGTACATGGGTATGGGCACTCCCCTTGGCTTCTGCCAAGCTTGGGGGAGGTGCCCCGGTATCGTATCACTATCACTTTTACTTCCTTCGCAAGTTTTAGTTTGATCCTCAGTATTTCCGTGATCTAGTTAAATAGAAGTTTAGTGAGATATATTTTCTGTATGTTAGTTCGTGATCTATCTATCTATGTAATCGAGTGAGATTTATATAATAAATATTAGTTTGAGTTTTTGCTTCTTTACTTTTTATTTATCAATCAAATAAAGGAAATAATGAAAAGATCATATGCTAACCTTATGGGAAGTAATGACATTACATAAGAATAAGTATATGTGGTAAAATTTGTTGAAGATTGACAAACATAACATTAGTCAATGATGCAATTCATGAAAGAATTAATAAGGGAAGAGAAGATTCACGTGCAAATATACTATCTTGAACATCTTTTATGATTGTGAGCCCCCATTAAATATTTTATGCTAAATTGTTGACGTTGGACAAGGAACACAACATAATGATTTATGTTTGTTCATATTCACAAATAAGTTATATTGTCATAGATCCTCTAACATCTGGTGCTTGCTCAAATATATTTGCTAGCCAAAAATCTGCACTAAGTAGAAATACTACTTGTGCATCCAAAACCCTTTAACCAATTTCATGTCATGAGGGTCCACCATACCTACCTATGGATTGAATAAGATCCTTCAAGTAAGTTGTCATCGGTGAATAAGGCAATAACATTTGGTTCTAAATATGTTTGATCTTTTATTGTAAGGAAAAAAATAAGTGTTGTACAAACCTATGATGGCAAAGTAATAAAAGTGAGGGACTACATAATAAAGGTTGCTATCATAGGGGGTGAAAGTGCAACTAATCCCCGGGTGGTTTTGGTAATTAATAACAACATATATATCATTAAACTAATATTTACTTGAGAATCATTTCAGAGAAGTTCGATGATATGGGTATGGAAATGTCTGAAGAAGTGGACCCCTCAAAATGCTAAGACAAGCATTGGCAAAAGCTCAAGACTCTATTTTTGGTTTAGTGATCAAAGATCACATTGAGTCCATAGGAAAAGCCAATACTATTAAAAGGGGATGAGGTTGTGTTAATGATCTGGTTGCTCAAGTGCTTGGTGATCTAGCTCCCTCAACTATCAGCACTCTTCACTACTTAACACACTCATAAGTAATCTCGGACAAACTGATTCTGCAAACTCAGTCCCACCGAGATGAACCACCTCAGTTATTCTCCCAAACCCTAATTTCTCGGTCCATCCGATTTTGAGTTTCGGTCTCACCGAAAATGGACTGCCGACCTTCTGTAACCAATTGACATCACTTCGGAATATCCGAGTTGTTACTTTCGGTCCCACCGAGATGGCAAGCTCCAACCTTTGACTCACTTCGGACACACCGAGATGCTATTTTCGGTCCCACCGAAAATCCCAACGTTCACTATATTTGAACTTTCGGTATGACCGAGTTTTCACTTCGGTCTCACCGAGATTGGTCAAATATGTGTGTAACGGTTGGATTTTGTGTGGAGGCTATATATACCCCTCCACCCCCTCTTCATTCGTGGAGAGAGCCATCAGAAAGTCTACCACTCCTACCATACACTTTCTGAGAAGTGAACCACCTACCCTTGTGTTGAGATCAAGCCATTCCATTCCTACCATATGAAACTTGATTTCTAGCCTTCCCAAGTTGCTTTCCACTCAATCCTTTCTTCCACCACAGCCATATCAGTGAGGAGAGTTGAGTGTTGGGGAGATTATCATTTGAAGCACAAGAGCAAGGAGTTCATCATCATCAACACCGTCTATTACCTTTTGCAGGGTGGTGCCTCCTAGATTGGTTAGGTGTCGCTTGGGAGCCTCCGTCTTTGAGATGTGGAGTTGAACCAAGAAGTTTGTAAGGGCAAGGAGATCGCCTACTTCGTGAAGATCTACCCCGAGTAAGGCTAGTCCTCCGTGGGCGTAGGCCATGATGGAATAGACAAGGTTGCTTCTTCGTGGACCCTTCGTGGGTGGAGCCCTCCGTGGACTCGCGCAGCCGTTACCCTCCGTGGGTTGAAGTCTCCATCAACGTGGATGTACGATAGCACCACCTATCGGAACCACGACAAAAATCTTCGTGTCACCAAACTGTGTTTGATCTTCTCCACCTCTCTTTTACATGTGCAATTTACTTTCCGCTGCTATTACTCTAGAATTGCATGTGTAGGGTGATACTTGAATTGATCTTAATTGTGAAACTGCCAAAAACATTGCACGTTCAAAAGGCAGATTTTTTATATTGTCAAGTAGTCTAATCACCCCCCCTCTAGACATACTTTCGATCCTACAAGTGGTATCAGAGCTTTGGTCTCCATTGTTTTGGTTTCCATTGCATTGGACTCCATAAGCTTGGTTTCACAACCTAGGAGAGTATGGCGTCTAGTGAGGGTAATTATCGTAGAGGTCCTTACTTTGATGGTACAAATTTTGCTAGTTGGAAGCATAAAATGAAAATGCATATTCTTGGTCATAACCCAGCCGCATGGGGCATTATTTTTGTTGGTATGCAAGGTGATTTATTTGAAGAAGGAAAAGTTCCGGATCGCGAAGCTACACCGGAAGAGTTGCGGATGTTGCAAAACAATGCTCAAGCTTGTGACATTCTCTTCAATGCTTTGTGTCCCGAAGAGTTCAACAAAATCAGCCGTCTTGAGAATGCTAAAGAGATTTGGGATACTTTGGTTGAAATGCACGAAGGTACTGAATCTGTGAAGGAATCAAAGCTAGATATTCTTCAAGGTCAACTTGACAAGTTCAAGATGAAGGATGGTGAAGGAGTCGCTGAAATGTACTCTAGGCTTGCTCTCATCACAAATGAGATTGCCGGCTTAGGAAGCGAAGAAATGATCGACCGATTCATCATTAAGAAGATTCTCAGAGCTTTGGATGGAAAGTATGACACCGTGTGCACTTTGATCCAAATGATGCCAAACTACAAGACCCTCAAGCCAACTGAAGTCATTGGAAGAATTGTTGCTCATGAGATGACACTTAAGGATAAGGAAGAGCTTCACAATAAGTCAAGTGGTGCTTACAAAGCTACAAGTGATGCTCCTACTACCTCAAGTGACAAGCTAATTTCCAATGAAGAGATAAGCCTAATGGTCAAGAACTTCAACAAGTTCTACAAGAATAGAGGCAAAGAAAGAAGCTCAAAGTCTAGATCATATGATGAAAAGAGATCTTCTAGTCATGATCGAAACTGCTACAATTGTGGAAGACCCGGACACTTCTCAAATGAGTGTATAGCTCCCCACAAGAGAAGAGAAGAATCTCCAAGAAGAAGAGCAAGAGATGAGTCACCTCGGAGAGAGAGAAGGAGTAGAGATGATCGTTATGAACGAAGACCCTCTCGGAGAAGCAAGGATTCGGAGAGGAAAGACAAGTCATCAAGAAGCTACACAAGAAGAAGACATCAAGCTCATGTAGGTGAATGGGTCTCCGGCTCCGACTCCGACAATCAATCCGATGGAAGCTATCACTCCGACTCCGACTATAGTCAAGATGAAGGTGTTGCCGGACTTGCACTCGTATCCTCCAACTCCAACTCCTACGACTTATTTGATTCACCAAATGAGGGAATTGGAAGATGCTTCATGGCTAAAGGCCCCAAGGTAACACACCCTGAATTCATTGACTTTGATAGTGATGAGGATGACTTGCTTGGTGAAGATGAGCTCTTGCATGATAAATCTAGTGAGCTTAGTAATGATGAAAATGCTAGTAGTCTTTATAGTCGAGAAGAATCGAATGACAATGCTATGAAGGAGATTGAGCGTCTAGCTAAAGAACTAAACACTCTTAAGTTAGCTCATGAAACAACTCAAGAAGATCATAGAGAGCTCCTAAGATCTCATGAGAAGCTACGCTTCGAGAAGCTCACTCTAGAGCAAGAACATGAGTTTCTAAAAGCGATCAATGACGATCTTCGAAAGAAGAGTTCTTCATATCTTGCCAAACGACTTCTCTTGTCTAATTTCTTGCCACCTATTAAGACTAAGCATGACAAGCATAAGAAAAATTCTTCCTCTAGTAGTAACAATAACAATGTTAAATCCAATATTGTTGCTTCTAGTAGTTCTCTTGATTCCACTAACAATGTTTCAAGCCAAGTTACACTTGAGCAAGAAAATAGCTTATTGAAGGAAATCATAGAGAAAGGTGTCTACAAGAGTCTTGCCGGAAGCAAGAACTTTGAGGAGATTGTTCGCAAACAAGGAAGACACCGGAAGAATCAAGGGATTGGTTTTGAGCGAAAGTTCAACACCTAAGGTGTTGAGTGGGAAGAAGGTCAATACCCTACTCCACAGTTTGTTTCACAAAAGGAGAAGTATGATCCTACTTCCTCAAATGTGGAACAAGCTCAAGATGACCTTCCACCACAAGACCACAAGCTAAAGGCCAAGGACAAGCTTCAAGAGGAGATTGATGCATTCATTGAAGCACCTCAAGCCATGGTCAAGTGGGTTCCCAAGGACACATCAAGTTCTACTTCGTCAAGCTCAACTACAACACCAAGGATTCCCATCAAGATGATGTGGATCCCAAAGAAGAAGAACTAGAAGGTTCTTGAGGGTGACTCTGCCAACAAACTTCACTCATATTCATTTTGGCAAGAACTTGTGCAATCAACTTCCACATCATGCACTAGTTCATGGAGTCACAAACCCTCTTGTTGATAAGTCAAGGGACAAGGTAATCATTGCTTTCATGGACATCATCTTTTATGTACTTCACTCTATGTCTATGGATATTCTTGTTTGTTCCTTGTGGGACTAACCCATGTAGGTATTGAAAGTGCCCTAATCCAAAGGATTGCTCCCAACTCTTGATGATCTACATCAACATTGAGCATCCACATCTTCAACATCTACATGAAGTCTTCTACGACAACCCAAGGTTAGTTTGACCCTTTAAAAGGGGTTCTCACATCTAGGGGGAGCTTTGCTCTAAAAAATTGAGCTAAAGCATCTCCAAATGATGTGAACACATAAATGCTTTATGTAAAAGTGGTAACCCCACTTGCGCTTAAACGATGAGTATGACCTATGATCAAATGTTCTCATTTGGCTCCTAAGTCAATATACTCATATATAGATGACCTAGTCATCGACAAATTGTGTGCTAGTAGCTAGAGTGTTGGTTGTGCATGTTTGACACATATTTCAGTTGCTATCTTATTGTGTGAGCATGTTGAATGCATGATTTTATTCATTCAAGGACATCCATTTGTTGTTTTGATTGTTTTGATTCTTCTGGCCAAATGGATGGACAAGAATGCCTAAGCACCTTCCCTAGCTATCTATGCTTTCTTGTCTCAAATTCTATTCATGCTCATATCACAACTTTGAACAAGTCTTTTTCGGACAGTCCGAGTGAGGAGCACTCGGAGCCACCGATTCGTCTAAGGCTGACTTCCAAAACCTTCTAAGTCCATTTCGGTCTGACCGGCTTCTCAATCTCGGTCCAACCGAAACGCTTAGACTGATCTAGGTTTCATCTCGGTGAAACCGAGTTCAAAATCTCGGTCTGACCGATATGCGTAACTGCACAGCAGTTATACATCTCGGTGACACCGAGTTTTTCAACTCGGTCCCACCGACAGCATGGGGTTATATATACCTGAGGGCTGCGCGTGATTTAACTCTTCAAACCGTTCGCCCCCAAAACCCCTGCTGCCGTCGCCCTGGTCTACGGATCGTCGCCGTCGTCGCCTGTGCGCCCACGCCGCAGGTCTCCGCCGCCGTCAACAGTAATCATCTCCACCGTTGCCGCCGTAGAGGGACACCACCAAGTTAGGGTGTGTCCCGATCCCTTTCGTGCTCCCCATCCGATTCTTGCACGATAGGCTTGCCATGATTCAATCCATGTTTGAGATATTTCCTATACATTAGTTCAGATCCTCTAGTTTCGAGCGAAATTCTTAGGTTTAGGTTTCCACGGAACGCATCTCGGTGAAGCCGATTTTGAAACTCGGAATGACCGATTCGGCCTCTGGCCATTGCACTGCATCATTCAGTTTAACCGAGTTATGCAAATCGGAATGACCGAAACGTAGTTTCAGTGAAACCCTAAGTTATCGGTAGGACCGAAACCCATTTCGGTCTGACCGAAAGTGGTGTGTAGGTTTCTGTTGAACACTTCGGTTTCACCGAAACTTAAAATCGGTTTGACCGAAATACATTCTGTGAAAACTCAAAACTAAGTTTTGAACTCATTTTTTTTTTGCAAAAACCTCTGCAGTTGTGATAACTCTTCTACTCTGCCTATACCTCATCTTTTCACAGGTTTTCAGCCATGTCAGATGTCAGTGACAGCCAGAACAGGTCTGAGTCACCTTTTGCTGAGATTCCAGAGGCAGATACAAGTCCTGCTAGCAGCTCCAGTGATGATGGTGAGAGGAGCACCCCTAGTGGTTTGCCTCCTGCAGCCACCAGAACCAGGAAGAAGAGAACTTCTGATGATGAGGACTCTGACTTTGTTGCTGAGGAAGTTACCTCCAAGCCAAAGAGGAATGTGGTTGCCAAAGAGCACCAAGGGCAGCAGACAAGGAAAGGCACAAGCAAAGTAAAGCAGTCAGCAATTGCAAAGAAGCTCAACTTGGAAGAGCCTGCTCCAAGCAAGGTGAAGAAGACTTCCAAGAGGAAGAGGGTAGTATATGCTGAACCTCAAGTTGATGCTGCTGAAGAAGAAGAAGAAGATGCACCCCAGCCTCCTCCTCAGAAAGCTAAGTTCATGGGTGATGCTATTCGGGCTCAAGCCTCCTCTAAGCCCAAGAAGCCTGCTCAAGCCAAGGCAGCTCCAGCCAAGCCCAAGAGAACAACCAGAAGCATTCCAGCTTCTGAGAAGAACAAAGGTGAGATGCCACCGTCTGAATCAGATGAAGAGCATGTGTTGCTTAAGCTCCGTCCCAAGTTGCCACTCCACAATGATGCTCATCCTCAAGCTGAGGACATGAAGGCAAGGAAGGACAAAGGTCTCAGGCTATGGAGACAGTCTGATCCATATGCTGTAAGGAGAAGGACTGCTGTGGACCCCAGATTCCACACCAGAGAGCAGCAGGATTTCTATGAGACCGTGCTGATGGATAAGAAGCCCATTGTTGCTGACACCAGGTATGTTGACTGGAAGTACATTGACAGTGAAGAGCACCGGGACTTCTTTCCCCATGTGCATGAGAGCTTTACTGCATGTGGAGTTGCTGATTTTGTGGGTCAAGAACTGACAGCTTGGAATGACGAGATGATCATGCAGTTCTACGCCACAGCCCACTTCTATCCTGATGGCAAGATCACCTGGATGACTAAAGGTCAAAGGTTTTCTTCGACTGTTGAAGAATGGGCAGAACTTCTGAACGCTCCAGTGCAGAGAGAGGACGACATTGATGTCTATGGGATTCCTAAGAAGAGTCATGATTCCATGAAGAAAATGTACAAGGAGATCCCCGCTGCTGATTTGGAAGGATGGAAGCTTGGCTCAGTGTACTATCTCCAGGCAGGTCTAACCACCACTAACACTATTCTGAGGCATACATTGATGCCTAAGTCTGGAGACCACCGCATGATTCGAGGCTATTCTATCAACATGCTGCACATTCTCGATGAGAAGGCACCTTTCAAGGTGATGGACTTGATGGTAGAGACCATTAAGAGGACTGCAGCTGACCAGAAGAGGTCGTGTGGGTTTCCCCGCAGATTCAGATGCTCATCAACGCCAAGTTTGGCACGGGCAAATTCATGTTGGATAGGAAGCACTTGCCACTGCAGCCAGAGCATGAGGACAACATAGTTGTGATGGATGAAGAGGATCCTACCTCAGTTGAAGGACAGACCAAAATCGAAGCTGCGAAGAAGGCTAAAGCTGACAAAGAGGCAGCAGCAGCAGCAGCCAAGCCAAAGAGCTTTGGAGAACAAATTCTTGAAGCTACCCAGAGGATTGAACAACGCCTGGCCAGCATTGAGCAATCTCAGGAGAGCCTAGAGAGGATTGTTGAGGACAAGATCCACGCTCTGGACGTGAAGCTGACTGAGATTCAGGTGTCTGTCAACAAGCTTGAGGCAGACATGGAGGAAACAAGGCAGGAGAGAGCAGAGCTCATGCAGGATGATCTAGTCCAGGACTCTCATCGCCAGACTGCTCAGGTTCCCAGAGGATCCAGATCTGCAGCTATCCCTGTGACTGACTCCAGGGCTACCACTTCAGCACCAGCTACAGCTCCAGCAGTTGCTCCAGCTTCAGCATCCACTCCTCCAGCGCAGACATCAGCAGAAGTCTTCGCCGATGCAGCTATCTCTACACCGACATCTACCCAGACGGGAGCCGCCAGCAGAGCCCGCAGTGACGCTTAGCTCTATACCTTTTCGAACTTTTTGGTAACTTGTTGCCAAAGGGGGAGAAATTGTTATAGATCATAGGGCTTCGAGAGAGAGAGTGCTCTTTCGTCTTTCGTTCTTTTGCCGATTTCTTTGAGATACATTGGTTTCTTTTGGTCTTTCGAAACTTTAAGTGTGCTTGCTACTAAGTTTGATGCTACCTTAATGAGTGCTTGGTCATACTATGCTTTAATGTGTGCTTAATGCTTATCATATGCTATTCCTTATTGTATGGCTATTTACTCTTGTCTTGGTGATTGAGTGCATGTTATTCATTCTTATCAGTTTGTGCGCTCCACCAAGATGTATGTGACATGGAAGAGTGACCCATAATCCTAATCGATTGTGCATTTGCATTCAAACGCAAATTTTAAATAATGCACAAATTTAGGGGGAGCTCTTGTTTATCACATACTTCTCAAAGCAACGATATTATTCATTGATTATATCTTTTGTCGAAGCTTTGATCTATATGTTGTCATCAATTACCAAAAAGGGGGAGATTGAAAGTGCAACTAATCCCCGGGTGGTTTTGGTAATTAATAACAACATATATATCATTGAACTAATATTTACTTGAGAATCATTTCAGAGAAGTTCGATGATATGGGTATGGAAATGTCTGAAGAAGTGGACCCCTCAAAATGCTAAGACAAGCATTGGCAAAAGCTCAAGACTCTATTTTTGGTTTAGTGATCAAAGATCACATTGAGTCCATAGGAAAAGCCAATACTATTAAAAGGGGATGAGGTTGTGTTAATGATCTGGTTGCTCAAGTGCTTGGTGATCTAGCTCCCTCAACTATCAGCACTCTTCACTACTTAACACACTCATAAGTAATCTCGGACAAACCGATTCTGCAAACTCAGTCCCACCGAGATGAACCACCTCAGTTATTCTCCCAAACCCTAATTTCTCGGTCCATCCGATTTTGAGTTTCGGTCTCACCGAAAATGGACTGCCAACCTTCTATAACCAATTGACATCACTTCGGAATATCCGAGTTGTTACTTTCGGTCCCACCGAGATGGCAAACTCCAACCTTTGACTCACTTCGGACACACCGAGATGCTATTTTCGGTCCCACCGAAAATCCCAACGTTCACTATATTTGAACTTTCGGTCTGACCGAGTTTTCACTTCGGTCTCACCGAGATTGGTCAAATATGTGTGTAACGGTTGGATTTTGTGTGGAGGCTATATATACCCCTCCACCCCCTCTTCATTCGTGGAGAGAGCCATCAGAAAGTCTACCACTCCTACCATACACTTTCTGAGAAGTGAACCACCTACCCTTGTGTTGAGATCAAGCCATTCCATTCCTACCATATGAAACTTGATTTCTAGCCTTCCCAAGTTGCTTTCCACTCAATCCTTTCTTCCACCACAGCCATATCAGTGAGGAGAGTTGAGTGTTGGGGAGATTATCATTTGAAGCACAAGAGCAAGGAGTTCATCATCATCAACACCGTCTATTACCTTTTGGAGGGTGGTGCCTCCTAGATTGGTTAGGTGTCGCTTGGGAGCCTCCGTCTTTGAGATGTGGAGTTGAACCAAGAAGTTTGTAAGGGCAAGGAGATCGCCTACTTCGTGAAGATCTACCCCGAGTAAGGCTAGTCCTCCGTGGGCGTAGGCCATGATGGAATAGACAAGGTTGCTTCTTCGTGGACCCTTCGTGGGTGGAGCCCTCCGTGGACTCGCGCAGCCGTTACCCTCCGTGGGTTGAAGTCTCCATCAACATGGATGTACGATAGCACCACCTATCGGAACCACGACAAAAATCTTCGTGTCACCAAACTGCGTTTGATCTTCTCCACCTCTCTTTTACATGTGCAATTTACTTTCCGCTGCTATTACTCTAGAATTGCATGTGTAGGGTGATACTTGAATTGATCTTAATTGTGAAACTGCCAAAAACATTGCATGTTCAAAAGGCAGATTTTTTATATTGTCAAGTAGTCTAATCACCCCCCCTCTAGACATACTTTCGATCCTACAGGGGGGAAATATAACATGACATTCTTTTTCATTAAGGGATTGTGCATCCCAAAATGAAAGCGCATGAAAACCTTTGCTTCCCTCTACGAAGGGCCTATATTTTACTTTTATGTATTTACTTTTATGTTTGAGTCAATAGTATTCTCCTCTACTTCTTTTTATTTATCTCTTTTGCAAGCATCATGTGGTGGGGAAAGATCTAGGCACATATATCCAGTTGAATGTGACTGATCATGAGTCATTATTGTTGACATCACCCTCAGGGTGAATAAGTTGGGAGGCGAAACTATAAGCCCCTATCTTTCTATGTGTTTGGCTGAAACTGTTTGCTTCATATATATGCTCTGAGTGTTAGCAACCATAGAAGACTAAAAGATAGTTGAGTATGTGGGTGATAACCCACAAGTGTAGGGGATCATTTTTAGCCTTTTTCGATAAATAAGAGTGTCGAACCCAATGAGGAGCTAAAGGTAGAATAAATATTCCCTCCAGTTCTATCGACCATCGATACAACTCTACGTACACTTAACGTTTGCTTTACCTAAAAAGGTATAAAACTAGGAGTACTTTGCGAGAATAAAACTACGAATAAATTGCAAGGTAGTAAAAGTGGATAGCTTTTGGCAACTAGAAAGTCATGTCTCCCTAGGTAATTGATAATAAGTACCGGTAATCATTCTTGTAGTTTTATATGAGGGAGAGGCATGAGCTAACATACTTTCTCTACTTGGATCATATGCACTAATGATTGGACCCCTAGCAAGCATCCCCAACTACTAGAGATCATTAAGGTCGTGAAACCCAACCATAGCATTAAGTATCAAGTCCTCTTTACTCCCATACGCCATACCCCACTTACTCGGGTTTAAGCTTATGTCACTCTTGCAACCCACCATAAGCGAACCATGAACATATTGCAACACCCTACAGCGGGGGCCCCTCACGTTTGCGCGAAAACGGAGGGCGCCGTAAATAAAATGGGACAATTACATTTGAGCCCCTAGTTGTGTCACACCCGTGTGTTTTGCCCCTAAATGCGAAAAACCCTCATTTCTGTCCAAGCTCGTTTGCTCCTCTTATCCTTTTGCCCTTTGACCGTTTGACCGCAACTTTGAAAACTTCATAACGAATTCATACTAACTCAGAAAAATGCAAATAAGTTATCAAAATGTTCGAAATAACATCACCCATAAGTACATGTCATTTGCATTCATGACAACAATGCTGAAAAGTCTATACCTCAGTTTGAGATCATATTTTTTTTTTGGATTTTCAACACGTTTGTCATGAATGCAAATGACGTGTGCATATGAGTGATGTTTTTACGAACATTTTGATATCTTATATGCATTTTTCTGAGTTAGTATGAATTCGTTATGATGTTTTCAAAGTTAAAGTCAAACGGTCAAAGGGCAAAAGCATAAGAAGACCAAACAAACTTGGGCAGAAACGAGGGTTTTTTGAATTTAGGGGCAAAACACATGGGTGTGACACAACTAGGGGCTCAAATGTAATTGTCCCAAATAAAATATGCAATCATACCAACCAAGATCATGATTAACCCACGGGACAAAGCGGATCTACTCAAACATCATAGGATAACCATAGATCATTGGGAAATAATATATGGAGTTGAGCACCATGTTTAAGTAGAGATTACAGTGGGGGGAAAGAGGTGTTACACCGCTGCAATGAGGGGGAGAGAGTTGGTGTTGACGGTAGCAAGATTGTTGATGTAGATCACCGTCCCGATCGTTGCCCTGGCGGCACTCTGGCGCCACCGGAAGCGAGGGGAAGAGAGCCCCCCTCCTTCTTCTTCTTCCTTGGCCTCCTCCCTAGGTGGGAGGAGGGTTCCCCCTCTGGTCCATGGCCTCCATGGCAGCGGAGGGGTAGGAGCCCCTCCGAGATTGGATGTGTCTCTCTGTCACTCTCTGTTTCACGTTCTCCAGATCTGACCGAAAACCATTTCTTATATTCCTGGAGATCTGTAACTCTGATTGCGCTGAGATTTTAACACAGTTTTTTCCGGATATAAGCTTCCTTGCACCCGAAGTAGATCTCCAACCGATGTACAAGGTGAGCACAACCCACCACCACGCACGAGGCTCCTCTCGCGCGCCCTGGTGTCTTGTGGGCTGTGTGGGCCTCCGTTTGCGGTGATTCCAACTCCCAAATATCACATATATTCCAAAATAATTCTCCGTGAAATTTTACTGCATTTGGACTTCATTTGATATGGATTTTCTATGAAACAAAAACATGAAACAAACAGGAACTAGCACTGGGCACTGGATCAATAAGTTAGTCCAAATTAATCATATAAATTGTTGCCAAAAGTATGTAAACGTTGAATAATATTGGCATGGAACAATCAAAAATTATAGACATAACGGAGACGTATCAGTGGGCTTGCTAAAAATCTCCGACATGTGACTCTTCTTGAAAATATGATGAATTGCAATTGCATTGGTGATAAGAACATAGTTTGTTAGTTTTCAATAAATTTTATGCTTCTACTTCGATGTTGTGATAATTGTTACTTGTTCATGAGAAACTATATGATAGAGTTTTATGATAAAGTTATTGCTGTTATAATAATATGCATGATGCTACTATGTCCGTATTTTATTTTTATCGACACCTCTCTCTCAAAACATGTGGACGTGATTTTCGATATCGGCTTTCACTTGAGGACAAGCGAGGTCTCAGTTTGGGGGAGTTGATACGTTCATTTTGCATCATGTTTTCCTACTGTTATTTATAATGTTCTTATGCATAATAATGCTTTATGGAGTAATTATAATTCCTTTTCTCTCATAATATGCAAGGTTTACACAAAAACGGAGAATACCGGCAGCTGGAATTCTAGACCTGAAAAATATACGTCATAGATACCTATTCTACACATCTCCAAAAGAGCTGAAACTTTACGGAGAATTTGTAACATCCCAAATTTTCAATTTGGAATGTTATACATAGATCATATTGCATTGCATGTTCTTTTGCATTTTTGTTTGTGGCGTTCCTCGAAATTCTAAGCAACTCAAGGACCTATGAAGAGAGTTGGGAATTTTACCGTTTTCGTATTTGAGTTCGCTCGAATACCGGTACGAGGACAGTGTGATTCTAATTATTTTTCTCTCCTACAAATATTTCTAAATACAAAATATGAGTGGAGATAATATGACTTCTCCAAAATAACAGGAATATTGGAGGAAAAATGTTAAAATCACTTTTGGTATTTTTCTGGATTTGTTTTGACTATATACTGCAAGGCAAAAGCCTCACAGCCCACTTTATTGAAATATAATAAAATCAAGTTACAACAAGGTTAGAGATACTTACATGAGTAGACTAAACAAAAGAACCTAAGGTAAGTTAGTTAGCCAATACATAAAGCTATCCTTGTATTTACATTTTATCCTATGAGATAAAAGGGTCATGTCATGGATAAAATTGTGCCTCCATCGCCTGAAAAGAGGAGATTCATTTCTGAAGACCTTTCCATTCCTAGTAATCCAGATGTTCCAGGCAGCAGTGAAAACCACTTCAGTAAAGAATGGTTGGCCAAAATCAGCCCTTGCTTTGCAAGCCATGTGGTAGGTGGTCATACCAGGTACTGGATCCCAGGAAATTTGCAAATAGTTCCAAATTCTTTGGCTGAATATGCAGGAGAAGAAAAGATGGCTGACATCTTCATGTATATGATGAGGACATAGAACACAGGTTAGGTCATCCACATGCCAATGCCTACGTTGAAGCATATCTCTGGTGTTTAACCAGTCTCTAAGGAGGAGCCAACCAAACATTTTAATCTTCATTGTGCATGCACTTTTCCATATCCAAGAAAAGATAGGGTCAGAAACTATTTGCTGATGAACTTGAGTGTAGTATGATTTGGGCCTAAAGGATCCTTTATTAAAAGGCCAAATCCAGCTATCAGTGTCTTGTGAAGTACACTGAGAACTCAGAGCATTCTGCAGGTACTGCAGTTCATCAAAAGCATGTGTGGATAAAGGCAGGTGAAAAGATCCCATAAGATCCTGAT
This sequence comes from Secale cereale, assembly GCA_902687465.1. Classification (NCBI taxonomy): domain Eukaryota; kingdom Viridiplantae; phylum Streptophyta; class Magnoliopsida; order Poales; family Poaceae; genus Secale; species Secale cereale. The sequence goes on from LR738713.1 coordinate 408,647,892, forward strand.
CCATGACTTGAGCAACAGAAAGTTGACCATCAATCACATATGAAAATAATCTGGGGAAATAATTGCTCAATGTTTCTCCATTGATGTCAGATAGCCAAGGATCATGCCAGAAAAGGATGGAGGTGCCATTACCAAGGCAAGGCTTGGCAATAGACAAGTATTTGGCAGATAATTTGAGGACATCTCTCCACCAAAATGATCCACAAAGGATAGTTGAATGAGGCACAGAATCATGGTAGTAAGAATCTTAGACCAAGCTGACCCAAGGGATATCATGATGGTTGTAGAACTTATGGAGGAATTTCATCAACAGAGCTTCATTGTGCACCTTGAGGTTAAGCACCCCAAGACCCCCTTTATCTTTTGGTAAGCAGACCAATTTCCATGCAGCAAGAGACTGTTTTGGTGTGTCAGAATTGCCTCTCCACAGACATTGTCTCTGTATTCTTTCAATCTGCTTTAGAATGCCAATTGGGATGTCCAGAGAGCAAAAGAAATATATGGGCATAGAAGATAAGACAGACTGTAGTAGCTGTAGTCTGCAACCTTGATTAAGAAAACAAGATGATGCAGAAAGCCTTCTTTCAATTCTATGCACCAAAGGAAGCAAGTCCTGGACTGTAGGTTTAGTTGTACCCATAGGCAAACCTAAATAGGTAAATGGCATTGTTCCAAGCTTACAACCTAATACAGTGGATAATCTGTTTGCCTCTTCAGCAGATAAGTTAATGGGGACCATCATAGATTTAGCAAAGTTGACTGATAATCCAGTTGAAGCTGCAAAAACATCCAACATGTCCTTCAAGGCAACATGTCCTTCTGGATTTATTTGCGATTTTATTTGCATAGGAAAAATGCGCGTTTTTCAAAATTGCATTTAGGTCCGGGAAAAATGTTCACTTTGTTCCAAAATATTATTAGAGGACGGTGAAAATTTATTTCGGGATTTTTGGAGTCCGTTTGGTATTTCTTTCGTTAGTTTTTCTGCGCCAGGACTCTATTAAAAAAACAGTAAACCGACTTGGAGCCGTAGAGCCCCGGGACTCTGGGCTTTATAAGCCAGCCGCCCCGGCCCGACAAGCCCAGCCGCCGCCCCTGCCCTAGCCAGCCCCACCGCCCCCTGCCCTAGCGCCGCCCGCGCCGCCGCCGCACTTGCCGCCGCCCCGCCGCCGCACTTGCTGCCGCCGCCGCACTCCGCCGCGCCGCCGCCGCACTTGCCGCCGCCGCTGGACTGCCGTTCGCCGGAGTTCATCGTTGAGGTAGATAACAGTTTTTTAAGAACCGAACGGTTTTAGTAAAACCGTAGATCTATTTTTTTATTAGATTAGATCGGTTCGGTTTTTCGTCGATTTAGTTAATTAGCGGACGTTCGTCCGTACGTTTGTTTTAACGAACGGTTTTCGTCCGTTAGCCGCAGACAGCGAACGTTCGTTCCTTAGCCTGTTCGTCCGTTTTCTTTTTCGGGGTATTTATCCGCGATTATTCCGATCGCGATTTCTGCCCTGATCTTGTTTTTCGTTTTTCTTTTCGCTCGAGAGTCGGAATCAGGTGACTCCAAATCCCAGATCTTCGTCTCGATGCCCTCTTTACGTTTAACCAACTTGAACAAGGTTTTGGCTACTGTAAAATTTGACTTTAGGCTAATTAGCAAACTGGAGCTCGTTTCTTTCGCAGTTTGAGTTTCGTTGCTTCTTTCGAGTTGATTCTTTTTGCAAACCGGAGTTCTTAAGTTGAACTTTCTGGTTAGATCTCTTATTTGAGTTTTACCCGTGCATTAGTTAAGTACTTGTTGTGTGCTTGTTTGTTTGCGATAGAGTACCCGAAGTGCACCGCTTGCTACTTTGAATCTCTAGGTTTTGCGGATCATCAACAAGGCAAGTAACACTTTGATCATACTTTCCAATTACCCAGTTTTCATTGCATTAGTCCAACCCTCACACATTGCATGAGTAGGATCAATTAACTTGTGGGACTGGGAAGTAGATTGAGGTAGTACCTATTACCTGTTTTTCATTCAAACCTTTGGGAGTTACTTCTACGTTTGCTGTTAGGACATGCTATGCTCGTAGACGTGGATTGGGTGAGTGTATCCATGACAGATGTGAGTTTGTTAATTAATGGTTCAACTTAAGGTGGCATCTTTAACACACATCTGGGTGGATTGAGGCATCTGGGTATTCCGGTGATTGCCTGTTTTTCTTTTGCACCGCCACCCAGGCTCAAAGGGATCATGAGATTTTTCATACTAGAAACTTCCGTGTGCAGCCACATGCCAATATGGGCTCTGGCATAGTTGAGTAAGTTGTGGGAAACCTTTCCATGATGGGCTAGCAGATCTAGAGGGTTTGTAGGTGTACCGGCCTATCTATCTGGTTAAGGGGACCTCTTCGGAAAGATTGTGTCTCAGTCATCCGTTTCTCAAACACCATGCAATGCGAGAAACAGAACGGAGGCAATCGAGTCTTGTGGAGAAAAGTGCACAAACCTCTGCAGAGTGTACAAACTGATCATGATTAGCCGTGTCCCCGGTTACGGACGTCTTGAGTATCTAGTACTTGGATTATCATGTGAATCTCATCATGTTACTCTAATTAATATTGTTGGGTTTAATGATGATTTTTAATTGGGGTTGAGAGGATGTCTATCTTCTCAATGATGTTTCAACTACCATGATAGTTAATTAAAATCTATTCCTTTGAAGTAGGGAAAAATTGGCTTTACGCAAAAACTGTAACCATAGAGCTTTCCACCAGCCATATTGCATATAGTATAGCTTTACTTTCATTGCTCTCTTGTGTTACCTTGCCAGCATATTCCATGTGCTGACCCGTTCTCGGGCTGCAACGTTTCATGTTGCAGACTTTTCAGACGACGAGTAAGGTGCCTTTTAGGTCGTGGTTCTATACTCAGTGATGCCGTTGGAGTTGATGGACTTACTTATCTTCCAAGCCTTCCGTCGTTATCGTGTTAGATGGCCTTCAGCCATTTTTATTGTAATAAGTACATCGTTGGAACTATCGATGTAATAAGTGTGTGATTGCTACTCTGTTATAAATCCTTCAAGTACTGTGCGTGTCAGCATTACTGATCCAGGGATGACACTGATGCACAGAGATCAGACTGTTTGAGGTCTGGTCGCTACAAGATGGTATCAGAGCACATGCTGACTGTAGGACACGGCCACTAAGCTAAAGCCCTAGAGCACTATTCACTCTTCTCTTTTCTGACTCCTCATCTTTTCTACTCTTTTAGGATGGTGGATGCAAAGAACAAGTTCATGCAACCGGATGATGATACACCATTTGGACGACACCTGAAGGAAGTCACCGGATATCTAAACATTGGACTACCAAGCTTTACCGGGACCTACAATGCCACTCTACCGGAGGAGGAGCATTGGTTGATTCAAGACCAAGTTCCAGGAAGGACGTTCGAGCCTGTCACTGCACTCATAGCATTTTCTTTTAATGCGCCTACATGGAGTCTAGGCAGGAGCATGGCCGCCCACATCGCAATGGGAAGGATTGGAGAAGTCTACAAGCAGGAGCTAAAGGACACTATCTACCAGATTTGTGGACGCCGAGATGAGAACTGGGATATGATCAGCACCCGTAAGGATAGGTCCATTGCAGCATTCATCCAGGAGTTGAACCACCACATTCGTCGCCAGGAGCACCAGATGTGTGCAGGGATGATAGATTTGAAGAAAACCCTAAACAGGAATTTGGAGCTAGAGGAAGAACTCAAGTCTACACGCGACGGATACGAGGAGGAGATGCTAATACTTGTGGAGAAGAATGATGACTTGACACGGAAGTTAGGGATACTCATGGGAGAAGAAGACGAGGAAGAAGAACCCAAGGAGATTCCACCGGAAGACTATATCATTATTGACGACACGGATTCAGAACCTGATGATAGCAAAGACGAAGACTATGAAGATGAAGCTGGAGCAGATATCATGGAATCCTTTGTCGATCAACTTTTCTAGATGACCACCCTGTGACTAGTAGTTTACTTCCATATATTAGTTTTAGAGCACTTTTGTAACGATAGTTAGATTTGTAATATCTTGTTTGAATTGATTGGTGTGATATGATTGTGTTTGTCTCATGTGCATATGGGTAGTGATTTTCCCTTAGACCTCTTTTCTATTCTAATCTCTTCCCTCTACACCCATCAGATGCCTCCAAGACGTGAGCCCGGATTTGAGTTTCCCCCTCAGCTCACCCAGTTGATCCAGCAGTAGAACACCCTGATGCAACTTCTTGTCCAGAACACTCAGAACAACCAGAACAACAACAACAACCCTCCACCACCACCACCCGTGGACAACCTGACACGTTTCTTAAGGTTGCAACCACCCGTGTTTGCTAGCAGCATCGAACCAATAGTGGCTGATGACTGGCTACGCAAGATTTGAAGGGATTTGACCACCGCCAATTGCTCAGATGCTGAGAAGGTGTGATTTGCCGCACACCAGTTGTCTGGACCAGCCGCAACATGGTGGGAGAATTACACAGCCACTTATCCCATAGCCAATGTGACTTGGGATCAGTTTCAGCAAGCTTTTCGTACCACCCATGTCTCAACTGGAGCTATGAGTATGAAGAAGCAGGAGTTTCGCAATTTGCGCCAAGGCAACCGTACTGTGGCTCAGTATGCGGATGAGTTTAGTACCCTATCTCATTATGCCCCAGATGATGTGGCCACAGATGCCACTAAGCAGGAGAGATTCATGGAATGGCTGAATGATGAGATGAGTGTACAATTGATGGTGGCAACTTTCAATAACTACCAGGAGCTGGTTGACCGCGCCCTAATGATTGAAAGGAAGCACCAACAGATTGAAAGTCGCAAGAGGAAATATGGACAAGGAAAGTATAATTCTGGAACTCAGCAGAAGCCTCGTTTTACCCCTAAAACAGTAGGCCAGTTTCAGCATACCCATGGAGGAGGTAGCTCGCACAATCACAATGGCACCAAGAATGGAAATGGAAATGGAGCAAATGGTAACCAGAGCCGCCCTACACCGTCCACACCCACCAAAAAGGATTTCAGCCATGTCGCCTGTTACAAGTGCGGGAAGAATGGACATTATGCCAATGAATATCCAGAAGCTAAGAATGGGAACGACAATGGAAGCGCCGCAAAGAAGCCCAACCCGTTCAACAAAGGACAAGTGAACCACGTGACTGTGGAGGAGGTAGAAGAGCAACCAGATGCTGTTGTCGGTAAGTTTTTGGTTAAGACATTTACCGCAATAGTTCTTTTCGGTACTGGTGCATCGCATTCATATATTTCAAGGGGATTCGTAAATAGACATAGGATGTCCACCCGAGTTCTTAAGACCCCCATGTTAGTAAGTTCACCTGGAGCAGATTATATGGCACACCAAGGATGTTTTCACACGCCATTGATCATAGGATGCCATACTTTCCCCTCTGACCTAATAGTCCTGGAGTCACAAGAATTGGATGTGATATTAGGTATAAATTGGCTATCGAAGTATGAAGGTAACATTGACTATGCCAGTAAGTCAATTTTGCTCACCACCCCAGAGGGAAAAAAGGATTAAGTATGTATCTAGGCATTCGCCAATAAGGACTCAAGTACATTCTCTCACGGGAGTTGTTCAGGAGGAAGTGCCAATAGTGAAGGATTATCCGGATGTGTTTCCAGAGGAGTTACCTGGCATGCCACCGGATAGAGATATAGAGTTTTTGATTGAACTTTTGCCAGGCACCGGGCCAATTTCTAAGAGACCATATAGAATGCCCGCAAAGGATTTGGAGGAGATAAAGAAACATATTAAGGAGTTACTGGATAAAGGATTCATACGCCCAAGTTCTTCACCTTGGGGTTCGCCAGTACTTCTAGTGGAGAAGAAGGATGGATCGTTAAGAATGGTTGTTGATTACCGAGGGCTGAACGAAGTAACGATCAAGAACAAGTACCCATTGCCGATGATCAATGATCTGTTCGATAGATTGCAAGGAGCTAAGATATTTTCCAAGATCGATCTAGAATCAGGGTACCATCAATTGAAGATCCGAGAGCAGGATATACCTAAGACGGCCTTTACCACCAGGTACGGGTTGTACGAGTATACCGTTATGTCTTTTGGTCTGACTAACGCACCGGCATACTTTATGAACCTGATGAACAAAGTGTTTATGGAGTATTTGGATAAGTTCGTCGTAGTGTTCATAGATGATATATTGATCTTCTCGAAGGATGAAGAGGAGCATGCAGAGCATTTGCGTTTGGTATTGGAGAAGCTCAGAGAACATCAGTTATATGCCAAGTTTAGCAAATGCGAGTTTTGGTTGAAGGAAGTCGGATTTCTCGGACACGTTATATCTGGAGAAGGAATAGCAGTAGATCCCGCTAAGGTGGACACTGTGACCCATTGGGAAGCACCAACAACAGTTGGAGAGATCCGGAGTTTTCTTGGACTTGCAGGATACTACCGGAGATTTATTGAGAATTTCTCGAGGATTGCAAAGCCAATGACGGAGTTGTTAAAGAAGGACGTCAAGTTCAGTTGGACAGAAGAATGTGAGGCCAGTTTCCAGGAATTAAACAAAAGGTTGGTCTCATCCCCGGTGTTGATTCTGCCAGATCAACATAACGATTATGAGGTGTACTGCGACGCTTCTCGTCGAGGACTTGGAGCAGTCCTTATGCAGGAAGGAAGAGTTGTTTCGTATGCTTCACGACAGCTAAAACCTCATGAGCTGAACTATGCCACCCACGATTTGGAGTTAGCAGCCGTAGTGCATGCATTGAAGACATGGAGACATTTTCTTATTGGAAACCATTGTGAAGTATATACGGATCACAAGAGTTTGAAGTATATATTCAATCAGAAGGAGCTGAATCTCAGGCAAAGGAGATGGTTGGAACTCATTAAGGACTACGACATGAGATTGCATTATCATCCCGGAAAGGCTAACGTAGTAGCCGATGCGCTAAGCCGTAAGAGCCATGTCAACACCCTATTGATGGAGGAATTTCCAAAGGAGTTAGCCGAGGACTTACGAGAACTACGTTTGGAGATAGTTCCGAGAGGCTATGTAGCAACACTAGAAATCCAGTCTACCCTGATGGATAAAATCAGAGAAGCTCAGAAAACTGACAAAGAGATTGTCGCTATAAAGGAGAGGATGAGCGAAGGAAGAGCTAAAGGTTTTCGTGAGGATGAACACGACACCTTATGGTTTGAGGACCGCGTTTATGTGCCTAATGACCTGGAGATCAGGAAGTTGATTCTACAGGAGGCCCATGATTCACCATACTCGATTCACCCAGGAAATACTAAGATGTATTTGGATTTGAAGGACATTTTCTGGTGGACCGGTATGAAGAAAGATATCGCGGAGTATGTAGCAGTTTGTGATGTATGTCAGAGAGTAAAGGCAGAACATCAGAAGCCAGCAGGATTGTTACAACCTATGCCGATACCCAAATGGAAGTGGGAGAAGCTTGGCATGGATTTATCACCGGATTGCCCAGGACCAAAGCAGGATATGATTCAATCTGGGTAGTAGTGGACCGATTGACGAAGGTAGCCCACTTTATCCCTGTGAAAACCACATATACCAGTGCAAAGTTGGCAAAGATATACATGACCCGAATAGTATGTCTGCATGGAGTTCCGAGGAGCATCCTATCAGACAGAGGAACCCAGTTTACCTCAAAGTTCTGGAATCAATTACATGAAACTTTGGGTACCAGACTAGAGTTTAGCACAGCTTTTCACCCGCAGACAGATGGACAGACTGAGAGAGTCAATCAAATTTTGGAAGATATGCTGAGAGCCTATGCACTAGATTATGGATCTAGTTGGGATGACAATTTTCCCTACGCGGAGTTCTCATACAACAACAGTTACCAAGCCAGTTTGAAGATGGCACCGTTCGAGGCATTGTATGGAAGGAGATGACAAACACCGTTAATGTGGGATGAAGTTGGAGACCGACAGTTGTTTGGACCAGACTTAATCAAAGAGTCTGAGGAGAAGGTGAAGTTGATTCGAGATAGATTGAAAGTAGCTCAGTCCAGGCAAAAGAGTTATGCAGACTCGAAGCGCAAGGAGATAGCCTATGAGATCGCAGATAGAGCGTACTTGAGAGTATCGCCTCTGCGAGGAGTTAAACGTTTCGGAGTTAAAGGGAAGCTTGCCCCAAGATTTGTGGGACCTTACCGTGTTTTGGAACGCATGGGAGAGGTTGCCTATAAGTTGGAATTGCCCGAAGGATTGTCAGGAGTGCACGACGTGTTTCACGTTTCGCAGCTTAAGAAGTGCCATGCGAAAATGGCCGATATACCGCTTAGAGACACAGTACCCCTGGAAGCAATTCAGTTGGACAATGATCTAACGTACGAGGAGAAGCCTGTTAAGATTCTCGAATTTTCGAGCAGAGTCACCCGCAGTAAGGTTATCAAGTTTTGCAAGGTTCAGCGGAGTCACCACACCAAGGAAGAAGCCACCTGGGAACAAGAAGATGATCTACGCATGGACCACCCACACCTGTTCTCTAGCCAAGCCGAATCTCGAGGGCGAGATTCATTCTAAGGGGGGTAGGTTGTAACATCCCAAATTTTTCAATTTGGAATGTTATACATAGATCATATTGCATTGCATGTTCTTTTACATTTTTGTTTGTGGCGTTCCTCGAAATTCTAAGCAACTCAAGGACCTACGGAGAGAGTTGGGAATTTTACCGTTTTCGTATTTGAGTTCGCTCGAATACCGGTACGAGGACAATGTGATTCTAATTATTTTTCTCTCCTACAAATATTTCTAAATACAAAATATGAGCGGAGATAATATGACTTCTCCAAATTAACAAGAATATTGGAGGAAAAATGTTAAAATCACTTTTGGTATTTTTCTGGATTTATTTGCGAATTTATTTGCATAGGAAAAATGCGCGTTTTTCAAAATTGCATTAGGTCCGGGAAAAATGTTCACTTTGTCCTCAATATTATTAGAGGACGGTGGAAATTTATTTCGGGATTTTTGGAGTCCGTTTGGTATTTCTTTCGTTAGTTTTTCTGCGCCGGGACTCTATTAAAAAAAACCAGTAAACCGACTTGGAGCCGTAGAGCCCCGGGACTCTGGGCTTTATAAGCCAGCCGCCCCGGCCCGACAAGCCCAGCCGCCGCCCCCTGCCCTAGCCAGCCCTGCCGCCCCCTGACCTAGCGCCGCCCGCGCCGCCGCCGCACTTGCCGCCGCCGCCGCACTCCGCCGCCGCACCTTGCCGCAGCCCCGCCGCCTCGCCCGCCGGACCGCCACCGCCGCCGGACTGCCGTTCGCCGGAGTTCGTCGTTGAGGTAGATAACAGTTTTTTTTTAAGAACCGAACGGTTTTTGTAAAACCGTAGATCTATTTTTTTATTAGATTAGATCGGTTCGGTTTTTCATCGGTTTAGTTAATTAGCGGACGTTCGTCCGTACGTTCGTTTTAACGAACGGTTTTCGTCCATTAGCCGCACACAGCGAACGTTCGTTCGTTAGCCTGTTCGTCCGTTTTCTTTTTCGGGGTATTTATCCGCGATTATTCCGATCGCGATTTTTGCCCTGATCTTGTTTTTCGCTTTTCTTTTCGCTCGAGAGTCGGAATCAGGTGATTCAAAATCCCAGATCTTCGTCTCGATGCCCTCTTTACGTTTAACCAACTTGAATAAGGTTTTGGCTACTGTAAAATTTGACTTTAGGCCAATTAACAAACCGGAGCTCGTTTCTTTCGCAGTTTGAGTTTCGTTGCTTCTTTCGAGTTGATTCTTTTTGCAAACCGGAGTTCTTAAGTTGAACTTTCTAGTTAGATCTCTTATTTGAGTTTTACCCGTGCATTAGTTAAGTACTTATTGTGTGCTTGTTTGTTTGCGATAGAGTACCCGGAGTGCGCCGCTTGCTACTTTGATTCTCTAGGTTTTGCGGATCATCAGCAAGGCAAGTAACACTTTGATCATACTTTCCAATTACCCAGTTTTCATTGCATTAGTCCAACCCTCACACATTGCATGAGTAGGATCAATTAACTTGTGGGACTGGGAAGTAGATTGAGGTAGTACCTATTACCTGTTTTTCATTCAAACCTTTGGGAGTTACTTCTACGTTTGCTATTAGGACATGCTATGCTCGTAGATGTGGATTGGGTGAGTGTATCCATGACATATGTGAGTTTGTTAATTAATGGTTCAACTTAAGGTGGCAACTTTAACACACATCTAGGTGGATTGAGGCATCTGGGTATTCCAGTGATTGCCTGTTTTTCTTTTGGACCGCCACCCAGGCTCAAAGGGATCATGAGATTTTTCATACTAGAAACTTCTGTGTGCAGCCACATGCCAATATGGGCTCTGGCATAGTTGATTAAGTTGTGGGAAACCTTTCCATGATGGGCTAGCAGATGTAGAGGGTTTGTAGGTGTACCGGCCTATCTATCTGGTTAAGGGGACCTCTTCGGAAAGATTGTGTCTCGGTCATCCGTTTCTCAAACGCCATGCAGTGCGAGAAACCAAACGGAGGCGATTGAGTCTTGTGGGGAAAAGTGCACAAACCTCTGCAGAGTGTACAAACTGATCATGATTAGCCGTGTCCCCGGTTACGGACGTCTTGAGTATCTAGTACTTGGATTATCATGTGAATCTCATCATGTTACTCTAATTAATATTGTTGGGTTTAATGATGATTTTTAATTGGGGTTGAGAGGATGTCTATCTTCTCAACGATGTTTCAACTACCATGATAGTTAATTAAAATCTATTCCTTTGAAGTAGGGAAAAATTGGCTTTACGCAAAAACTGTAACCATAGAGCTTTCCACTAGCCATATTGCATATAGTATAGCTGTACTTTGATTGCTCGCTTGTGTTACCTTGCCAGCATATTCCATGTGCTGACCCGTTTTCGGGCTGCAACGTTTCATGTTGCAGACTTTTCAAACGACGAGTAAGGTGCCTTTTAGGTCGTGGTTCTATACTCAATGATGCCGTTGGAGTTGATGGACTCACTTATCTTCCAAGCCTTCTGCTGTTATCGTGTTAGATGGCCTTCAACCATTTTTATTGTAATAAGTTCATCGTTGGAACTATCGATGTAATAAGTGTGTGATTGCTACTCTGTTATAATTCCTTCAAGTACTATCCGTGTCAGCATTACTGATCCAGGGATGACACTGATGCACAGAGATCAGACTGTTTGAGGTCTGGTCGCTACAGAATTATTTTGGAATATATAATAAATATTGGAGCAAATAACTACCAGAGCGAGGCTTCCTGGTGCCCACAAGACACCAGGGCACACCCTGGTGGGTGGTGGTCAGCCGAGCCCACCTCCCGTGCCCATCTTCTGGTATAGAAGGTCTTTTGACCTAGAAAAAATGATAATAGGAAGACTTTCGGGATGGAACGCCGCCATCCCGAGGCGGAACTTGGGCAGGATCACTTTTGCTCTTCGACGGAGTAATGCACCGCAAGTAAACATAACTAACATTGAGTAATGCACCACAAGTAGGATATAACTTCATTACATAATTATTTAATTAACATGCATGCATAGGGAAACACAAACTTTAATACCAATATTCTTACTAAAGCATAATTACTCACCAACATAACTCACATATCACTATCTCCATATCGCAAAACTATTGCAAGGAATCAAGTTTAATATCCAATGATCTCCATGAAAGTTTTTGTTATATCCCTCTTGAATATCTATCACTTTGGGACCAAATTGTTTTAAAACATATCGCCATTGCTAATAACAAGCTCTCAAACAAATTTAAGTGAAGCACGAGAGCTCATATTTCTTCAAAATTTCAACTTTTAAAACAATATAAGTGAATCATGAGAGGATTTCTGATGGAAATATGCCCTGGAGGCTATAATAAAATGTTTATTATTATATTTACTTATTCATGATAAAGGTTTATTATTCATGCTAGAATTGTATTGGATCGAAACCTAAATACATGTGTGAATACATAAACAAATACCGAGTCCCTAGTAAGCCTCTACCAGACCAACTCGTTAATCAAAGATGGTTAAGGTTTCATAACCATGGACATGAGTTGTCATTCGATAACGGGATCACATTATTATGAGAATTATGTGATGGATAAGACCCATCCGTTATCTTAGCATTTGATCGTACAGTTTATTGCTAGTGCTTTCATGTATGTCAAATACATATTCCTTTCACTATGAGATCATGCAACTCCCGGATACCGGAGAAATACCTTGTGTGCAATCAAACTACACAACACAACTGGGTGATTATAAAGATGCTCTACAGGTATCTCAGAAGGTGTTTTTTGGGTTGGCGTGAATCGAGATTAGGATTTGTCACTCCGAGTATAGGAGAGGTATCTCTGGGCCCTCTCGGTAATGCACATCATAATAAGCTTTGCAAGCAAATGACTAATGAGTTTGTCATGGGATGATGTATTACGGAACGATTAAAGAGACATGCCGGTAACGAGATTGAACTAGGTATAGAGATATCGACGATCGAATCTCGAGCAAGTAACATACCAACGGACATAGGGAATTGTGTATGTTGTCATAACGGTTAATTCGACCGATAAAGATCTTCGTAGAATATGTAGGAGCCAATACGGGCATCCAGGTTCCGCTATTCGTTATTGACCGGAGAGCTGTCTTGGTCATGTCTACGTAGTTCTCGAACTCGTAGGGTCCACGTGCTTAATGTTCCTTGACGATATAGTATTATATGAGTTTTGTGATTTGGCGACCGAATGTTGTTCGGAGTCCCGGATGAGATCACTGACATGACGAGGACTCGGAACTCCTCGTCATGTTTGTGATCTCATTCGGGACTCGATACTCCTCGTCATGTATGTGATCTCATTCGGGACTCGGAACAACAATCGTTCACCAAATCACATAACTCATATAATACAATATTGTCATCAAACGTTAAGCGTGCGGACCCTACGGGTTCGAGAACTATGTAGACATGACCGAGACACATCTCCGGTCAATAACCAATAGCGGAACCTGGATGCTCATATTGGCTCCCACATATTCTACGAAGATCTTTATCGGTCAAACTGTTATGATAACATAGTTATTCCCTTTGTCATCCGTATGTTACTTGCCCGAGATTCGACCGTCGGTATCTTCATACCTAGTTCAATCTCGTTACCAGCAAGTCTCTTTACTCGTTCCGTAATACATCACCCTGCAACTAACTCATTAGTCACTTTTCTTGGAAGGCTTCTTATGATGTGTATTACCGAGAGGGTCCAGAGATACCTCTCCAATACTCGGAGTGACAAATCCTAATCTCGATCTATGCCAACCCAACAAACACCTTCGGAGATAGATGTAGAGCATCTTTATAATCACCTAGTTATGTTGTGATGTTTGATAGCACACAAGGCATTCCTCCGGTATCCTGGAGTTGCATAATCACATAGTCGAACGAATATGTATTTTACATGAAGAAAGCAATAGCAATAAAACTGAACGATCAATATGCTATGCTAATGGATGGGTCTTGTCCATCACATCATTCTCCTACTGATGTGACCCCGTTCATCAAATGACAACACATGTCTATCGTTAGGAAACTTAACCATCTTTGATTAACGAGCAAGTCTAGTAGAGGCTTACTAGGGACACGGTGTTTTGTCTATGTATCCACACATGTATCAAGTTTCCGGTTAATACAATTATAGCATGAATAATAAACATTTATCATGATATAAGGAAATAAAAAGTAACAACTTTATTATTGACTATAGGGCATATTTCCTTCAAATCGGACACCGGAAGTGTTCCGGAGGGTATCAAATACTTATTGGGTCACCGGAAGGAGTTCCGGGCACCCCCGGCAAAAGATATGGGCCTTATGGGCCAAGATGGGAAACACACTAGCCACAAGGGGCTGGTGCGCCCCCATATGGGCCGGCCTAAGGAGAAGGAAAGGGTATATGGGAAAGGAAAGTGTGGAGTAGGATTCACACTTCCTTCCCTCAACCCCCCTCTTTCCTTCCCTCTCAGATAAACATGGCAGAGGGGCGCAGGGTAAGGTAGGCCCCTAGGGGGCCGGCAAGCAGCCCTAGGGCGCTCCCTGGCCTCTCCCCTCCCCCTCCCACCTATATATATGAGGGAGAGGAGGCGCCTAGTGAAGGAAATATGCCCTAGAGGCAATAGAAAAGATGTTATTTGTGTTTCCTTATATCATGATAAATGTCATTTATTCATGCTAGAATTGTATTAACCGGAAACTTAGTACATGTGTGAATACATAGACAAAATAGTATGTCCCTAGTATGCCTCTACTAGACTAGCTCATTAATCAGAGATGGTTATGTTTCCTAGCCATAGACATGAGTTATCATTTGATCAACGAGGTCACATCATTAGGAGAATGATGTGATGGACAAGACCCATCTGTTAGCTTAGCACTATGATCGTTTAGTTTTACCGCTATTGCTTTCTTCATGACTTATAAATGTTCCTATGACTATGAGATTATGCAACTCCCGAATAGTGGAGGAACACCTTGTGTGATATCAAATGTCACAACGTAACCAGGTGATTATAAAGATGCTCTACAGGTGTCTCCGAAGGTATTCGTGGTGTTGGCATAGATCAAGAATAGGATTTGTCACTCCGAGTGTCGGAGAGGTATCTCTGGGCCCTCTCGGTAATACACATCATAATAAGCATTGCAAGCAATTGACTAATGAGTTAGTCACGAGATGATGTATTACAGAACGAGTAAAGGGACTTGCTAGTAACGAGATTGAACTAGGTATTGAGATATCGACGATCGACTCTCGGGCAAGTAACATACCGATGACAAAGGGAACAACGTATGTTGTTATGCGGTTTGACCGATAAAGATCTTCGTAGAATATGTAGGAGCCAATATGAGCATCCAGGTTCCGCTATTGGTTATTGACCGGAGATGTGTCTCGGTCATGTCTACATAGTTCTCGAACCTATAGGGTCCGCACGCTTAACGCTTGATGACGATTGGTATTATGAGTTTATGAGTTTTGATGTACCGAAGGTAGTTCGGAGTCCCGGATGATATCACGGACATGAAGAGGAGTCTCGGAATGTCCGATACATAAATATTAATATATTGGACAACTATATTCGGACACTGGAAGTGTTCCGGGTGTTATCGGGTAAAACCGGAGTACCGGAGGGGGTTACCGGACCCCCCCCCCCTGAGGGAGTATGGGCCATAGTGGGCTAATGAGGGAAAGAGAGGGGCAGCCCATAGGTCTGACCGCACCCCCCCCCCTAGGGTTCCTAGTTGGACTAGGAAAAAGGGGGAGGCGCCCCCTCTCATTTCCTTCTCCTCTCCCCCTTCCTTTCCTACTCCTAGTAGGAATAGGAAAGGGGGGTTCCTATTCCTACTAGGAGTAGGAATTCTACTCCCTGACGCGCCCCTTGGCCAGCCGCACCTACCCCTTGCACCTTTATATACGGGGGTAGGGGGCACCCAAACACACACAAGAAACATTGTTCAAGTTGTGTGCGGTGCCCCCCTCCACAGAAACACACCTCGGCCATACCGTTGCAGTGCTTAGGCGAAGCCCGGTTCCGGTAGCTTCATCATCTCCGTCACCACACCGTCGTGCTGAAGAAACTCTCCCGTGAAGCTCAACTGGATCAAGAGCTCGTGGGACATCATCAAGCTGAACGTGTGCTGAACACGGAGGTGTCGTACATTCGGTGCTTGATCGGTTCGATCGCGAAGACGTTCGACTACATTAACCGCGTCACTAGACACTTCCGCTTTCAGTCTACGAGGGTACGTAGACACACTCTCCCCTCTCGTTGATCTGTATCTAGTAGATAGATCTTGCGAGATCGTAGGAAATTGTTGAAATACTACGTTCCCCAACAGTGGCATCATGAGCCAGGTCTATGCGTAGATGATATGCACGAGTAGAACACAATGAGTTGTGGGCGATAATAGTCACACTGCTTACCAGCATGTCATACTTTGATTCGGCGGTATTGTGAGATGAAGCGGCCCGGACCGACATTCTTACGCAAGACTGGTTTCACCGTTATGAGCACTCGTTGCTTAAAGGTGACTGGCGGTGTCTATCGCTCTCACTTTAGCTGAATCGAGTGTGGCTACGCCCGGTCCTTGTGAAGGTTAAAACAACACATACTTGACGAAAAATCGTTGTGGTTTTGTATGCGTATGTAAGAATGGTTCTTGCTAAGCCCGTAGCAGCCACGTAAAACTTGCAACAACAAAGTAGAGGACGTCTAACTTGTTTTTGCAGGGCATGTTGTGATATGATATGGTCAAGACATGATGAGTTATACGTTATTGTATGAGATGATCATGTTTTGTAAAGTTATCGGCAACTGGCAGGAGGCATATGGTTGTCGCTTTAGTGTATGAAATACAGTTTCCATGTAATTGCTTTACTTTATCACTAAGCGGTAGCGATAGTCGTGGAAGCAATAGTTGGTGAGATGACAATGATGCTACGATGGAGATCAAGGTGTCGCGCCGATGACGATGGTGATCATGATGGTGCCTTGGAGATGGAGATCAAAAGCACAAGATGATGATGGTCATATCATGTCACATATTTTGATTGCATGAGATGTTTATCTTATTATGCTTCTTATTTTGCTTAGTACGGTGGTAGCATTATAAGATGACCCCTTACAAAATTTCAAGGTACAAGTGTTCTCCCTGAGTATGCACCATTGCGAAAGTTCGTCGTGCTGAGACACCACGTGATGATCGGGTGTGATAAGCTCTACGTTCGCATACAACGGGTGCAAGCCAGTTTTGCACACGCAGAATACTCGGGTTAAACTTGAGGAGCCTAGCATGTACAGACATGGCCTTGGAACACTGGAGACCGAAAGGTCGAGCGTGAATCATATAGTAGATATGATCAACATAAGATGTTCACCATTGAAAACTACTCCATCTCACGTGATGATCGGACATGGTTTAGTTGATTTGGATCACGTGATCATTTAGATGACTAGAGGGATGTCTATCTAAGTGGGAGTTCTTTAGTAATATGATTAATTGAACTTTAATTTATCATGAACTTAGTCTTGATAGTTTTTGCATATCTATGTTGTTGTAGATCAATGGCCCGTGCTACCGTTCCCTTGAATTTTAATGCGTTCCTAGATAAAGCTAAGTTGGAAGATGATGGTAGCAATTACATAGACTGGGTCCATAACATGAGGATTATCCTCATTGCTGCATAGAAGAATTATGTCCTTGAAGCACCGCTAGGTGACAAGCCCCCTCCCGCTAATGTAGACGCTTTGAATGTCTGGTAGACGCGGTCTGATGACTACACGATAGTTCAGTGTGCCATGCTTTACGGCTTAGAACCGGGACTTCAACGACGTTTTGAACGTCATGGAGCATATGAGATGTTCTAGGAGTTGAAGTTAATATTTCAAGCAAATGCCCGGATTGAGAAATATGAGATTTCCAATAAGTTCTACAGCTGCAAGATGGAGGAGAATAGTTCTATCAATGAACACTATCTCAGAATGTCTGGGTACTACAATCATATGACTCAACTTGGATGCAAAGTTGACGAAGATAGTGTTATTGATAGAGTTCTTCAATCACTACCACCAAGCTATAAAGGCCTCGTGATGAACTATAACATGCAAGGGATGCAGAAGACAATTCCCGAGCTCTTCGCTATGCTCAAAGCTGCGGAGATAGAAATCAAAAAGGAGCATCAAGTGTTGATGGTTAACAAAACCACTAGTTTCAAGAAAAAGGGCAAGGGAAAGAAGGGGAACTTCAAGAAGAATAGCAAGACAGTTTCTACTCCCACGAAGAAACCCAAGTCTGGAGCCAAGCCTGAAACTGAGTGCTTCCACTGCAAAGGGACTGGACACTGGAAGCAGAACTGCCCCAAGTATTTGGCGGATCAGAAGGATGGCAAGGTGAACAAAGGTATATGTGATATACATGTTATTGATGTGTACCTTACTAATGCTCGTAGTAGCACCTGGGTATTTGATACCGGTTCGGTTGCTAATATTTGTAACTCGAAACAGGGCTACAGATTAAACAAAGATTGACTAAGGACGAGGTGACGATGCGCGTGGGAAATGGCTCCAAAGTTGATGTGATCGCCGTCGGCACGCTACCTCTACATCTACCTTCGGGATAAGTTTTAGACCTGAATAATTGTTATTTGGTGCCAGCGTTAAGCATGAACATTATATCTGGATCTTGTTTATTGCGAGATGGTTATTCATTTAAATATGAGAATAATGGTTGTTCCATTTATATGAGTAATATCTTTTATGGTCATGCACCCTTGAAGAGTGGTCTATTCTTGTTGGATCTCGATCGTATTGATACACATATTCATAATATTGAAGCCAAAATATTAAAGGTTAATAATGATAGTGCAACTTATTTGTGGCACTGCCGTTTAGGTCATATTGGTGTAAAGCGCATGAAGAAACTCCATAGTGATGGACTTTTGGAGTCACTTGATTATGAATCACTTGGTGCTTGCGAACTATTCCTCATGGGCAAGATGACTAAAACTCTATTCTCCGGAACAATGGAGCGAGCAACAGATTTGTTGGAAAGCATACATACTGATGTATGTGGACCGATGAGTGTTGAGGCTCGTGGTGGATATCGTTATTTTCTGACCTTCACTGATGATTTGAGAAGATATGGGTATATCTACTTAATGAAACACAAGTCTGAAACATTTGAAAAGTTCAAAGAATTTCAGAGTGAAGTAGAGAATCACCGTAACAAGAAAATAAAGTTTCTACGATCTGATTGTGGAGGCGAATATTTGAGTTACGAGTTTGGTCTTCATTTGAAACAATGTGGAATAGTTTCACAACTCACGCCACCCGGAACACCACAGCGTAATGGTGTGTCTGAACATCGTAACCGTACTTTATTAGATATGGTGCGGTCTATGATGTCTCTTACCGATTTACCACTATCGTTTTGGGTTATGCTTTAGAGACAACTGCATTCACGTTAAATAGGGCACCATCTAAATCCGTTGAGATGACGCCTTATGAACTGTGGTTTGGCAAGAAACCAAAGTTGTCGTTTCTTAAAGTTTGGGGCTGCGATGCTTATGTGAAAAAGCTTCAACCTGATAAGCTCGAACCCAAGTCGGGGAAATGTGTCTTCATAGGATACCCAAAGGAGACTGTTGGGTACACCATCTATCATAGATTCGAAGGCAAGATATTCGTTGCCAAGAATGGATCCTTTCTAGAGAAGGAGTTTCTCTTGAAAGAAGTGAGTGGGAGGAAAGTGGAACTTGATGAGGTAATTGTACTTTCTCCCGAATTGGAAAGTAGTACATCACAGAAACTAATTCCAGTGATTCCTACACCAATTAATGAGGAAGCTAATGATGAAGATCATGAAACTTCGGATCAAGTTACTACTGAACTTCGTAGATCAGCTAGAGTACGTTCCGCGCTAGAGTGGTATGGCAACCTGGTTCTGGAAGTCATGTTACTAGACCATAATGAACCTACGAACTATGCGGAAGCGATGATGAGCCCAGATTCCGCAAAATGGCTTGAGGCCATGAAATCTGAGATGGTATCCATGTATGAGAACAAAGTGTGGACTTTGGTTGACTTGCCCGATGATCGGCAAGCCATCGAAAATAAATGGATCTTCAAGAGGAAGACTGACGCTGACGGTAATGTTACTGTTTATAAAGCTCGACTTGATGCGAAAGGTTTTCGACAAGTTCAAGGAGTTGACTACGATGAGACTTTCTCACCCGTAGCGATGCTTAAGTCTGTCTGGATCTGTTAGCAATTGCCGCATTTTATGATTATGAAATTTGACGAATGGATGTCAAAACTGCATTCCTGAATGGATATCTCAAAGAGGAGTTGTATATGATGCAACCAGAAGGTTTTGTCGATCCTAAAGGTGCTAACAAAGTGTGCAAGCTCTAGCGATCCATCTATGGACTAGTGCAAGCATCTCGGAGTTGGAATATATGCTTTTATGAGGTGATCAAAGCATATGGTTTTATACAGACTTTTGGAGAAGCCTGTATTTACAAGAAAGTGAGTGGGGGCTCTGTAGCATTTCTGATATTATATGTGGATGACATATTGTTGATTGGAAATGATATAGAATTTCTGGTTGGCATAAAAGGATACTTCAATAAGAATTTTTCAATGAAAGACCTCGGTGAAGCTGCTTACATATTAGGCATCAAGATCTATAGAGATAAATCAAGACACTTAATTGGACTTTCACAAAGCACATACATTGATAAAGTTTTTGAAGAAGTTCAAAATGGATCAGTCAAAGAAAGGGTTCTTGCATGTGTTACAAGGTGTGAAGTTGAGTAAGACTCAATGCTCGACCACTGCAGAAGATAGAGAGAAAATGAAAGTCATTCCCTATGCCTCAGCCATAGGATCTATCATGTATGCAATGTTGTGTACCAGACCTGATGTGTGCCTTGCTATAAGTTTAGCGGGGAGGTACCAAAGTAATCCAGGAGTGGATCACTAGACAGTGGTCAAGAACATCCTTAAGTACCTAAAAAGGACAAATGATATGTTTCTCGTTTATGGAGGTGACAAAGAGCTCGTCGTAAACGGTTACGTCGATTCAAGCTTTGACACTGCTACGGATGACCCTAAGTCACAAACCGGATATGTATTTTTATTGAACGGTGGAGCTGTCAGTTGGTGCAGTTCCAAGCAGAGCGTCGTGGCGGGGTCTACGTGTGAAGCGGAATACATACCTGCTTCAGAAGCAGCAAACAAAGGAGTCTGGATGAAGGAGTTCATATCCGATCTAGGTGTAATACCTAGTGCATCGGGTCCAATGAAAATCTTTTGTGACAACACTGGAGCAATAGCCTTGGCGAAGGAATCCAGGTTTCACAAGAGAACAAAGCACATCAAAAGACGCTTCAATTCCGTCCGCGATCAAGTCAAGGACGGAGACATAGAAATTTGCAAGATTCATATGGATCTGAATGTCGCAAATCCGTTGACTAAGCCTCTTGCACGGGCAAAACATGATCAGCACCAAGACTCCATGGGTGTTAGAATCATTACTTTGTAATATATATTATTGACTCTAGTTCAAGTGGTAGACTGAAGGAAATATGCCCTAGAGGCAATAATAAAGATGTTATTTGTATTTCCTTATATCATGATAAATGTCTTTTATTCATGCTAGAATTGTATTAACCGTAAACTTAGTACATGTGTGAATACATAGACAAAATAGTATGTCCCTAGTATGCCTCTACTAGACTAGCTCATTGATCAAAGATGGTTATGTTTCCTAGCCATAGACATGAGTTGTCATTTGATCAACAAGATCACATCATTAGGAGAATGATGTGATGGACAATACCCATTCGTTAGCTTAGCACTATGATCGCATAGTTTTACTGCTATTGCTTTCTTCATGACTTATACATGTTCCTATGACTATGAGATTATGCAACTCGTAAATACCGGAGGAAGACCTAGTGTTCTATCAAACGTCACAACGTAACTGGGTGATTATAAAGATGCTCTACAAGTGTCCTCGAAGGTGTTCGTGGTGTTGGCATAGATCAAGAATAGGATTTGTCACTCCAAGTGTCGGAGAGGTATCTCTGGGCCCTCTCGGTAATACACATCAGAATAAGCCTTGCAAGAAAATGACTAATGAGTTAGTCACGAGATGATGTATTACGGAACGAGTAAAGAGACTTGCCGGTAATGAGATTGAACTAGGTATTGTGATACCGACGATCGAATCTCGGGCAAGTAACACACCGATGACAAAGGAAACAACGTATGTTGTTATGAGGTTTGACCGATAAAGATCTTCGTAGAATATGTATGAGCCAATATGAGCACCCAGGTTCCGCTATTGGTTATTGACTAGAGATGTCTCTCAGTCATGTCTACATAGTTCTCGAACCCGTAGGGTCCACACGCTTAACGTTTGATGATGATCGGTATTATGAGTTTATGAGTTCTTATGTACCGAAGGTAGTTCGAAGTCCCGGATGAGATCACGAACGTGATGAAGAGTCTTGGAATGTCCGATACATAAAAATTAATATATTGGACGACTATATTCGGACACCGAAAGTGTTCAGGGTGTTAATGGGTAAAACTGGAGTGCTGGAGGGGGTTACCGGAACCCCTCGAGGGAATATGGGCCAAAGTGGGCCAATGAGGGAAAGAGAGGGGCAGCCCATAGGGCTGGCCGCACCCCCTAGGGTTCCTAGTTGGACTAGGAAAAGGGGGGAGGCGCCCCCTCTCCTTTCCGTCTCCTCTCTCCCTTCCTTTCCTACTCCTAGTAGGAATGGGAAAGGGGGGTTCCTATTCCTACTAGGAGTAGGAATCCTACTCCTTAGCGCGCCCCTTGGCCAGCCGCACCTCCCCCCTTGCTCCTTTATGCACAGGGGCAAGGGGCACCCAAACACACACAAGAAACATTGTTCTAGCCGTGTGCCGTGCCCCCCTCCACAAAAACACACCTCGGTCATACCGTTGCAGTGCTTAGGCGAAGCCCTGCACCGGTAGCTTCATCATCTCCGTCACCACGCCGTCGTGCTGTCGAAACTCTCCCGTGAAGCTCAACTAGATCAAGAGCTCGTCGGACATCATCAAGCTGAACGTGTGCTGAACGTGGAGGTGCCATACGTTCGGTGCTTGATCGGTTGGATCACGAAGACGTTCGAATACATCAACTGCGTCACTGGACGCTTACGGTTTCGGTCTACGAGGGTACATAGACACACTCTCCCCTCTCGTTGCTATGCATCTAGTAGATAGATCTTGTGTGATCATAGGAAATTTTTAAAATACTACGTTCCCCAACACCTAGAACACACAACATCAATTGTTAGCCGTGTGCGCCGCCCCCCTCCATAGTTTACAACCCCGGCCATATTTTCGTAGTGCTTAGGTGAAGCCCTACGGAGATCACTTCACCATCCCCGTTACCATGCTGTCGTGCTAACGGAACTCATCTACTACCTCGACGTCTAGCTGGATCAAGAAGGCAAGGGACATCATCGAGCTGAACATGTGCAGAATGCGGAGGTGCCATGCGTTCGGTACTTGATCGGTTGAGGCGCGAAGAAGTTCGACTACATCAACCGCATTGTGAAACGCTTCCGCTTACGGTCTACGAGGGTACGTAGACACACTCCCCCCTCGTTGCTATGCATCTCCATGGATAGATCATTGCGTGTGCGTAGATTTTTTTGTTTTCCATGTAATGTTTCCAGAACACAAAGAGTTGTGGGCAGTGATCGTCATACTACTTACCACTAACATCTTATTTTGATTTGGCGGCATTGTAAGATGAAGCGTCCTGGACCAACCTTACATGTCCACGTACATGAGAACGGTTCCACCGACAGACATGCAACTTGTTTTCCATAAAGGTGGCTGGCGGGTGTCTGTTTCTACTACTTTAGTTGAATCAAATTTGACTGCAGACGGTCCTTGTTGAAGGTTAAAACAACAAACTTGATAAATAACCATTGTGGTTTTGTGCCGTAGGTAAGAACGGTACTGGCTAGAAGCCCGTAGCAGCCACGTAAAACTTGCAACAACAAAGTAGAGGACGTCTAACTTGTTTTTGCAGGGCATGTTGTGATGTGATATGGTCAAGACGTGATGAGTTATACGTTATTGTATGAGATGATCATGTTTTATAAATTATAAGAAACCGGTAGGAGCCTTATGATTGTCTCTTTATTGTATGAATTACAAGCGCCATGTAATTGCTTTACTTTACGCTATGAGTTAGCAATAGTCGTAGAAGCAATAGTTGGCGAGACAACCACGACGCTACGATGGAGATCAAGGTGTCAAGTCGATGACGATGGAGATTATGACGAGGCTTTGGAGATGGAGATCAAAAGCACAAGATGATGATGGCCATATCATGTCACATCTTTTGATTACATGTGATGTTTATCTTTTATGCATCTTATTTTTCTTAGTACGTCGGTAGCATTATAAGATGATCCCTTCACTAAATATCAATATAATAGTGTTCTCCCCGAGTATGCACCGTTGCTATAGTTCGTCATTTCGAGACACCACGTGATGATCAGGTGTGTTAGACTCTACGTTCACATACATCAGGTGTAAGACAGTTTTACACACGCATAATACTTGGGTTAAACTTGATGAGCATAGCATGTACAGACATGGCCTAGGAACACTGGAGACGAAAGGTCAAACATGAGTCATATAGTAGATATGATTAACATAGAGATGTTCACCATTGATGACTACTCCATCTCACGTGATGATCAGACATGGTTTAGTTGATTTCGATCATGTATCACTTAGATAACCTGAGGGATGTTAATTTAAGTGGGAGATCCTTCGTAATTTGATTAGTTGAACTTAATTTATCATGAACTTAGTCCTGATAGTATTTGCATATCTATGTTATAGATCAATAGCTCGGGATTTAGCTCCACTGTTTTTGATATGTTCCTAGAGAAAACTAAGTTGAAAGATGTTAGTAGCAATGATGTGTACTGGGTCCGTGATCTGAGGGTTATCCTCGTTGCTGCACAAAAGTATTATGTCCAAGATTCATCGCTAGGTGACAGACCTATTGCAGGAGCAGATGTAGATGTTATGAACGTTTGGCAAGCTCGATATGATGACTACTTAATAGTTTAGTGCGCCATGCTTTACGGCTTACAACCGGGACTTCGAAAACATTTTGAATGCCACGTAGCATATGAGATGTTCGAAGAGCTGAAATTGGTATTTCAGACTCATGCCCATGTCGAGAGGTATGAGACCTCTGACAAGTACTTTGTCTACAAGATGGAGCAGAATAGCTCAGCTAGTGAGCATGTGCTCAGAATGTCTGGGTACTACAATCACTTGAATCAAGTGTGAGTCAATCTTACAGATAAGATAGTGATTAATAGAGTTCTCTAGTCACTATCACCAAGTTGCTAGAACTTCGTGATGAACTATAATATGCAAGGGATGATGAAAGTGATTCTCGAGCTCTTCGCGATGCTGAAATCGGCGAAGGTAGAAATCAAGAAAGAGCATCAAATGTTGATGGTTAACAAGACCACTAGTTTCAAGAAAAAGGGCAAGGGAAAGAAAGGGAACTTTAAGAACAATGGCAAGCTAGTTTTCACTCCCAAGAAGAAGCCCAAAGCTAGACCCAAGCCTGAAACTGAGTGCTTCTATTGCAAAGGAAATGGTCACTAGAAGCGGAAAGTACCCCAAACATTTAGTGGATAAGAAGGATGGCAAAGTGAACAAATGTATATTTGACCTACATGTTATTGATGTGTTCCTTACTAGTGCTCTTAGCAGCCCCTGGGTATTTGATACCATTCAGTTGCTAACATTAGTAACTCGAAACATGAGTTGTAGAATAAACGAAGACTAGTTAAGGGTGAGGTTACGATGTGTGTTGGAAGCGGTTCCAAGATTGATATGATCATCATAGCACACTCCCTATACTCTCGAGATTAGTGTTGAACCTAAATAAATGTTATTTGGTGTTTGCGTTGAGCATGAACAAGATTGGATCGTGTTTATTGCAATACTGTTATTCATTTAAGTCAGAGAATAATTGTTGTTCTGTTTACATGAATAGAACCTTCTATGGTCATACACGCGATGTATATGGTGTATTGAATCTCGATCGTAGTGATACATGTATTCATAATATTGATGCCAAAAGTTGCAAAGTTGACAATGATAGTGCAACATACTTGTGGTACTGCCGTTTAGGTCATATTGGTGTAAAGCGCATGAAGAAACTCCATGCTGATGGACTTTTGGAATCACTTGATTATGATTCGGTTGATACTTGCGAACCATGCCTCATGGGTAAGATGACTAAAACTCTGTTCTTCGGAATAGTGGAGCAAGCTAATGACTTATTGGAAATAATACACACCGATGTATGCGGTCTGATGAGTGTTGAAGCATGCGGCGGGTATCGTTATTTTCTCACCTTCACATATGATTTGACTAGATATGGTATATCTACTTAATGAAACACAAGTATAAAACATTTGAAAAGTTCAAAGAATTTCAGAGTGAAGTGGATAATCATCGTAACAAGAAAATTAAGTTTCTACGATCCGATCGTGGAGGTGAATATTTGAGTTACGAGTTTGGTCTTCATTTGTAACAATGTGGAATAGTTTCATAGCTCATGCCACCTGGAACACCACAACATAATGGTGTGTCCGAACATCGTAACCGTACTCTATTGGATATGGTGATTTCTATGATGTCTCTTACCGATTTGCCTTTATCGTTTTGGGGTTATGCATTAGAGACAGCTGCATTCACGTTAAATAGGGCACCATCTAAATCCGTTGAGACGACACCGTATGAACTATGGTTTGGCAAGAAACCAAAGATGTCATTTCTTAAAGTTTGGGGTTGCGATTCTTATGTGAAAAAGCTTCAACCTGAAAAGCTCGAACCCAAATCGGAGAAGTGCGTCTTCATAGGATACCCAAAAGAAACTGTTGGGTACACCTTCTACCACAGATCTGAAGGCATGACTTTTGTTGCTAGGAATGGATCATTTCTAGAGAAGGAGTTTCTCTCGAAAGAAGTGAGTGGGAGGAAGGTAGAATTTGATGAGGTAATTGTACCTTTGCTCGAATCAGAAAGTAGATCATGAGAGAAAACTGTTCCCGTGATGCCTACACCAACTAGAGAAGAAGCTAATGATAATGATCATGAAACTTCAGATCAAGTTACTGCCAAACCTCGAAGGTCGACCAGAACATGTACCGCACCAGAGTGGTATGGTAACCCTGTCTTGGAAGTCACGTTGTTAGACAATGGCGAACCTTCGAACTATGAAGAAGCTATGATGAGCCCAGATTCCAAAAAATGGCTCGAGGTCATGAAATCTGAGATAGGATCCATGTCTGAGAACGAAGTATGGACTTTGGTGGACTTGTGTGATGATCGGCAAGCCATAGAGAATAAATGGATCTTCAAAAAGAAGACTGACGCTCATGGTAATGTTACCGTCTACAAAGCTCGACTTGTCGCAAAAGGTTTTCGACAAGTTTAAGGAGTTTACTATGATGAGACTTTCTCACCCATAGAGATGCTTAAGTCTGTCCGAATCATGTTAGCAATTACCGCATTATATGATTATGAAATCTGGCAAATGGATGTCAAAACTGCATTCCTTAATGGATATCTGAAAGTAGAGTTGTATATGAAGCAGCCAGAAGGTTTTTCGATCGAAAAGGTGCTAACAAAGTGTGCAAGATTCAACGATCAATCTATTGACAGGTGCAAGCATCTCGGAGTTGGAATATACGCTTTGATGAGGTGATCAAAGCATATGGTTTTATACAGACTTACTGTGAAGCCTGTATTTACAAAAACATGAGTGGGAGCACTACAACATTTGTGATAAGTATATCTGAATGACATATTGCTGATCAGAAATGATGTAGAATTTTCTAGAAATCATAAAGGATTCTTTAAAAGGATTTTTTCAATAAAAAACCTCAGTGAAGCTGCTTATATATTAGGCATAAAGATCTATAGGGATAGATCAAGACGCTTAATAGGACTTTCATGAAACACATACCTTGATAAAGTTTTGAAGAAGTTCAAAATGTATGAGTCAAAGAAGGAGTTCTTGCTTGAGTTGTAAGGTATGAAGTTGAGTAAGACTCAAAGCCCGACCACGGCAGAACATAGAGAGAGAATGAAAGTCATTCTGAATGCCTTAGCCATAGGCTCTATACGATATGCCTTGCTGTGTACGACACCTAATGTGTGTTTTTGCAATGTGTTTGGCAAAAGGGGTACAAGAGTGATCCAGGAGTGGATCACTGAACAGCGGTAGAAATCATCCTTAAAGGAATAAGGAAATGTTTCTTGGTTATGGGGGTGATAAAGAGTTCGTCGTAAAAGGTTACGCTGATGCAAGCTTTGACACTAATCCAGATGACTCTGAGTATCAATCTGGATGCGTATTGAACATAGGAGCAATTAGCTAGAGTAGCTCTATGCAGAGCATTGTAGACATAGAAATTTGCAAAGTACACACGGATCTGAATGTTGCAGACCCGTTGACTAAAACCTCTCTCACAAGCAAAACATGATCATACCTTAGAACTCTCTAAGTGTTAATCACATGATGACGTGATCTAGATTATTGACTCTAGTAAACTCTTTGGGTATTAATCACATGGAGATGTGAACTATGGGTGTTAATCACATGGTGATGTGAACTAGATCAAGTGAGAGACTAATGGAAATATGCCATAGATGCAATAATAAAATGGTTATTATTATATTTCCTTATTCATGATAAAGGTTTATTATTCATGCTATAATTGTATTGAATGGAAACCTAAATACATGTGTGAATACATAAACAAAATACCGTGTCCCTAGTAAGCCTCTACCAGACTAGCTCATTAATCAAAGAGGGTTAAGGTTTCATAACCATGGACATGAGTTTTCATTTGATAACGGATCACATCATTATGAGAATGATGTGATGGAAAGACCCATCCATTAGCTTAGCATTTGATCTTACAGTTTATTGCTACTACTTTCATGTATATCAAATACATATTCCTTTGACTATGAGATCATTCAACTCCCAGATACCGGAGGAATACCTTGTGTGCTATCAAACATCACAAGGTAACTGGGTGATTATAAATATGATCTACAAGTATCTCCGAAGGTGTTTTGTTGGGTTGGCGTGAATCAAGATTAGGATTTGTCACTCCGAGTATCGGAGAGGGATCTATGGGCCCTCTCGGTAATGCACATCATAATAAGCCTTGCAAGCAAATGACTAATGAGTTAGTCACGTGATGATGTATTACGGAACGATTAAAGAGACATGCCGGTAACGAGACTGAACTACGTATAGCGATTTCGACGATCGAATCTCGGGCAAGTAACATACCGACGGACAAAGGGAATTGGGTATGTTCTCATAACGGTTCGACCGATAAAGATCGCCGTAGAATATGTAGGAGCCAATATGGGCATCTAGGTTCCGCTATTGGTTATTGACCGGAGAGGTGTCTCGGTCATGTCTACATACTTCTCGAACCCGTAGGGTCCGCAAGCTTAACGTTCATTGACCATATAGTATTATATGAGTTATCTGATTTGGTGACCAAATGTTGTTCGGAGTCCCGGATGAGATCACGGGCATGACGAGGAGTCTCTAAATGGTCGAGAGGTAAAGATTGATATATAGGATGATGGTATTCGGACACCGGAAGTGTTCCGGAGGGTATCGGGTACTTATCGGGTCACCGGAAGGAGTTCCGGGCACCTGCGGCAAAAGATATGGGCCTTATGGGCCAAGAGGGGAAACGCACCAGCCACAAGGGGCTGGTGCGCCCCCCATATGGGCCGGCCTAAGGAGGAGAAGGAAAGGGGAGAAGGGAAAGGAAAGTGTGGATTATGATTCACACTTCCTTCGCTCAACCCCCTCTTTCCTTCCCTCTTAGATAAACATGGCAGGGGGCGCAGTGCAGGGCAAGCCCCTAGGGGGCTGGGTGCCAGCCCTAGGGCGCGCCCTAGCCTCTCCCCCTCCCACCTATATATATGAGGGAGAGGGGCGCCTAGAACACACAAAATCAATTGTTAGCCGTGTGTGGCGCCCCTCCTCCATAGTTTACAACCCTGGTCATATTTTCATAGTGCTTAGGCCAAGCGCCGTGGAGATCACTTCACCATCATCGTCACCACGCCATCGTGCTGACAAAACTCATCTACTACCTCGACGTCTTGCTGGATCAAGAAGGCGAGGGACGTCATCAAGCTGAACGTGTGCAGAACGCGGAGGTGTCGTGCGTTCGGTACTTGATCAGTTGAGGCGCGAAGAAGTGCGACTACATCAACCGCCTTGTGAAACGCTTACGCTTACAGTATACGAGGGTACGTAGACACAATCTTCCCCTCGTTGCTATGCATCTCCATGGATAGATTATTGCGTGTGCGTTGATTTTTTTTGTTTGCCATGCAACATTTCCCAACAATTTCTTCATGAATTATACTAATTCTCAAAGTGATCTAGGTGAAGCACGAGAGCATATTTCTTTAAAATAACAGCACCACCGTGCTCAAAAAGATATAAGTGAAGTACTAGAGCAATTCCATAGCTCAAAATATTTGATGAAGCACATAGAGCAATTCTAACACATCATAGCATAATTATGGCTCTCTAAAATTGGTGTGTCCAGCAAGGATGATTGTGACAAAATAAAAATCAAAACAATTAAAGACTCATATAATACAAGATGCTCCAAGAAAAACTCATGATATGTGAAATTACCGATGGTCGTTACAAGAAAGAGGGGATGCCTTTCGGGGCATCCCCAAATTTAGTTGCTTGGTTATCCTTGAATATTACCTTGAGGTTCCATGGGGCATCCCCAAGCTTAGGCTCTTTTCACTCCTTATTCCTTCATCCATCCTGATCTCGCCCAAAACTTAAAAACTTCAATCACACAAAACATAACAAAACCTCGTGAGATCCGTTAGTATAATAAAACTCATCTTCACTCTAAGTACTGTTTCAAACCCATTCATATTTTGTTATTACATTATATCTACTGTATTCTAACTTTACCATGGCTTATACCCCCCGACACAATCCGTAGATTAATCAAAATAAGCACATAATGCAACAAAAACAGAATCTGTCAAAAAGAGAACAATTTGTAGAGACGTAATTACTAGTCATACTTCTCTAACTCTAAAAATCCTGAAAAATTAGGACAAGGTGGGAAATTTGTATATATAATTCTGTGTAAAAATTTCATAAATTGTTCACGCATCAATAATTAAAAAAATTGCTACTGGACGCGAAAGTTTCTGTTAATGCACCGAATCAAATCAACTTTCACCCAAATCAACCCAAAGACTTTGCTTGGCACAAACACTAATTAAACATCAAAACACAATCACAACAGTAGTATAATTTTGTATTTATATAAAAACATAAAGAAAAGAAAAAAAAGATAACTATTGGGTTGCCTCCCAACAAGCAATGTCGTTTTACTCCCCTAGCTAGGCATAATGCATAGATCTTACTTATTACGATCTTTCTTCTCATTTTTCTTAGATATGCTGCTATCAAGAGGTTTTTCAAATAAAACGGGAAACACATCATCCATAGAAATTTTAGCATTAGCCAATTGTTCATTGGTATAACAATTTTGATTACCGGCCACAATCCAAGAATAACGTTGATTAACATCATTGAAAAAGTGTTGGATCGTACTCAAAGAGGAACTTATTTTTTAAGATTATCATCAAAAATGCAATTGTTCCAATCAAATGTCTTAGCATATAATCGCTATTATAAAGGATCTCATCTATGACTGGTCTTTCACGGTTCATTGCATAAAAATCAAAGATCTCCCAAGCCTCATGTACGATATGATCAAATTCATTCATAAGGACAAGGGTAGCTATCTTTTTAGCTCTAGGATGTTTTATAACAAGCAACTCATAAAACAATCTTTGGAAGGTAGGATGAGTGCGAATAAATCTTCTCTCAAGTTTAAGAACAAGAGCGGAAATGGCTTTTGCATGAGTTTTGGTTCTTTTGATCATAGGAATATCATCACAAGTCAATTTTTTGACACGGTTAAAAAAATTCTTGGATGACACTTTTTCCAATAACATTCCCTTGGCCCAAACAAAGGTTTTAGCATCGAGATTAGCAGGAGCTCCAATTTTGGGAGTTATTCCATCGTCTGTTTCTACAATACCAAAATCACTCATGATGAAAATTTCAAAGACACGCAAACAAGAGATCCGACAAGAAAAAGGTGAATGAAAAGAAGGCAAATAAAAAGGAGAATATTTGTGTTTTTTTAAAGACGTTTTAGAAGTCGGGGAGATGAAAACGAGACGCAAATGGCAAATGATGTAATTGCAAGGAGATGAGAGTTTATGCGTAGGAACCTGATAGATGTTGATGATGCCTCCCCGACAACCACACCAAAGGTTGACGAGAGACTATCTTGTCTTGATCCTCCCCGACAACGGCATCAGAAATTTTTCCTCCTACTTGCGATCCGCGTTGGTAAATTCCCGGAAGTAGAGGGGATGATGCAACAGAGTAGCGGTAAGTATTTCCCTCAGATATGAAACCAAGGTTATCAATCTAGTAGGATAACCAAGCAACACTATGTAAATAGTACCTACACACAAACAACTAAATCTCGCAACCCAACGCATAGAGGGGTTGTCAATCCCTCCAAGGTAAGATAAATAGATAGATTGATAGATGCAAATAAAATAAAAGCAAATAAAACATAGTAAAGTATTTTTGGATTTTTGGCAAAACATATCTGAAAATATATGATAGGAAATAGACACAGGGGCAGTAGATTTCACTAGTGGCTTCTCTCGAGAAAATAGCACACAGTGGTTTAAAAAATTACCGTTGGGCAATTGATAGAAGAGCAAACAATTATGACGATATCCAAGACAGTGATCATGTGTATAGGTGTCACGTCCAAGATTAGTAGACTGACTCCTGCGTGCATCTACTACTATTACTCCACACATCGACCTCTATCCAGCATGCATCTAGTGTATTCAGTTAATGGAGAAATGGAGTAATGCATTAAGAATGATGACATGATGTAGACAAGATTAATATATGTAGGAATAGACCCCATCTTGTTATCCTTAATAGAAATGATACATGCGTGTCATGTCTCTTTCTGTCACTAAGATTGAGCACCGCAAGATTGAACCCATTACAAAGCACCTCTTCCCATGGCAAGAAAAATCAATCAAGTTGGCCAAACAAAACTGAAATATCGAAGAAGAAATACGAGACTATAACAATCATGTATGGATAGATCTAATCAGAAACTCACAATTCATCGGATCCCACCATACACACCACAAAAAAGAGTTACATCAAGTAGAACTCCAAGAACCTCGAGGAGAACATTGTATTAAAGATCAAAAAGAGAGAAAAGGCCATCTAGCTACTAAATATGGATCCGTAGGTCTGTGGTAAACTACTCACGCATCATCACAGGAGCACCAATGAGGATGACGAACCCCTCCGTGATCGTGTTCCCCTCCGGCGGAGTGCCGGAGAAGGCATCTAGATTGTATCTCCAGGTTCTGGAACTTGCGGCGGTTGGAAAAATAGTTCGTCGACTCCTCTACGGTTTCTGGAATATTGTGGTATTTATAGAGCCGGAGGTCGATGGAAAAGGTCATTGTGGGCCCACAAGGCATCAGGACGCGCGAGGGGCCTCTGGCGCGCCCTGGTGTCTTGTGGGCCCCACATGCCTCCTCGGGTGCACCTCTTGTGCTTCGTGGGTCTCCTCTGGCAGAAAAAAATCTCCAAAAAGTTTCGTTGCATTTGTAGTCCGTTTGGTATTGATATTCAGTGAAGTAAAAACAAGCAAAAAACAACAACTAGCACTGGGCACAATGTCAATAGGTTAGTCCCAAAAAATGATATAAAGTTGCTAGAAAATGTATGTAAAACATCAAAGATTGATAATATAACATCATGAAACAATAAAAAATTATAGATACATTGGAGACGTATCAGGTCACAACCTCTCTGACATAGACCTCAATCGCATGCTTCAAGGCTATGTTGGTCACGGCCATATGTCAGGTGTAGGCAGTCATAGTGTACCTAGTCATTATATCCCTAGTCTAGAGATCTATGATACCATGACTGGCAATCAGCCAACAACATAAGTTAGCACTCCTGTTACTCAAGAGTTTGTAGAAGCTAAAGAAAATTTGGTTGGTGGTTTAGATCTGAACAACGATGCAGCGAGCGAGGATGAGAGTGATGCAGTTTTGCTAGAAAGGAATGAGTTGGAGGAAGATGTGGATCAAGAGGAGGTGGATGCAAAGGGGGAAATTGAAGCCATCATCATCGCCAACAACCCTCTCATCGTGGGAGGGCCAATCTTCATCAACATCTTCACCAACATCATCTCATCTCAAACCCTAGTTCATCTCTTGTATTCAATCTTTGTCTCAAAACTTCAGACTGGTACCAGTGGGTTGCCAGTGTTGATTACATCTTGTAGTTGATGCTAGTTGTTTATTTGGTGGAAGATTGTATGTTCAGATCCTTAATGATATGCAATACCCCTCTGATCTTGAACATGAATATGATTTGTGAGTAGTTACGTTTGTTCTTGAGGACATGAGAGAAGTCAGGTCATAAGTAATCATGTGAATTTGGTATTCGTTCAATATTTTGATGATATGCATGTCATGATTCCCTTAGTGGTGTCATGTGAACATCGACTACATGAAACTTCACCATCTTTGGGCCTAAGGGAAGGCATTGTGGAGTAGTAATTACATGATGAGTTGCTAGAGTGATAGAAGCTTAAACCCTACTTTATGCGCTATTCCGTAAGGGGCTGATTTGTACCCATATGTTTCATGCTATGGTTGGATTTATCTTAATTCTTCTTTCGTAGTTGTGGATACTTGCGAGAGGGTTTAATCATAAGTGAGAGGCTTGTTCCAGTAATAACAACACCCAAACACCGGTCCATCCACATATCAAATTATCAAAGTAGCAAATGTGAATCAAACAAACATGATGAAAGTGACTAGATGGAATTCCCGTGTGCCCTCAAGAACACTTTGTTTATTATAAGAGACTATTCCGGCCCGTCCTTTGCTACAAAAAGGATTGGGCTACCTTGCCGCAGCTTTGTTACCATTACTACTTGTTGCTCGTTACAAATTACCTTGTTATCAAACTATTTGTTACCGATAATTTCAGTGCTTGCACACAATACTTTGCTAAAAATCGTTTGTCATTTTTTCTGCTCCTCGTTGGGTTTGGCACTCTTAATTATCGAAAGAACTACAATTGATCCCCTATACTTGTGGGTCATCATACCCTAGTTCATTGTTGTTTCAATTGAGCAAGGAGATAATTCTTTTTCCTCTTTTCTGTTAGAGATTTAACATTCTTAAGTATTTTTCTCTCCTGTCATTGGGACATGTTAAAAGCTCAGTTCACTTTTATGTGATATGCAAGCTAAACATGAATCTCGGAAGAACTTATTTTATAAAAGCACTTCTTAATTTTTAAGAGGGTTCACGTATTTATCTGCTTGCCCTTTTTGTAAGTTAAACCTTCAATGAGCTAGTATATATAGTTATTTCATCTCCTTTCAAAAACTTCTCAACTCCAATGTGGAGTACTCATAATCATCATGCAAGTAATTATGTGCTACTATTTAGATCACAACTATCATTCGTTACGTTCTTAATTACGCAATAATGATCACACACATCATGATATCCATATACTCATCAGAAAGGATCACCCCTTATTCAAAAAAATGATAGTTCAACCTTATTGAAAATAAAACTTATAACCTATTCTCAACTTGCAGGAAAGTAATTCAGAAAGGTAAAGATACAAAGTGTGCATGAATCTGCACCAAAGCTTACAATCAAGCCAGGGGGATCCAAACACTAAGCGTTTTATGCTCACTCCTGTCCTGGGTATCCTGGTAGGCAGCGAAGATGCTCCTGAAATGCTTCCTCATCCCCTCGATCACGGCTTGCTGATCATCTACCACCTCGGTCCACTAGTAGAAAATGGGCCATTTGTCCCGGTTCATAAGGGCCTTTAGTCCCGGTTTTGGATTCGGGACTAAAGGGTCGATACTAATGCTCCCCCTTTAGTCCTGGTTCCTATACGAACCGGGACTAAAGGCCCTCCACGTGACTGCTGGCTAGAGCTCCAACCGGGACTAAATGTAACTTTACGATTTTTTTTGACTTTTTTTCCCGATTTTCAAATTTCTGAATTATTTTACAACTTATTCTCTAATCACCCACCCCTCATCACTGCTTAATTTAACCTCTAATATCTGTTCACCCTCATCATTCCAAATCATCTAACTTCCCGGCCGGTCACCCATGCTCTCACTACTCTAGCCTGAGCACGCTTAACTTTCAGGTTCTATTCCCCCTCGTTTTCAAGTCTGCACTTGTTGTTTTCCTGACAATAGTAATATGTCAATCCTATTAACCTTCAAGAGTTTAGCTTGAGCATGAAGTCACACATTTCACTGTTTGAGTTTCAAACTATTATTCTAAGAAACAATAATTATTTAGTAACACTAATATTTCTTGAATAAGTAGTTTGACCATAATTTGATCAGATTTGAAAAAAATTCAGAAAAACTGAAATAATTATTTAGTAGCACTAATATTCTTGAATAATTATTTAGTAACACTAATACTTCTTGAATAAGTAGTTTGACCAGATTTAACTAAAATTAAAAAAAAACTAAAATTTGAGCATAACTTTTTTCCTTTTAGAATTTGAGAATTCTAAAAAATTGCAAACAGGCCATAGGCCGTCAAAATCGGATGTGGATTTTCGTGCTGAACATTTTGATATATTATACGTTTTTTCGGCATCGTATGCAAAAGTTATAGCCGTTTTACTTTTTCATAACACGTTTTTTTGCAAAACACGTCCAAATGTATGTTTTTTTCATTTTCCTAACTACTAGATGTAGTAATATAACTACATCCCGAAGGATTTTATTTTTTGAAGTTTTTATCATTTTCTTTTTTTAAAACTGAATGGCGATCAGGGGGGTTAGCGTTTGAGAAATGGGCCCTTTAGTCCCGGTTTGAGACACGAACCAGGACTAAAGGGCATCGCACCATTTAGTCCCGGTTCGTACCTCAAATCGGGACTAAAGGTAGGTCCCATTTGAACCGGGACTAATGCTCACATTAGTCAGGTTCGTAATGCAACCGGGACTAATGTGTATATTGAGCTGTGACCAAAGTCTTGTTTTCTACTAGTGGTCAAGAACTCAATTTATGCAATGTTACTGTTAAGGGTATCATTCATCAGACCAATATTGTGGAAGATCCCATCGACCCTTGCCTTCAAGTCTTTACTCATCAACCAGTACGAGTCAATTCCTTCTCCAATCACATTTACGAAAGCCTTTGAAACCTTCTCCAATTCCTTGATCTTTCTGCCATGTCTTCTAGGGTCGGTGGCTCCTTTCCCCACACAGTCTAAGGGGTCCCAGAGGAAATAACGGAACATGTCCACATATATTGAATTGGTAGGGATTAGGAGGATACTCGTCTGGAGTGGTGTCATCATCCCCTTCCTTTGCTGGTTCCTCCTCCTTGATCTCCAACACCTTGACTTTTTCATCGAGATCTTCCCATCCCCAGGGCACAACATCATGCAAGTTGGGGAAGGGGATGATGCGAACACACAGGGATGATGTTTTGTTGTTCATGCCGGCGATTGTGCTTGTTTTCTGCAATTAAAACCTTTTTGGTATGGAGATGGCAAGCAAAGAATATGTGAGATTAGAGGTGGTTTATGTCTTAATGATGTGCTCCTTTCCTCCTTATAGAGGTTAAGTTTACAGGTAATCACAAGATCAAGGATAAAAAGTTAATTAGAAAGAAATCAAAACAAAATCGGGAAGGAATCGCGAAGAGAGAGGAAATTTGGGGTTTTCTTTTCTTTGGGGTGTTCTTTAACATGGTCACTGATATGATAGTTTTATACTCCCTTCGTTTCTAAATATTTGCCTTTGTAGACATTTCAAATGATTACAACATAGATGTATGTGAACATATTTTAGAAGGGTTTTTATCGTTTATGCCATCGGTTGTATCTCACTAGTCAGTTTTGCCACTAGGAATTTTAACTCCTCAAAAATGCCATCGCTTCGTTAGACACATGCTCAAAAATGCCATTGGACACCAGTATTGTGATCTCAAATCTCTTTTGCCATGTTATAATGACATAAATACCTACGAACAAACATGCTAGCTCTCCATCTATCTCATTACAATAAAGTGTGGGGCCCACTTTTTCCCAACAGTGTTCTTATTTTCCTATAAAATTATTCGCTTGGTTACTCCTGACAAGTGGGGCTACACTTATCATTGTGAGATAGAGAGAACTTGCATGTGTGTCTAGGCTTATTTTTATCATATAACATTGTCAACGGGTTTGACGTGAAAATAACAATGTCTACTGGCATTTTTGAGCAAACATCTAACGGAATGATGGCATTTTTGAGATATCTAATGGCATTTTTAGCAAGCATCTCACTAATCAATGGCATTTTTGAGTAGTTGTAACTTCTAATGGCAAAACTGAGTAGTGGGATACAACCGGTGGCATAAACGATAAAAACTCATTTTAGAATGTAGATTCATTCATTTTGCTTCGTATGTATTCACTTGTTGAAATCTTGAGAAACACAAATATTTAGGAACAGAGGGAGTACAATTTACTCCGTCGATTTAGTTTGTCTCATTGTGCCGTTCTCTAATCATGGTCTTCGCAACCAGGGCAAAAGAGACGGTATCCATTTTTCAGTCAAATGAAAATACAGACCCATGAACTTGATTGAATGAACCCTCGCTTGTTGTGATTGCATGTGGAGGAGCAGTATGATGGGCCAACACTTTGGATGAGCACCTGTCACCCGTGTATGTCCGTCCACCCCTATCGTTTGGTCCGCTCAATCCAGACGGAAACATGTCGACAAGAAGAAGAAAAGTTGAAGGGCGATTTCAGACAAATATAAATATGTGGTCATGTCAAGCAGCATGGAACCACACAAAAACCCGTGTGCAGGAACGTTATCTTTTCGAAGAATTTGGCCACCCAGCTCTCGCCCGTGAAGCGTCATGACAAACCCAAGGGACGGGGACGGCCGACGGCACATGCGTGCATGCCGTCTCGTTTCTGACAACGAAGCGGCGGCCTCCAAGTCCAAGACTTACGTCCCGGCCCTCTTATTCTCAACCTCCTCCCCATTCATAAATATAGAAGTTAAGCAGGCGACGTTCAAATCAGAGGCGCTTCCATTCCATCTCTCGAGAATGCGTGGCTCGCGCCTGCTCCTGCTACTGGTGGCCTTCTCTTCGTTCCACTGCCACCTCGCCGCCCGGCATGGCCCGAGGCACGCGCCTGCCGTCGCCGTCCTAGGCTCCGTCCGCCCTGGCGGCGCGGCCACGGACGCTGCTTCCTCAGGTGCGCTATGTATGTACGTATATCACGTAGCTCATGTTGCGAAGAGTCTTCAGCTAGCTAGTTATAGTGTGACCAGCCTGCCCGGCGAAAGTACTAATATCTGGACACGGTTCTTGTACCATGTCGTCGATTCCAGGCGCCCCGGCCGCCGTCAGGTGCCACGACGGGACCGTTTGCAGCGAGAAGGGCTTGTTTTTCCCGCCGATTCCGCTCGTGCCGGAGCCGCCGAACATCGGGGGCGTGCCTATCCCGCCGAACCCGATCACGCCGGCGCCGCCGTCGCTCGTCCCGCCGGTGTTCCCCGCCCCGTCTCCGCCGTCCATCCTGCCGCCGCTCGTCCCGCAGCCACCGCCAGCTTCGCTGATACCGCCGGTGCTGCCGTTGCCGTTCCTTCATCCACCGCCTCCGCCGCCGCCGCCGCCGTCCATCCTACCGCCGGTGCCCCTCCTCCCGCCGATACCGTTGATCCCTGGCGTGCCGCCAGCTTCCTCCTCGAAGAACGGCCGACCGGTGAAACCATGAGGATGATGCTGATCTTCCGGCCGACGGAGTAGTACAGTATATCGTGAAATCTTGTAAGTTGTAACTACTGGAAATAGTAGTACATTTTATGGCTGTGCACTGTGCATGTGTCGTGGTTTTTGGTTTGTGACCACCGTTGTATTATTTGCAGTACATCAAACGGATTTGAATGTACAAGTTGGCTTTTTTTTCGAGAGTATGCTAATGACATACGTGAGCTTTATAGAAGGAGAGAAAAATAATTACAAGATTGATTGGAACGCGATGCGAACAAAGCGCCGTATCAAGACACCCACGCTTACAAGTAGAAAGTACACGCTGGATACCAAGTGAAAGAGCTACTCCCTCCATAAAAATATATATTTAGGGGCTAATACG
This sequence comes from Secale cereale, assembly GCA_902687465.1. Taxonomy (NCBI): domain Eukaryota; kingdom Viridiplantae; phylum Streptophyta; class Magnoliopsida; order Poales; family Poaceae; genus Secale; species Secale cereale. Next base: position 408,687,893 of record LR738713.1, read on the forward strand.
TTTTTCGAGGATAACTTTGCGTTCGAGTATGAATATATGACATGCAAGTTACACAAACCATACCATATATATTTTTAGAGAAAGGACGTAGCCGAGCCCAAAAAAGACGCTAGCCTAGTCCGACTTTGAATTAACAAAGCCATCAACCGGCCAAGGTACAATTGCAGAGTACAACACCGAACTAGAACAAAGAAAACAACAAGATACAGAGGCGCTGGAAAGCAGCTCACAAGCCTCCAGCACTTCAGACAGGAAGGATATACAATGGAACACCTAGCTGAAGGAATTGAGGTCCTCCACCGTGACTACACATGGTCGGCAACAATGCTGGTTCTGGAGAGGGAATGAAGTTGCATCTACATGGCCTGCTTTCACCCAAACCTAAGGACCTCGGCATGACACGACCATCCAACCCCGTTTTCGAAGGAGGCCACAACCTCCTCGCCTGGATCGCAAGGCGCCGAACCGTCGAACAACCGGAAGTTCCCATGAACATGGGTGGAAGCCGCCGGGTAGTCCCAAGGAGCGGACCAGAGCACCCAAAAGTGCCGACAAGGCTCAACCGAAGCAGAGCAAGATGCACAACCAACGGGCAGAACATGGTGGAGGAAAAGCTAAAGCTTGGACGAAGAAGGACACGCCAACATCTGTTGTCAACGCACCCTAACAATGCCCACCACCACAACCCTCAAGGCGGTGCCTTCAAGAAGGCCACGACGCCGAGAACGCCGCCGCCGCCCACCAGAGTTAGGGTTTTCACTCGAGGAGCAGGGGATGGGTAGTGGAAGGCCAGACCTTGGCCGACGTCAGCATGAAGAAATTCGGCACCCGCAGGCGTCGTCGTCGTCATGGCTAGCCGGAGCCGACCATGGGTTTCCCCCAGTCTGGATCCCAACCACCAGAGTCGCCCACATGCTGGGGGCTAGCTAGCCACGCTAGCACAGTCCGTCGAGGGCGACGCACACTGAGCAGGGGATAGAGAGCAGCAGCCGGATCGAGCACCGCCAGCCGCTAGGGCAGCCACGACCAGATCTGGTGCCGCCAGCCGCCAGGGCAACCATGCGAGGTCCCAGTCCACTGAAGTTCCGTCAACCACCCAACCAGAACACCGGCACCACGCGAACCCCGAAGCTCGCTGCAGGAGCAGAGCGGCCTCACCGGTGGACTGCCGTCCTAGATCCAGAGCCCTCCGAAGTGGTCGGAGCAGTGAAGGCCCCGCCACCGCAGTCCCCAGCTGCACCACGGGCCTTGCTAGACGCTAGCCTCGTGCGGCGGCGAGGGAGAGGAGGGGGAGGGGTGAGGGAGTCCTAGACTAAGGGGTCCTCGAGCGTCCGGCCTGTTATCCATGGGTCAGACTGATGGGCTGTGAAGACATGAAGGCCGAAGACCATACCCGTGTTCGGATGGGACTCTCCTTGGCGTGGAAGGCAAGCTTGGCGACCAACTAGGAAGATTCATTCTTATGTAACCAACTCTATGTAACCCTAGATCCCCCAGTGTCTATATAAACCGGAGGGAGTAGTCCGGAGAGGATATACTCATTACCATAGTCATACAGGCTAGGCTTCTAGGGTTTAGCCATTACAATCTCGTGGTAGATCAACTCTTGTAATACTCATATTCATCAAGATCAATCAAGCAGGAAGTAGGGTATTACCTCCATAGAGAGGGCCCGAACATGGGTAAACATCGTGTCCCCAGTCTCCTGTAACCATCGACCTTAGATGCACAGTTCGGGACCCCCTACCCGAGATCCGCCGATTTTGACACCGACATTGATGCTTTCATTGAGAGTTCCACTATGACGTCGACGAAAGGTTCGATGGCTCGCCTTGTCCTTAAAGACAACATCACCTCCGGGGGAATCCTGGCCCCAGGCCAAACCCTCCGGCTGGGCGGCTTTACCATGATTGCCCGTTCAGCCGTTGAGCCGATGATGACCTTTCGGGCCATCGAGAACCCCCTTCGCATCAACTCCGAACACTCCAAGCAGATGGATCCGACAGAGTTCTCGTCCTTGAACGAGCTCCTAGATCGCATCGCCGCTTTGGGAATCGCCACAGATTACGATCGGATCGGGCTTAAAATCGATCAAGGAGAAATCGAAACTCCACCGATCACTCACCAGATAGCGGTAGTCGACGAGCAGGATGGCGAGTCTTCTTCTATATCGAAAACGGACTATGTTCGGATTGCCAATCAGGAAGAGCTGGATACCCACCAGCGAAAGGATGCGATCATCCCTCCGAACATAGAATCGGACGGCGGTCCTAAGCAATCAGAAGATACTCCAGAGCCTGGACTGTTGAGTCTGGGAGGTCTTCAGACTCCGGACAATCGGTCGGGTCAGGGTTCGTATTTAATTCCACCCACCCACCCGGACATAGACGCTCTCATGAGCATAAAACAACAGTCTCAGGAAACGGTCCACTATTTCTGGGCAAGATTCCTCCTTGTCAAAGACAAGATACAAGATTGCCGCGACAAGGACGTGATATCAGCGTTCTACAACAATTGCGCGGACGATGGAATTCTCAACGCCATCAATCGCCGCCACATACTAAAGTTCGCCGACTTAGCAACTATCGTACAAAAGTACATCATGATGGAAAGCGCCTGGAAAACTCAGGCCGCTTGCTGGGAACCGTCGGTCCCAACTCGACTCCTCCTATAGGCGAAGAGGGTGCACCCCCGTGGCACGCCCAGTCCAATAGTCAAGATACATAAACCCATTACGTGGCACAACATCGTTCTGGAGGGATGGCTCGATGGCCCATGCAAAATACACACGACACTTGATACCGTGGCAACCCACAGCCTTAGAGCATGTTGGATACTCCGGCAGGTAGCCAAGAGCGGCGAGGACATCCTTATCAAGGACACCCCAGAGCAGCACCCTCCAAAAAACGACGACACAAGAGTATTGACGGTCTTTGAGACATTCGCTTCAAACAACAAACGCAAAAGGGCACTTCACGACCTCGCCGAAGTCTGCCAAATCGCCGCAATAAACCCTTGGAACGACACGACTATAACATTTAATGCCGATGACGAACCGAGGTACAGGATAGTCCGAGCGCCAGCCGCATTATTCCTCAGTCCTATCGTGGACGGGTTTCGACTTACTAAGGTCCTCATGGATGGCGGCAACAGACTAAACCTCATTTATGAGGACACACTCCACAAAATCGAAATAGACAGGAGCCGCATTAAGCAAAGTAGCACAACCTTCCGAGGAATCATTCCCAGTCGGGAGGCGCGGTGTGTGGGCAAAATCACACTTGACGTGGTATTCGGCACGCCGGAGAATTATCGGTCCGAAGAAGTTACTTTCCAAGCGGCCCCTTTCAGCAGTGGATACCAGGCCCTTTTGGGGCGGGATGCTTTTACACGCTTCCAAGCTATACCTCATTACGGGTATATGAAGCTCAAAATGCCCGGACCAAACGGTATAATCACCCTCGTCAGTGATCCGGACATAGCACTCCGCGCTGAAAACAAAACCGCATCCCTGGCCCTTGAGGCGCTATCTGAAGCCCTCGCGGTCGAAGAGTTAACCGCGCTACGCTCCATGCTGGACAGGGACGATGTGATCCTCGACAAACGCCCCAAATCCACCTCCTTCAAACCAACAGAAGAAATAGTCAAATTTCACGTCCACCCAACGGACCCCAAGAAGACAGCATCTATCGGAGCACAACTGAACCAACAGTTGACGCCGCACTATGAGAATTCCTGCGTGAAAACTGGGACATATTTTTCCTGGCACCCTTCAGATATGCCAGGAATCCCACGCAAGCTGGCCGAACATAGCCTTAATATATTAAAGGGATTTAAACCGGTCAAGCAAACACTGCGTCGCTTTTTCGAACCCAAGCGACAAGCCATGGCGGAGAAGCTGGCCAATCTTATCGAGGCCGGATTCATTAGAGAAATCAAACATCCGGACTGGCTGGCAAACCTGGTGATGGTACCAAAGAAGGACAAATCCTAGCGCTTGTGCGTCGATTTCAAAGACCTCCACAAGGCTTGCCCTAAGGATCCCTTCCCCCTCCACCGCATTGATCAAATCATTGACGCCACCGCAGGACATTACTCACTGTGCTTCCTCGGTGCATGTTCCGGATACCATCAAATCAAAATGAAGGAGCCCGATCAAGCTGCAATAGCGTTTATTACCCCATACGGGCCATTCTGCTTCAACACCATGCCCTTCGGGCTCAACAACGCCGGCGCCACATACCAACACGTGATGAGAAGCAGATCGGCAAGATAGTAGAAGCCTACGTCGATGATGTCGTCATCAAAACTAGGCACGTCGAAACAATAATATACGACTTAGGTCTTACATTCGACAAGCTCCATGCGTATGACATTAAGATCAACCCATCAAAATGTGTCTTCGGCGTCCCCGCTGGAAAACTGCTGGGCTTCATTGTTTCCAATAGAGGAATAGAAGCAAATCCAGCCAAAATCCGAGCTCTGTCACAGTTGGCTATGCCAACAGACCTCAAACAAGTCCAAAAACTAGCTGGTTGCGTGGCAGCGTTAAGTCGCTTTATCTCCAGATTAGGAAAAAAAGGCAATACCACTCTATCGCCTCTTACGACGCACCGATAACTTTGAATGGACAGACGCGACGACTGTTGGACTGGAGGAAATAAAGGCCCTCCTAGCAAGCAACCCAATCCTGGCCGCACCAAACGCCGCCGAACCCATGTTTCTATACATATCGGCAACACATCAGGTGGTGAGCGCCGTGCTCATCGTCGAACGAGAACAGGACGGACACAAATTCCCACTTCAAAAACCAGTATACTACGTATCTACTGTCCTCACACCATGCAAATCCCGATACCCACATTATCAAAAGATAGCATACGCGGTCTTCATGGCATCCCGAAAGCTATGACACTACTTCCAGGAGTGTTCAATCACGGTGGCCTCTAAAGTACCACTGAGTGACATAATAAACAACCATGATGCCACGGGTCGGATTGCCAAATGGGCCATCGAGCTACTTCCATTTGACATAACATACAAGCCACGGCGAGCCATCAAATCCCAAGTACTGGCTGACTTCGTCGCCGACTGGACAGAGGCCGAAGTCCCTAAAGAGTACGACGCATATTCCAATTGGGTTATGTATTTTGACGGCTCCAAAATGTTGACGGGGCTGGGAGCGGGCGTCGTGTTAACGTCCCCCACTGGAGATGTCGTCCAGTATGTGCTCCAAATATTATACACAGACTCCAACAATGCAACCGAATACGAGGCCTTATTGCATGGTCTTCGGATGGCCGTATCCATGGGCATACAACGCCTGGAGGTGCGCGGGGACTCAAACCTCGCAATATCTCAAATAAACGGCGACTTTGAGGCCAAAGATCCAAAGATGGCAGCTTATCGTAATGTCGTTTTAAAGATGTCAGCTCGGTTCGAGGGGCTTGAATTTCATCACGTCGCCCGAGAAAGTAACCAGGCGGCGGACGTTCTTGCTCGCATTGGCGCTAAGCGCGACCCCGTCCCACCTAACATCTTCCTGGAAAGGCTTTTAAAGCCATCCATGGTGTGGCAAGGGGAGGACGGCAACAACAGTCTGGATCCGAACACAACCCCAGATTCCGAACACACCGATATCATCGGGGGCTCAGCCACCGAAATTACACCGTCGGCCCATCTCATTGTGTCAGTTATTGCCCCATGGACTGAACCTTTCTTGGCCTACATTAATAGGAAGGAACTTCCTGAAGACCAGAATGAGGCCCACCGCATTGTTCGGCATTCGAAGGCCTACAAGGTTCTCGACGGAGAGCTCTACAAGAGAAGTACTACCGGGGTACTTCAAAGATGTATCTCCGAGGAAGAGGGGAGGCAGCTTTTGGCGGAAATTCATGCTAGTCTAGGTGGACACCACGCCGCAGCCCGGGCCCTTGTTAGCAAGGCCTTCCGTACAGGGTTTTATTGGACGACGGCCCGAGCAGACACGCAGGACTTTGTCCAACGCTGCATCGGATGCCAACTCTTCGCCAACCAAAGCCATATGCCCCCAACTGCCTTACAAACAATCCCCATTACTTGGCCTTTCGCGGTCTGGGGACTAGACATGGTTGGACCCCTTAAAGGGGGGAGCCATAAGAAAAAATATATGCTGGTCATGGTGGAGAAATTCACCAAGTGGATAGAGGCTAAACCGGTCAAAACGGCCGAGTCCGGGCCGGTGATAACATTCATATCCGACGTTGTGCATCGTTACGGTGTCCCACACAACATCATCACCGACAACGGCTCCAATTTCACAGCCGATGAGGTATAAATCTGGTGTGCTAATCTGGGCATTAAGCTCGATTATGCCTCTGTCTACCAACCACAAACAAACGGTCAAGTCGAACGAGCCAATGGTCTTATTATGAGCGGCATCAAACCCAGACTAGTGCGGTCTTTGAAAGAATCTGACAAGCACTGGGTTGAGGAGCTCGACTCCGTACTCTGGGGGCTGCGGACCACGCCCAACCATACTACTAGATACACACCTTTCTTCATGGTGTATGGCGTGGAGGATGTACTGCCCTGCGATATTATCCACCACTCACCTTGAGTGCGTATGTACGAAGAGAGAGAAGACGAGCTGGATCGGCAGGACAACCTTGATGCCCTGGAAGAGGAGCGCGGTGTCGCAAAAGCCCGTTCAGCATTCTACCAACAGCAGGCTCGAAGATATCAAAATAGAGAAGTACGGGTCAAGACCTACAACATTGGCGAACTCGTTCTACGCCTACCAGAGAAGAAAAAAGACAAACTCAAGCCCAAATGGGAGGGTCCCTTCATAATCGATGAAGTTCTCACCAGAGGAGCGTACCGTCTTCATGATGCATTAGACAATCGCCTCGAGCCAAACCCCTGGAATGCAGCCAGACGCCGTAGATTCTTTGCCTAGCGCCGAACTCCTTGTTCGTCTCCTTCTCCTCTATAGTTTCCATTATTTTCTCTCTCTTTTTCGATTACTTTTTTCTTTCTCGCTTTAAAGCTTTCGTATGGCTCGACCACACACCCTTGACGCATACATCTTTAAATATGTGCGTCCACTATACCTGGGGGCTTCTTGTACAGAAGCTTTTTATTTTTATTCCTTGAGCATCAAGCTCTTCACATATGAGTTTTTTTTCCATATGTACCTTTTCTTCGCCACTATATGCATCAATATGACTTAAGTTTTGGCCAAGCTGGGTTGCCTGGCTCCTGTGCTTATGCCCTACGTTCCCGTTAGTTCGGCTAGGGCATAAAGGGAGCACCTCTGCGATTGTTACTGTCGGGTCATCCAGATGTGTACCTGAGACTGGGTGAAGCCGAAAGCTAGCGTTCTTAAGGGAATATCCAGTCGGTGAATTAAAGATGTTTTTTGCACTCACTCCATTGTGTACCCCCAGACGCTATACACACTGTGATTTTCACATCACAATTCGGACATGTATACTAATGCATGCACACCCAGGGAAAGGAACCCTTAACGGAACTATTCTCTCTGGAAGATGTTTCTTACAATCTCAATGTAATATAACATAACTAGCCGGATACAACTTGTCTGTTCAAGCAACTATGACCACTACGCCTAGTTTTCCATGCATACCCCGGTCTATTCGGCCGCGATGGTATTCGGAAAGACTCCGCACCCTCGGGTCTGGAGGTTGAAGCGAAAAGGTCCGCCATGACAAATGCTATACAATTCAGCTAGAGTTCCACATGTCAAGGGAAGTACACAGTCACTTGGACTCAAACACTTCCTCCTCTATACCGTCCAACAGACAGTCTAACTTACAATCCTGTTGGGAATATTTGGCGGCCACCTCTACTTGGTCATATACTAAACTAACGGGAATCTCCTCCCCATTCGACCCTAGCGGTCCAACACGGGCCATGCGATTAGAATCCAGCTTGGTATATCGCGTCTTCACCATGGCCCAGGCCTCTCGCACACCCTCTCGGCAGGCCGATATCTTCCATAGTCGGATACGCCGCCGCACTCCTTTGAAAAGCCCTACAAGCTCCTCCATACTTCCTGGAGGGGAGGCGGAAGGTGATATGTCTCCAACGTATCTATAATTTTCTATTGTTCCATGCTATTATTTATGATGTTTTGGATGTTTAATGGGCTTTGTTTTACACTTTTATATTATTTTTGGGACTAACCTATTAACCCAAAGGCCCAGTCCAGATTGCTGTTTTTGCCTATTTCAGGGTTTTACAGAAAAGGAATATCAAACGAAGTCCAAACGGAATGAAACTTCGGGAGATATATTTTTGGAGCAAAAATACGCACGGGAGACTTGAGAACCACAGAGTAGGGCACACATGGCGTCCACGAGGGTGGGGGGCGTGCCCCCCCCCTATAGGGCGCACCCCCCTGCCTTGTGGGCCCCATGTTTGGCCCCCGGTGCCCTCCTTCCTCCAATATATACCTACGTACCCCAAAACCATCAGAAGAGGAGAGAAAACCCTAGTTCCACCGCCGCAACCTTCTGTTCCCATGAGATCCCATCTTGGGGCCTGTTCCGGAGCTCCGCCGGAGGGGGGATCTACCATGGAGTGTTTCTACGTCATCATCATCGCCTCACCATGAGTTGTGAGTAGTTTACCACAGACCTTCGGGTCCATAGCTAGTATCTGGATGGCTTCTTCTCTCTCTTTTGATCTCAATACCAAGTTCTCCTCGGTCTTCGAGGAGATCTATTTGATGTAATCTCTTTTTGCGGTGTGTTTGTCGAGATCCGATGAATTGTGGGTTTATGATCAAGATTATCTATGGGAAATATTTGGTTCTTTTTTGAACTCTTTATGTGTGATTATAATATCCTTGCAAGTCTCTTCAAATTATTGGTTTGGTTTGGCCTACTAGATCTATAGTTCTTGCCATGGGAGAAGTGCTTGGCTTTGGGTTCAATCTTGCGGTGTCCTTTCCCAGTGACAGTAGGGGCAGCAAGGCACGTATTGTATTGTTGCCGTCGAGGATAAAAAGATGGGGTTTATATCATGTTATTTGAGTTTATCCCTCTACATAATGTCATCTTGCTTAAGGCGTTACTCTGTTCTTATGAACTTAATACTCTAGATGCATGCTGGATAGCGGTCAATGTGTGGAGTAATAGAAGTAGATGCTGAATCGTTTCGGTCTACTTGTCTCGGACGTGATGCCTATATATAATGATCATGCCTAGATAGTCTCATAAGTATTCGCTTTTCTATCAATTGCTCGACAGTAATTTGTTTACCCGCCGTAGAATACTGCTATCATGAGAGAAGCCACTAGAGAAAACTATGGCCACCGGGTCTATTCTCAACATATCAATCTACAATATTCTTTACTTTTCCACTTTTACTATCTGTTCTTATGTCCAAAAATACCAAAAATATCAAACTATCCTATCTATCAGATCTCACTTTCGTAAGTGACCGTAAAGGGATTGACAACCCCTTATCGCGTTGGCTGCGAAGTTCTTATTTGTTTGTGCAGGTGCGAGGGACTCGCGTGTGGTCTCCTACTGGATTGATACCTTAGTTCTCAAAAACTGAGGGAAATACTTACGCTACTATGCTGCATCACCCTTTCCTCTTCGAGGGAATACAACGCAAGCTCGAGAAGTAGCAAGAAGAATTTCTAGCGCCTTTGTCGGGGAGGCTTACGCCAAAGTCCTATACCAAGTACCTATCACAAACCTTATCCTTCACATTACATTTATTTTCCTCTCGTTTTCCTCTCCCCCACTTCACCCTTGCCGTTTTATTTGCCCTTCTTTTTGCCGTGTGTTTATCGTTTGCTTGCCCTCATGTCTGAGATGGGGGAAGATTTTATCGAGAAGGGTAGTAATGTTGAGGGCAACGTCTATGTTGACCCCCCGGATGAAACTACCACTCTACATATTAAGAAATTCCGGGTTGGTAGTGGTAACATCATTGGAAAAGGAGTTCTTCAAGACTTCTTTACTTGTGTCGGTGCTTTGCCCACTATGGTTGGCTCTATTCTTCACAGAACTAGTAGCCTTGCGGATGCTATATCTATGCTTGTAGTTGAAATTAAAGGCAATTTATTCATATGCATCCCTGTATTCAGAGAATCTTTCTGGAGTTTTCCAATATTGAGTATTCTTCTGTTAAGCGTGCAGCTACTATCTTTTTGGCTCATGAATTTAGATTTATAATGAAAGAGGCCAAAGAAATATTTGCTCATTACGGGGTAGATGCTGGTCGACCTCCCATAGAGGCTATCTTATTTAATCAACAAGACATAACGCGGTTGCGATCTCCCGATCATGTGGCTTTTAATGAAAACCTTAGAAAAAAGGTTCCTACCGATGTCTTGGTTGATAGAATTTCTGAGTTGAATGATGATTTTGCTATTCAAAACAATGGGTTGGGCTTCTCCCTTGAGCGAAGGCTCATGACCTTCTGCCAAAAGAATGCCTATAATAATGAATTGGTTGTACACTATAAAGGGCCAAAAGAGGAACCTATACCTCCTGAGCTTGATATGGGAGACTTTTGTCCCATTAAATTTAGCCCTTTTGATTACTTTTGCTTGCCACAGAGAAAACTTGCTGCTGAATGTAGGGAATATGAGATGAGTTTTCGCGATATATCGTATCATTATGGCATTCCCTAGATCTATCTTTGTATCGTGCCTAGCTAGGGGCGTAAAATGATAGCGCTTGTTGGGAGGCAACCCAATTTTATTTTATTTTGTTTTTGCTTCTGTTTAGGAATAAATATTGCATCTAGCTTCTGTTTAGATGTGGTTTTGTGTTTTAATTAGTGTTTGTGCCAAGTAGAACCTTTGGAAAGACTTGTGTGAAGTTTATATGATCTTGCTGTGAAAAACAGAATCGTTAGCGCTCGCTAGAATGGTCACCAGATTTTGCTGGAGTGTGCTATTTAGTTGATTCTTTTTGCAGATGATTAATAGACAAATTCCTCACGTTTACCAATTTATTTAATTTTTTTGGAGTTACAGAAGTATGCGAAAGTTACAGATTACTACATAATGTTCTCTTTTTGACAGATTCTATTTTTCGTGTGTTGTTTGCTTATTTTGATGAATCTATGAGTAGTATTGGAGGATATGAACCATAGAGAAGTTGGAATACAGTAGGTTTAACACCAATATAAACAAAGAATGAGTTCATTGCGGTACCTTTGAGTAGTGGTTGGTTTTCTTATACTAACGGAGCTCACGAGATTTTTGTCTAAGTTTTGTGTTGTGAAGTTTTCAAGTTTTGAGTATTGCTTTGATGGACTATGGAACAAAGAGGGGCAAGAGCCTAAGCTTGGGGGATGACCAAGGCATCCCAAGGTAAAATTCAAGGACATTCAAAAGCCTAAGCTTGAGGATGCCCCGGGAAGGCATCCCCTCTTTCGTCTTCATCTATCGGTAACGATACTCGGAGCTATATTTTTATTCACCACATGATATGAGTTTTACTTGGAGCGTCATGTATCATTTGAGTCTTTGCCTTTTAGTTTGCCACAATTATCCTTGCTGGACACACCTTTTTGAGAGAGAGAATTATGGCCTAGGAATTGTTAGAACACTCTATGTGCTTCACTTATACCTTTTGAGTCGAATAGTTTTTGCTCTAGTGCTTCACTTATATCTTTTAGAGCACGGTGGTAACTATATTTTGTAGAAATTGTTGATCTCTCATGACTCACTTATATCCTTTTAAGAGTCTATTAAAACAGCAAGGTAATATGCTTTGGCTATAAAACTAGCCTTCACATGATAGACATCCAAGATCAATGTAGTAAAAGCTTTCACATTAAGTGCATTGAATATGAAGAGAAGTTGGATGCGTGATAATTGTTTTGAGATATGAGGATAGTAATATTAGAGTTATGCTAGTGGAGTTATTATGAAATTGAGAAATACTTGTGTTAAAGTTAGCGATTCCCGTAGCATGCACGCATGGTGAACCGCTATGTAACGAAGTTAGAGCATGATGTATTTGTAGAGTGTCATCCCTTGTGTGGAGGTCGGGGGCGCGCGATGGTTAAGTCCTACCAACCTCCCCCCTAGGAGCATGTGTTGATTGCTTTGTTTTGATGACTCGTAAATTTTTGCAATAAGTATATGAGTTCTTATGACTAATGTTGAGTCCATGGATTATACGCACTCTCACCCTTCCTCCATTGCTAGCCTCTCTTGTACCGCGCAAGTTTCGCCGGTACCATACACCCACCATATATCTTCCTCAAAACAGCCACCATATATCTTCCTCAAAACAGCCACCATATATCTTCCTCAAAACAGCCACCATACCTACCTATCATGGCATTTCCATAGCCATTCCGTGATATATTGCCATGCAACTTTTCACCGTTCCGTTCATATGACACGCTTCATATTGTCATATTGCCATGCATGATCATGCAGTTGACATCGTATTTGTGGCAAAGCCACCATGCATAACTTTTCATACATGTCACTCTTGATCCATTGCACATCCCGGTACACCGCCGGAGGCATTCATATAGAGTCATACTTTGTTCTAGTATCAAGTTGTAATATCAAGTTGTAATTCAATATAAGTGTGATGATCATCATTATTAGAGCATTGTCCCAAGTGAAGAAAGGCCGAACAAAAGAAAAGGCCCCTCCAAAAAAAGAGAAAAGAAAAAAGGGACAATTGCTACTATCTTTTTCCACACTTGTGCTTCAAAGTAGCACCATGTTCTTCATGATAGAGAGTCTCATGTTTAGTCACTTTCATATACTAGTGGGAATTTTCATTATAGAACTTGGCTTGTATATTCCAATGATGGGCTTCCTCAAATGCCCTAGGTCTTCATGAGCAAGCAAGTTGGATGCACACCCACTTAGTTTCTTTTGTTGAGCTTTCATACATTTTTAGCTCTAGTGCATCGGTTGCATGGCAATCCCTACTCACTCACATTGATATCTATTGATGGGCATCTCCATAGCCCATTGATACGCCTAGTCGATGTGAGACTATCTCCCTCCTTTTTGTCTTCTCCACAACCACCACTCTATTCTACATAGTGCTATGTCCATGGCTCACGCTCATGTATTGCGTGAAAGTTGAAAGGTTTGAAAGAATAGAGTATGAAAACAAGTGCTTGGCTGAAAAAGGGGTTGTGCATGATATGAATATTTTGTGTGATGAAGAGGGAGCATAGCCAGACTATATGATTTCGTAGGGATAACTTTCTTTAGCCATAGTATTTTGAGAAGACATGATTGCTTTGTTAGTATGCTTGAAGTATTATTATTTCTTATGTCAATATAGACTTTTGTCTTGAATCTTTCGGATCTGAACATTCATGCCAGAATTAAGAGAATTTGTGGCACCCCGACTCAGAGCGACCGGTTTACCAGGCATTGCCAGCCCAGAGACCATGTCTTCTGGCAACACACAACATCTTGGTACAGAAAACAACCGCTTTATTGACACTTAGCAGATCAAAGTTTACATTACAACAGGTAGCGAGGCCAAGCGGCACACACGGTGCGCCTGAACAATATGTACATTATTTAGTGAACATAAAAGGCCTCGGTCATAACATATACGCGGCAGCGGAACGACTTCGTAGCGGAACTCCATAGCACAGGGACACCGATGTGGACACGATCTAGACTCGGACGTCACTCCTTTCGAGCGAGACTTTCCTGAAATCTGGCATGACATGCCAGGTCAGTATATTGAATGTACTTGCAAGCTTACAGCGAACATCAACATAATGACAAACAATATCATGATAATTATTCAATTATTAAAATGCAACAACATACATATGTATGAATATAACCAACATGTTGTGCTCATGCCTTTGTGAAAACAGTCCCTCGGACTGACTTACCAACGGTGATCCTTCTTAACATACCAACTTGTCTATCTCAAAACGTATTATCTCGTGATCTTTCCGGCGATCACAACCCTAACCAGCACTTGGTCTCAAACATCTCGGTGGCCTTTCCACCATCTCTGTTAGTGCAAAGTTCATAACGTAGTGAGCAAAATTTTATTAAATGTTGACCCATGGTGTGACCTACTTTCGAGCGTGTCCGTGACCGTGGACTCGGCTATCGATAGATTAATTACACTCTGGAGAGGTAGTGCACTATACCCACACCACAGAACTCATGGCCTCGCTCTCCCATTCGGGTGGACCAACGACGTTCTGATGAAACCCCTCCATTGCCATGACACTCTCTCGGCCACTCCGACTCGTTTCCCATCGGAATAGTCCTGGGTGGCCTCGTGCCTACCAAAGGCACAACGACCACCGTCGTGGCCAAACATAAATTGTCCCAAACGGGGACGCGGTACCATAATCTCAGCAACGGGCACACAAGGTTATGTCTGCTTACCGGGCTAGGGTACCGCACGCCCATAACCTTCCCTAGTTGGAGGTACCGACCAAAGGCATGACAACGGACCGTATAAAGGCCTTCCCATAAAGGCAAATGTGGTTGCACTGGGAAAAACTCGATTCAGTGGCACCATGACCCGGTCAACGTGATATTCAAGTTGAGTTATTAGCAGGTTCAACTTAAACATAACCGGTGTCATAAAATGCCATGCAAATGCAACACAAAATATACATCATCATAAAGAACTGGGTCAGCTCTACCACACTAAGCATAAGCATCGACAACTTCTAATATTACTCTGGTTAGGATTTAATCTCAATTAAAACAGAATCTTTTCTAGAAAATAACTCCAAATAATTATTTATATCCTTAACCATATTAGTTCTTCATAACCCAAAATTTCTTCTAGTTACATTAACAACTTAATCGACTTCCAACTTTCTGTAAACTAAATATAACAACTAAAACAAGCAACCAACAGAATAAAATAATAAAAGTGATTTATATGCATGGATTAAATCATTCATTCAAGTTGTAAAATCACAAATATTGAACTGGCACCATGAAAATGTTGTTGTGGCTTGCCTTAGTGCATATGAGGTTCACAAACCTCCTGGTGATCCTCAAGACAAGCTTCACCTTCTGAAAAGATTTAAAAGCACAAAGAGAAAACATCAAGACCCCTTCCGAAATTTACCAGAAAATCTATACAGCACAGAAAAATCTCATTTTTGGTGTGCTGCAAAATTTCTTTACAAATTACACAATGCAAAAAGAATCAATTCATTTGGACTTATGGTTAAAAAGTTATTGCTGTTTGAAGCTTTCTGGAATATATATGAATTTGAATTTAAATAAACAGACTAGGGAAGGGGTGACGTCAAAGGCGTAAAGCCTCAGGGTGCCACCACTCGTACCGCTTCGCGCGTGTACAGGGTGGCTGACTAGCGGGCCCTGCTAGTCAGGTGAGGGGGAGAGGGAGAGGGAAACAGAGGCGGCCGCGGCTTCGCCGGAGTGCACGCCGGCGACGAGGGCTCCTTGGCCTAAACGAGAGGGAGGGATCTAAAGAGGGGATAGAGGCGCACCTGCCCGTACCCGCAACGTAGCTAGGGATGGTCGGACGGCGTCGGAATCGACCTCGCAAGCGGAGGCAGAGCGGGGTGGTCGTCGGAGACGAAGACGACGACGAGGAGCGGCGACTCCAGAGGCTCCAACTAGGCGGAACAGCACCACCAGAGAGCGGCGGAGGCTCTAGAAGGGTTGCCCCGGCCTGAGAGGGGATGGAGCTACCGAGACGACCCGAGGGGATCGCCGACGAGCTCAAGCTCGGGGACGGCGGCCTGCGGCCTCCCAGGCCGGGCTACGGTTTCCTACACAGTTGTGGGGTGTGTGGGAGTGGAGTGTGGTGCTCGAGAAGGCTGGGAGGGGCTCCATTTATAGGCGAGCCGCGAGGGGGGATCGGGGCTCCACCGGTGACACCTAGACACTGCGCCCGGCGACGAATGACGTCAGTGAGAGGGGAAGAAGGCGACGTAGCTCACGCGAGGACTGTGGGCTAATGGAGACGAGCACATGATCAAGGGGAAGGCGACGAGCACAATGCGCACCACACTGTTACTTTGGCCGGACCGCGCACGTGCTCGCTGCGGCGAGCTTCGGCGTCAGCGAGCTCCGACGTCGGCGAGCGCCAGGAGGAGTTAATGGAGTTGAGACGAGGATTGTGGCGAGGTTTGGCACGCTACGGCAGGCGGGGAAGGTAGCACGCGCGAAACAGAGCTCTCGACGGCCCTCAGAGCGCGTCGACTAGCAAGCTGGCATCGTGTACACGCGTGGTCACCGCGTGAACTCTACCCCCAGGCCGGCCTGCGTCGAAAGATCATGTCTGGCTTGTTGTTCGTGGTAGTTTTGATGATTACCACGATTTGGTTTGGATCCAGACGCAGTAGAAGAGATTTCACAAGCTAGGTAAGTTTCTGGACAGTAACTTTGAGAGTTTACTGAGGTCAAATGGCTGGGAGTTGGGAGCTGAGCTTTGGAGGCTAGCCATAAGTTACTAAGGTGAAGATGCACAAGAAATTTCAGCTACAATGGAGCAAGTAAAATGGTAGTTGCTGTAGAAACTACCATTTCTGTCTAGAACGGAAAATATTTTCTGTAGCAAAAAAATTCCAAAAAGAGGTGCAATATTCTTGCTCAGGAAGGTGTCCTAGGGTTCAAAGAATATTTGTGAATTTTCTCAGATTTTTGTGGGCAATAAAAGTTGGGGTGGCTTTGGAGCACAATGAGCTAACTAGGGTTTTAGAGGGAAAAATGAATATTTTTCAATATAGAAAAATATTCCAACTATTATTTTAGGGTGAACTAGAGAGGAAAAGATGATTTGAGATGGAGATGAGGCACTTGGGTGAAAGCCAATGGTACCCAAGTGTTTAAGTCCATATGAAAAGATAAAAAAAAATTCCAAGTTTCAAACTCAATCCAAATGAAACTCAGGCAAATAAAAGAGGACAAAAATCAGGCTATCACAAACCTCCCCCACTTTGAATGAATCTCGTCCTCGAGATTCGATTGCTTGGGAAAACCATTCTGGATAATGTGTCCTCAGGAATTCTTCCCGTTCCCAGGTTGATTCTGACTCGGTGTGATGCTCCCACTTGACTTTATAAAACTTCCTCACTTTACTGCGAGTGACCCTTTCCATCTGATCCAAAATTTTGAACAACCTCTCTTCATACGTTAAATCCTTTGCCAACTCTATTTTGGGCATGGCAGTACTTTTCTCAGGCGGCGATATACATCGCCTCAACTGTGAGACATGAAACACGTTGTGCACGTCGGACAATTCTGGGGGTAGTTCCAACTGGTAAGCAACAGTGCCACTCGATAAATAACTGGAAATGGGCCAATAAATCTAGGTGCCAACTTTCCGCGAGTCTGGAATCTCTTGAATCCTTTCATAGGAGTGACTCAGAGGTATACGTGTACTCCGGGCTCAAAACTAATTTGTCAGTATTTTGCATCATAATAACTCTTCTATCGAGATTTGGCCATTTGCAAGTCTCTGATTTCCTTAACTTGTTTCTCAGCTTCCATTATGAGATCTACCCCGAAGATACAACTATCTCCAGTATGAGACCAATTTAAAGGGGTGCGGCACTTACGGCCATACAAAGCCTCGTACGGTGACATCTTTAGACTGGTTTGGAAGCTGTTGTTGTAAGAGAACTCGGCATAAGGCAGACAATCTTCCCACTTAGATCCCTGGGCCAAGACGCAGGCTCGCAGCATCTCTTTGAGTATTTGGTTTACCCGCTCTATCTGTCCATCAGTCCGAGGATGATAAGCGGTACTGTATTTCAGCGCTGTCCCCAAGGCTTGATGAAGATGTGACCAAAAAGCGGAGGTAAAGAGTGAACCTCGGTCGGAAGTGATGGTTCGAGGTACTCCATGCAGACTGACTATTCTGGACACATACAAACGTGCAAGTTGATCTGCTCGATATGTGGTTATGACCGGGATAAAGTGAGCTACCTTGGTTAAGGTGTCCACGATGACCCATATTGCATCATTGCCTTGCTGAGTCTTAGGTAGACCTGTGATGAAATCCATGCAAACGTCATCCCATTTCCATTGCGAAACTGGCAGCGGTTGGAGAAGTCCGGCTGGCTTCTGATGTCTTGCCTTCACCTTGTTGCATAAGTCGCAACAGGCCACAAAATAGGCAATGTCTTTCTTCATTCCATCCCACCAGAATATTTGCCGTAGGTTTTCATAAATTTTTGTACCTCCAGGTTGAATAGAGTATGAATATTCGTGTGCTTCTGACAGGATTTTCTCTTTTAAGTCTAATTGATTGGGTACACAAATCCTTCCACGGAATCGGAGAGTACCAAAGTGATCCTTTGAGAAATCAGAGGTATGTCATGCTACCATATTCTTGGCATGCCTTTGCAAGACAGGGTTGTCTGGCTGGGCCTTGCGGATCTCTACCTCAAGTGTGGGGGTAACTTCCAAAATATTAGTGAGACCAGCATCAACTATAATCAGATTGAGTTGAGCAATCTCCCCTTGAAGTTTAGGGGGCAAGGATTTCAATATGACATTTAGGCTGGCCGGCTTTCGACTGAGTGCATCAGCCACCACGTTGGCTTTACCCAGGTGGTAATTTATTCCAGGATCATAATCTTTAACTAACTCAAGCCATCTTCGCTGACGGAGATTTAAATCTGGCTGAGTAAATATATACTTGAGACTTTTGTGATCGGTAAAAATTTGGCACTTCTTCCCGATGAGGTAGTGCCTCCATATACTTAGAGCATGAACCACCGCGGCCAATTCCAGATCATGAGTAGGGTAATTTCCCTCGTGTGGTTTCAGCTGTCATGATGCATATCCTACTACCTTGCCGTCTTGCATAAGTACGCAACCAAGTCCTTGTCTGGAGGCGTCACAGTACACATCAAAACTGCGGTAGATGTCTGGAAGAGTCAATACAGGTGCGGTCGTTAGTCGTATCCTTAGCTCACTGAAACTTTTCTCACAGTCTTCAGTCCATTCAAACTTCTTATCCTTTTTTAGCAGCTCTATCATGGGTTTAGCAATCTTGGAGAACCCTTCAATGAAACGACGGTAATATCCGGCCAGTCCGAGAAAACTCCGGATCTGTGATAATGTTGTTGGTGGCAACCAATTGAGCACATCCTTTACTTTGCTTGGGTCTACGGCTATACCCTCGGTGGATAGCACATGTCCAAGAAATCCAACTTGTTTGAGCCAAAACTCACACTTACTGAATTTGACGTAAAGCTGATGGAAGCAGAGTCGTTGTAGCACTGCTCGGAGGTGTTCTCTATGATCTCCTTCGCTTTTTGAGTATATAAGTATGTCATCGATAAAGACTACCACGAACTTATCGAGGAATTCCATGAATACTTTGTTCATCATGTGCATGAAGAAAGCAGGGGCATTGGTGAGACCAAAGGACATAACTGTATATTCATAAAGACCGTACCGAGTGGTGAACGCGGTCTTAGGAATATCTTCCTTTTTAATCTTGAGCTGATGGTATCCTGTCCGTAAATCAATCTTGGAGAATACCTTGGCCCCACTGAGCTGATCAAACAAGTCATCAATTCTTGGCAGCGGATATTTATTTTGATGGTGACATCATTCAGCTGACGATAATCCACACACATGCGGAGTCTGCCATCGTTCTTGCTTACGAAGATAGCAGGTGATCCCCGTGATGAAGAGCTAGGACGGATATATCCTTTCTGGAGCATTTCATCGAGCTGTTTCGTTAGTTCCACTAATTCTGATGAGGGCATCCGATAATACTTCTTGTATAACGGTGCGGTTCCCGGTACAAGATCTATTGCAAACTCAAACTCTCGATCTGGCGGCATGCCTGGCAGTTCTTCTGGAAATACATCGGGAAATTCACCGACCACGGGAATTAATTCCAATTCAGCCACATCAGTGAAGATTATTCCCTTCTTTGGTATGCTTCTGCGAGAATAGAATTTGGTAGTCTGCCCCTTTTGACTGGTCAGAGTGACTTCTCGGGTTGCGCAATTTATGCATACTTGATATTGGGTCAACCAATTCATACCCAAAATAACATCCAGCTGTACCGACTCGATGAGTATCAAGGAAGCTGGAAAGCTCATTCCGTTGATATTGATTTCCAAATCACGGCAGACCAGATTACTCTTGATTAAGGATCCCGGGGTTTGTACCAGCATATTCTTGCCCAAAAGTGAACAAGGAAATTTGTTTTGGCAATAAAACACCGAGAAATAAAAGAGTGGGAAGCCCCAGAGTCAAATAAAAATATGGCAGGTATGCTATTAACAGAAAACATACCAATGACTACTTCGGGGTTTTCTTGGGCTTCATCCGCGGAGAGGTGATGAACGTGCCCAACGATGTTTTGCTGGTTCGGGTATGACCCCATAAAGTTGACTTGTGGCCTGAATAGGGCATCCGCCTTGCTGTTCTTGGGGCACTGTCCGGCATAATGTCCGTTTTGCCCACAACTAAAAGAAGAATTGTTGCACAGACGCTCCTCGTGCACTGGGTTGGTCACGACATTCTTGACTTGGGTAGTGGTCTTGTTAACATTCTGTTGCCAATTGGGCTTGTATTCTACCTGAGTCTGCTGCCAGGTTCGAGCCTTTTGCACTGGTTGCCCTTCCTTCCTTGGTTCAAACTTGCGCTTGTGCTCGTTATTAGCAGACCTGTTGTCTAGCACGAGTTTCTGCTCCCTTTCCGCAATGAAAGCTTTGTTCACCAAGGTTTGGAAGTTTGGAAAATCAAGCATGCTGAGGGTGCACCGGAGTTGCGAGTTTAATCCCCCAAGAAATCTATCAATCTTTCTTTCTTCAGTGACCACGTCATAAAGGGAGTAACGGGCCAGATGATTGAAGTTTTTGCAAATATTCACCCACAGGTAGATTTCCTTGGGTGAGTGCAAGAAATTCACGCTGCTTAGTCTTCATAATTCCAGTAGCGATATAATATTTTCGGAACTGATCCTTAAATTTTGACCAGGTGAGTTATTCATCAGTAGGCCACATGGCTTTTGCATTTTCCCATCATATGGCAGCAGGGCCTTCAAGATAATGAGTTGCATATGGAACTTTATCATCTTCTGCAGTACGGGAAATCTCAAGCTTCCTTTCAATGGTCCGCAACCAATCGTCGGCATCCAAGGGGTCAATAACCTGGCTGAAACTGGGAGGCTGGGTTCTCTGAAAATCTGATAGCTTGGAGTGATGACCGTTCTGATTTCCATTCTGTCCAACCATAGCTTGAATACTTCTTAATATCTCAAGCAGATCATTACTTCTCCTTTCCTCAAACATACGCATAATTTGCTCGGTGGTAGGCGGATTTGGCGGTGGAGGCGGTGGTGGTATGTACGGCTCGGGAGAGTGTCCTGCCTGTCGGGCGGAACGAAAAATAGGAACATCCTCGTGAGCGCAGCTACTGTTGCCTCCCCGCGTCATCCTATTATGTATTTTTCCCAAGACAACGCAACCGAGATGAGAAACATCCAAAAGGAAATTGGGGAAAAGCCAATAACAAATCCCGAGAGAAAACAAAATTACGAAGAAAGGATAGCGAATAGAAGAAATACAGTTCCAGCATAATTATACATAGACTCATACATGAAAGGTAGTTAACATGCCTGGTTCCACTACGCTCATACAGGAAATGAAACATCATGACTCGTACGACTACATCCATACATCACCCTGACAATTGCGAATACTCAGAAGCTCTACTGCTCTGCTGGTGCTGCGGGGTCCTCTCCTGAAGCGGACTCGGATCCTGAACTGACGAGGTTAACTAAAACCTCTGGGTTAAAGGTAACACGATAACGCTGCCTCGGGGGCTCTCCTTCCGGGGCAGGAGTAGGGTGAATCACAGGAGCTACAGGAGTAGTGAGAAGCAAAACTCACTCAGCAGAAGCACTGAGAGGATTTATGGTCGAGGCGCCCGAGCTACTCGAAGGAGTAACCGGTGAAATAGGGGAACCAAAACTGGCTGGAATGTAAGGGGTAGATCCCATGGATGCGGGAGTAGTGACAGACCTAGTAGTGGCTAAAGCAATACGAGTGCGAGTCAGCTCTCGAGCTAGTTCGTGGATCAGGAGATAGCTAGCAATGATATAACGGGAAAGGTGGCTAGCAACACTATCAGACTCTGGATCAATAGTAGGGAAACGAACACGACCATTGTCGTGCAGAGAAGGATATTATTGGAAACCTGGGTGATTCTGCATTCAAACCTCGCTATAACGGAGCTCGACAAGGATCTCGAATGCAGCAAATTGGACGGCCTGGGAAGCGGTAGAAGCGTAACCGCTCCTTGAGGTACGAGTGTAAGTGCTGGAGTCGGAACTGGTGCGCAGAGTCACCACTGCCTGATACTCATACACTGAGCCTGCTAGACGCTCCCGGTACACACGATAGTCTGGGTCGTCTCCGAGAGGGTACAACCGATGCCACATGTTACGAAGGAGGTGCGGTGACGTGTACGGCATCAGCTGCAACTGGCACGGATACGGCACCGGAGCCATCTACACTCACAACCATTAGTATGTTAGCATAAAAATAAAGCAAGTATATGCAAAGCAACATCCAGCTACACATGCTACGGACACTCAACTTAAACTCGTATCTAGTGTTTAGTTAACACGTCATAATCTAGCGTGGCCTACAGTCAGCGCGGCTCTGATACCAAGCGTTGTGGCACCCCGGCTCAGAGCAACCGGTTTACCAGGCATTGCCAGCCCAGAGACCATGTCTTCTAGCAACACACAACATCTTGGGACAGAAAACAACCGCTCTATTGACACTTAGCGGATCAAAGTTTACATTACAACAGGTAACGAGGCCAAGCGGCACACACGGTGCGGCTGAACAATATGTACATTATTTAGTGAACATAAAAGTCCTCGGTCATAACATCTACGTGGCAGCGGAACGACTTCGTAGCGGAACTCCATAGCACAGGGACACCGATGTGGACACAATCTAGACTCGGACGGCACTCCTTTAAAGCGAGACTTTCCTGAAATCTGGCATGACACGCCAGGTCAGTACATTGAATGTACTTGCAAGCTTACAGCGAACATCAACATAATGACAAACAATATCATGATAATTATTCAATTATTAAAATGCAACAACATACATATGTATGAATATAACCAACATGCTGTGCTCATGCCTTTGTGAAAACAGTCGCTCGGTCTGACTTACCAACGGTGATCCTTCTTAACATACCATCTTGTCTATCTCAAAATGGATTATCTCGTGATCTTTCCGGCGATCACAACCCTGACCAGTTTGGCCCCTTCGATTTTATACTAGTTAGCTTAAAGGGGTTAAAGCGGACAAGGACACAAGGATTTTATACTAGTTCGACCCCTTCGATGAAGGTAAAAGCCTACGTCTAGTCTGGTGTAATATTGCTAGGGTTTCGATGACCAGGGAGCGAATCCGCTTTGCATGTGTCTTGAGCTGTTGTCCTCTCTCCTAAACCATCCCCGGGCTGTCCCTTTATATAAGAGGTGATGCCTTGGTCCAGTTTACAGAGTCCAGAGGCCGGCTCATAAACATGTCTGCCTCGGTCTCTATTCTTTCTTACATCACAAGTTACATAGTATGGCGGTTTACAATTCATGGGCCCTAACACTTGGGCTCTAAACCTCTTGGGCTAAAATCTCTTGCTTCATGCTCCACTGGGCTTTAAAAAAATAATCTTGATAACATAAACCGGCCCCTCCTGGGCGGTTTATACCTGGCAGTAATATCCCTGACAGGTCGATAGCTAGTATCTGGGTGGCTTCTTCTCTCTCTTTGTATCTCAATACCAAGTTCTCCTCGGTCTTCGAGGAGATCTATTCGATGTAATCTCTTTTTGCGGTGTGTTTGTCGAGATCCGATGAATTGTGTGTTTATGATCAAGATTATCTATGAGAAATATTTGGTTCTTTTCTGAAATCTTTATGTGTGATTATAATATCCTTGCAAGTCTCTTCGAATTATTGGTTTGGTTTGGCCTACAAGATCTATAGTTCTTGCAATGGGACAAGTGCTTGGCTTTGGGTTCAATCTTGTGGTGTCCTTTCCCAGTGACAGTAGGGGCAGCAAGGCACGTATTGTATTGTTGTCATCGAGGATAAAAAGATGGGGTTTATATCATGTTATTTGAGTTTATCCCTCTACATCATGTCATCTTTCTTAAGGCGTTACTCTGTTCTTATGAACTTAAACTCTAGATGCATGCTGGATAGCGGTCGATGTGTTGAGTAATAGTAGTAGATGCAGAATCGTTTCGGTCTACTTGTCTCGGACGTGATGCCTATATATAATGATCATGACTAGATAGTCTCATAAGTATGCACTTTTCTATCAATTGCTCGACAGTAATTTTTTTACCCGTCGTAGAATACCGATATCATGAGAGAAGCCACTAGTGAAAACTATGGCCCCCGGGTCTATTCTCAACATATCAATCTGCAATCTTCTTTACTTTTCCGCTTTGACTTTCTATTCTTATATCCAAAAATATCAAACTATCCTATCTATCAGATCTCACTTTCGTAAGTGATCGTAAAGGGATTGACAACCCCTTATCGCGTTGGCCGCGAAGTTCTTATTTGTTTGTGCAGGTGTGAGGGACTCACGCATGGTCTCCTACTGGATTGATACCTTGGTTCTCAAAAACTGAGGGAAATACTTACGCTATTGTGCTGCATCACCCTTTCCTCTTCGAGGGAATACAACGCAAGCTCGAGAAGTAGCAGATGGCCATAGAGCCTTGGCAACACTCCGCATCGCCAGCCGAGCCTCTTCGTGCACTCACGACAGCCCTTGCAGCAGATCACTTGATGATCCGGACACCTCCTCTTCAGAATGGCCCATCAATATACCTACAATTAAAACTATATCAGTTCCATTTATCTCTAAACTACTTTAAAATAGTTCAGACACATACTGAATATACCGCCCCGCAGTTTCTTGTTCTCCTTCACGGAATCGGCTAGCTGGGCTCGCACATCTTTCAATTCTTCACCAAATTTAGCGTTGGAATCCTATAGCTTGTTTTCTCCCCTATGACTCGGGTCAGAACACGCTCGCCCGCAGCGTGTAGCCTTCTCGCTTATCTTTCTCCATCTTGGGCGATTTTCAACTTCTCGTCAAGTTGATCAGGCAATCCTATTATGCGATCAGCAACAATATTAGTACAGTTAGTATACAATTATTGTTCATCGATGGAGGGAAATGTTACCAGAAGACGCCTTCTTGAAGTTTTCCAGTTCGGCGGTTGCAGCATTTAGCTACGCCCGACACTGCTCTAGCTCTCGGGCTAGCAAGCCATTCTTCTCTATAAGGACCTGGTTATACAACGATCCTTAAATCAGTTGTACCAACTGCTTTCAGTCTCGGGGGCTACGGGCATATGGTTATCCTTTTTGGACAAAGAAAACTTACCTGCACATCTGTCAAATATTGTTTCATGGTTTTTCTAAGCCCATCTCGAGCAACTTGGATGTATGTGTCACCCGAGCTGAAGGCATCGAATGCCTCTTCCGAGAACTTGGGGTCTCGTAAGACAGCCCTGCAGCACCGATGATTCATGACACTCTCTACTTCCGAGTTGGTGACGGACATATCTTCCGAACCCTCGGCCGGCGTTGTTCCCACACCGGCCCCCGTCTCTCCGGTAGGATCTAAATCCCGGTTGTCGGGAGCATGACCGGCCGGGCCCTCGGGCAAAGTTCGGTGAACCTTTTTCCTGTAACAAGACAAACACACAAGTCACAGTTGGATGTGGCCACTGAAAAACATATTTATAAATCCATACCTCTTCGAGGAAGGCCTGGTTGTGTCTTCACCGACCTTCCTCTTCGAAGACTTGCCCGGCGTGTGAGTCGATCTCTTCGGAATCGTCGAATGCCTCCCCTGTGGAGCACGAGACAGTGCGGTGGGTGAGTGAAAGCACATTTGCTCCCTGGGTGGTTTTGGTAATTAATGACAACATACTTTGTGGTTGGACTAATACTTTTATCAAGTATGTTTCAGGAAATTCAATCACATTGGAATGGCAAGATGACTGAAGAAGTGGACCCCTCAAATGCTAAGACAAGCATTGGCAAAAGCTCAAGACTCCATTTTTGGTTTAGTGATCAAAGATCACATTGAGTCCATAGGAAAGCCAATACTATTAAAAGGGGATGAGGTTGTGTTGATGATCTGGTTGCTTAAAGTGCTTAGTGATTTAGCTCCTTCAACTATCAGCACCTTTCACTTTTATACACACCCATAAGTAATCTCGGACAAACCGATTCTTCCAACTCAGTCCCACCGAGATGAACCACTTCTGCCATATTCCAAACCCTAGAAAAATCGGTCATACCGAGTTTGAGATCGGTCTCACCGAAACTGAACTGCCAACCTTCTGTAACCATTTCACATCATTTCGGAATAACCGAGTTTGTATTATCGGTCTCACCGAAATGGGCAAGCTTCTGTCTTGGCTCAAATCGGTCTCACCGATAATTCATTTTCGGTCTCACCGATTCTGGCATGTTCCTACTCTTTCTCAAATCGGTCCAACCGAGTTTTCTTTCTCGGTCCCACCGAAAACTCCAACGTTCATATCTTTTGCACTTTCGGTCTCACCGAGATGGTATTTTCGGTCCCACCGAAAATCCCAACGTTCACTATATTTGAACTTTCGGTCTGACCAAGTTTTAACTTCGGTCTCACCGAGATTGGTCAAATGTGTGTGTAACGGTTGGATTTTGTGTGGAGGCTATATATACCCCTCCACCCCCTCTTCATTCGTGAGGAGAGCCATCAGAAAGTCTACCACTCCTACCATACACTTTCTGAGAAGTGAACCACCTACCCTTGTGTTGAGATCAAGCCATTCCATTCCTACCATATGAAACTTGATTTCTAGCCTTCCCAAGTTGCTTTCCACTCAAACCTTTCTTCCACCACAGCCATATCAGTGAGGAGAGTTGAGTGTTGGGGAGATTATCATTTGAAGCACAAGAGCAAGGAGTTCATCATCATCAACACCGTCTATTACCTTTTGGGGGGTGGTGCCTCCTAGATTGGTTAGGTGTCACTTGGGAGCCTCCGTCTTTGAGATGTGGAGTTGAACCAAGAAGTTTGTAAGGGCAAGGAGATCGCCTACTTCGTGAAGATCTACCCCGAGTAAGGCTAGTCCTCCGTGGGCGTAGGCCATGATGGAATAGACAAGGTTGCTTCTTCGTGGACCCTTCGCGGGTGGAGCCCTCCGTGGACTCGCGCAGCCGTTACCCTCCGTGGGTTGAAGTCTCCATCAACGTGGATGTACGATAGCACCACCTATCGGAACCACGACAAAAATCTCCGTGTCACCAAACTGCGTTTGATCTTCTCCACCTCTCTTTACTATATATGCAATTTACTTTCCGCTGCCCATACTCTAGAATTACATGTGTAGTATGCTACTTGACTTGTGTGCTTTGCAAAAACTGCCAAAATCTGTTCTTGTTAAAAGACAGAATTTTTATCTTGTCGAGTAGTCTAATCACCCCCCCTCTAGACACTCTCACATTCTTCGATCCTACAATTGGTATCAGAGCATTGGTCTCCATTGCTTTGGTTTACACACCATTGGAGGAAGATGGACGTGTCTACGGATGGGAGTGTTAGCCATAGAGTGCCTGTTCTTAATGGAAGGTTCTATAACTCTTGGAGGTCTGAAATGCTTAGTATCTTTAAAATGTACAATTTGTGCAAATATGTTGAGACCCCCTATGTGCCTCCATTTGATCCTTTGCACCCTACCATGGATGAAGAGCTTGATTTGCTTCGTAACCTTAGAACTGCAAATCTTATCATTAGAGGGTTACCCGATGACTTGCTTAATCTTGTTACAAACTTTGAGTGTGCCTATGCTATGTGGAAATTCTTGGAAGAACTTTATCCGGACTACTCTTTGAGAAGTCTTGATGAAATTCTACACAAGACTATTGAATTTGATAAGTTGCACCCCAATGATCCCAACTTTGATGAATGCTTTTTTGAGCTTCGTGATCTTATGAAAAAGAAGGGTGATCCCAGTCTTATCAATGTTATCATTAGAAATGCTATTGCATTGCATTCCGAAGATTATTGTTCCATTGATCAAACTAATGCAAGTACTTATCAAATTGACCTAGGTGTTGATGATGAACAATCTATGGGTCAATATGATGATGAGCATGAGCATGATGATGATTACTCCGATTCGGACACCGAGCTAGACAAGGTCATGAAGAGTCTCAAT
Source organism: Secale cereale (assembly GCA_902687465.1). Classification (NCBI taxonomy): domain Eukaryota; kingdom Viridiplantae; phylum Streptophyta; class Magnoliopsida; order Poales; family Poaceae; genus Secale; species Secale cereale. Next base: position 408,716,115 of record LR738713.1, read on the forward strand.
CTCATGGCAAATATGAGAGACTACATGTCCGGCGGAAAAGAGTGGATTCTTGATAGTGGATGCACCGATCACATGACCGGAGACAAAGACATGTTTCGAGAGCTTGCAAAGAACGATGGTCCACGCAAGTATGTGACTTTTGGAGACAACTCCAAGGGTAAGGTACTTGGCCTTGGTAAGGTGGCCATATCTCATGATAGCTCTAATCAAAATGTCATGCTAGTAGAATCTCTTGGATACAATTTACTTTCTGTGTCTAGATTAGCTGACTTTGGATTCAACGTGCTATTCACCAAAGTAGATTGCCAAGTCTTTCGTCGTGATAATCAAAACATGGCTTTTACTGGTATCCGTAGAGGTGATCTATATATTGTTGATTTCACTAAGAAAGCCCAACCTAGAGCTTGTTTCATTGCTAAATCCTCTAAAGGTTGGTTGTGGCATAGAAGGCTAGGACATGTTGGTATGCGTAATCTAGACAAGCTAATCAAAGGTGATCATATTCTTGGTGTTAAAGATGTTCTCTTTGACAAAGATAGACTTTGTAGTGCGTGTCAAGCAGGAAAACAAGTTGGTGGAAGTCATCCCGTGAAAAACATCATGACCACAAGGAGACCGCTTGAGCTTCTTCATATGGATCTCTTCGGTCCCAATGCTTACAAAAGCCTTGGTGGTAACTCTTTTGGTCTAGTCATAGTTGATGATTATTCCAGATTTACGTGGGTATTTTTCCTTGATGATAAATCGCAGGTTCAGAGGATCTTCAAGACCTTTGCCAAAAAGGCCCAAAATCAATTTGAGGTGAAGATCAAGAAAGTTCGGAGTGACAATGGAACGGAGTTCAAGAACGCTAATGTAGACTCTTTTCTCGATGAGGAAGGGATTCTACATGAGTTCTCGGCTACGTACACTCCTCAACAAAATGGAGTTGTTGAGAGGAAGAACCGAACGCTCATAGAGATGGCAAGAACGATGCTTGATGAATACAAGACACCGAAACACTTTTGGGGAGAAGCGGTCGAGACAGCTTGTCATGCTATCAACAGACTTTATCTTCATAAGCTCCTCGGCAAGACATCATACGAGCTCCTCACCGGTAACAAACCCCAAGTGGGATACTTTCGTGTCTTTGGTTCAAAATGCTATATCCTTGATAAGCATCGTCGGTCTAAATTTGCTCCTAAATCTCATGAAGGCTTTATTCTTGGTTATGGATCAAACTCCCACACCTACCGTGTCTACAATAATTTCACCCGAAAGGTTGAAGAGACGGTAGACGTGAAGTTTGATGAATCTAACGGCTCGCAAGTAGAGCAAATGCCTATTGATGTAGGAGACAAGGACCCATCGGAAGCAATCCAAGATTTATCTATTGGAAAGATTCGTCCCATGGAGGTGAAGGAGAGTACCTCATCTACATATGTGGAGCCACCTACCTCACGGCGAGATGAACCTCAAGGCAACATGGAGGCCTCCACAAGTGGAACTCACCAAGATGAGGAAATGCAACAAGAAGATCCACCACAACCTCCTTCTCCACCACCTCAAGACAACACCAACAACAATGAAGAAGAAGAAGATGAAGATGAAGATGATGAGGAAGCTGAGCCACAACAACAACAAAAGCTATCCCGAGTCCGAGCAAGAGTCAAGAAAAATCATCCCGTGGAACAAATGATGAACGACATCAACTCCGGGAGAATTACTCGCTCTAAAACTCGCTTAGCTAACTTTTGTGAGCATTACTCATTTCTCTCTAGTATTGAACCTATGAAGGTAGAAGAAGCACTTAGAGACCCGGATTGGGTGAACGCTATGCACGAAGAACTACACAACTTCGAGAGGAACAAGGTGTGGACATTGGTAGAGAAGCCCAACGATGATCAAAACATCATTGGAACCAAATGGGTGTTTCGGAACAAGCAAGATGAAGATGGACAAGTCATCCGCAACAAGGCTCGTCTCGTAGCTCAAGGTTACACACAAGTCGAAGGTATGGACTATGGTGAGACCTATGCCCCCGTTGCTAGAATTGAATCCATTCGCATTCTTCTTGCTTATGCCAATCACCATGATATTACTCTCTATCAAATGGATATCAAAAGTGCTTTCCTAAATGGTGAAATTGAGGAGGAAGTATTTGTGAAACAACCTCCCGGATTTGTGAATCCCAAAAAGCCTAATCATGTTTACAAGTTGCACAAAGCTCTTTATGGTCTTAAACAAGCTCCTAGAGCTTGGTACAAATGCTTAACTAGCTTTCTTCTTGAAAAAGGCTTTGAAATTGGAAAGATAGACTCGACGCTGTTCACAAAAAGGGTTAATGGTGAACTATTTGTGTGCCAAATATATGTTGATGATATTATCTTTGGTTCAACTAACCCCCATTTTAGCAAGAAGTTTGGACAGCTCATGTCGGAGAAGTATGAAATGTCCATGATGTGTGAACTCAAATTCTTCCTTGGGTTGCAAATCAAGCAATCTAAGGAGGGTACTTTTGTCTCACAAACAAAGTACACCAAGGATCTCTTCAAGAAGTTCAACATGCAAGAAAGCAAAGGTATGAGTACCCCCATGCCTACTAGTGGACATAATGACTTGTCAAAGGATGGAGAACCCGTTGATCAAAAGGTTTACCGTTCTATGATTGGTTCTCTACTATATCTTTGTGCTTCTCGTCCTGACATAATGTTGAGTGTATGCATGTGTGCACGATATCAAGCAGCCCCTAAAGAATGTCATCTTAAAGCTGTTAAAAGGATAGTGAGATACTTGATACACACACCAAACTTTGGCACTTGGTATCCTAAGAGGGCCTCTTTCGACCTTGTTGGCTATTCCGACTCGGACTATGCCGGTGACAAGGTTGATAGAAAGTCAACTTCGGGTACATGTCAATTCCTTGGTCGATCCCTTGTATCTTGGTCCTCCAAGAAACAAAATTCGGTATCTTTATCCACTGCCGAAGCAGAATATATTGCTGCTGGTTCGTGTTGTGCTCAATTGCTATGGATGACACAAACGCTTAAGGATTATGGGATACATGTGAGACGTGTTCCCTTGCTTTGTGACAATGAGAGTGCAATCAAGATTGGACACAATCCTGTGCAACATTCTCAAACAAAGCATATTGAAGTTCGTCACCATTTTATTCGTGATCATATTGCCAAGGGTGATATTAATCTTAAGCATGTTCGTACTGACAAACAACTTGCTGATATCTTTACAAAACCTCTTGATGAGAAGGTGTTTTGTCGCTTAAGGAGTGAGTTGAACATCATTGATGCTTCAAACTTGGAGTGATAACTCCATTGATGCATGCAAGGCATGAGCCTCTTGACTAATCCTTGATATTTCTCTTGTGATGATGATCACATGTCTTGGACACATTTGCCTCCTTGTATTGCATCTAACTCTTTGCAGGTACTTGGATGATCTACATTCCACAAGATTACCACACACTCAAATCATGAGTAATCTTGTCATTGATCAAGTATCTAGTCCTTTGGGATGTTGAGTTCAAGGAACAAAATTCCACATATCCTTTTTGACACCTTATACATCTAGTATTTCACTCTTGTCATCTTGGATATCCTCGAGTATTTCCTTGCTTGCCTAACCCTTGTAGGAAGATGAACTACACAAGTAGAAATGGCGCTCCAACTTCACATTCAATGAGCACCTACATCAAGTCTACCTACATGAGCAAAGCATCAACAAGCCCAAGGTATGTTCTTCACATCTTTAAGAAGCTATACTCAAAGTCATGAGTACAAGCAGCTTCATAAGATGTGATCACATAAATGCTTTATGTAAAAGTGGTAACCCCACTTGTGCTTAAACGATGAGTATGACCTATGATCAAATGTCCTCATTTGACTCCTAAGTCAATATACTCAAACATAGGTGACTTTGTCGCCGACCTTTATCTAGATGAAGTACATATGTTTTTGGAGTTTTTCTGTTTTCTCTTATGTTCTCTCATTGAGTTTTCTTTTTCAAAAAAAAAAAACTTCATCTAGGAATCTTTTTATTTCTTTTCTTATATTTCTTTGTGAATATCCTTCTGAAAATCTTTTTATGGCTCTGATCAATTCCCCGAAAATCTTTTACAAATTCATTGCAAATCTTTTGAAACATTCCTCGCAGAGTGAGCTGAATTATTTCTGTATTTCCTTGGAATTAAACTCGGCGTCACCAATTTATTTATTTCGGTCTAACCGAAAAGGGTCTACCCTAACTCAATTTGGTGTCACTGATTTATCTTCCAGGATATCATCTTCTGCAGCTCCACTCAAATTTAAATTCAAATTGTTTCTCTATGAATGTTCTTATTTGCTCTGTTGTGATTCTTAAGGATCCCACTCATTTCTTTCTTTCTTTCTTTCTTTCCATCTTTCCTGCCCTACCTAGTTTGCTGTCCTTTTCGGCACTTGATGTCAAAGGGGGAGAGGACTTAGGGGGAGTAAGGGGAGTAGAGGGAGAAGAAAAGCAATCTTATCTTAAGGGGGAGAGAATCACATCAAAGCTTTGTCGTGTTTTACATTGAACATTACACTTGGCATCATTCTTTCGATTTTGCTATTTCCATCAAAACCCCTTGTTCGGATATCTTATGAAATCTTTTAGTTTAGGGGGAGAAGACTTAGAGGAATCGTCAATTGATATCCTATGAAAAGCAAAATCTCTCAGAGTTCATTGAAAATCTTTTAGTTTCGGAGACATGTTTGCTGATTCAAGCCTGTGCTCAATATACAATGCCAAGGAACCTCAAGGTAAGTATATGCATCTTGCAGAATGTGCATGATGGTGACTTGCTTGTAAATACTTGTTTGCAAGAAATCACCATGCACATATGCATTATCACTCACTTCCTTTTCTTCTGCTCTGATGCATATAGCCAAGCTGCATGTAGCACATCTTGCTTATCTCTCTTGTGTGCTTGTGGTAGTCCAAAACCATAACCTATGAAAATCTTGCACATTTGTAGGGGGAGCCTGTGTACTACATGCTTGTCAAAGCTTTCATGATAATTCTGTCTTTCTTTCAATAAGCTTTGATGTCTTGTTTAGTATAATTTCAGTGTGTTGCCATCAATTACCAAAAAGGGGGAGATTGAAAGCACATTTGCTCCCTGGGTGGTTTTGGTAATTAATGACAACATACTTTGTGGTTGGACTAATACTTTTATCAAGCATGTTTCAGGAAATTCAATCACATTGGAATGGCAAGATGACTGAAGAAGTGGACCCCTCAAATGCTAAGACAAGCATTGGCAAAAGCTCAAGACTCCATTTTTGGTTTAGTGATCAAAGATCACATTGAGTCCATAGGAAAGCCAATACTATTAAAAGGGATGAGGTTGTGTTGATGATCTGGTTGCTCAAAGTGCTTAGTGATTTAGCTCCTTCAACTATCAGCACCTTTCACTTTTATACACACCCATAAGTAATCTCGGACAAACCGATTCTTCCAACTCAGTCCCACCGAGATGAACCACTTCTGCCATATTCCAAACCCTAGAAAAATCGGTCATACCGAGTTTGAGATCGGTCTCACCGAAACTGAACTGCCAACCTTCTGTAACCATTTCACATCATTTCGGAATAACCGAGTTTGTATTATCGGTCTCACCGAAATGGGCAAGCTTCTGTCTTGGCTCAAATCGGTCTCACCGATAATTCATTTTCGGTCTCACCGATTCTGGCATGTTCCTACTCTTTCTCAAATCGGTCCAACCGAGTTTTCTTTCTCGGTCCCACCGAAAACTCCAACGTTCATATCTTTTGCACTTTCGGTCTCACCGAGATGGTATTTTCGGTCCCACCGAAAATCCCAACGTTCACTATATTTGAACTTTCGGTCTGACCGAGTTTTAACTTCGGTCTCACCGAGATTGGTCAAATGTGTGTGTAACGGTTGGATTTTGTGTGGAGGCTATATATACCCCTCCACCCCCTCTTCATTCGTGAGGAGAGCCATCAGAAAGTCTACCACTCCTACCATACACTTTCTGAGAAGTGAACCACCTACCCTTGTGTTGAGATCAAGCCATTCCATTCCTACCATATGAAACTTGATTTCTAGCCTTCCCAAGTTGCTTTCCACTCAAACCTTTCTTCCACCACAGCCATATCAGTGAGGAGAGTTGAGTGTTGGGGAGATTATCATTTGAAGCACAAGAGCAAGGAGTTCATCATCATCAACACCGTCTATTACCTTTTGGGGGGTGGTGCCTCCTAGATTGGTTAGGTGTCACTTGGGAGCCTCCGTCTTTGAGATGTGGAGTTGAACCAAGAAGTTTGTAAGGGCAAGGAGATCGCCTACTTCGTGAAGATCTACCCCGAGTAAGGCTAGTCCTCCGTGGGCGTAGGCCATGATGGAATAGACAAGGTTGCTTCTTCCTGGACCCTTCGCGGGTGGAGCCCTCCGTGGACTCGCGCAGCCGTTACCCTCCGTGGGTTGAAGTCTCCATCAACGTGGATGTACGATAGCACCACCTATCAGAACCACGACAAAAATCTCCGTGTCACCAAACTGCGTTTGATCTTCTCCACCTCTCTTTACTATATATGGAATTTACTTTCCGCTGCCCATACTCTAGAATTGCATGTGTAGTATGCTACTTGACTTGTGTGCTTTGCAAAAACTGCCAAAATCTGTTCTTGTTAAAAGGCAGAATTTTTATCTTGTCGAGTAGTCTAATCACCCCCCCTCTAGACACTCTCACCTTCTTCGATCCTACAGTGAGGCAGAATAAGAGCACTCTTTTAAAGGAGGTGTCTCTTGATTACTTACATGTGAAGCAGGAAGAAGGCCAGGGTAGTCAGCGGTGATGGCCACTTCTGTGCCATCATAGCTCGTCTGGTAAAACACCCCCTCCGTGAGCGCCACGAATATATCCGGATCCTCTTCAAACATGGGACCAAGCTCCCGGTTGTGGTTCTCCGGCTGTGGGGCGGGACTATGAAGTACTTCAGTGACCTTTCGCCAGTGTTGTCATAACAAACGGATTAGAAATTTTATCAAAGGTGATACGGAATTGGAATGAGTAAAACAGAGAGGTTCGGGCTTACCCAACTGGGAGGATCGTACATAGAATACCCATCTCTGTGCTTAATGCGAAGAAATTCCTCTTCCTCCCCTTTGAACAGCTCGGCCAATATCTTGGCCAGAGTAGCGGGGGTATCCGGACCTTTCCGACCACAGCGGGAGGCATCATCCTATCCATTATAGTGCCACATTGGAAGCCTTCTCTATTGCAGCGGTTGAACGCCTCGCACTATGGAAGTCGCCATAACCTCGACTATTGTGAGTCCGGACTGAGCGTGTATCTTTATCTTGCTCATGAGCTGACGAACTTCCGCGCTGTCATCCTCAGGACTCCGGGGACGCCAAATGTGGCGCTTCTTCAGCGGAACGCTCGCAAATTCAAGAAGACCATTTTGAACTGCGTCGGGAAGCGCGACGTCTTCAATGTAGAACCACTCGTAAGCCATTCTCCAGATGCCTTCCTTGGTGTACCAGACAAGTATCCGGTGTCGGCAATGCTCCATACTTCGGCTCCGCCCACTTCAAATATTGACCCCTCATGGTTGCGCGGGACTAGACAGAACAACTTCCTCCACAGCTCAAAATGGGCCTCAATGCCCAGAAATAATTCGCATAAAGCGACATAACCAGCAATGTGCAGAATCGAGGCAGGGGCGAAGTTGTGCAGCTGGAGGCCATAGTATTCCAGAAGACCTTAGAGGAACAGATGGATTGGAAATCCGACGGCTCTCAGCAGATAGGGGACGAAACACACTCGCTCCCCTGGAGGGATGGGGGAAGTCCTCTACCTGAGTCTCACCATTTATGGAGGATAGCCCTGCTCGAACAGGGACTAGATCTGTAGGGGGAAGAAATCCCTGCGTTTGCAGCTTCGCTAATTGACTGTCGAACACGGAACACCTCTCCCACTCGCCTTTCTCTAGGCCGGACCAGGAGGAGGAATTGGGAACGCTAGCCATGTTGGAATGGTTTATCTTAGCAGTCTCCGAGGATTTTCTCTGCATGGTGCCAAACGGGTCTAATGTCCAATCTCTTTAAATAGACGCTCTTCCTTGCATGGACAGGGTGCTATTTGCAAAAAATACCCTGACCTTCCGCATTCGCTCGAGACGTGGAAGACGAAGTTATTTACGCGCAGAAGCCGAGGGGAGCGACATTGGATCAACGGCCGAATACATTACTTGGAGGTCACCAAAGGAGGAACTCACCTTGCAATGACGAAGACAATTCGTGTGCCGAACACCTCGTTTTTGAAGACTGGTTCGGGGGCTACTGAGGGAGTCCTGGACTAAGGGGTCCTCGGGCGTCCGGCCTGTTATCCATGGGCCGGACTGATGGGCTGTGAAGACATGAAGGCCGAAGACCGTACCCGTGTCCGAATGGGACTCTCCTTGGCGTGGAAGGCAAGCTTGGCGATCAACTAGGAAGATTCCTTCTTATGTAACCGACTCTATGTAACCCTAGATCCCCCCGGTGTCTATATAAACCGGAGGGAGTAGTCCGGAGAGGATATACTCATTACCATAGTCATATAGGATAGGCTTCTAGGGTTTAGCCATTACGATCTCGTGGTAGATCAACTCTTTTAATACTCATATTCATCAAGATTAATCAAGCAGGAAGTAGGGTATTACCTCCATAGAAAGGGCCCGAACCTGAGTTTACATCGTGTCCCCAGTCTCCTATAACCATCGACCTTAGACGCACAGTTCGGGACCCCCTACCCGAGATCCGCCGGTTTTGACACCGACAAGGGGTGATACGCCGGTGGGAGGGGGGCCCCGAGTCTCCGACGCAGGGCGATGCGGGGGAGGGGAGAGGAGGAAAGTCGATGCAAAATACTTTAGTTGAACTATCAAACTTAACCTTCCTGAACCATACCATACATATGAAGATAATGGGCACACAAATTGATATATGTAAGGGAATTCCTATATGGAAGGATAACTGGTTACCAACAAACCCTAATCTTCTGTCCTAACCCCTAGAGGTGGAACTTACCGGACTTGAGCCAATGGGGAGAGGAGCCAATCATGGCAGTGTTTTGGCCAATAATGTTCAGACTATATTGGTGATCCTAGTGGAAGGTCGAGAGGGCTTTGTTGCATGTCACAACTCAAGAACGATATCTTCTATAAAATCAGTATATTATGGTGAGCGGAACCGTAAGTTCTTAAGGACCTTTGCCAATGCTCAAGTATCCGGTGGATCAAGAGATACAGAGGTATGGAGGAATTTATGGACATCGAATGTTGCACCAAAAGTGAAAACTTTCGGTGGGAGAGCACTGATAATACCATGTATTATTCGGTAAACTTTGAAACACTTTTCGTGACCTCAAAATGCTTCTGGTTTCACTCGAAACTATTTTGAATAGTAATGAAACAGTTCTAGAAATAAATCCTTGATACTCTCGTCCTACTAACACTCAGCAGATCATGATTACCTTAAGCTTGTGACCCCATAGGTTCAATAAATCATAGACATGAACGAAACCCCTTCGTTCAATGACCGATAGCGGTACTGTGGACGCCCATATCGATCATTATGATTATACGAATGACATTCGAGTGAACCATTGGTTATCATGTGATGTTCCCTTTGCTTGGCGATATTTTACGAAACATGAGGTGAGATATATCAGTATCCTCCTGAGTCATATACATGCTCACTATACTGGTCTCTTTGTTACCGGTTTGTTCTTCTTTCTTGTTGACATGTTTCAGCATCCCCGTGACGTTGTCACATGCATCTGGTCATATGATGATGGATGTCTTCACACCGAGAGGGCCATAATAATATCTCTCCATCGTCGGAGGAGCAAATCCCACTGTCAGCTATCGTGTCCCTTGTCAAACTTTTCGATGAACCTGTAAGTTGTCATAATGATCACTGTGTTACAGATGATGTTTAAGAAACCCCAAATCTCATCGTACAACAAGAAGTGACTACAATACTCTCATGGTCTAAGGAACAAAACACATGTTACCACTTTGTTCTATGGCAATTGACTTATGATGATATTATTTCAAAGTATAACAAACAAGTTTGGGTCGATTCAATATGATCATTCTTCTAACGTCATACTCTCATTGTTGTTTTGATACTATCGTTACTCTTAACGATATCTCAAGATCCGGAAAACGTGATCGCGAACAACACTGAGCTAGTCTTAGAGGCGAGACTAGAAACTTATTTTACCATTTATCGTTCTACACGTGAGTATGAGTTATCCACTGAATCACATATTCCAAGATCATAGCAGTTATATCATATAATATAAACTCTTCATTGTGAATACATAAATATAATAATATAATAATATTGCCTCTAGGGCATATTTCCAACATATATGATACGATTATGACCTTATACTTGATTACCTCCCTAAGTAAAGAGTGGGCAGCCGGTGATGGTGGTTTCCTTTCTTCTTGCTGGTTTGCAGGTCCGAGCACACCACACCGCCATGAACATCATGTAGATATCTTACTAGATCTTGGGGTAGGAAGTGATGTCCACCATGTGACTGACCTTTCTTGTTGGAATAGCTTGTCCTTGTGTTGATATTTGTGTGTCGTGCATGATTTCCTTTTCTCTTGGCTCATTTCACCAACCCCGGGCCCTGTCTTCCATGTGTGATAGGCTCTTTCATTTCCATAATCATAACTCGTTCTCGAGGTCGGGGAAGATCATAATCTTCTTATCGTTGTAGACACAAGCTTCAAATTTCTATAGGAGTAGTAATCCCAACATTTAATCGTAGGGTACCTCCCTAAGTCCAAAACTATGAAGATAATCAACACCCCGCGATAATCCCCTAGGTTCCCTATGATGAAGGAGAAATCGACGCATCATATTGGTGTGTATGCCCTTCCTTATAGGATCCCTTATAGACGTTGGAGAACGTTGCATGGAAAACAAAAACAAAATATACGCACTTGCAAGATCTATCCATGGAGATGCATAGCTACGAGACGGGGGAGCATCTTAATACCCTTGAAGATCGCTAAGCGGAAGTGTTTATCAATGCGGTTGACGTAGTCGTACACTTGCACGATCCGTCCCGATCAAGTACCGAATGTACGACACCTCCACGTTCAGAACACGTTCAGCTCGATGACGTCCTCGCCTTCTCAATCCAGCAAGAGAGGCAAAGTAGTAGATGAGTTCTGGCAACCAGACAACATGGTGACGGTGGTGGTGAATCTATCCGCAGGGCTTCGCCAAGCACAAAGGACGTGGACGGAGGAGGAACTAGAACTAGAGGGAGAGGGGGAACCGCACACGACTTGGGGATCGTGGTGGGTCTTGACCCTCTCCCTCCTCACATATATATAGGTGGGGGAGGGGAGGCATCCCTGGCCTCCTGCCCTAGGCGTCCCCCCTTTCCTTGTATAGGGGTGGAGAAGATGGTAGGAGAGGGGTCGGTGGCTGCCCTGCCTTGGCGCCCCCTCTCCTTCCTAGCACGTTAGCAGGGTAGGTGGAGTGTGCCCAGCCACTTAGTGGGCTGTTGTGCCTCCCTCCGTTGGCCCATGAGGTCCACCAAGTACCGGTGGCCTCCCGGAACCCCTTCCGGCACTCCGATAAAACTTCGGTGCATTCCGTAACCTTTCGGGTGACCAAATAGTATCGTCCTACATATCAATCTTTACCTCCAGACCATTCTAGAGCTCCTAGTCTTGTCCATGATCTCATTCGGGACTCCGAACAACATTCCATCACCAATTCACATAACTTATATAATACTATAACGTTAACAAATGTTAAGCGTGCGGACCCTACGGGTTCAAGAATGATGTAGACATGAACGAGACGACTCTCCGGTCAATAACCAATAGAGGGACCTTGATGCCCATATTGATTCCTACATATTGTACGGAGATCTTTATCGGTTGAACCTTTATGACAACATAAGTAGTTCCCTTTGTCTCTCGATATGTTACTTTCCCAAGATTCGATCATCGGTATCTCCATACATAGTTCAATCTTGTCACCAGCAAGTCTCTTTACTCGTTCCGTACTACATCATCTTGCAGCTAACTCCTTAGTCACTTTGCTTGCAAGCTTCTTGTGATGTGTATTACCAAGAGGGCCCAGAGATACCTCTCCGTCATACGGACTGACAATTCCAATCTTGATTCGCGCCAACTCAACGGACACATTCGGAGATACCTGTAGAGCATCTTTATGATCACCCAGTTATGTTGTAACGTTTGATAGCACACAAAGTATTCCTCTGGTATCGAGGAGTTGCACGATCTCATGGTCGAAGGAATATGTATTCGACATTTAGAAAGCAGTAGCAATAAACTGAACGATAATATGATATGCGAACAGTTGGGTCTTGTCCATCACATCATTCTCCTAGTGATGTGATCCCGTTATCAAATGACAACTCATGTCTATGGTTAGGAAAGCTCAACCATCTTTGATCAACGAGCTAGTCTAGTAGAGGCTCACTAGGGACAAAATATTTGTTTATGTATTCACACATGTATTTAAGTTTCCGATCAATACAATTCTAGCATGAATAACAAACCTTTATCATGAATAAGAAAATATAATAATAACATCTTTATTATTGCCTCTAGGGCATATTTCGACCAGTCTCCCACTTGCACTAGAGTCAATAATCTAGTTCACATCGTCATGTGATTAACATCCATATTTCACATCGCCATGTGACTAACATCCAAAGAGTTGACTAGAGTCATTAATCTAGTTCACATCGCCATGTGACTAACACCCAAAGTGTCAGGGATATTACTACTAAGTATAAACCGCCCAGGGGGGGCCGGTTTATGCCTATCAAGATTACTTCTACTAAAGCCCAGCGAGTCATGGAGCATGGCGCTTTATTCCAGAAGACCGGAGATCCAAGACCCAAGAGGCGTTAGGGCCCGTGATGTGTAAACCGCCATACGGCGTGTAACTTGTATTGTAAGATATGAAGGATAGAGACCGAGCCGGGCACATTTATGAGCCGGCCTCGGGATTCTGTAAACCGGACCGGGCGTCACCTCGTGTATATAAAGGGACAACCCGGCGACGGTTCAAGGACAGAGAACAACAACTCGAGACACAGGCAAAGCGGATTCGCTCCCTGGTCATCGAAACCCTAGCAATACCATACCAAACTAGACGTAGGCCTTTACCTTCATCGAAGGGGCCGAATTAGTATAAACCCTTGCGTCCTTGTCCGCTTTAACCCCTTTAAGCTAACCCGTAGTGATGGCTCCACGACTAAGTCCTTTTGCTAGGACATCTGCCGTGATAAAACCACGACAGTTGGCGCCCACCGTGGGGCTGTCGCACGATGGTTTCGAGTTCTTGAAGGGCAGCTTTGAAGGACTCAAGGGCTACGCAGTGGGCTGGATGACCAAGAGTCGTCGCGGCAAGATCTACATCGACGATGCAGGCTGGGGTCCCGAGGCTAATTCAATCGAGTACGGGTACCGGGTCCCCTTCGGTGACATCCACGTCTTCATTGGCAAGATCGGCGAACCGGGCCCTGAGCCGGACATCTTCCCCAACATCGTCGAGTTGGCTTAGCATGCAAGACCTGCCTGGATTCGGCCCGCCGTGAAGCATGTCTTCATAGGGGCGGTTCACGGGACACAAGCTGAGGATGGATCGGACTCCGGTGGCGAGACCGTTGTTTATTCCGGCGACGACTCATCCAGAGGAGAAACAGAATCTTTAGACCTATTGCAGGATGGCCGGTCTGGGGGTTGTTCCGATGGTGACAGTATTCCGGACCCCCTTGATCCGCCAAACTAGGTCGCAGTCTTCATGGCCGGATCACAATTTCTGCAACAGTCTTCAATTGCCGCAGCGCTAACGTCAGACCCGACGGCAGCAGCAGCCGCTAGGGCTGGAGGCCCTGTACAGCCGCCGACTCAGGTCTTGTCCACCTTAGTCGATACTTTGACAATGCTGTTAACCGCTAAGGTCGGCCAGCCCGAGAAGGAACAACATGATGCAGAAGTTGCTAAGGTGAGGGGCCAAATAGATCAAGCTAATTTGGACCTAGCTGCTGAGAATACCAGGATGTTTGCGAGGCAGGCTGAGCTAGATGCTCAGGCTTATCGGCTCCTGTTGGATCAGACTGCATCAAATGACGTAATGAGGAGAAGGTGCCTGTCTCTCCTGCCGCCGGTTTATGAAGCGAGGAACCTCTTTAGTACGCCAGGAGCGGGAACCAGCAACCAGCCGGGGGTAAAACGGGGAGAAGTGCCTGGCACAGGAGCATCAGTCCAGCCACAGGCCGTGGAGCCAACCCGCAAGGTCGTTTCGTCACAGCACGCCCCTCCTAGTCATTACTCCAACCCATTGGATAACATAGTTGCCGCCGCTTCACGATTGGCCGCCCTTCCCATTGAAGGAGAATCCCCTATAGCAGTGGAGGCATGGCAAGCTAGGGAGTTTCTGGAGACGGCTTTAACTCAGCAACAAGCTTATTCTCACAACTGCGAGAGGATTCACTCCACCCCTCGCCCAAGCTGGAGCTACAGCAGGCACCTGGAGGAACCAGCCGTGTCAAGCAGCGCGCGGAATCGTAATTCGCCGCGGAGGGATAACCCGGCGGGAGGAGGTGCAAACGCTAAAGATGTGGTGGATCAGGGCAGGCAGCGCTGAGAGGCCGAGTTAGCAGTGCAGTACGAAGCCCGTTAGCCGACGCCGGTTCATCCATCTACCATGGTTGAACCAGGGGTTACGTCCAGCTCCTTAGGAGTGCCATGTCTCACCCCCGCTTTACGCAACGTACAGCTGCCCAAGGACTTCAAAGGACCGCGCAAGGTGCCCAATTATACTGCAGATTTATCCCCTGAGACATGGGTCGAAAGCTACGAGATTGCAATGGAGATGCTGGACGTAGACGATGCGGTGTGTGCTAAGTACTTCACTATGATGTTGGATGGCACATCTCGTACTTGGCTAAAGAGCTTACCGCCCAACTCCATCGGATCATGGGCCGAGTTACGCCGCCAGTTTATCAATAATTTTAAATACACGTGCAAGCAGCCGATGTCCATCGTTGATTTAGCTGCCTGTGTTCAAGGGGAGAACGAATCAACGAGCCATTGGGTGCGCCGAGTATCGTAGATCCTGCATTCTTCCAATCGCATCAATCTGGACACAACAGTTATAATGTTGGAAGGCAATTGCCGGTTCGAGCCCCTGAAGCTAAAGTTGGGACGGCTCAAACGTAATTGCGACGAGATGGGAACGCTCATGGGTGCTTTGGTGAAATACGCAGATTCAGATAATACCAAATATCCAGAGTATGATGACGAGAAGTCAGGGAAAGCAAAGAAGAATGGTAAAGCCCCGCAGCCTAATCCGGCGAATCAGGGACACAATGGAAAGCATAAAGCGGATAGTAATTCAGATTTTGTGGCTAACACTAATGTACAGGAGGATGGCCAGCGCCGCAAGGGCAGACCACCCCCACGGAGTGGAGGACCAAACATTAATCTAGAGCGCCAGATGAATATACCTTGCCCCAGGCACGGTACGAAGGAAAAGCCAGCCACGCACCTCTGGAAGGACTGCTTTATTTTGAGGGAGTTCAGAAACCAGTTCCAGTATGATCATGGAACGTCCGGCGGTTCAGGCCCTGGTTTCCACGGGCCGGGTTATCAAGGTGGTGGCTCTGGTTCAGGGTTCCAAGGTAACCAGAGCAATCACAGCAACCAGAACGGGCATAATCAGCATAACCAGCAGCACGGCTAGGGCGGTTATAACAATCAGGGCAATCAACAGCAACAACAGCAATCAGGCTATCAGAGTAATCCGAAGCAGTTGAGTAGTGGGCAGTATCACATCTTCACCACAAGCCTATGTAAACATGATCAGAAGGTTTACAAGAGGGCAGTGCATTCTGTTGAACCGGCGGTGCCACGCTATTTACGATGTTCGGAGCAGCCCATTGTGTGGAGTCGAGAGGATCATCCGCCCCGGGTTGATAATGCGGGTCGGCTGGCTCTGGTTGTGGCGCCTCAGGTAGGGGCTATAAGTTCACCAAGGTGCTCATGGATGGAGGAAGCAGCATCAACATCCTGTATTACGAGACTTTTCGTCGCATGGGGTTGACAGACAAAAAGCTTCGGCAGTCCAACACTGTTTTTCACGGCATGGTGCCTGGTAAGTTGGCATATCCGGTCTGTAAGATAGACTTGGAGGTCACTTTTGGAGATGAGCATGACTCGAGGTCTGAAACTTTGACCTTTGAAGTGGTAAAGATCAAGAGCCCATATCACGCCCTGTTCGGGCGGCCGGTTTATGCTAAGTTCATGGCGAGGCCTTGTTATGTTTATCTGCAGCTCAAGATGCCGGGTCACAAGGGAACTATTATGGTCCATGGGAGCCGTAAGATTGCATTGGAGTGCGAGGAAGGTGATGCAGCTTATGCTGAGGCGGTTTGTGCAACCGAGGAATTGAAATTTTATAAAGATAATGTTGATCCGGCAGACATGTCTCTGTTGAAGAAGCCAACTACGGAGCACGATCCGGCCTTGAAGTTCAAATTAGCTGATGAGACCAAGCAGGTTGACTTTGTTCCTGGTGATTCATCCAAGCAGTTTACCATCAGTGCTAACCTAGATCCGAAATAGGAAAGCGCGCTCACCGAGTTCATCCGTGAGAATCGGGACATCTTTGCATGGAAACCTTCTGACATGCCAGGTGTACCGAGGCAACTCGCTGAGCACACTCTTAATGTTGATCCCAAGTTTAAACCGGTTAAATAGTTTCTCCGCCGCTTCAATGAAGAGAGGTGCAAGGCTATTGGTGAAGAAGTGGCCAGGCTCGTGGCAGCAGGCTTTATAGTTGAGGTGTTTCATCCGGAGTGATTGGTCAATCCAGTGCTGGTGCTTAAAAAGAATGGCACTTGGTGAATGTGTGTTGATTACACAGATCTGAACAAGGTTTGCCCAGCTGATCCCTTTGCCCTCCCCCGTATTGATCAAATCATCGATGCTACGACGGGTTGTGAGCGCTTAAGTTTTTTGGATGCATATTCCGGTTATCCTCAGATCAAGATGGCAGTTAAGGACCAGGAGAAGACGGCCTTCATAACTCTCTTTGCAGCCTTCTGCTATGTATCTATGCCTTTCGGGCTCAATAGTGCCCAGGCGACCTATCAGGGTTGTGTGCAGAATTGTCTTCATGGACAGATTGGGCGGAACGTCCATGCTTATGTGGACGACATTGTGGTAAAATCCAGGAAGGAAGAAATGTTGATAGCTGACTTGAAGGAAACTTTTGATAATCTTCGGATTTATAAGATGATGCTTAATCCGGCCAAGTGCGTTTTTGGTGTACCAGCAGGCAAGCTCTTAGGGTTCTTGGTGTCCAACAGAGGAACTGAAGCTAATCCGGAGAAGATCAAGGCGATTACATCCTTGGCTAAACCGGCGTGCATCAACGATGTCCAACGTTTGGCAGGCCGCATTGCAGCGCTCAGCCGGTTTATCAGCCGTCTGGGAGAGAAGGCCATCCTACTTTATCACATGATGAAAAAGACTGACCGCTTTGTCTGGAGTGATGCTACTGATGCTGCGTTGGAGGACTTGAAGAAGTAGTTGGCAGAGCCACCTATCCTTGTTGCGCCAGTTGATAATGAGCCGCTGTTGTTATACGTGGCTGCTAATGCTCGAGCAGTAAGCGTTGCCATTGTGGTAGAATGCAAGGAGGCAGGAAAGGAATATCCGGTTCAAAGGCCAGTTTACTACATCAGTGAGGTGCTCATTGAGTCGAAGCAGAGATACCTGCATTGGCAAAAATTGGTATATGGAGTCTTCATGGCAAACCGGAAGCTTAAGCAGTATTTTCAGGGCCATCCAATCACTGTGGTCAGTTCAGCCCCTCTGGGAGATATAATCCAGAACAGAGAAGCGATGGGTCGGGTTGCCAAGTGGGCCATTGAACTTAGTCCTCATGGGTTGAAGTATGTGCCTCGTACTGCAATCAAATCTCAGGCACTGGTGGACTTCATCAATGATTGGACGGAGTTGCAAGCACCGAAGGAAAAACCGGATCATACATATTGGACTATTCACTTTGATGGATCCAGGCAATTGGAGGGCTCGGGGGCTGGAGTCGTATTAACTTCCCCACGAGGTGATAATATTTGTTATGTCCTCCGTTTAATGTTCCCTTGTACTAACAATGCAGCTGAGTATGAAGCTCTCCTCCATGGTCTACGAATGGCTAAGGAGACGAATTTAAGCCGGGTTAAATGTTTCGGCGATTCAGACCTAGTGGCGCAACAAGTATCTGGTACTTGGGACTCCAAGGACCCACTTATGGCAGCATATCATCGAGAGGTGGACGCTGTTGCTGGACACTTCAAGGGTTATCAGGTGGACCATGTGGACCGGCAAAAGAATGAAGCGGCCGATGCATTAAGCCGGCTGGGTTCTCAATGTAAACCGGTTCCACCCAATGTCTTCCTGGACGTATTGCATAATCCGTCGGTGAAATTACCTTCAGAAGAGGATTTGGCTGTTCCTGATCTGGAGACTCAATTGGTGGCGGCGGTTCATGGTATTCCGGATTGGACGGTCCCGTACATGGTGTACATGAACCGAGGTGAGTTACCAGAAGATGAAGTCTTGGCTAGACAGATAGTCCGGCGGTCCAAATCAATGACTATTGTCAATGGAGAGCTGCATCATTGCAGCGTATCTGGGGCGTTTCAACGATGTGTGTCACCATACGAAGGCCGTGATATTCTTAGAGAGATCCACGAAGGAGATTGTGGTCATCATGTCGGTTCAAAATCTTTGGTGGCTAAAGGTTTTCGTCATGGGTTCTACTGGCTGACGGCTCATGCCGATGCAGAGGACTTGGTCAAAAAGTGTGATGCTTGCCAGAAATTCTCACGGCGTGCTCATATACCGGCTCAAGAATTGAGGATGATTCCAATTACTTGGCCGTTTGCGACTTGGGGGCTAGACATGGTTGGGCCTTTTAAGAGATCTCCAGATAAGAAGACCCACCTTCTGGTGGTGGTGGATAAGTTTACCAAGTGGGTTGAGGCGGAACCAGTCAGCAAGTGTGATGCAGCAACGACGGTTCTATTCATCAAGAAGGTGATTTTCCGGTTTGGCTTTCCACACAATATTATAACTGATAATGGTACCAATTTATCCAAGGGGGCTATGGAGGAGTTTTTTCAACGAGAGCACATCCGGCTTGATGTATCTTCAGTGGCTCACCCCCAGTCCAGTGGACAAGCTGAGAGAGCCAATCAAGAAATCTTGAGAGGTATGAAAACCCGGCTCATGGTCCCTTTGCAGAGGACACCGGGTTCTTTGGTGGAGGAATTACCCTCTGTGTTATGGAGCATCAACACCACACCTAACAGGTCTACGGGTTACATGCTTTTCTTCATGGTATATGGAGCTGAAGCGGTTCTCCCTAGTGACATTCGTCATGATTCGCCATGGGTGGCGGCCTATGTTGAAGTTGATAATGAGAAGGCACGGCAAGACGCATTAGACTGGCTGGACGAGGAGCATGACATGGCAGCAACTCGATCGGCGATTTATCAGCAAGATCTGCGCAGATACCACAGTCACCGAGTTAAAACCAGAACGTTTCAAGGAGGGGATCTAGTGCTCCGGCTCATCCAAGACCAGACAGACATGCACAAGCTATCCCCGCCTTGGGAAGGACCCTTTGTGGTCAGCAAGAACCTACACAATGGATCATACTACCTCGTCGACGTTCGAGAACATAGGGACTCACGCACTGTGGAGGAGGAAACCAGACGGCCCTGGAACATCGCTCTTATTCGGCCTTACTACACCTGAACCATAGGCTCCGCTTTATGTAGATAAATTTGCAATGTATATATTATGATCAATATAATAAACCGGCATCCCCGTTAAGGCGGGGTATCTGCTACCTTTTTTCATAAGAGTTTGTCACATGGGGGCTTCTATGTGCAAAGGAGTTCCTATGGCCCTCTTAGACCGGCTATTAGGCCAATATCATCATAAGAGCATAGCTCTGGTTGCTTCGGTAATCCGGCTATCAAGCCCACATGATGATAAGGGGCAGAAGAGAGTTTGATGCATAGCACAACTCAAACATAGGCACCCGACGAGCACAGCGGCAACGAGCTTTCAAGACCCTTGTAGTAGGCTATCAAGCCACGGCTTGGAAGCCTGGTGTATACACCTTAAACCCTAGATTAACCTGCCTGCATTAAGTAAGTCACTCCGCCCAGGTAAACCTGGTATGACCCGTCGGACGATTGACAAGTCAATCTTATTACAGACCCTGAACTTGTCGACGTTAAATTGACAATTTGTTAAGGATTGAGGTCCATCTTAACAGGCTTTGTGAAATGGTTAATTCAGTGGCCTGGCGGCCCACGAAAAGCCTCGAATTTGGAGCCTGGCAGCTCGTAAAAAGCATCGACTACATGATTTTATTTTGACAATGTTTCTTTTATTTTGCCAAGTTTTTTATCTTTCGAGGTCATTGGTATTTATCCGAAATCCATTGATTCAGGGAGTGGGTGACTATAAGTTGCCACCACAATAAACCAGCATTCACAGAACCTGGTCTGGTTTGATTATAAGTCATCAGTACTATCTATAGTTAAACCAGTGTTTATCACAACCCGGCACGGTTCCATCATGAACCGGCAAATGATCAAGGAGTCATCGATACTCACAACTTGGATCATTGCCCTTATTGCCGATTATTGATTAAAGCCAATAGCGCAAAATTTTATCACAGGTATGATATATGTTTCATATTTGACATACAATTCAGGTTATAAACCTAGACCATGTATTTGGGCATTATGACCCGTCCGGCGATAAACCGCCAGGACACTTTAAACTTTGTCTTATGCAGAAACAGGTGGAATAAACTGTTAAAAGCATCATAATCAGACAAATTATGAAATTGCCAGATGGAGCAATGGTATGAAAAGGGAATATGCGTGAGGACATAACCAAAGTGTTTTAGCTACCCTATTAGAAGGCGCTTGACAGCCCAAAATAATATATGTTCCTTGCTTAGGTACCATGACATAATAACTAAACCGGCACCGGTTTATGAATCTGCGTCAGCTCGGCTCGAAGGTTGTGGATCATCCTGCTCCGTCTCCTCGTCGTTCTCATCCAGCAGCTGGAAGTCAGGGGTTGCCCAATTGATCTTTGTCAGCACTTGGAAAACAACCTCATCACTTATGAGTTCGGACGGTTCAACGTCAGGGGCATACGTATGCTTACGGACGGGCGGGATGAGATCTTCCACCTCATAGACCGGAGTGTTGACTCGGCAGTTGTCAGCATCATAACCCAGTTGATAACGGGACAAATCAGCTTCGTCAGCTAGTTTGCTGGCCAAAGGCCGCATTTCTCTTGTTAGAGCCCGCAAATCGGTGTTTGTGAACTCTGATCCGTCCTCCTTCATGCTGGGATACCCATTCATCACATTTGCCGGATCAAGATCAGGCACCCAAGCTTTCGCTCTAGTTAGTGCCATTAAAGCTCCCGCCCTTGCTGATGATTTCTTCAGCTCTCCAAGCCGGGCAGGTAGCACTGATAACTTCTCCAAAGTGCCTTTGATCAACGTGGGAGCCGGTTTATTATGAGAAGCAGTGCACACAATCCTTTGAGCGCCGGCATACAACTGCTCTATAAGAGTGTATGCGGCCTTCAGCTTCTTCCGCATGTCAGTGCCAAGATGAGCAATACGTTTTCCTGCATCAATAGAGCTTGAGTTAAACCGGAGAGTGCAGAACTAACATATTCAGGATTATGTTAAGTATACTTACCAAAGGGGGCAGTAGTCATAGCATCTATCTGCCGCTTTAAGCCAGTCAATTCTTCTAATACTGGATGGAGCGCATTTTCTGCATCAACTGCCCTTTTTCCAAAGTGGTTCTTTCAGCATCCCAATCCGACCGTTCCTTCTGGAAATCCTTCTTCAATTTTTCCATGTTTGCGAAAGCAAGGGTCAGCTCATCTTTGACATTGGAAGCGGCGGTTTGCTGAAACTTCAGAGTATCTTGGAGCTCGACCACTTGAGAGTCTTTCCTGTTTAGATCAACCTGTCAAGAGAAGAACATATTTTACATTGATAAAGCATATTGAAAGTCCCGAGCACATAACAAGTTATACACTTGGCACTTGGGGGCTAATGCATATTTGCAGTTATCAGACATTTTCAATAAAGTCCCAAGCACATAACAAGTTATATACTCGGCACTTGGGGGCTAATGCGTCATTGTTCAGAAAAGATTACGAAGTAAAAGTCCCGGTTCATCCTGAAGAGATAAACCGGCCCTTGGGGACTACGCATGTGAAAAACTATTTGATGGGTATTATGAAGTCCCGGTTCCTCCCGAAGGAGTAAATTGGCCCTTGGGGGCTATGATGGAATAAAGGCAAGCTATAAAGACTTAAGCAGGAATAAAATTAAAGGAAGTTAAGCAAAAGTTTACCTCATAGAGTTCCTTCATCAGATTCACTAAACCGGCTTCATGATCATGGCTTGTGTACAACCGGTTCAGATAACCGGAATGAAGATCTTGGGCACTAAGTTGAGCATAGTTGGACAAATCAGCATTCCATTTGCCTTTGTCCTTGTCAGAGGCTTCATCTTTTGCAGTGTGTTTGGATAAGGCAATGGGTTCACTAGGAGCAGTATAATCGAAGCCAGTGATTTGAACATCCTCTATTGAAGCGGCAGCGGGTTTAACATGGCTAGCAGGGGTATTGCTGGCCCGGACTGGACTGGCCGGATTAGCGTCAAAGTCCATTGGTGTAGTTTCTTGATTGATAAAAGCTTCATGATCCATTGGACGAGGATCATCATGCATGGCGTCAACATTCTCTTCAGCAGGCTCATGATTGTTTTCCGGTTCAGGAATCACATCATCACCTGCCGGTTTATTCAATTTAGCCTTCTTGCTAGGCTTGGGTTTACTGCGAAGGTTAAAAGTGACGATAGTCAGAAGAATGAAAGGGAAAGGTTAATAGGAAAATGAAAAAAACTTACCCATGAACAATTTTTAGAGGAGGAAGCTGCGTAGTTGTTGATTCGCCGGATGACAAACGAGGAGTATCCTGATAATTTGAATCAGACGGATTAAGAGGTTGGCGAATATGACCCGCTTTGGGATAAAGAGCATCTAGAGTATGTAAAACCTCTGATCGGCGTCTCCGGGCTGGTGTATGTGGTAAACCGGCGGACTCAATGGATTGACCATTGTGCCGCGTGGTGCGGCGAGCTTCATGTTGCTGTTTCTTCAAAATAAAGTTCGGGTCCAAGCAAGCAAAAGGGTGAGAAAACTGTACTTTCCGGCTTGCTCAATGAATTTTTGGTGTCGGCAGAGGTTCTGAACCGGAAGAAAGGGTAATTACCTCGACATCATATGCCTTGCTGCCTTCAGCGTGTCCCTGAGCACAATCATTGTTAATAAGATGCAAGAAAAGGGAGCCAAGGGAGTCAAGTGATACCTCTGAGGCTGGCTCATCATCTTCAGGATTAGATTCAGATACGTCAGTAGCTTTCTTCCTGACGGTTTTCTTAACGGTCTTGGTTTTCTGGCGAGGTGCTTTCGCCGGTTTATCCTGGACTTTCCTTTTCTAGAATGGGTCATTACCCTGTTGAAAATTGTGAAGTCACTCAGGAAGAGTACTAAAGATTGATTGAAATAGAGCAGACAAAATAAAGAAAGATTTACCGATGGCGGTTTGTTGAGCTCGCAGAAGGGAGCCAGTCTGGTTTCGATGCAGGCTTCTACCGGTTCGTTCAGCAGCTTCTTATCGGCCTCATTGATTTCATTCTCTGCTAGCACAACTTCAGTATAGCGCAGAGGGTCTTTGGGGTCTCCGGTATATTCACACATTAAACCGGAGCGCCGGCTTAGTGGAAGAATGCTCCAGGAAATCCAATAGCGAACAAAATCGATCCCTGTTAAACCATTTGCTGTGAATGCTCTGAGCTTTGAGAGCTGAGGGGCACATTGGCCTCGTTCTTGAGCACTTAGCCATTGAGGAAATGGATAGTTCTCAGAAAGTCGATGAGAACGGTAGCCCGACAGAGGATTCTCATCTTCCGGAGAAGTATCTAGACAATAAAACCAAGTTTGATTCCAATCTTCAGGATGGCTGTGGTGGTTGGCGTGAGGAAAACTGACATCCTTTCTCTTCTGAATGGACATTCCGCCAAGTTCAGTGTTTGGACCGTCAGAAAAGTCCGTGCGATGGTTTAAATGAAAGAAATCCCTGAATAGTTCAACTGACGACTCTTCTTGCAGATAAGCTTCACAAAATACTTGAAAGTTGCAGATGTTGGACACAGAATTGGGCCCAATATCTTGAGGATGGAGCTGAAAGTCAGCTAGCACATCACGAAAGAACTTTGACCCGGGACGGCTGAATCCCCGGGCTAGATGATCAAGAAATACGATGACTTCTCCGTCTTTGGGCTCTTGAGGACACTCTGGTCCAGGGACTCTCCAATGGAGGACGTTCTTTGGGCCTAAAGCGCCAATTTTAGCCCGGTTCTGCAATTCTTCTTCGGTAACCCGAGACTGGACCCAGTTGCAGGAAGTAAACTGCTTGGCTTGCTTCACCATTGAGAGGGGAAAAGCTGAAAATATAGTGAAGGGCCAGTTTATGATCTAGGCAAGCTTAAACCGGCAGTGTTTCAAAGGTATTTACAAACGGCGGTTTAAGCAGGGGCCTAATGGTATCTAACGGTTTATAGTCTTTTCTAAAAGCTAAACCACCAATGAGAATACGAAAGATGCAGATCTGAAGTTATGAAAAAAAAGTTTTGTAAAATCAGTGATGAAGTTACGGATCTACAGCATGTTAGAAATTCGGAAATATTCATGGTCTATATTCAACGGATGCACCAATGGCTCCAACAAACGTAGTCTAAACTAGTACTCTGGGGAAGCATAAAGGCACACTAAGGAAGCGGAGTTACTACTACGGCTGTGAAGCAGGAGGATTAGATCTGCCTTAGTTATCAAAGCACGATGAAGAACAGCGAAGAACAGCACCTACCCGTGAACTCGCAGGAGGAAAAAACCCTAATGAGATCTATATAAGGGGGAAGGAAAGAACTTACCCGAGTCAATGGCAGCGGAGGCGCGCTGATGATTCTCTGGTACAAACAGGTTGATGCAGCGGCTAAAGTTGATGAAGATGCAGGGGTCGACGGCGGCGGCAGAGCTTGAGCACGAGCGGCCACGAGGAAGAAGAAGAGGCAAAGGAGCAAGGGGGGGGAAGAGATGCCCCTCTGCCCTATTTATTAGCCGAAAAAATGAAACGGCGGGCGCAGGAATCGAGGAGCCCGAAAAATGGATATGGGAGAATATTGTCGCCTCGATCTTCAGAGCTTTTAATGAGTAAAAATAAAATAGGTACAAGTATTAACTAAGCAAATGACGTCACGGCGGTTCAATGTGATTCAGGAAGATGACGTCACGGCGATTTACGAGGTATTTGTAGTCGTGAAGGGTGAAACATTTACAAGGTGTTGAAGATTGACATGAATAAATCCAAATCAATCTGGGGCCTAATGTCAGAGATATTACTACTAAGTATAAACCGCCCAGGAGGGGCCGGTTTATGCCTATCAAGATTACTTCTACTAAAGCCCAGCGAGACATGGAGCATGGCGCTTTATTCCAGAAGACCAGAGATCCAAGGCCCAAGAGGCGTTAGGGCCCGTGATGTGTAAACCGCCATACGGCGTGTAACTTGTATTATAAGATAGGAAAGATAGAGACCGAGCCGCCAGCCTCGGGATTCTGTAAACCGGACCGGGCGTCACCTTGTGTATATAAAGGGACGACCCGGCGACGGTTCAAGGACAGAGAACAACAACTCGAGACACAGGCAAAGCGGATTCGCTCCCTGGTCATCGAAACCCTAGCAATACCACACCAAACTAGACGTAGGCTTTTACCTTCATCGAAGGGGCCGAACTAGTATAAACCCTTGTGTCCTTGTCCGCTTTAACCCCTTTAAGCTAACCCATTGCGATGGCTCCACGACTAAGTCCTTTTGCCAGGACATCTGCCGTGACAAAACCACGACACAAAGAGTTCTAAGGTGTGATTATGTTTTGTTTGTGAGAGAGGTTTTGGTCAACGTGTTTGCAACATTCAGATCCATGTGTACTTTGCAAATTTCTATGTCGACAATGCTCTGCATAGAGCTACTCTATCTAATTTCTCCCATGTTCAATACGTATCCAGATTGAGGCTCAGAGTCATCTGGATCTGTGTCAAATCTTGGATCGACGTAACCCTTTACGGGGAACTATTTATCAGCCCCCTAACCGAGAAATATTGCTTTGTCCTCTTTAGGTACCTAAGGACAATTTTGATCGTTGTCCAGTGATCCAATCCTGGATCACTGTTGTACCTCCCTGCCAAACTTATGGCAAGACACACATCAGGTCTGGTACACATCATGGCATACATTATGGAACCTATCGCTGAGGCATAGGGAATGTCTTCCATTCTCTCTATCTTCTGCCATGGTCGGGCTTTGAGTCTTACTCAATTTCACACCTTGCAAAACAGGCAAGAACCCCTTCTTGGACTGATCCATTTTGAACTTCTTCAAAATCTTATCATGGTATATGCTTTGTGAAAGTCCTATAAAGCATCTCGATCTATCCCTATAGATTTGATGCCCAATATATAAGTAGCTTAACTGTGGGGACCCCGACTTAGAAGTCGAGATCACCGAATGCACGTGTTCAGTGATCCCAGAGATCAATGCTCACTGAACACACAGAAGCTGAAATAACAAGAGTCTTACATCCATACAAATAGTCTTACACGAATTAAGGCGATTATGGCCAAGTCTTACATAGATAGAGCCTCACGGGCTGAATAGCAAATAACTCAAGTAGCGGAAGTCTTCGATAAACGGGTAGAACCCATGCCATCTGCCTTAACCCTACAGGCATTCTGACTGGGATAGCGTCCTAGTTCGCATGATCGTCTCCAAGGAACTCTTCCTCATAATCCTGTTCTTCCATGCCTGGCCAATTAAATAACCAGTGGCAAGCCAATGAGTACTTTGAATGTACTCGCAAGCAACCCATGATGTGGTACAAAGTAACAGTGCAATTGAATAATAATGATCAATCTAGCAAGGCTAGGACAACACTCTACCATCAAGTTTATGCATCAATAACCTCGCGTAACCTCGAAGACAGGTTACCGATATCAACATGAATGATTCAACTCATCGAGTCAAGTCACCATCCTTGACTTATCACACACATTCCAACACCGATGAAGTAAAATTCTGGACATAGTTTAAGTAGCACCACCCAACTGTCCATGACCGTGGACACGGCTATTCGAATAGTTTTACACTCTGCAGAGGTTGCACACTTTACCCACAAGATCCGGGGAACTTCCGTGTCATCCACGACCCGCGGTACCTCAAGTACCCGGGGTAAGCACCCGGCCATTACCTTTCCTTAGACGACACTAACATAGAGTCCACTCGTTGGTACACGGCCCTCGGGTACAAACAATAGATCACGGGACTTGCCCAAATTCAATGTCATGCGTACCCGAAGGGACCAACGGTGTGTCCGGTGCCCTGTGAAAACAGTCATGGTCGTCTATCCAAGCACGACCCCGTCCCGGGAAAGACCTCAAGTCTTCCCGTCACTAGTAATGCGGGCACCATGCTAGTATCGACCTAAGTAATCAATAAAGCCCCGTCCCATAAGGGGTAGTGTGGTTGCACATGTTTGGTTGGGACGGTAGTCACACATAAATCTAATCCATCATTCCACCATGCACATGATATTACCGGCACATCACTTCTTTCTCAAGTGATGACCTAACACTTCATCACCCTCGGGCATTAGGGGCACCCGATGGGTTCATGCAAAGTTTTCAACTACGAGGGTTCATATCACACATGCATCATATAAGCATCATGACCATCTATTGCATGTCATCTAGCATATAGCAAGATCAACAATAAAGCATGCATCATGTGGTGGTTCATCTAGGTTACCATCGTAACCCTATCATCATGCATCGGAAACAAAACGGGTTCCGAGGAACAAGTGTATCATGGTCAAAGGGCTGCTTGCCTGGATTGGCTGGGTCTTCAAAGTCTTCAAATCCTTCTCCTTCTTCTTCCACGGCAACTTCGTCAAATACGGGATCTATACGTCGCATAATAGTAACGGAAAAATAAGAATACAAACAAAACAGAAAAATCAAAGTGCTCAAAAAAATGTCAACTCATTTTTGTAAAATACTAGAGGGATTTCTAAGATGGGGAAAAATCTTAGTTGGCGTTTTGGAGTTACAGAATGGAATAGATTGATTTTTGAACATGAGTATTACTGCCCAAATTTGAATTTAAATTTGAACAGTACAGAAAAGTTTCATGGATTTGAGTGAAAGTAGTACCATTAAATAGGTTGGAATATTACAAGATTTTAGGAGTTGGAAATATTTAATTTGGATCAATATTCTTTTCTGTATAAATGTTTAAAACATCAACAGAAAAGAAAAATGAAAAAGGGGTCCTGTGCACTGGGCCAGAGAAGGCCACAGTGCACGGCCCAGACGGACTGGCCCAGCCGCACGGAGCCAGCGCGCGCGCACGTCAGGTTTTCAAACCTGACGGGCGGGGCCCGTGGGTCAGCGGCACAGAGGAGGGGGAGAGAGCTGGGGGGATGACAGGCGGGGCCCGCCTGTCATCTCTAACCCCACGACCACGGCGGCGGCGAGCTCACCGGCGAGGATTCTGGCCACGGCGACAGCAACGGAGGGCAGGGTTGAGCTCAGCGTCGAGTTGTGGTTGCTGTGGTGGTGGTGCAGCACGGCGGGGGGTCCTGGTTCACCGGCGGCGAGGTGGGACGGCGGAGGCTCGTCGGAGGGTAGTTGCTGCGGCCGTTTCCGACTGCAAATGGAGGGGGAAATAGAGGGGAAAGGATCAGTGGAGTGCGGCGGTTCCGAAACGAGTGGAAGGAGGGGCAGGGGAGGCCTGTACCTCGAGATCGCCGGCGGCCCGACGCGGCGGAGCTCCGGTCGATCCCGAGCACTGGGACCTCCTGGGGTCGAGCTGGTGATGCAGGAGTGATAGTGGGGAGGAGGAGATGCTGCTAGTGCTGCTGTAATGGCTCGGGAGGTCCTATTTATAGGGGCTCGACGGAGACCCGTGGTCCAGTGCGCCGGCGAGCTCCGGCTCGACGCTACAGCGCACGGGAGGCCAGGGGAGTGAGTCTGGGGAGTTCCTGGACGAGCTCCACGTCCAGCTGAGGTGAGAGGAGGAGCGGGGGAGCGTCAGAGGAGGGCGCGCGTGTGAGGCAGAGGAATAGCCGAAGCGGGCGGCCGGTGCGTGTGCGACGTCGTTCACTGGAGGACGCAGGAGGAGGGGGGACAGCGCCGGGGAGGTCGCGGACGTCGAGGCGCCTCGACTGGCGCGAGGGGGAGGCTCGAGGTTGTCGGGGATCGGCGATTGGCTGGAGCCAGCGTGCGGGGTGCACTGTTTGCGCGCTCCAGAGCGTGCGTTTGACTGGCATCGCCTCGCTCTCGCCAGTTTGGTCCGTACCAGCGTGTCCAACAGTGTCCAGCAAGCAGAGGGAGGAGTAAAGAAATGCCCTGAGGCCTTGGATGCCCTGGGGATGCAGAGAGAGAGTGAGAGTATTGGTAAAATGGTGGAAGCTGGCTGTACAGCAAGGTAAAACAGAGGTTTCACCCTCCAATCATGGAGCTGAGGTGCTGGGGGAGTTACTGGAGGTAGCTGGTAACTCAATGAGCCTGTGGTAAGAAGTTGAGGCCATGGAGAAAAGAAGAAGTGATCAAGTTGAGGGTTTTAGAAATTCTGCAGAAGGTGTTTGATCTATGTTTGGTCAAGTAAATGAAGTCGACTTGACATGGCACTTGACAGGGTTGAAAGACATGAGAAAATAGGATGCTTCACCAAATTTGGGCTCATTTGGAGAAACTAGCCAATGTAACTTTGGTGAACCCTAGAAATCAACAAAAACAGTTTCATCTTGATTGAGTCAAGCTAATCATCTCCCCTTGATGCACCACTTGGTGTAGCATCATCATTTGGGGTATTGATCATGCCCACAAAGTTTGAAGCTCCAGATAAAAAGTTGGTAATGTAAAGTTGTTCAAATTTGCATTTGAACAGAAATGGTTTTGAGGTGATCTAATCAAGTTGCTCTATTCCAAATCTTGTGCCATTTGGTCTAGGTGCCTTATTAGGTCATTCTAGCATGTGCACCAAGTTTGAGAGCATTTGGATAAGTTTGGCGATGTAAAGTTGCTCAAACTTCAAATATGGACATAATGGTTATGAAGGGATTTGAGGATGTTTTCTTGCTTCCCAAGGCATGGGACTTGGCAAGATCATCAAATATGTCATATATGACATGGTAGAATTTTCCTGGAATTTTTGGAGAAAAATTCCTTTGTAAATATTTTAAAAGCTTGAAATATCCAGAAAGGGTTTTAGAGGGTTTAGCCCATTATTTTGAACATGACCAAGTGTTGAAACTCTTATATATGGACAATATATGTCCTCTGAGTCTCTCTGAATTTTGGCAAATATTTTTGAAATAGTTAAATTCCCCTATTAAAGACCATTTCCGGCCTTAAGAAAAGCTTTTAAATAAAATAGGAAAATAAGTTTTAAAATTATACCTTTGTGGTTTCTGGGAGTCCTATGACTACTAGGTCTCAAATAAACCTTTTGAAATAATTTTCTCACCCTAAATCAAGTACTTGCAGTGCAAATCTCAATTCAGGGGTTTTTGGAAAACTAAATTTATAAAATACTTTTTGGCCAAATTAATTTTGTAAGAAAATACTATATTGTTATATAACACTTGGCATGATCATTGGGCAGAAGTTTTGGGTATGGAGATGAATTCTAGAAGAGGTCATAGGTGACTTTAATGAGCACATGAAAAAGCACATGAAGAAAACTCAACTCCAAATAAAAGCCAAATGATGCTAAAAAATTTTGCTGGTCCAAATTTTCATGCTTCAAAGTTACAAATAACATGTTACAAAATGCAGGGTGTGACAGACGTACCCCCCTTACAAGAATCTCGTCCCCGAGATTCCTAAACTAGGGCTTAAAAGAGGTCGGGAAACCCGGATCTGAGGTAGTCTTCTCGTTCCCAGGTTGCTTCTGCTGCGGTGTGGTGGCTCCACTGGACCTTGAAGTACTTGATGGTACGGCTCCGCGTACGTCGTTCTGCTTCGTCCAGAATACGAATGGGCTTCTCGCGGTAGGTCAGATCAGGCTGCAGATCAATGGCTTGGTGATCCACATCCTTGTAGAGATTGGGCTTGTCTGGAACTTGGAGACATTTCCGGAGTTGTGACACATGGACCACATTGTGCACATCGGATAGCTCAGGTGGTAGTTCCAACTGATAAGCCACTTCTCCTCGTCGTGCAGTGATCTCAAAGGGTCCAATGAACCTTGGTGCGAGCTTCCCCTTGACATGGAAACGCTTGGTTCCCTTTAGAGGAGTTACCCGCAGGTACACATGGTCCCCAACATGGAAACTCATGTCTCGGCGTCGAGTGTCAGCATAACTCTTCTGCCTTGACTTGGCTGCCTTTAATCGCTCTCTGACTAGTTGGACTTGCTCTTCTGCTGCACGGAGATTATCCGGTCCAAAGACTAGTCCTTCTCCAGTCTCTGACCAGTTGAGGGGTGTGCGACATCTGCGTCCATACAACACCTCAAATGGTGCCATCTGAAGGCTTGACTGGTAACAGTTGTTATAGGAGAACTCGGCAAAAGGGAGACAGTCTTCCCACTTGGCTCCATATGCCAGGACACAGGCTCGGAGCATGTCTTCGAGAATCTGATTGACTCGCTCTGTTTGACCTCCGATCTGTGGGTGGAAAGCTGTGCTGAAAGACAACTTGGTTCCCAAGGCTTCTTGGAACTTCTTCCAGAACCTTGAGGTGAACTGGGTTCCTCGATCTGACACAATCTCCTTGGGAACACCGTGAAGACTTACGATTCGGTCAATGTAGAGAGCTGCCAGCCGGTTGCCATCATAAGTGGTCTTGACAGGAATGAAATGGGCCACCTTGGTCAAATGATCGACTATGACCCAGATAGAGTCATGTCCCCTACTCGACCTTGGTAATCCAGTGATGAAGTCCATTCCGACTTTATCCCACTTCCACTCAGGAACTTGGAGTGGTTGAAGCAATCCAGCAGGTCGCTGATATTCAGCCTTGACCCTTTGGCACACATCACACTTTGCAACATAGGTTGCAATTTCTCTCTTCATACCGTGCCACCAGATTCGTGCCTTCAAGTCTTGGTACATCTTGGTTCCTCCGGGGTGGATGGAATACGGAGTGTCGTGGGCTTCTTGCAGAATCAGCGTCTTCAGCTCGGTGTTGTTTGGTACGCAGAGACGACCTTTGTACCAAACAATCCCGTGCTCGTCTTCGGAGAATCCTGGGGCCTTGCCCAGCTTCATCTTCTTCTTGATACCTTCGATGCTTGCGTGTCCATCTTGAGCCTTCTTGACGTCGTCCAGCAGGGTCGGTCTGACTTCCAAATGATCCAGAAATCCGGGGGTGACCAATTCCAAACTGAATTGTTCGATCTCCTTAAACAAGGCTGGCTGCCTCTCTTGAATAATGACATTCAAAGAGCAAGCCTTCCTGCTTAAGGCATCGGCCACCACGTTAGCCTTCCCAGGGTGATATTGAACACTGAGGTCATAATCCTTGATGAGCTCCAACCATCTCCGCTGCCTCATGTTCAATTCTTTTTGCGTAAAAATATACTTCAGACTTTTGTGGTCTGTGTAAATCTCACACCGTTTCCCTAGGAGGTAATGCCGCCATGTCTTCAAGGCATGAACTACTGCCGCTAGCTCAAGATCGTGAGTAGCGTAGTTCTCCTCATGGAGTCGTAGCTGCCTGGAGAGGTATGCTATGACGCGGCCTTCTTGCATCAGAACGCTTCCCAATCCGGTTCGAGAGGCATCACAATATATCACGAACTCCTTGTGAATATCAGGTGTTGCCAGAACTGGGGCGGTGGTCAATCTCTTCTTGAGCTCTTGGAAGCTCTCTTCGCATTTTGGCGTCCACTCGAACTTCTTGTCCTTTTTGAGGAGCTGAGTCATTGGTCGTGCAATGCTAGAGAATCCTTCCACGAACTTGCGGTAATAGCCCGCTAATCCAAGGAAGCTTCTGACTTCCTTGACGGTCGTTGGAGATTGCCATTGGGTCACAGCATCGATTTTTGCAGGATCAACAGATAATCCTTCCTCGGTCAGGACATGACCTAAGAATCCAACTTTATGTAGCCAGAACTCACACTTGCTGAATTTGGCATACAGTTGGTGCTCACGAAGCTTGTCTAGGACCATCCTCAGATGCTGCTCATGCTCTTCCTCCGACTTCGAGAACACAAGAATGTCATCAATGAAGACAACAACAAATTTGTCCAAATATTCCATGAAGACCTTATTCATGAGATACATGAAGTAAGCTGGGGCATTGGTTAACCCAAAGGACATGACCGTGCACTCGTACAGGCCATATCTGGTTACGAATGCTGTCTTTGGAATATCTTGGGGTCTGATCTTCAGCTGGTAATACCCAGATCTGAGGTTGATCTTGGAGAATACCTTGGCTCCGCTGAGTTGATCGAACAGATCTTCGATCTTGGGAAGTGGGTACTTGTTCTTGATTGTAACTTCATTGAGGGAACGATAGTCAATGCATAAGCGGATGGTACCGTCCCTCTTTGCCACAAATAGAACAGGAGATCCCCAAGGCGAGGCACTTGGGCGGATAAATCCCTTCCTTAGCTGCTCTTCTAGCTGCTTCTTCAACTCGGCTAATTCTTCCGTCCCCATTCTATAAGGCTTCTTATAGATGGGTCCTGCTCCGGGCACGAGCTCGATGATGAACTCAATGTCACGGTCAGGGGGCATTCCCGGTAGTTCATCCGGAAAGACATCAGGATACTCACATACCACCGGTACTTGATCTAGCCCAACTTCAGACAGACAGTTGACTTTAGTGGCTTGAGCGAAAGAGGAGTTGGGGGCAAACTTGACTTCGACACCCTGGTCATTGGTCACAGTAACTGTCCGATTGGCACAGTCTAACAAGCCTTGGTGCTTACTGAGCCAATCCATCCCTAAGATCACATCCAAGCCTTGCGATCTCAGGATGATAAGGTCTGCTAGGAAGTCTACACCGTTAATGGTAATACTGACTCCTTTACAGCCTATCTTGGCTCTCATCTCGGCTCCGGGGGTTTGTACCACCATAGGGTTATTCAGGGGTGTAGGGGTCATGCCACTTTTTAATGCAAATCTTTGAGTGACAAATGAATGCGTTGCTCCAGAATCAAACAAGACAGTTGCAGGTGCTGAGTTGACAAGGAACGTACCCAGCACGACGTCCGGGTCTTCTTGGGCTTCTTTAGCAGTGACGTGATTCACACGCCCCTTCCCATAGTTCGGTGGATTGCGAGGAGCTGGGGTTCCTTGGTGGCATCCCACGGCCTTGTCCCTGGTTCTGCGCATTGGGGCGTGGGGCGTCAGGCTTCTTGTTGGGGCACACCCTGGAGATGTGTCCGGGCTGACCACATCCAAAGCAAGTGACTTGGTTTGGAGTGTTGATCTTGTTGACACCACCGGTATTGGGGTTGAAAGCTGGCCTGGGGTTGGCATACTGCTGGGGCCGAGGATTGGCACGAGGTGCAGGAGCTCTTGGCTGCTGATAGGTTGGCTTGGCCGGGGCTGACTGCCACGGACGAGGCTTCTGGTTGCTGGAACTTCCCTTACTGACCAACTTGCGCTTGCGAGTGTCTTCCAAAGCACGCCGCTTGTCTTCAAGCATGAGTGCCTTGTTCACCAGGTCATGGAAAGACGGGCAGTCGCACACGACAAGCGAGTATTGCAGAGTCTGATTAAGGCCTTCCATGAAGCGCTCCCTTTTGGCAGCATCAGTGCTGACATCTTCAGGGGCATACCTTGACAGGACACTGAACTTCTGCATGTACTCCTTGACAGTGCCACTTCCTTGCTTCAGGGCTCGGAACTCACGCTTTTTGATAGGCATAATTCCGGAAGGAATGTGGGCCTTGCGGAATTCTGCCTTGAAGTTAACCCAAGTGATATCTTGTTCAGCATGCATGGCCTTGAATCCATCCCACCAAGCTCTAGCAGTTCCCCCGAGGCAGTGGGCTGCATAAGCCACCTTCTCGCGGTCTTCGGTGCATCCGACTAGTTCCAGTATATCCTCAATGGAACGGACCCAGTCGTCTGCATCCAGGGGTTCAGCAGTTTCGATGAAGGTTGGCGGTGCATGCTTCTTGAACTCTGCCAACGTGGAACGTCCATTGCCATTCCCCGCCGGCTGGCGGTTGTTGGTGACAGCTTGAGCAATTAGCTGGAGAGCTGCAGTGTTGGCTTGGCGTTCCTCTCGGAAAGCTTGGAGAAGCTGAGCCATGTCCATGCTTGGAGGAGGTGGTGGTGGAGCTTGGTCGTTGGTTTGGTCGTGGCCTGCCTCTGGCTGGGAGGATGCTCCGGCTTCGGGCTGCTGGGTAGAGGTACCAGTACGAGTTACAACAGGCATCTTGTTGGAGCGGTAAAAGGTCTCATGACTCGGAAGAGGGAAAGCAAGATAGATAGGTGCCTAGTGAGGGGGTGGGTGTGACACTAAATCAAGTTATGCAAGGGCCGTAAGGCCAAAACACATCCATTAAAATCCAAATGGGTGATGTAGTCGTTTACACATTCCCGAAGGAAGATTACGACTTACATCCAGACACAACAAAAGCAAACACTAGATGGTTTCATATGAACCATACAAGGACTCGACTGCGCATAGGGGTTACACGACCTATCCTACCGTAGGGGTTACAACTGGCATATCCGAGTAGCGAATAATGCCTAAGCGGCGGAATGCTCGGTCGCGTATTCCGGCTCTTCTGGGTCTTCCTCCTTGTCTTCATCTGTCTGGGCTCCCTTGTCGCTTGAGGGAGTGGGGGAGTGGAGGAGTTGGATACGTCGATGCTTTGACGGTGGTGCAGGGAAAAGCTTGCGATATTCCCTTGCTGTCATCCGGCGTCGCCGAGGTGGTTCTTCACCCTTAGAAGATACATCCTCGGAGGGCCTTCCGCCTCGATACGCGATAGCGGATTGTCCAGAAGGTGCTCCTTCCTTCTTGATCCTGTTTGCCTTCTCTTGAGCTCGACGAAGAAGTGCCTTGGTCTTGTAAAGTTCTTCTCGAAGCTTCATTGATTCCGAGGCCAAGTCTTGTGCCAAGCTGTCGGCACAGAGACTGAAGTAGGTCTGGAACCGAAGCGAGAGTCCTTCCTTCAGTGGAGGGGCTAGTGCGCTGCTTTCTTCATCACCTTCCTTCCGGTAAGGTAAGAAGCGAGTTGCCATCTTGGCTGCCATCTCCGGAAGAAGCTCGCGGAGACGGGTTAGTGCCTTGAGTGCAGCAGCCTCGACAGCAAGTGGTAGTGTTGCCATCTGGGGTCCCTCGAAGAACCAACCTGTGGGAGGATCGTTTGCCTTCACGATCACTTCCACATGGTACTCCACCTCAGTATCGCTCACCCAATGCTCAAGGTAGGTGAGGATGGGTGATCGGTGGAACTGACACTCCTGGAGGCTATCCTCGAGAAGTAAGGGAAACCCAGTGGTCAGGTGCTCTTCGGGAACAGCGGCCATCTACAAAGGTGGAATAGGAGGGGTTAATAAGCTGAGGAAATCTCAGGTTTAGAAAAGAAGAGAGGTTCAGAAGGTTTTGAAAAGGGGTCTCAACTAACTAACGCCCATGCTAACTAAGGCTTCCTACAGTCAGGATGGCTCTGATACCAGCTCTGTGGGGACCCCGACTTAGAAGTCGAGATCACCGAATGCACGTGTTCAGTGATCCCAGAGATCAATGCTCACTGAACACACAGAAGCTGAAATAACAAGAGTCTTACATCCATACAAATAGTCTTACACGAATTAAGGCCATTATGGCCAAGTCTTACATAGATAGAGCCTCACGGGCTGAATAGCAAATAACTCAAGTAGCGGAAGTCTTCGATAAACGGGTAGAACCCATGCCATCCGCCTTAACCCTACAGGCATTCTGACTGGGATAGCGTCCTAGTTCGCATGATCATCTCCAAGGAACTCTTCCTCATAATCCTGTTCTTCCATGCCTGGCCAATTAAATAACCAGTGGCAAGCCAATGAGTACTTTGAATGTACTCGCAAGCAACCCATGATGTGGTACAAAGTAACAGTGCAATTGAATAATAATGATCAATCTAGCAAGGCTAGGACAATACTCTACCATCAAGTTTATGCATCAATAACCTCGCGTAACCTCGAAGACAGGTTACCGATATCAACATGAATGATTCAACTCATCGAGTCAAATCACCATCCTTGACTTATCACACACATTCCAACACCGATGAAGTAAAATTCTGGACATAGTTTAAGTAGCACCACCCAACTGTCCATGACCGTGGACACGGCTATTCGAATTGTTTTACACTCTGCATAGGTTGCGCACTTTACCCACAAGATCCGGGGAACTTCCGTGTCATCCACGACCCGCGGTACATCAAGTACCCGGGGTAAGCACCCGGTCATTACCTTTCCTTAGACGACACTAACATAGAGTCCACTCGTTGGTACACGGCCCTCGGGTACAAACAATAGATCACGAAACTTGCCCAAATTCAATGTCACGCGTACCCGAAGGGACCAACGGTGTGTCCGGTGCCCTGTGAAAACAATCATGGTCGTCTATCCAAGCACGACCCCGTCCCGGGAAAGACCTCAAGTCTTCCCGTCACTAGTAATGCGGGCACCATGCTAGTATCGACCTAAGTAATCAATAAAGCCCCGTCCCATAAGGGGTAGTGTGGTTGCACATGTTTGGTTGGGACGGTAGTCACACATAAATCTAATCCATCATTCCACCATGCACATGATATTACCGGCACATCACTTCTTTCTCAAGTGACGACCTAACACTTCATCACCCTCGGGCATTAGGGGCACCCGATGGGTTCATGCAAAGTTTTCAACTACGAGGGTTCATATCACACATGCATCATATAAGCATCATGACCATCTATTGCATGTCATCTAGCATATAGCAAGATCAACAATAAAGCATGCATCATGTGGTGGTTCATCTAGGTTACCATCGTAACCCTATCATCATGCATCGGAAACAAAACGGGTTCCGAGGAACAAGTGTATCATGGTAAAAGGGCTGCTTGCCTGGATTGGCTGGGTCTTCAAAGTCTTCAAAGTCTTCAAATCCTTCTCCTTCTTCTTCCACAGCAACTTCGTCAAATACGGGATCTATACGTCGCATAATAATAACGGAAAAATAAGAATACAAACAAAACAGAAAAATCAAAGTGCTCAAAAAAATGTCAACTCATTTTCGTAAAATACTAGAGGATTTCTAAGATGGGGAAAAAATCTTAGTTGGAGTTTTGGAGTTACTGAATGGAATAGATTGATTTTTGAACTGGAGTATTACTGCCCAAATTTGAATTTAAATTTGAACAGTACAGAAAAGTTTCATGGATTTGAGTGAAAGTAGTACCATTAAATAGGTTGGAATATTACAAGATTTTAGGAGTTGGAAATATTTAATTTGGATCAATATTATTTTCTGTATAAATGTTTAAAACATCAACAGAAAAGAAAAATGAAAAAGGGGTCCTGTGCACTGGGCCAGAGAAGGCCACAGTGCACGGCCCAGATGGACTGGCCCAGCCGCACGGAGCCAGCGCGCGCGCACGTCAGGTTTTCAAACCTGACGGGCGGGGCCCGTGGGTCAGCGGCACAGAGGAGGGGGAGAGAGGTGGGGGGATGACAGGCGGGGCCTGCCTATCATCTCTAACCCCACGACCACGGCGGCGGCGAGCTCACCGGCGAGGATTCCGGCCACGGCGACGGCAACGGAGGGCAGGGTTGAGCTCAGCGTCGAGTTGCGGTTGCTGTGGTGGTGGTGCGGCACGGCGGGGGGTCCTGGTTCACCGACGGCGAGGTGGGACGGCGGAGGCTCGTCGGAGGGTAGTTGCTGCGGCCGTTTCTGACTGCAAATGGAGGGGGAAATAGAGGGGAAAGGATCAGTGGAGTGCGGCGGTTCCGAAACGAGTGGAAGGAGGGGCAGGGGAGGCCCGTACCTCGAGATCGCCGGCGGCCCGACGCGGCGGAGCTCCGGTCGATCCCGAGCACTGGGACCTCCTGGGGTCGAGCTGGTGATGCAGGAGTGATGCTGGGGAGGAGGAGATGCTGCTGGTGCTGCTGGAATGGCTCGGGAGGTTCTATTTATAGGGGCTCGACGGAGACCCGTGGTCCAGTGCGCCGGCGAGCTCCGGCTCGACGCTACAGCGCACGGGAGGCCAGTGGAGTGAGTCTGGGGAGTTCCTGGACGAGCTCCACGTCCAGCTGAGGTGAGAGGAGGAGCGGGGGAGCGTCAGAGGAGGGCGCGCGTGTGAGGCAGAGGAATGGCCGAAGCGGGCGGCCGGTGCGCGTGCGATGTCGTTCACTGGAGGGCGCAGGAGGTGGGGGGACAACGCCGGGAAGGTCGCGGACGTCGAGGCGCCTCGACTGGCGCGATGGGGAGGCTCGAGGTTGTCGGGGATCGGCGATTGGCTGGAGCCAGCGTGCGGGGTGCACTATTTGCGCGCTCCAGAGCGTGCGTTTGACTGACATCGCCGCGCTCTCGCCGGTTTGGTCCGTTCCAGCGTGTCCAACAGTGTCCAGCAAGCAGAGGGAGGAGTAAAGAAATGCCCTGAGGCCTTGGATGCCCTGGGGATGCAGAGAGAGAGTGAGAGTATTGGTAAAATGGTGGAAGCTGGCTGTACAGTAAGGTAAAACAGAGGTTTCACCCTCTAATCATGGAGCTGAGGTGCTGGGGGAGTTACTGGAGGTAGCTGGTAACTCAATGAGCCTGTGGTCAGAAGTTGAGGCCATGGAGAAAAGAAGAAGTGATCAAGTTGAGGGTTTTAGAAATTCTGCAGAAGGTGTTTGATCTATGTTTGGTCAAGTAAATGAAGTCCACTTGACATGGCACTTGACAGGGTTGAAAGACATGAGAAAATAGGGTGCTTCACCAAATTTGGGCTCATTTGGAGAAACTAGCCAATGTAACTTTGGTGAACCCTAGAAATCAACAGAAACAGTTTCATCTTGATTGAGTCAAGCTAATCATCTCCCCTTGATGCACCACTTGGTGTAGCATCATCATTTGGGGTATTGATCATGCCCACAAAGTTTGAAGCTCCAGATAAAAAGTTGGTAATGTAAAGTTGTTCAAATTTGCATTTGAACAGAAAGGGTTTTGAGGTGATCTGATCAAGTTGCTCTATTCCAAATCTTGTGCCATTTGGTCTAGGTGCCTTATTAGGTCATTCTAGCATGTGCACCAAGTTTGAGAGCATTTGGATAAGTTTGGCGATGTAAAGTTGCTCAAACTTCAAATATGGACAGAATGGTTATGAAGGGGTTTGAGGATGTTTTCTTGCTTCCCAAGGCATGGGACTTGGCAAGATCATCAAATATGTCATATATGACATGGTAGAATTTCCCTGGAATTTTTGGAGAAAAATTCCTTTGTAAATATTTCAAAAGCTTGAAATATCCAGAAAGGGTTTTAGAGGGTTTAGCCCATTATTTTGAACATGACCAAGTGTTGAAACTCTTATATATGGACAATATATGTCCTCTGAGTCTCTCTGAATTTTGGCAAATATTTTTGAAATAGTTAAATAATTTTCCCCTATTAAAGACCATTTCTGTCCTTAAGAAAAGCTTTTAAATAAAATAGGAAAATAAGTTTTAAAATTATACCTTTGTGGTTTCTGGGAGTCCTATGACTACTAGGTCTCAAATAAACCTTTTGAAATAATTTTCTCACCCTAAATCAAGTACTTGCAGTGCAAATCTCAATTCAGGAGTTTTTGGAAAACTAAATTTATAAAATACTTTTTGGCCAAATTAATTTTGTAAGAAAATACTATACTGTTATATAACACTTGGCATGATCATTGGGCAGAAGTTTTGGGTATGGAGATGAATTCTACAAGAGGTCATAGTTGACTTTAATGAGCACATGAAAAAGCACATGAAGAAAACTCAACTCCAAATAAAAGCCAAATGATGCTAAAAATTTTTGTTGGTCCAAATTTTCATGCTTCAAAGTTACAAATAACATGTTACAAAATGCAGGGTGTGACATTAACCGAGGTCTTTCATTGAAAAATTCTTATTCAAGTATCCTTTTATGCTATGCAGAAATTCTATATAATTTCTAATCAACAATATGTCATCCACATATAATATCAGAAATGCTACAGAGCTCCCACTCACTTTCTTGTAAATACATGCTTCGCCGTAAGTCTGTATAACACCATATGCTTTGATCACCTCATCAATGCGTTTATTTCAACTCTGAGATGCTTGCACCAGTCCATAGATGGATCGATGGAGTTTGCACACTTTGTTAGTACCTTTAGCATTGACAAAACCTTCTGGTTGCATCATATACAACTCTTATTTAAGAAATCTGTTAAGGAATGCAATTTTGACGTCCATTTGTGAGATTCCATAATCATGAAAAGCCGCAATTGCTAACATGATTCGAAAAAACTTGCATTGCTACGGGTGAAAAAGTCTCATTGTAGTCAACCCCTTGAA
The DNA here is from genome assembly GCA_902687465.1 of Secale cereale. NCBI lineage: Eukaryota > Viridiplantae > Streptophyta > Magnoliopsida > Poales > Poaceae > Secale > Secale cereale. The sequence continues at coordinate 408,757,911 of LR738713.1, forward strand.
CTTGTCGAAAACCTTTTGCAACAAGTCAAGCTTTGTAGATAGTAATATTACAATCAACGTACGTCTTCCTCTTGAAGGTCCATTTATTCTCAATGGCTTGTCGATCATCGGGAAGGTCCACCAAAGTCCACACTTTGTTCTCATACATGGATCCTACCTCAGATTACATGGCCTCAAGCCATTTGTCGGAATCTGGGCTCATCATAACTTCTTCATGGTTCGAAGGTTCGTTGTTGTCTAACAACATGACTTCCAGGACAGGATTACCGTACCACTCTGGTGTAGTACGTGTTCTGTTTGATCTACAAGGTTCAGTAGTAACTTAATCTGAAGTTTCATGATCATCATCATTAGCTTCTTCCCTAGTTGGTCTAGGCATCACGGGAATGGTTTTCTCTGATGTGCTACTTTCCAATTCGAGAGAAGGTACAACTACCTCATCAAGTTCTACTTTCCCCCCATTTAATTATTTCGAGATACATCATAGATCACACCATAATAAAGTACGGTTACGACGTTCGAACCCACCATTACCCTATGGTGTTCCAACTAGCATGAGTTGTGAAACAGTTCCACATTGTTTTAAATGAAGGCCAAACTCATAACTCAAATATTCACCTCCGCGATCAGAACGTAGAAACTTTACTTTCTTGTTACGATGATTCTCCATTTCACTGTGAAATTCTTTGAACTTTTCAAATGTTTCAGACTTGTGTTTCATCAAGCAGGTATATTCATACCTACTTAAATCATCTGTGAAATTTAGAAAATAACGATACCCACAGCATGTACTCATGAATAATTGTCTCGCAATAAACAAGATCCAGATATAATGTTCATGCTCAACACTTGCACCAAATAACAATTATTGAGGTCTAAAACTAATATCGAAGGTAGATGTAGAGGTAGTGTGCCAACGGCGATCACATCAACCTTGGAACCATTCCCAACGCGCATTGTCACCTCGTCCTTAGCCAATCCTCGTTTATTCTGTAGCTCCAATTTCGAGTTACGAATATGAGCAATCGAACCACTATCATGTACCCAGGTGCTACTACGAGCATTAGCAAGGAACACATCAATAACATGTATATTAGATATAACTTTGATCACTTTGCCATCCTTCTTATCACCAAGTATTTGGGGCAGTTCTGCTTCCAGTGACCATTTCCCTTTCAGTAGAAGCACTCAGTCTCAGGCTTGGGTCCAACTTTGTTTTTTTTTCACGAGAGCGACAACTTGCTTGCCATTCTTCTTTAAGTTCCCTTTCTTTCCCTTGCCTTTTTTCTTGAAACTAGTGGTCTTGTTAACCATGAACACTTGATGCTCCTTCTTTATTTCTACCTTTGTCGATTTCATCATCGCGAAGAGCTCGGGAATCATTTTTGTCATCCCTTGCATATTATAGTTCATCATGAAGACTTTATTGCTTGATGGAAGTGATTGTAGAACTCTATCAATAACAGACTCATCTGGGAGCTCAATTCCCAGTTGAGTCAAGTGGTTGGGGTATGATACCCAAACATTCTGAGTATGTGTTCACTGACAGAACTGTTCTCCTCGATCTTACAGCTAAAGAACTTGTTGGAGACTTCATATCTCTCAACCTGGTCATTTTCTTGAAATATTAACTTCAGCTCTTGGAACATTTCGTATGCTCTGTGGTGTTCAAAATGCTTTTGAAGTCCCGGTTCTAAGCTGTAAAGCATGGCACACTGAACTATCGAGTAGTCATCAACACGCGACTGCCAGGCATTAGTAATGTCTATAGACGCTGGAGGGGGTGGCACACTAAGTGGTGCAGCAAGGAAATAATTCTTCTATGTCGTAATGAGGATAATCCTCAAGTTACGGACCCAGTCCGTGTAGTTGCTACTATCATCTTTCAACTTCGCTTTCTCTTGGAACGCATTAAAAGTCAAGGGAACAGTAGCACAGGCCATTAATCTACATCATTGATTTGCAAAAACTATTAAGACTAAGTTTATGATAAATTTAAGTTCAATTAATCAAATTACTAATGAACTCCCACTTAAATCAACATCCCTCAAGTTGTCTAAGTGATACATGATCCAAATCAACTAACCCACGTCCGATCATCACGCGAGATGGGGCAGTCATCAATGGTGAACATCTCCATGTTGATCATATCTACTATATGACTCATGTTCGACCTTTTGGTCTCCAGTGTCCCACGGCCATGTCTATACATGCTAGGCTCGTCAAGTTTAACCCAAGTATTCCACGTGTGCAAAACTGGCTTACACCCGTTGTATGTGAACGTAGAGTCTATCACACCTGATCATCACGTGGTGCTTCGAAATAATAAACTTTTGCAGTGGTGCATACTCAGGGAGAACACTTTTATCTTGAAATTAACTGAAGGGATCATCTCATAATGCTACCGTCGTTCTAAGCAAAATAAGATGCATAAGGAATAAACTTCACATGCAATCAAAATATGTGACATTATATGGCCATCATGGTCTTGTGCTTCTGATTTTCATCTCCAAAGCATCGGTATGATCTCCATCGTCACCAGCACGACCCATTGATCTCCATCATTATGTCGGGGCCGTCTCGCCAACTATTGCTTATACAACTATTTTTTTACAGTGAACAATAGGAAAGGCTCCTACTGTGTTAATATATTAATATAATGGTAACACTTTACAAATGGAGTACTTACATGGTGGGGAGTCTTGTCCACTTTGTGGCAAGAGAGAGGGGGACTAAACCAACAAGGAAACTAATGTCGAGAGTGTTCAAAATTTAGAACAAAGGGCCTACGCACCTCTTTAACCCTGTGCTGAAGTAGCTCAAAGTCCCTCTTGAACCTATCAAGCCAAGAACTAAGTGAGGGGGCTCTAGCTATAAAATGTTTATTATTCCTCTCCTTCCAAATGCTCCAGGCCACCACTATGAATTTCTCTAGGAACATTGGTGATGGGTGGCCATTTTTTGGTCTTCAATAGCTTGCAAGCGGCCAGGGAAGGGCTCCCAGTTAATATCAACTTTTTCCCAACATTGCTTGCTGAAGGAGCATGTGAAAATCATATGTTCAACTGTTTCCTCTATGTCCAGACCGCAGAGGAGGCAATTATGATCGTCTCCTATGTTGTAGTGCCTCCTTTTCAGCATATTCCGCGTGTTGAGTCTATCATGGAATAGAAACCAGGCAAAAACCTTTAATTTCATCATGCACTTTGATTTCCAGATCCAGCAAAAAGGTTGGTGAGATTGAATATCCCTGAAGAAGAAACGATAGTAATCCGTTGATTTGAAGACCATTTTACCCCAAATGTAGTGCCACACGTCCGAGACTGCTGTTGATGGTTGTATCTCTGCCGCAATTATCTGCATGTGTCTAACTTCTGCATGAGCTTGAGGGGTCAGAGGAAGATGGAACGTTTCTCCCAGCGACGTTATCCCCAAGAAATCCTTGAGAGAGACATTTTCGTTCAAAGAGAGGGAGAATGCACATGTATGTGAATCTTGTAGGAGTTGATCGGACCATAGGTCTTTCCAGAACAGAGCCGTGGTGCCACACACAATGTTGACACGGGAAACCCCCTGAACTTGGGAGAAAGCTTGAGTACATCCCTACACCAAAAGGATCCAACCGGATCAGAAGCATGTGGTATTTTCTGAGCCATAGTAGGAGTCCCATGTGAGTTGCACCCATGGAATATCCATCTTATTGTAGAATTTGTGTAGTAATTTCAAAAGCGAGGTTTCGTTTTGAATTTGGAGGTTGAGGATGCCGAGCCCCCCCCTTATTTTTGGGTTTGCACACCATGTCCCAAGCATCCAATGAGTTGCATTTGTCACCTTGTTCAGTTTTCTTGATCCACAAGCACCTGCGTCTGATCTTATCCAACATCTCTATAAGCTTTGGTGGAAAATGGAGCATACACATCGCATATATGAGTAGGGAAGTAACTGTAGAGTTGAGTAGGGTCAGTTTCCCTGCATGGGACATAAGGGAGAGCGTGGATGATAAACTCCTTTCAGTAGTACTGACGAGTGGCATGATGTCTTGAATGGTGGGTCGTGATGTGCCCAAGGGAAGGCCTAGGCAGGTAAATGGCATGGAACCAATTGAGAACTCCAAGATAGATGCAATTTGTGTTGCGAGATTAGCCTCCAAGTTAATGGGAATGAGCGTTGATTGAAGTTGATCTTGAGGCCGATGGATTGGGCATATTTTGTGAGAATATTTTTAATAATCAAAGCTTGTCGAGGACAGGTAGGCATGAGAAAGATCGTGTCGTTGGCGTATTGGATGATAGGGTAGTCCATTTGGCCATTGCAAGTAAAGGGGAGTTGAATCAGTCCCTCCCTATAGGCATCATTGATAGCTGATTGGAGGAGGTCGGCCGCAAGCAGAAAGATGAGTGGAGAAAGGCTATCACCCAATCTGACTCCACGTCGGCAATGAAACTGTCTGCCAGGTACGCCATTAAGAAGAATGGAAGATCTCCCTGAAGAAAAAATTGATTTTATCCAGGATAACCATTTGTCATTGAAGCCCATGTGTTTCATGATGTTGATCATGAGATCATGCTCAATCGTGTCGAAAGCTTTGGCGAAGTCCAATTTAAGCAGCACGATCGGGCGTTTAGAAGCTTGGCATTGATGGGTGTATTGGAATGTCCAAGCAAGGCAATCTTGGATAGATCTCCCACGCATGAAGCCAAATTGGTTACGATGTATAATTTTCAGAATGACTTTCTGGAGTCGGTTGGCAAGGTGTTTCGTAATGAGTTTGAGGCAGCAATTGAGCAGAGTGATTGGCCGGTAATCATTGACTATGGAAGGAGGCATGTTTTTCGGGATAAGAGTAATCAGTCCATCATTAATTCTTTGGAGATTAATTGTTCCTGCATGGAATTGATTGCACACAGTGTAAAAATATTCCTTGATGATTGGCCGACAAGCTTTAAGGAAGAGGCCACTGAATCCGTCCGGGCCAGGTACCCGATTGCCCGACATCTCTTTAACTACCAAATCGATCTCCGCATGGGTGAAAGGCAGAGTGAGGTGATCCACATTTTCATTTGGCCTGATCAAAGATGGAAGATAAAACTGCATTTGCATAGGGCTTGATGTGCCTAGTCTGTTAGTGTAGGCTTGGAAGAGAAGTGCCTCTTTGCTAGTGTGATCTTCCACCATGAGTCCATCAGGAGTTTGTAGGTTTGCAATATTGTTTTTTCGATACCTTTCTGTGGCCACTGCTTGGAAGAACCGTGTATTTTCATCACCAAATTTGACCCAGCGTATTGTGCAACGTTTCTTCCAATATTGCTTCTGATAATCCAGCAAACAGAGGAGGTGCTTCTTGATGATCATGCGAAAGTTATTTTCAGGGAGTGTGAGTTGTCGTAGGTTCTCAAGAGCATCCAATTCAGCAAGGGTTTTCTTGGTGTTTTCAATAGCCTCTGAGAGCCGAGAGATATTCTTACTCCAAGCTTTTAGCTCCTGTCTCAAAGTCTTGAATTTGCAACAGAGCATGGTGGCCGCATTAGTCGTATTGATAGGTCGGTCCCAAACTTTCTTAACCACATCCATAAAGCCAGGGTGCAGTAACCAATATGATTTGAATCTGAAAAGCTTGGCACGTCAAATTTTTGTCTCTATGTTTACTACACATGGCATGTGATCCGATGTAGATTTGCAAAGGGGCTTCACCATAGTATTGGGATAAACATTCATCTAGTGGATAGAGGTAAAGAACCAATTGAGTTGCTCGAGCTGGGGGTCTTGTTGCATGTTGCTCCATGTATATAGCCTACCCTTAATGGGTAACACAATGAGATTGTGTTTGCGGATAATATCATTGAAAGATGACATGTCGTTTACATCGCCCCCTGTCTTATTGCGGTTCTCTGGACCTCGGATATAATTAAAATCACTGAGGAACAAGCAATCATCATCTGCATGAATATCCCTATCATACAGACATTGGGTAAAAGAGTCTCATGCAGGTCCTGTACCTGGGCCATAGATATTGTAAAGTGTCCAGGCTTGTGCAGAGAGAGTGCTGGTGAACTGAATGCCCAAAGCAAAATCCTTCTGAACAATAACAGTACCAGAAAATATGGAACTATTCCAGGCAGTAAGCAAGCCACCAGATGCGCCACGAGAAGGAATATAAGCGAATTTATCAAAGCGCTTAGGACAACAGGTTTTAATAAAAGCTAGATCGACAATAGGTTTTTTAGTTTCCTGCAAACACACGATAGCACACCCACTAACAGAGATCACATTAGACAGTGCGAGAAGTTTTTTTTTATCTAAATTTAACACGCGAACGTTCCAACAGAGGACATTCCAATTACGCAAAAGAGGCATCGGAGGCAGCTAGTTATGCTGAAGAAGAGCAGTCATCTTCCAGGATTGTACGGTTGATGGCAGGGGCGTCCGAGGCCAACAGAGCAGCTTTTGTGAACTCCCGAGGAGGAACCGCGCATCGGTTGATGCCAATATCCTGCATGGAGCGAAGAGGGTAGGTGGCGGTGGCTGATCCAGCGTCGAGGTGGATGAGCCTGAAGCAGCAGAGGGAGTCACCCTTGGTTTGGCTTTGGAAGTGGCACACACATCAGTGATCTGTGGCACCTTGAAACCATCAAATCTAGTGGACCTGGTGCTGCGACGCACCTCTGTGGTTACCAAAGGAGCCTTGTACTTGGAATGGCGAGTACGAGTAGGTGATGGGTTAGGAGCATCAGAGGGCACCTGGGCCTGGCCCAAATCAGAGCCCTCCTCCACTGGGTTAGGCATAGAAGCTTGTGGCCCATCCATCAAACTAGCATTTAGCGCCAGGAGGCGAACCTCTTCACTAGAAGCAGAGCTGTCAGCCATATAGCTATCCATCAAAATACTAGATGGGCTTAAATAAATAGAATTGTCACTGATATTATGTGCAAGGATAGGTGATCCATTTTATTCCATAGGCAGCAGAGCAATAGCATAGTCCTCGGGCAGAAGTTCAGTTATGTGGACTGAACTAGGGGCAGGTTCTGGGTTCAGAATGCGAGCAGAGAAACACACCAGGTGTATGGCCTCATTATCTGGTACCTGGAGAATAGACCTGGGTGTTGCCACCTGCATCTCGAAAGGTGGTAATCCATAACCTAAGTTCCATGGCCCATAAGCCGCAACCACATTCATAATTGATCTAGAGAGATATGCAGTGAAGATGTTGCGTGGGATCAGGTCAGAGGCAAGCACAGTGGTGAGCTCATTTCCTTCTACTAAAATACTCACATGCATAGTCACAGCAGAGATGGCCACATCCACATTGATGATATTTTGAATCACACGAGGAGCCACAAAGAGAGTGCCGATCCGAAGATTATGCCCAGGAGAGGAACCTTGCATGCTTGCAGTTGAACTAGTGTCGTTCCATGCAGAGTTTAGACTTTCAGGCACATTATCTTCAGGCAAAATTCCATCTTGCACACGGAGACCTTGTGCTGCAAGACAAGCCTGAAAGTTACCAAAGCAGCAGGCATTTGAGGAGCTGGGGGCTATGGCCAAGCATCCCATTGGGCATTCTGAGGACCGTCATGTTGAGGAGCATTATGTGGTGCCTGATCAATGCCCACACCATTATGGAGTAGCCAGTTCTGGAGTTGTTGTTGATAGAGTTGTTCAGATCTGAGGCCATCACCAAACATAGGGTGGGGCACACCATTGGCCGGTGGCGGCTCCTCATAAGCCATTGGGACCTTAGGGTCGTGGGAATTCCAGTCCGCACCTCTAAGAATGTAAACTGAAGCAGTCTAGTAAGCTCTGTCCCCTTCTAACTGACGAACAACAATGCTTTTGGGGATCAGATGCATATGAACGACTCTAACTTTAATAAGCACCATAGTACGATCCGCACTAGGACTATTCCAGGTGACCAATCTACCATAGTCATCAACAGAGCACTGAACATGGAAATCAGTCTGATAGTCGTCAGGAAAACCAATATACATAAGCCAAACTTCATGACCATAAGTTGTGTTGCGCATGTTGAGAGCAGCATTGTGACAAACAAAAGAGACTACCAAATCCTCATCATCTAGCTGGAAAGTGGTGTTGACTACTGTGTCACGGATGAGGAGTTGGCAAAAGAAAACATACCAATACCCAACGAGTGGTCAAATGACTCGGTAGTGTGAAGACCCGATTCATGCAGTAGGCCTTCAATGGTGTTGCAGAGCTCCTCCCTGAGATGCAGTGGAATGAATCTGCTGGCTTCGGCGATGGCGAGGAAGATGTTGTTGAGGGGTGGGATAGGATTGACCGCCATGTCCGCATGGACCTTGCGATCGGCCGGCCTAGGCTCGATTGACCATCCTGCGGGGAGGAAGGGGATCGGATTGACCGCATAGTTGGCCATGGATGTGGTGTGGGCGGTGGTGGAGACGGCGGCGGTGGTGGTGCTAGAGCAGAGCGCTCTGCAGCATTGGGAAGTGAGGCGGGCGAGGAGGGAAAATGCGAGGCGTCAAGGGTAGTGGAGGGGTTTTTGGTCGCCACTGCCAGCGTTGGGCCCATCGTCGCCGCCAACAGGAGAGCTGTAGGTATCCATAGTAGCCACACGTATCGCATCGAACGGTGGAGGCGTGGTGGCTCCTTGGTACCGTGGAAGGGCAAGTGTGAGTCAGTAAGGGGGGATTGATTCGCTGCCCAGGTTGAATTGATTTGACTGGATAATTAGAATCAGGTGCCATAAAAGAATTGCCATCAATAGAAGACCGATGTCGTGCGAGGCAATTAATACCTTTGTGACCTGGGGCAAAGCAGTTTAGGCATATAATCCTTGCATGACGGTTATTTTTATGATGGCCCCATTTGTAAGCATTTGGCACAGAGAGCACCCCGGCAATTAACAAGATCATTAATTTCTTTATTGTTGTATCCTACTCGCGATAAATCAGCAATGTGTGCCTTGGATAACAAGGGTGGCCAAGATGTGTGCGGAGGTGCATATTTCAAAGCTGAGGAAAGGAAACACTGTGGCAACTGTGGGTAAGTGATATTATAAGGAAACTAAAAATTTCTAATCAATAGTAAATGCTCCGGCGAATCAATTGGGCATTGAATGGGCATATGTAATGGAGCCGTAGACACCGCCGAACCTGCCGAAGCGGCCCCGATCGACGGTGGCACGACCGAACTCGAAGCTTCATGGCTATTCTTGTCATTGAAATCCATGTAAGCTAGATGAATGATCCAAACTTGCATAGTTCCTTGGAGGTAGCTGGATCATAAGCGGTAGAATGTGTAAATAAGGATTTATCAATCCAAATAGCCATTGTACTCCGGCTAGCAATAGTTTTAAGCCTTTCATCAATCATCATCATGCCATTGAGAGTCAAAATTCTTGTAACCATTGAAACGGCCATTGAACAGATGAAAATGACAAATGAAATCTGGCCAAATATGATCCTTAAGGCCATGAATAAGATGCCCAACCTTGTTACTAGCCACAGAGAAATGAAAGGACCTCTCATGGATCCTAGCAACCTTAAACCCTTTGTGATGTCCATCAATGCAACATTGGAGAGCCACTCCCACAGATTTTTCAGATATAGGAAAGTAAGCCGAGGAGAAAGAGACCACCAAGAAAAATTCCTTAGTCTTGCGGATGGACAAAAATGCACCGTTTCTCCAAACCCTCGACGTACCTGATCAGCCATCGCAAGGCCAGGGTTGAAATCCCAGTGTAGGAGACCTTCCATGTTGAGGATCAGTGGCTAGATCCAAGGTGTGGGGTGGAGCAGGTGGGAGGAGGAGGAGGAGAGGAGAGCCATCTTTGCTTCTGCTTTCTCCATCCTCCTTCTACAACTATTGCTAACGCATAGCGATAAAGTAAAGCAATTACATGGCGCTTAAGTGATTGACACGCGGGTCATACAATAATTAAAGACAACCCTAAGGCTCCTTCCTGTTGTCGTACTCATCAAAATGCAATTCGTGAACTTATTACGAAACATGATCATGTCATACATCAACATATATCAAATCATATCTTGACCATATCACATCACAACATGCCCTACAAAAACAAGTTAGACGTCCTCTACTTTGTTGTTGCAAGTTTTACGTGGCTGTTATGGGCTTCTAGCAAGAACCGTTCTTACATGCGGCAAAAACCACAACGGTGATTTATCAAGTTTGCTATTTTAACCTTCTTCGAGGACCGGCCGTAGTCAAATTCGATTCAACTAAAGTAGGAGAAACAGACACCCGTAAGCCACCTTTATGCAAAACAAATTGCATGTCAGTCGGTGGAACCGGTCTCATGTACGTGGACATGTAAGGTTGCTGTGGGCCGCTTCATCCCACAATGCCGTCGAATCAAAATAATATGTTGGTGGTATGCACTATGAACATGACCGCCCACAACTTCTTTGTGTTCTGCTCGTGCATATCGTCTACACGTAGACCAGGCTCTGATACCACTGTTGGAGAACGTTGCATGGAAAACAAAACAGAATCTACGCACACGCACGATCTATCCATCGAGATGCATAGCTATGAGAGGGGAGAGCATCTTCGTACCCTTGAAGATCGCTAAGAGGAAGGGTTTATCAACACCATTTATGTAGTCGTACACTTTCACGATCCGCCTTGATCAAGTACCGAATGTATGGCACCTCTGTGTTCAGCACATGTTTAGCTCGATGAAGACCTCGCCTTCTTGATCCAACAAGAGAGGTGAAGTAGTAGATGAGTTCTGGCAGCACGACGGCATGGTGGCGGTGGTGTTGAATCTATACGCAGGGCATCACCAAGCACAACAGATGTGGATGGAGGAGGAACTAGACCTAGAGGAAGAGGGGCACCACACATGGCTTGGGGATCATGGTGTGTCTTGCCAAAGGAGGGAGGCGCACTAGCCCACTAAGTGGTTGGGAGCACTCCAAGGGGGCGGGGAGGCAGCCCTAGGGCTCCCCAAGGGGGCGGCGGCCAGCCCTGGCCTCTTGCCCTAGGCGCCTCCCCCTTTCCTTGTATAGGGGTGGAGGAGATGGCAGGGGAGGGGTTGGCGGCTACCCAGCCTTGGCGCCCCCTTTCCTTCCTAGCACGTGAGCAGGGGAGTTGGAGTGCTCCCAACCACTTAGTGGGCTAGTGCGCCTCCCTCCTTTGGCCCGTGAGGCCCACCAAGTACCGGTGGCCTCCTGGAACCCCTTCCATCACTCTGATAAAACTTTGGTGCATTCCGAAACCTTTCAGGGGACCAAATAGTATCATCCTATATATCAGTCTTCACCTCTGGACCATTTTGGAGCTCCTCGTCATGTCTGTTGTCTCATCCGGGGCTCCGAACAACATTCGGTCACCAATTCACATAACTCAAATAATATTATATCATCAACGAACGTTAAGCGTGCGGACCCTACGGGTTCGAGAATGATGTAGACATGATCGAGATGACTCTCCGGTCAATAACCAATAGTGGGACCTGGATGCCCATATTGGTTCCTACATATTCTACGATCTTTATCAGTCGAACCTTTAAGACAACATATGTAGTCCCCTTTGTTTGTCGGTATGTTACTTTCTCGAGGTTCGATCATCGATATCTCCATACCTAGTTCAATCTCGTCACCGGCAAGTCTCTTTACTCCTTCAGTAATACATCATCTTGCAACTAACTCCTTAATCACTTTGCTTGAAAGTTTCTTGTGATGTGTGATACTGAGAGGGCCCAGAGATACCTCTCCGTCATACGGAGTGACAAATCTCAATCTTGATTCACGCCAACTCAACAGACACCTTCGGAGATACCTGTAGAGCACCTTTATGATCACCCAGTTACGTTGTGACATTTCATAGCACACAATGAATTCCTCCGGTATCCGGGATTTGCATGATCTTATTGTCGAAGGAGTATGTATTTGACATTTGGAAATCAGTAGCAATAAACTGAACGATCATATGCTATGCTAACGATTGGGTCTTGTCCATCACATCATTCTCCTAATGATGTGATCCGATTATCAAATGACAACTCACGTCTATTGTTAGGAAACCTTAACCATCTTTAATCAACGAGCTAGTCTAGTAGAGGCTCACTAGGGACACAGTATTTGTTTATGTATTCACACATGTATTTAAGTTTCCGGTCTATACAATTCTAGCATGAATAATAAACATTTATCATGAATAAGGAAGTATAATAATAACAACTTTATTATTACCTCTAGGGCATATTTCCATCAGTCTCCCACTTGCACTAGGATAAATAATCTAGTTCACATCCTCATGTGATTAACACCCATAGTTCATTTTTTGTGGGCGGAATACCAGTGTCTTCGTGGTTATTTTGTAGTATCCATAAGTATGCACAAAGGGGGTTGTGAAAGGATGAGGTCTTTTGGCTCCCGGCTCATGTGAGCTGGGGAGTGAACAAAAAATCATTAAAAATACTAAATAAATTTTTAAAAACTGAATTTGTTTGTGGAGACAAATTTGGGGTCTATGAATTTTTTTATTGTTTGTGCACTATTCACACCTGTTTTTTTTGTTGAGAGCTACTCAGATGTCCAAATGCTTTGACATTTGGCGCGCACTTCACACACTCAATCATCTTCCATGCAAAAAAGGATGTTCTTGAATTTGTCTAGTAATAATTTGAATTTACTGTTCACCGGGTGGAATTAAGTGTTGAGTGATATTTTTACACATTCACTCTTTGTTTAAATCGATATATTTCATTTAACCGAGATATTCGCTTCGATATTGCTTCTACTTACTAATGAATGCAAAGGATTCCACAAATCCTCTCTTTTATGTGTTTCCACAAGAAATGGGCTAAAACTGGAAGAAGTCGCGTGTGAACAATGAAAGGAGTGGAAAAGGAGATAGAAGGAATCATCAGGAGGTGAACCAGTGAAGACAACACAAACCACGACATTTCATACAACCGCAAGTGCTCGTACGACTGATCGTATGGTGTGGATTCTGAGGCTCCTCATCCACCTAAGCAACTTTTATAAAGGGGATCACGTTGAAATGCCAACGGAACATCCGCGAGCGAAGCCATAACAGAGCCATCTTCATCCCCTCTCATCAACCCTAGGCGCTGCCATTTCCATGTCCATAGCCATCATTACCAGCATAGTCCTTCCTCTCTAGATCATACTTAAATCGTGCATCGCACAAGGCATCCATTGTAAGACATATTATCAATCAATCGATCTTCAAGATGTGTTCTTTAATGTGTTCTTCATGCGATCTCATTTTCATGTGTGAGTAGTTTGGTAAGGTATGGGTTGAGGCATAGGCCTCACAACCCGCCGTATTTTTTTAGCGATCAATAGAAGTGCTTTGAATTAATGCCCCGTATGTGTGAAATAAAATTGTTCCGTAGATGTCTCTTGCCTCGTCTACGATCTTCATCCCTGCAAGTATCCAGGATCATGGTGATCGAGCCACAAAGAGGCTAAGGGCAGGGAGAACGTGAAGTGTTATTTTGAACACTAGGGGCATAATGGTTTAGTAGGATAAGATGGATCCAATCCTTGAGGATTCATGAGGTGTAGTCATTAAATGCCCAAAGCTCCTGTTTGCTTATCATAATATTAATTTTTGACGCAACCCCTCGTGATGGATAGGGCCTTCGGTTGGATAACTTATTCTGGATGCATGACTCATGCCGGTCAAGATGTTATTTGGACACATCCCCACTTTGGTTTGTAACAAGCACATCTTAATAGGTGACTTCCAGCGCACAAAATTAAGATCATATTTGGTCCAACGCAAATACATGGTTGTAAGCATTAAGACCTTATATGTGTACCTATTTTTATTATAAGTGTTTCATCACAACTATCTTGATTGATCCAGTCAAAAGCTAGAATTATTTCTTTGACATAAGTTTGCTAGAGATAATTTGTTCAAGGGAACCTTCCTCTCGCTGGTTCGATAACCCAAGGTCACCTCTTTGGGGAAATAGGTGTGGGGTACTTTATGTTCATTTACCGGATCACCAAAAATTATGTATCAAGCCTTTTTTTCTGGCGCCGTTGCAGGGGAGGAGTTTAGTGTTCCCAGTCTTTGTGTTTAGAGTTTTTGGTAAAGTTTAGTTTCAGTTTTTGTTTTTAGTTCAAGTTTTATTGTTTTGCAAGTCTTGTCGGTTGAAAAACCCAAAAAAAATACCATGCCTCATAATCTTGGAAGTTTTACTCCTCCCATGTGATACCCTGGAACCGATGCTCCAGATGCCTTCCATTTATTTTCATTGTCATTCATGTTTTTCGTTTGATTTCATCTGTAGTCAGATTCTGCTCTCTTGTATGATGTTTGCTATGTATTGATGTATTCATGTGATGATTGCATGCCTTTGTTTGTATCCCCATCTCTGTTGTACATGGTATGATGTCATGATATCCACCTTGTAAAGCGTCTTGAATATGCGCATCTATCCTGGGTGGACTTTTGAGTTCCGCGAGGATAGGACCGCATATTGGGCATGACAAGTTGGTATCAAAGCATCGACTAACCATCGGATCCCCCTTGATTGATCGTAGGTTGGCCGTTGTCAAGTCTAGAAGAAAAACCATTTCAGATTCTAGTTATATCGGAGAGTAGGAATTCTTTTTACTCCTTATCCCTTCGTCGCTCCGGTGAGGAATCATGACATAGGTGTTTTGGTTCTCCCTTCTGAAAGAACATGCGGTGCCCCCATGTTTGGTTTTGGTAATTGATGACAATCTCTATGGACTAATGGTTTCCTTGAGTTATATTTGAAGGTTTTGTCCATTGGCTTTTCTTGGAGTCCATTTGTTGGTTTTAAGGAGAGTTTGTGATGACCAAGGTGTTATTCAAGAAATTATCTAAAGATTAGTCATGTGAGAGGTTGATCAAGACTAAGTAAAAGAGTGAATCGAGCTGATCAACACACAGAGCATAGAAGATGTACCGAGAGGGATCATGTGATCTCATGGTATGGTAATCATTGCCCATTATGGTTTGTGTACTAACCCATGGTCTACGTAAGAGTTCTATGTGGGGTTAGGTATGTTTCCATGGGTTTTCCTCAAGATGAAGATCTCATACAAGACATGTAGGATGACATCAAGTGGTGATCATCATCAAGTTTTCTGTGTGCAAGTTCAAGTGAAGCATCACGAATAGATCAAGTGCTTGAAGCTTGCCGTCCATTGTGGTGACAATGGACTTGTGAAGATGTGCCAAAGAGTGGCTCACCCATAGTGGATTATGGGGGAGCAATCAACTAGTCTTCATCAAGCCAACGCAATCAAGAAAGTTGGTCCAACTTGAGGAAGTCATGATCGGCATCATCCATCACAAGTGGACTATGTGCAAGGAAAAGGTTTGCCCTTGATAGGTTTTCTATTTTACCGGTCTCACGGTGGTAGTTGGGAGACCGGGTTATAGGATCAATTGTTGTACTATCAAGGGGGGATCTCAAGTGAGTAGCTTGATTGTATTGTTCGTAGAGAGCTCAAACCATTGCATCCTTGCATCATCTTTATTGGTTCTTGTTTGGTTTTTGTCCTTGTGAGATTTGGAGCTTTTGGTCATCTTGATGACAAGCTCGAGTTCGTCAAAAACGGAGTTCACATGCATCTTCCATGATGTTTTCGATGTTGGAGGTTATGCCGGTTCTTCTCTGTTGGAGGTTTCACTCTTCTATATCTTAGGCATACCTTCCCTTCGCTATTGGATAGTATTTGTTGTCATCTATCCAACAAGCTTGAGTTTGCTCAATTCGGAGCTCATATGCAGAAGTTATGGCAGTTCTGGGATTTCTTGTTGCACCCGCGGTAGTACCGTGGCTTGGAGTGGTAGTACCACCTAGAGCAACAAGCGGTAGTGCCGCTGTAACGGCGGTAGTACCGCCCAGAGCTTCCTGTGGTGGTTCTACTCCAGTGCCGCTCTAGTACCGCCTCGATTCAAGACTTGCATTGCTCGTGTCGGGTTTAATGGTAGTACGAGCAGTAGTACTGCTCCTAAGCGGTAGTACCGCACCTACAGCCGCTACTAGTGCCGCTCTTGGTCTCTCTTCTTCCGTCTTGCTCTCTCATGTGTGCTCTGACCCTAGCGGTAGTACTGCTGGGGCAAGTGGTAGTACCGCCTCGAGCGGCAGGCGGTAGTACTGCTCGCCTCAGCGGTAGTACCGCTTTCAAGCGGCACTACTGCCCAAGGTTCTTTGTCGTTGCTCTTTTTCATGCTACTACCGCGCGAGCGATAGTACCGCTCATTGGAGCGGTAGTACCGCTCGTGTGCGGGCTGAGCACATAACGGTTGGATTTTTTCCCTCCTATAAAAGGGGGCCTTCTTCCCCAATGAACCTTATCCTTCTAGCTGATGTTCTTCCCCCATTTTTGACCTTCTTCGAGCTTGCTATCTCCCAAACCCTCCATGGATTCTTGTTAGTTTTTGGGGAAAAGAGAGAGGAGATCTAGATCCACATTTCCACCAATCACTTTCTCCTCTATGTGAGGGGAACCCCTTGGATCTAGATTTTGGAGTTCTTGTTCTCTTCTTGCTTCTTCCTCTCATTTTCCTCCCTAGCATTTGTTGATTTGGTGGGATTTGGTGGGATTTGGGAGAGAAGGACTTGGGCACTCTGTGTGCCCTTGCCATCGCATTTGGTGCATCGGTTTGAGTTTCCACGATGATACGTGGAAGTTACACATTGAGGAGCTTATTACTCTTGGGTGTTGGGTACCATTGAGCTTGTTCCTCTTGGGTGCTTGGGCGCCTTAGACAGTTGGTGGTATTCGGAGCTCAATCATTGTGGTGTAAAGCTCCGGGCAAGCGTCGGGGTCTCCAATTAGGTTGTGCAGACCGCCACGAGCAATTTGATGGGTACCGGTGACTACCCCCAAGGGTTGCCAAAGTGTACGGGTACCGGTGGCCACCCCAAGGGTTGCCAAAGTGTGCGGGTACCGGTGACCGCACCCAAGGGTTGCCAAAGTGTACGGGCGGTGACCGCCCCCAAGGGTTGCCATTTGTACTGGTTCGGTGACCGCCCTCAAGGGTCCCTTAGTGGAATCATGGCATCTTAAATTGTGTGAGGGCATGAGGAGATTACGGTGACCCTAGTGGCTTCTTGGGGAGCATTGTGCCTCCACACCGCTCCAAACGGAGATTAGCATCTGCAAGGGTGTGAACTTGGGATAAATCATCGTCTCCGCATGCCTTGGTTATCTCTTACCCAAGCCCTTTACTTGTGCACTTTACTTTGTGATAGCCATATTGTTTCTTGTCATATGTCTTGCTATCACCTAGTAGTTTATATTGCTTCTCATAATTGTTGGTGCACATAGGTCAGCCTAGTTGTTGTAGGTTTTGTGCTTGACAAATTAACTGCAAGGTTTATTCCGCATTTGTTCAAGCCTAAACCGTAATTATTTTAAAGCGCATATTCAACCCCCCCCCCTCTAGGTGACATCCACGATCTTTCACCTTCGTCGTTCCGGTGAGGAATCATGACATAGGTGTTTTGATTCGACTACTCTTCCCCTTCAAATTTTCTTTTAGATCACACGAGTATTTCTGATCATTGTGATGCCAATTCTTTTTCAACCGGTGCGCTGATCTCTTCAAGTTAATTCAATCCTCTTCAATTTTTGCAAGAGCAATTCTCAGCTTCTCAACGGCGTCGTTTCCCCATCCGAAGTTGTTTTTATTTTCCCACCCGCCCACCCTTTTCTTTACGGAGTATGAAATCTTCAATCGGGTATCCATTTTATTCATGCAAAGCCTTTTTATTCTTTTCTCAATTAATTCAACCGGTGAATTCTCGTCTAGTTAGTCATTCTTCGTCTCTTTTTCTTCTTAGATGAATCCAATTCAAGCTTTCGGTGTGGATCATATCATGTTAAATCATTCCAGTCCATCATCTCTCTTTCAAACAATCTTGTTCAATGGCATTTCTTTTCAGTGGGCCCATAACACACAGGTTTTTTCCGGTGATCCTACCTTACTCTTCTAATTTTCCCAGAGATCTTCGCAAATTCTTTCCTAGTTTGATGTCAAGATGAGTCTTATGCCATCGATTCTCTTCTTTGGGATTTTTGTTCGTTTGCTTTCATTTTCATCTTCTCTTCCTCTTCCGATTCATTCCTAATATCTCAGGACGAAATCTCCTGCTAGTGGGGGAGTGTTGTGACACCCCAGAACCGATGCTTGATACGTCTCCAATGTATCTATATTTTTTGATTGTTCCATGCTATTATAGTATCAATCTTAGATGTTTATTATGATATTATGCAATTATATATCATTTTTTGGACTAACCTATTAATAAGGTGCCTAGTGCAGTTACATTTTTGCTTGTTTTTGTCTTTTCGAGAAATAAATATCAAACACAGTCCAAACGGAGAAAAAACTTGGGATTCATTTTTTCTGGACCAGAAGAGACCCTAGAAGGTTCGGGAGAAGATCTGACGAGCCACGAGGGAGTGACAAGCTCGGGAGGCGCGCCCCTAGGCTTTGTGGGGCCCTTGTGGCATCTCTTGACCTTATTCCACCTCTATAAATTCTCAAATATTCCCCTAACATCATAAATCCACCCGAAATATTTCTTCTAGAGCCGCAAGTTTTTGTTCTTGAGAGATCCCATCTGGAGGCCTTCTTCGGTACTCTACCAGAGGGGTAATCGACCATGGAGGGGCTCTGCATCAACCTTGTTGTCATTCCGACGATGTGTGAGTAGTTTACCACAGAACTAAGGGTCCATAGCTAGTAGCTAGATTGCTTCTTCTCTCTCTTTGATCTTCAATACAATGTTCTCCTTGATGTTCTTGGAGATCTATTCGATGTAATAATTTTTTGTGGTGTGTTTGTTGGGATCCGATGAATTGTGAGTTTATGATCAGATTATCTATAAATATTATTTGAATGTTTTCTGAACTCCTTTATGCATCATTACTATAGCTTTGTATTTCTCTCCTATCTATTGATTTGGTTTGGTAACTAGATTGATTTTTCTTGCAATGGGAGATGTGCTTTGTGATGGGTTCAATCTTGTAGTGGTCTATATCCCGGTGAAGAAAGGGGACAAGACATGTATTTCTATTGTTTCCATTTAGGATAAAATGATGAGTTATTCATATTGATTGAGTTTACTTTGTCTACATCATGTTATCTTGCCTAAGGCGTTACTCCGTTCTTTATGAACTTAAAACTCTAGATGCATGCTGGACAGCGGTCGATGTGTGGAGTAATAGTAGTAGATGCACGAAGGAGTCGGTTTAGTTGTCTCGGACGTTACGCCTATTTATATGATCATTCCCTTAGATATGTTCGTGATTATTTGCTTTTCTGTCAATTGCGCAACAGTAATTTGTTTACCCACCGTATGCAATCTTCAAGAGAGAAGCCTTTAGTGAAAACTATGGCCCCGGGTCTATTTTTATCATATATTAGAATCCAAAAGTATCTTGCTGTAATTTTATTTCCTTTATTTTATTATGTGGTTATGTTCTATCTATCTATATATCACTACGAGATTTTATCCTTGCAATTAACGACTGAAGGATTGACAACCCCTTGTTAAGTGTTGGGTACAAGTATTTGTTATTTTGTGTGTAGCTACTGCTAACAAGGTGTTGCGGTTCTCCTACTGGATTTATAACCTTGGTTATTAACTGAGGGAAATACTTAGCTCTGATGTATTGCATCATCCTATCCTCTGCGAGGAAATCCCACCGCAACTCACAAGTAACAGGGAGAATTTCTGGCGCCGTTGTCGGGGAAACATCATCAAAGTCTATGAGTACCATTGCATAAACTCTCATCTCCTTGATTTTACTTATTTACCATTTGCCTCTTGTTTTCATCTTCCCCACTTCTAAAATGTTTTTAAAAAACACAAAAATATTATATGTTTGCCGTTTTGCTTGTGTGCTTGTGTTGACACCAGATTTTGGCACGGTCAAGAACTTAATTAAGACGGCCTCAAATGGAAAAGTTCTCAAAGTGAGAAAGTTTCTTCTCATCAGAAGGATAAACTTTGATGTTTGGGCCATCGCCATCCAATCTCATCTCGAAGGCCGAAGTTATGTTCGAAATACTGAGATTTTGTATTCAGAACACTAATCGGCTGACTACGCCCCCAAGACAGCCTCTTATGGAAAAACTTTCTTCATGAATTGTCTTCGTCTCGTCAAAACGGTTGATTTTGATATAAAAATCGTCCCAATTCGAGTTCGTATGCAAAAGTTAGAGCTATCGGAGGGCAGCCCTCTCATGAGGCAAGATATGGCGCGTCCCACCAAACCTATGTCTGATGGGTAGCGCGAGCGAACATGTGTTTTGCATGACCGTTTTAGCCTAGAAAATGGCTTCAAAACAAAAAACATTCAACATGAAAGTTGTTCGTCTCGTCGAAACGGTCAAGATTGCTTTTGGGCTCTTTTCCATCCGAGGTCGTTTACCACATCAAAAATTACCCGCAAGGTCCAGCCAGTTTAAACCGAACCGTTTTGGAAAGTTCGGACAAAACCAATCCGAATTTCGCTAGGGTTTTGGACGTGAATCCAAGCCTTTTCCTTGCACGGGAAGTCCAGCCGCCTCTTATATACCTAAGGGATGATTGCCGATTGAACAACACACAATCGAACAAACACATCTACCACTTTTACCTTTACCTTTATCTCTCTACCTTGTTCTTCTTCTTCCTCGTTCTTTGTTCGTTCTTCTTCATTGCAGGGCGGCGAACCTCGAGGCCCTAGGGGCGATCAGGTCGACCTAGGGTAGCCCATAGCCACCGCGCGCCCTGACGGGGTCCCTCCCGGGCGTGTGGGGTTTCGGGTCTACAAAAGCGCCCGCCGGATTGTCTTGTGTACCGCGCTTCCGGCGGGTCTCCTTCGACGTGAGCTGCGGTGCATCACCCCCGGCGTCGAGGGTACACGGTGACGTGTTCGTGTGCGAACACACTTGTTGGCGACTCCGCTGGGGACCAAGCTTTGAACGGTCTCCGGCCCGTTCTTGCTACGAAGAGATCGTCATCTAGGGTTTGCAATCTACAAAGGTAATATGAATACACAGTTTACTTATGTAGATGCAAATAATGCATATGTTGTTGCTAGATCGTCTAATGAGCATATTGTATCGGCTAGCCTTAGTTTTATCAATCATGCATCTAATTATGTGCAACAGCCGATTTAGAATAATCTTCATGCTTTAACTTCATATAATTTTAGCAAAATGCAACATATGTATCCCAACTCCTATGCATCGGCAACCCCACAAATCTATATGCCGATGAACAACATGGTGAGTTCGGTTAATCAAGTTGAAACACCCCATGTAGGAACTTTCAATGGCATGCAAAATAGTGTTTCGTCTTTTTATTCATCGGCAACTAATTTGCAACATGTTAATCCTAACATGTTGGTGGATAGGGGAATTGGCCATAGTACTACTAGTTATTCGGCCAATTACCCTCAAACATCGTATGCTACAACTCATGCTACTAATTTTTCGGCACCATGCGCAATTGTAGATGTTCATAATTCGGCCCTGCACCTTCATGCTCATGGCCGAATAAGTGAGAATTCTACTCGGGCGCATGTGTCTTTACCTAGTAACGAAGCATATCATGTTGCCCGTGCATAGTTACAGAATTTCGGCAACACACCAGTGCCGAAAGCGTCTCAAAGTATTGGGGGGGGGGGCAATCCGATGAAGATTGGGCTGAAATTGGTCAAAAAAGCTTAAAGATAGCCTAGCTGCAATGTTCGCTGAATTTAGACAAGAACAAGCAACCTTGCGAATCATAGAAAGAAAGAGTGGTGATTCGGATAACAAAGTTAATTCAGTTATTAAAAAAGCCGAATCAAATAGTATGTGTACCGAATTTAAGAAGAAGAGGACGCCAAGGCATTGGAGAGTCATTTAAAAGTGGAGCAAAGTATTATTCAAGTAACACAACCATCATTCTCTCCCAGCGTGTATGAAGAGGTGATGGGATCAAGCTCTCAAGTAAACAAAATTTTGAAGAGCACAATGAACATAATCTTGAGGGCGAGAATTCCATCGAAGTTACAATGAAGACGCTAAGGACTGGGGGCAACAAGAAAATCCAAAGATTGGTGCAAGCACAACCAAAGAAAGCAAAGGCCGAGGTAAGCACAACGGTAAAAAGTCAAAAGTCACTTTCGCGCAACTATTGGAAAAATATTGGAAGATAAGTGAGGAGAACAGTGTGTATCGGCCAAGTAATTCAAGAGCATCAAGACCACCCCTAGGGCAAACCCGAAGATAGGCATTGGCAAAATGAGAATTCTAATGCAGTATGTTCGTATCCTTATTTTGGGCCGCCAATGCCAATGACGTGGATACCTCCCTATGCTCGTGTAGATCCATATCCATCATGGGACAGGTATGATACAAGGGCACATTCTCCATCTTATTTTAGATCATGTCACCAATATAATGCAGCTCTGAGAAGATCAATATTTGAACAATCACATGTTAAAGACCGTTTCAATCATAAGGAATCGGTCCAGAGCTCAAGGAAGAAGTAAGAGGTGGTCAAGCAAGTCTACCGTGTTAAAAAAGATGGACGTAAGAGTGTAGCTTCAGATTTGATCTCAAATGAAAAGGAGCCAATTAAAGTACTGACATTGGCTACTAAAGGCAGTGAGGCAAGTCAATCAAATGTCAAATCTGAAGAGAAGAAATTGAGAGTGCACAAGAAGAACTTAAAGAAAGGATCATGGCATGGATTCCCAAAGGAAGTACTCAAAATAAGAATTATGTGCAAGCTTCCATTACAAGAAGTGCGGCAAAGGTGAAGAAGGAAAAGAATGGAAATTATAAAGGACAAAGCCGAAGGTTTGAACATCTTCGGTCTACACATTATGCATATGCTTCAACTATGCCATTAATGCCTATGCCATTGAATTCTTCATCAGATATGATTGGTTACCCGCAATGGTCTTATTTTAATCCGTGGACGCAATATAACTTCTTACATCATGCAAGGGTTTTACCACATCATCATTCATTTGATTAGCTGCATTTTGTTGCTGATTCATATGGCTGATATATAATTATCGCCCTAAGCATAAACATGGCCGATACAGAAATTATTTCCCTAAGCACATAAAATGGCTGATGGAGTGTTTACATCGTCCTAATAAAAAGTATCGTGCAAGTTATTTTTCGGCACACAAGTTTGCCGAAAAACAGGGGGGCATGTGTTGACACCAGATTTTGGCATGGTCAAGAACTTAATTAAGACGGCCTCAAATGGAAAAGTTCTCAAAGTGAGAAAGTTTCGTATCATCAGAAGGATAAACTTTGATGTTTGGGCCATCGCCATCCAATCTCATCTCGAAGGCCGAAGTTATGTTCGAAATAATGAGATTTTGTATTCAGAACACTAATCGGCTGACTACGCCCCCAAGACAGCCTCTTATGGAAAAACTTTCTTCATGAATTGTCTTTGCCTCGTCGAAACGGTCGATTTTGATATAAAAATCGTCCCAATCCGAGTTCGTATGCAAAAGTTAGAGCTAACGGAGGGCAGCCCTACCATGAGGCAAGATATGGCGCGTCCCACCAGACCTATGTGTGATGGGTAGCGCGAGCGAACAGGTGTTTTGCGTGACTATTTTAGCCTAGAAAATGGCTTCAAATCTAAAAACATTCAACATCAAAGTTGCTCGTCTCGTCGAAACGGTCAAGATTGCTTTTGGGCTCTTTTCCATCCGAGGTCGTTTACCACATCAAAAATTACCCGCAAGGTCCAGCCAGTTTAAACCGAACAGTTTTGGAAAGTTCGGACAAAACCAATCCGAATTTGTCTAGGGTTTTGGACGTGAATCCAAGCCTTTTCCTTGCACGGGAAGTCCAGCCGCCTCTTATATACCTAAGAGGTGATTGCCGATTGAACAACACACAATCGAACAAACACATCTACCACTTTTACCTTTACCTTTATCTCTCTCCCTTGTTCTTCTTCTTCCTCGTTCTTCGTTCATTCTTCTTCATTGCAGGGCGGCGAACCTCGAGGCCCTAGGGGCGATCAGGTCGACCTAGGGCAGTCCATAGCCACCGCGCGCCCTGACGGGGTCCCTACCGGGCGTGTGGGGTTTCGGGTCTACAAAAGCGCCCGCCGGATTGTCTTGCGTACCGCGCTTCCGGCGGGTCTCCTTCGATGTGAGCTGCGGTGCATCACCCCCGACGTCGAGGGTACACGGTGACGTGTTCGTGTGCGAACACACTTTTTGGCGACTCCGTTGGGGACCAAGCTTTGAACGGTCTTCGGTCCGTTCTTGCTACGAAGAGATCGTCATCTAGGGTTTGCAATCTACAAAGGTAATATGAATACACAGTTTACTTATGTAGATGCAAATAATGCATATGTTGTTGCTAGATCGTCTAATGAGCACATTGTATCGGCTAGCCCTAGTTTTATCAATCATGCATCTAATTATGTGCAACAGCTGATTTAGAATAATCTTCATGCTTTAACTTCATATAATTTTAGCAAAATGCAACATATGTATCCCAACTCCCATGCATCGGCAACCCCACAATTCTATATGCCGATGAAGAACATGGTGAGTTCAGTTAATCAAGTTGAAACACCCCATGTAGGAATTTTCAATGGCATGCAAAATAGTGTTTCGTCTTTTTATTCATCGGCAACTAATTTGCAACATGTTAATCCTAACATGCTGGTGGATAGGGGAATTGGCCATAGTACTACTAGTTATTCGGCCAATTACCCTCAAACATCGTATGCTACAACTCATGCTACTAATTTTTCGGCACCATACGCAATTGTAGATGTTCATAATTCGGCTCTACACCTTCATGCTCATGGCCGAATAAGTGAGAATTCTACTCGGGCGCATGTGTCTTTACCTAGTAACGTAGCATATCATGTTGCCTGTGCACGGTTACAGAATTTCGGCAACACACCAGTGCCGCAAGCGTCTCAAAGTATTGGGGGTG